>CM053604.1:110463610-110499461 GCA_028646535.1 Procyon lotor | reverse complement strand
ATCTGGCCATTTGCAACGACGTGGATGGAACTGGAGGGTATTATGCTAAGCGAAATAAGTCAGTCAGAGAAAGACAATTATCACATGATCTCTCTGATAGGAAGAATTTGAGAGGCAAGGCGGGGGGTTGTGGGGGGGTGGGGGAGAGAAATGAAAAAGGGATGGGGAGGGAGACAAACCATAAGAGACTCCTAGACTCATGAAGCGAACTAAGGGTGGCTGGGAGGCGGGGAGGTAGGGATAGGGTGGCTGGGTTGTGGACATTGGGGAGGGTATGTGCTATGTTAAGTGCTGTGAAATGTGTAAGCCTGACGATTCACTAGACATGTACCCTGGGGCAAATAAAAAAAAAAGAAAGAAACTTTCTACTCAAACTTGAGATCGCCAAAAAACAAATTTTATATTCAGTATGATCTCTGCTAATATAAATATTATGTAAAGAAAAAAAAGATAAAAAGGGATACAACAGAATGCTAGGAAATAATGATCCAAAGTTGTGCAATTGCTGTTGATTTTATATCTAGTCTCTGTATTTTTTTATCTTTCCTATCTTCTGTAATATATGTAAATTATTTTATAGTCATAAAAATAAAGCGGTATTGATATTAAACAGTATTTTTAAATAAAATCAAAGTTTAAAAAAATAATGTATTGAGGCACCTGTGTGGCTCAGTTTCTTAAGCATCTGACTCTTGATTTTGGCTCAGGTCATGATCTCAGGATTGTGAGATCAAGAACCACATGAGGTTCTGCCCTGGGCAAGATTGTCCCACTCCCTCTGCCCAACCTCCTCACTCATACGCTGTCTCTCTCTCAAAAAAAAATAAAAACAAAAATTTTTAAAAGTATTAATAGGGAGATATTGTGCTTAGCATTTTAGAGGATACAAAGATATATGAGAGAGTCCCTGTTCAGAAGGATTCTGGACTCTGGTGAAGCAAAATAAGACAAGTAAACAACCATTTTAATGTAAGGGAAGCGTGGGAAAGCACTGAGCCTCAAACCACGTGCTATGAGACTGTAGAACAGGAGCTGCCCATCCATTCAGGAGGATGAGGAAGAGTTTACACTGAGAGGATTGTCATAGATTTTGGCTTAAAATTAGGATGAGAGGGTGGGGAGTAAGGGAGGAGGGAGGAATCAGTGGGAGAAACAGTTGAGTGATTGCTCTAGATTGGCACAAAGCATGAAGACAGAAATGCCCAGAATATTTAGTGGGTAGTAATTGCCCAGTTCTACTTGAGGGTTAGTTCAATATAGGGAGATGAGGCTAGAAAGATGGATGTTGTGGCAGTCCTGAGTGTCAGATTGAGTAATCTCATTTATTAGTAATGGGGAGTCCCTGATGCTGTTCTGAGCAGAAATTAACTTTAAAGGTGTTGCACTTCGGGAAGATGAATCTAGAGGGTAAGCCATAAGATGATTAAGGACTCTATAGCAATGATTCAGGTAAGAGGTAAGAATGGCATCAGTGAAAATAAAGGAGAAGACATCCATTCATTAAATACATATTTATTAAGCATCTATTATCTATTTTGTTTCAGGTATTGTGCTAAGTGCTGGGTCTATAGCGGTGAATGAAAGTAAGCACCATCTCTGCTTGTTACATCATGGAAAATAGACAAGTAAACGATGACCCTCCAAAAATGGCACTTGAAATAAAAACAATGAGGTGATGTATGAGAAAATATGAAAGTGGGCTGGAGGGGGGAATACAATCTAGGAAAGGCATCGCTGAAGGGGTGACATTTAAGCTGAGATATAGAGACAAGGCATTCGCTGTACACAGAATGGGAGAGGAAGCAGAAGAGCTTGCACAGGAGAACCTACAGGAGGAAAAGCCTAGTTTATCTGAGGAGCTAAACGGAGGCCTACAGCGCTGACATACGGACTGGTGGTGGCGTGAGATGCAGTTGGACACACCGGGAGATGTGTGCTCATACAGGGCCTCGAATGGCCAAACTCAGGATTATGAGGTGACACTCGAAGGGAACACCTAGGCTGAAGAGGAGTATAGGAAGTGCAAATGAACAAGGAACGCTTGGAAAATGCTGGTGTAATTTTGGATTCTCCAGGAAGCAGATGCCACGATGCAATCAGAAGAGGAAGAGCTTTGTTGCAGGGAACTCCCTGAGAAAAGTAAAGGGGAGAGGAAGCGGGAGGAGTTGGGGAAAGCCTTAGGACATGGCAGAGGTCTCACACCTGCGACAGGAGAGGGGAAGTGAAACAGGATCGGGAAGGAGGCATGTGAGATGGCTGTGCATCTCTGAGAAAGTTTCCAGTCCCTGGGGAACCCAGAGCCACGACAGCCTGGAAAAGGAGCCCGTGTCAGGCAGAAGTACGGGGATCTAGTGCTCCTCCTGAGCTTAGCCACTGGCTGGGGAGCAGGGCTCCAGTGTGACCACCGCGGTGCATATCGAAGGTGCACCAAACGGTCGCTCTCAGCTGACGACCCTCCATGCAGAAGTTCTCACTGAAGGGACATCTGAGTGGGGAACCTCCACGGCTCCCCCACTGAGTAACCTGAAATAATCTATTTTAGGGAGCTATGAGCCTAGGTTGTGCCAAAATATCAAAAAACAGTCACATTAAAGATGAGAAGACGGAGTTTGGGTTAAAGTGTTTTATGATTCTACCTTCTTTCAGAAGAGGATAGAGACATGCATTAATGCTGGGGGGCTGACAGTATGCATATTAATACATTTTAAGGGTCACCACTGGAAAGAATATAAAGTCTAGGTGATTACACTTCACATCATCAGAGGGACCTGAAGAAGAAAGAAAATGTGATCCCTCTAAAGAAGGCGCGAAGAAAAGAGGGAAAGAATGAAAGGGAAAGCAGAGGAGTAGAAAGCAAGGCAGAGCTCGGAAAAGTGAGCTGGAGGGGATAAAGTAGAGAGAGTACAGGTGTACTCTGGTCTGTTGTATCATCTATAGCTGCTGACATATCTGTGGGGGTTAGGATTTTATAAAGGTGAGCACTAGAAAAACTACAAATAATACAACAAGAAAATGTGGAAGGAAGTATAAATAAGCTAATTCCTCTTCTTTCATAGCGAGGAAAAACAGATGTTATCTAAAGGAAACAAATCAACTCACAGAGGTATAAACAGCATACAGAGGTAAAGCACAAGAGTTAAAAAATACAAATGGTTAAAAGTAATTGAGTCTAAAGAAATCCTGAGGATGTGAGAGTAAGGGAGACTTTCACATTTATTTTTTTTTTTTTATGTCCATGTCTTACCTTTTTCAGCCAAGTGAATGCATTACCTTCCTAATAAAATAATAACTACCTGAGAACGGATGAGAGCACCTAGAAAAGGTAGACAAGGGAGCCGAGTTCTGCACATTAAAGGCTCGGGCAGAGGTGAAAGCATCAGCAATGGAGACCAAGAGGCATGATCTGCGGGGAAGGGAAGAGCCAGGAGAGGGAGGCACTATGGTAACTGAGGGATGAGGGTGTCTCGGAGACAGGGACCTTCAACACCAGTGTTCAATCAGGCTGAGAGAGGGCTAAAGTTGACACCAAACTATGGGTTTTAGCCACAAAGGGGCCATTGTCACCGTGACGAAAGCAAGTGCGGAAGAGTAAAATATTGGAAGAGAGACGGGGACATTGGGAAGTGAAAATAAAGTGAGTATGTGGAGCAGGAAAAAAGATATCTTGGAAGGAGAATATAAAAAAATTTGGAAACCATGGATGTTAAAAGCCCACAGAGGAGAATTCACAGATGACACCATGCCAAGGGACCAAAGAATGAGAAGTACTGCCGGGGTCCAGCCCAGGCAGCCCAGGGGTTCCCTGAAGGATGGACGGTGTCAGCAGAAGGAAGGAGAGAGCCAGAGGATTCTTTCCATCGTGTGTGCAAACCTGCCAAGTCCTCACCGCGACTGCGTCAAGCGACGAGACTTCCGCAGCTCTCCGCAAAGTACCTTTGAGAAAAACAGAAAAGCCAGCGGGAGTGGGTGTGGATTGTGGAAGGAGATAGTTCTGTCCTACCCGTTCAATCACTTAGCGCAGTTTCTGTTTACAAATGCATTCGGTGAAGAGTTCTTAAACTCACAGAAAGCAGAGGCACGGGTTCGAAGGCAGGCGAAGAGAGCTGGAAGCTATAGAAAGTTGGTGTGATTTCTATCCCATTTGCTTCAACAAAATATTTATTAAAAGGTACTGGACTGGCAGGATCACTCACACTCGGTTATGCCTTTAGTTCTGAGACCCACGAAATTTCCAGAAGGAAGATTTAGAAATCTGCTTTGAATTACAGCATGGCTAGGCAATATTCTCCTTAGCCAGTGAGGTTTTTCTCTTTATTGTGCTTCAGAACACATTGGAAGAGAAGGACATTGGAACAATGGAAGGGCAGGGGGTCTCTTAAATTCTCCTTTCCAAGTTTAATAACTTGAACATATTCTGGATAAGTCATCTTTAATAACGGGTATCCATTTGACTGTGATTTTTATTTTCCGTAAAGCCATTTTCCGAATTTTAAACTCCTCATAACAGTGTCGTCCTCAGAACAACAAATTTAGAGTTTGTTATTGTCAGCGAGCCTTCATCATCTCCAGGTGTCAACATCCCTCCATTGGAAACACAGATTAACGTGTATTCCATGGAGCGCAGAAACCTTGGGAAGGCTACTTTGACCTTTGTCTTCAGTGTTGATGCAAGTTGTTTACTCGGAAGTACTAAGTGAGTTCTTGGCTGTAAACAAATAAATGGATGGAAAGGCTTGTAAAATGAACATAGGATACCATCAATCACATAGGAGTGACCAGTGATATGAAAGAGGCCAGTGATTCAATGAAAAAGATATGGGACACAAAACCCACACTGTCTGCTTGGACTGAGTCTTAGAATGTGAGCTCCATGAGAATAGAAGGCTCTTCTGTCTTCTCACCTCTATGTCCCCCAAATCTAAGACATTACCTAGAGTTGGGACTCAATAAACTAAAAAGCCAAATGGAAATGACCGTCATTTGACACTTGAGGAGGGAAATATTAAGGAACAAACAAAAACAAAAATCCACCTAACTCACAAAATGGTATTTTCCCATAAATCCAGAATGCTTAGGATTGTCTTTAACAAAAAACAGAACTTTTTAAAATTATGTTTTAGAACCATAATAGTAAGTTCTGTGAACAGAAAGCAACAATGCATCTCTTTAGCACTTTTCCTGCTGGATTTACAGCACTTTTCCTGCTGGATTTTCCTCCTGGATTTACAGTCACTATTTTATATCCAGTCCACACCGCACTTCTGAGAAAGCCTTCCTTGACTATCACATCTGTCATGAGCACGCCACAAAGGCACATACACGAGTTATGACTTTCCACAACGTCAGCTTTATTCAATCATAAAGCAAAGTTAAATCACAATTAGAAAGCAGGTTCAGGATTCCAGACCCGGTGACATTTCCCCACGGGATTAAACTTGGCTTCTTACACGGCACACAGGGCAGGACAGAACACACGACAAACAAGATAACAGAGGGTGCAGGAAATTAAGGAACCAAAGGGGAAGTCAGTCTCTGTGGACGCGCAGTTGAGATAAAGCCTCGGTCTGGTCCGGGCCAGCTCTCTGCACTTACTGCTTCTGATGCTCAAGCAGGGAAGGCTCTCAGTTCTGTTCGGGGATCCATCAGGCAGAGCCTTCGGCAACAACTGACTTTTTTAAATGGTCAGACATAGAGGGGTCATGTCTGAAGAGTCTGACAGTTTGCTGTCCAAATCCTTTCATCAGTTTTGGGTTCCCACAGCCCTCTGGTTCTGCTCATTAGCTGTTCTGGGGAGTCAGCGGACGCTGTCCCGGCGATATCTCCTGGAATCAGTACCTTACCTGCTTGTGTCACTGCTTGACAGGAGAGACTCCATTTTACCCTGTACAACATCCCCGACTCCTCTAGTCAGGGGGTTTTAAGGCCCTGGAACACATTACCAGGGCTTTTGAGATCTGCTTTTGCCAATTTCTATGAGAAGTCATTCTGAGATGCTGAATTTCAGCTCGTATGCAATTCTCACAATTCTCTTTTCACTGTTCACTTAATAACCCAACAAACCAGGGTGACCGCACTCCTCCAAAGGGAAAAGGGTAAGGTTAAAACTCCTTCGCAACACAGATTCGCATTAATCTTGAGACTTGGACTCTGAAATGTTCAAAGCAGGAAAATCTGAAAGTGTTTACATCTCTCTGCTGGATCCCACATGTCAATATACACATTTTCCAAACAACTACGAAGGTATCTGCCAAAGTATGCTTCAAATCTAGCACTCCTTCTGTTGCCTGAGAAAACCAGACGATATTTAGCCTCAAGTGATAATGACTTGGGATATGGGAGGAGCTGGTTATGACCTGCAAATCAAACACAAAAAAGCTCCACTGACCCCCTTGCCAGCCGGCAACCCAGTGGAGATATTTCCCAGGGAGCCCTCCGGTTACACCAACTGACACAGCCTCAGGCTTTCATATGGAAAGTTCAATTCGATTTTGCCATCCCATTGTTTCTTCCTGCATAATAATAAAACAAGGGCTATGCAGAGACAAATAGTACCAGATGGACCATCAAACCTACACTTAACTCCAGGAAATGCAGATCAACCCAAATCCGCCCATGTCGCAAATCCAGCCAGTGGCTACATACATATATTTCTGCACTTTGCTTTTCATTGTTGAACCCCAGGCAATTTTTCCCGTTGTTTAAGTATTCATATTTGTTACTTTTTTAAAGATTTGATAAAATTTCTTTGCGTTAAGTCTGATTTGCATCTCATCCTCTATATCTAAAATATCTTGCTTCGTGAACCTTGCTTTTTCAGGGACACGAAAAGAAAAACATTTATTGAGTACCTATGATTTCCAGGCACCTTATAAAAGTTTCATATTTATACTTTTAAGAAGTCTACATATTAGATACCATTGTCTCTGTTATACAGATGAATACAATGAAAGGAATAGAAGTTAAATGACTTGCTCAAAATATTACATAATTGGCTAGTGGCGATTCAGGGATATGAACAGAGATCTATCTTGCACCAAAGCCCGCGGTCTTTCCACTCCAGGGCACAGCCTCATCACAGATCTAGTTACAGCGGGAGTAAAAGAAACATAACAAGCCTGCAGAGTGATCCCTATACCAAATATCATCATTAAAGTGGGATTCCAGGGCACCTGGGTGGCTCAGTTGGTTAAGTGTCTGACTCTTGATTTTGGCTCAGGTCATAATCTCAGGATTCTGAGATCCAACCCCATGTCAGGCTCAGCGCTGGGTGGATCCTGCTTGAGATTTTCTCCCTCTCTCTCCCTCTGCTTCTCCTCTACCCTCAAAAAAATTAAGTGGGATTCCACATAGTATTTATAACAAGAAGAATCAGGGTCCTCCCTTATATTTTTTCCCAAAACATGCGCAAATACCATTGTCTCAATGTCTTCAGGATTAAATGTGAGATTATTTAAGTTAACAAACTAGCTACATTATTAAATTATGTGGAGAGATACCATTGTGTACGTTCATTGGATCTGGGGTCAAACGACCCGCATAAAGACTCAGCTTCTCCATTTAATATCTGTGTGGATCTATATAAGTTACTAATTACTAAGATTTTCGTATTTATAAAACTGTGTGTGAGAGAATGGCAGAGCTCTCCGGAGAAACTCCCCAATCCCCCTGCCATGAGGTTGAGGCCCATCTGACTACTTCAAACCAATGAGACATGAAAGCATGTGACCTGGGTCATCCTAGGTCAAGGCAGCTATAAACCAATATAACCCCTCCATCTCTTTCTCTCTTAGCTGAAGCAACCTCAGAGGCCATATGTTCCAGATGTTCAATCTGGGACAGATGCAAGATTGAGAGAGAGGGGTGGCCCGGTTGCCATCAGACTTTTCTTAAGGGAGAAAGAAATCTGTGCTGTTAATAAGTCACTGAGATTTTAGAGTTTACTTGCTATGGCAACTAAAGTTAATTAACCCTAACTAGCATGAGGAAATAGAGGCACACCTCGCCTTGTTGCCCTTCACTTTACTGCATTTCAAAGATACTGCTCGCTCTTTCTTTCTTTCTTTCTTTCTTTCTTTCTTTCTTTCTTTCTTCTTTCTTTCTTTCTTTCAAATAAATTGAAGGTCTGTGGCAAGCGTGCATCAAGTAAGTCTATTGCCACCATTTTCCAACAGCATTTGCTCACTTTGTGGCCCTGTGTCACATTTTGGTAATTCTGGCAATATTTCAGAACTTTTTCATTATTATTATATTTGAATTGCTACGATCTCATAATAAAACTTTAACAGATGAGGAGTTGCTTCTTATGCGTGAGCCAAGAAAGTGGTGTCTTGAGATGGAATCCGGTCCTGGTGAAGATATTGTAAAGATTTGTTAAAATGAAAACAAGAAGTTAGAATATTCCATAGGCTTACTTGATAAAGCAGCAGCAGGTGTTGAGAGGACTGACTCCTACTTTCAAAGAAGTTCTACTGTGGGTAAAATGCCATCAAACGGCATCACACGCTCCAGAGAAATCATTCATGAAAGGAAGAGTCAATCAATGTGGCCAACTGCTTTATTGCCTTATTTTAACAAACTGCCTTCACCCCAGTCTTCAGCAGCTACTGCCCTGGCATCAAGCATCAAGCCTCAGGATCAAGACAAGACCATCCACCAGAAAAAAATTACAACTCACTGAAAGCTCAGGTGAAAGTTAGCATTTTTTAGCAATAAAAGTATTTTTTAATTAAGATATATACATTGTGTTTTAGACATAATGCCATTGCACACTTAATAGATTATATATTATAGTGTAAACATAATTTTATACACACTAGGAAACCAATAAATTCATTTGAATTGCTTCACTTTATTGCAATGGTCTGAAACTGAACCCAAAATATGAGATATGCCTAATAACTTCTGCTGTACCACTTTGCAGTATTGTGAGATTCAAATAAGAATATTGAAATAAATATTTGTTAGCTTACAAAGATGTAAGGCTTATTATTCTTATTACTCATTTTTCAAAGAAATTTGATTTTACTACTCCAAAGTTTTTACAGAGTCACAATTTTGTAAAAATTGTTATAGTTATCATGACAATTACAAGAGAAAGGATACTTCTGATCTACTTAAAATGTTTTAAGTAAAGTGAATGTTTCACCTTGGATACAATCTTTATTTTGTTTAACAAATTTCCATAGATAGTAAAAATACAACCTTAACTGAATTCTAATTGAACAAATGCAAATATCTAACTACTCCTTTTTTATTTATTTATTTATTTATTTTTTAAAGATTTTATTTATTTGACAGAGAGAAACACAGTGAGAAAGGAAACACAAGCAGAGGGAATGGTAGCAGGAGAAGCAGGCTTCCCGCCGAGCAGGGAGCCCGATGTGGGGCTCGATCCCAGGATGCTGGGACCCAAGCCGAAGGCAGACGCTTAACGACTAAGCCACCCAGGCGCCCCTAACGACTCCTTTTTTAAAGAGGCTTTATTGGCTTTTAGTTTCTAGGAAATTTCTCTCTTTTTTCTGATCATGTACCCAGTAGAATAAAGAAAAACTGGTACAAACATTGGCTTTCATCCCCATCCACATTAACATGGTAGCATGCCTGGCTTTCAACACCCCTTAACTACTGGCCTTGCTTGAACAGACCCAAATCACTTACTAGTACCAGAAAATTCAGCATTCCAGGAAGGGCAAATGAACATTGTCATGGCCCCTTTCTCTTCATTGCCAGATGCTTGTAAACATAAATTCAGAAGTGAGAGTGGAACTAGAGTCAGAGACCGAAGTATGACAATGATCTAAAGTCACGCACAAAAAGATGCTACTTAGAGCTATAAAATGGGCTGGTCTGGGTGCACGGTAGGGAGAGAGAGGGAAAGAGACAAGGTGTGTTTTGAGGGTGAAGATAGCATATAAAAAATGTATATAAAAGCGTCCATCGATGGATGAATGGATAAATAAAATGTGGTAAATACATACAATGGAATATTACTCAGCCATTTAAAAAGAAAAGAAAACCCTGCCATTTGCAACAACACAGATAGACCTTGAGAGTATCATGCTAAGTAAAATAAATCAGACAGAGAAAGACAAATACCATATGATTTCACTTATATGTGGAATTAAAAAAAAAGAAAAACTGAACTCCTAGATACAAAGAACAGGTTGGCTGTCACCAGACGCAGGGGGTTGGGGGTGGGGGTGAAATGGGTCAAGGTGGTCAAAAGGTACAAACTTCCAGTTAGAGAATAAATACCTTCTGGTGATGTAAAAAAAGGGGTGCATCAAACACCCCTATGAAACTTCTCTTTTTTTTTTTTTTAAAGATTTTATTCATTAGACAGAGAGAAACACAGCGAGAGAGGGAACGCAAGCAGAGGGAGTGGGAGAAGGAGAGGCAGGCTCCCTGCTGAGCAGAGAACCCGATGTGGGGCTCGATCCCAGGACCCTGGAATCATGACCTGGGCCGAAGGCAGGCACTTAATGACTGAGCCACCCAGGCACCCCTGAAACTTCTCTTGAAAGCTGCCTTGCTTCATTCTGTAGAGGAGGATTCCAATCTCAAGCAATGAAACCACCTTTCAGAGATGAAATTTGTTTCCCAGATTTCAGTTATTAGTTCATATAAGTGGTCAAGTGAGAGAGGGAACACACTTAGGAGACTATGATGCTATTCACACACACACACACACGCACACACACACACGCACACAATACAAACTATAAGCCTGTTTTCAGTCAAACTAAATAAAATCTTAAAAAAAAAAAAAGCTTTAGTATTATCAAGAACCATGCTAAGTCACAATGGAAAAGGGACAGAACTTTTGAGAACTGAATCAGTGAAAGGGCAGTGGCGATGGGAGGAGGAGGGCAAAAGGAAGAAGGAAGGGAAGGGGATCAGGGGAGGGAAAGGGAAATTGCACCAAACACAGGCTAGGCTTCTGCCCTTACAGGGGGGCTCAGACCTCTGTAGTCAAACCACACTGTGTATAGAGTAAATATGAAGGTAAGAAGGTAAAAGGTTATCTGGGAAACCATGTGTTCTCTTAAAAAGAATATATGAATTAGGAATAAAAACATTCTCCACTTCCCAGCATATTTTACAATTAAAAAAGTCTTTTATAAATCTGCCGGCAAGCTAGCTGAAGAAGATCCAAAACGTCAAGATTTGTTTTTTTTTTCCCCTGAATTATTATGTGCACATAGTTTTTAGAAAAATAAGGCAATCATTAAAAGGATTTTTAAATGTTGGCAGAAGAAACATTTCACTGTTATAAGAAAACTCTGTTGAGAAATGCTTTATAAAGTGGGAGCTAAGGCAGCTAAAACTTGATTTTCAAAGTGGTTTGGTTTTGTTCTAACTCACAAGCCAACTCTCACAACCCCAGGCTTCCCTGCTTTTCGATGTCCGAGCCTGGCCAGAGAAGCTGTTCCAGGGAGACAGGGTCCCTGGGATCCCACAGGGTCACTCTCGGCAGTGACAGAGAGAGACCGGTGCAAGACAGAGGTTAAAAGTTCTGGTTCTCCCGGCGATTAGTGAGGGAACAGCCAGGAGAGAAGAAAGCAGCCCGCAGATACCAAAAAGGGCTTATGTCTGAATCAATCGCCCGTGCTGCTGATCACTCACATCTACAAGCAGCTAGTGTCTCCCGGCAGCTCCTAAATAAGACCTCTGGAAAGTTGTAACAGAATATGCGGACACAGGAAAAGACAGAGCATCTTCACCTGGACTGTAAAACTCACTGCTGTCTTCAGTTAGCTAACAGAGTACGGAGCTTCCCTAATGGAGTCCTCCTGGGCTCCCTGATTCTTGAGCAATCTGTCTCAGATCCTTAGACTGTATCCAAACCTTGCATCGGAAAGGAAGACCATAAGCAGTACTCCAAGACCTTCTCCTTACTGTGAGCTGTGATTTCTCAGCATACACGTAAGCACTAAAGCTGGCCTGCTCCAGGCCTGTCCTGCCCTCTATACTGCCAAGTCTAGATGCTGGAGTGTGGCATGTGGTTCCACGGCTTGACTGGTCTCTGACGAGTCCTATTTTGGACATAAAGTAGGGATGGCAAATGGATTTCCTCTTGTGGGACCATTCTGATCAGTCTTTTGTGACTAAAAATCTGTGTTAAGAAGGATTCTGAGGATATGTCTGCATTCAGGGAGAGCATGAAAAATGGGAAATTTATCAGCCTGTAGCTGCAATTTCACAAAGAAGTATCAAGTCAAAAGCAAAAAGCAGGTGAACCAGCTAGAGGTCAAATAAAGGAAAGGTCAGGGTTATGTGGCTGGTGTAGATGTCACTTTGTGTAGATTTTTCTGGAAGGCAATTTGAAAATATACACAAAAAACCTTAGCAGTCTTCATGTTCTCTGGCTCAACATTTTTATTTCTAGGAATTTATACTAAGGAAACCAATATGGATGCATTCAAAGACTTGGCTCTAAATATTCACAGAAGCATTGTTTTTAATAGCTAAAACTAAAATCTATATAAATGTCTAAAAAGTATTTTCTAAATTTTGTAACTTACATACAATAAAATAATCAGTCTTTAAAATTATATGGAAGATATGAAAAAATGTTCACAATATACTGTCATATGAAAAATCTTCCAAAATAGTATGCATGGTACAATCCAAATTCATTTTAAAATACAGAATATAGGGGTACCTGGGTGGCTTAGACGGTTGAGCGCATTCAACTCTTGATTTCGGGTCAGGTCATGACCTCAGGATCATGAGATCGAGCCCTGTGTCAGGTTCCATGCTCAATTGAAAGTCGGCTTGAGATTCTCTCTCTCCCTCTGCCCCTTCCCCACTATGCTTGCTCCCTCTCTCTCTCTCTTGCAAATAAATTATCTTTTAAAAATAAAATAAAATATAGAGTGTAATATACATATACTTATATATGTTTATGTGCTCTGAAACGTTAACTCTGAATATCCTAAATCCTCTACAATAACTAAGTGTCGCTTTTGTGGTAATTGTAAAAAGTTACTTGTTTTTAGAGACAGTAATGGACTATCTAAAGAAGTCCTACATGTGACCATCCAATTTCATTGCCCAAAAACTGTAACTTATGTGAAAATGTAACTTAGGATAGAAAGTGAGAAATGTTCTATAAAATAGCTATACTTGTGGTGAGCACAACTGTAACGTATGGAATTGGTGAGTCACTACGTTGTATACCTGAAACTAATGTAACATTGTGCGTCAACTATACTCGAAAACAAACAAACAAACAAACAAACAAACAAACAAAAAACATTTTGGTAGCTGCTTCCAATAAATAAATAAATAAATAAATAAATGGGGGAAAGGTAAGTTATTTAACATATAAATAGAAAAATATTAAAGTCTGCCAGAGGTATATTCACTGTCCAAACATGTCAGGATTTGTGAGCAATTGAGTAGACCAAGACTAGCCTTGCCCTACATCTGCAGTATGAGGCTTTTTTTTCTGGTTGGTGCTGAAATGTCTGATACAACCACCATAACACACTTGGAATTATGGCTTTATCAGGACCACCACTAAGTGATTTAATAAAAAATAAATTGGCCATCATGCCAAGGGACTCTGAGCACATGGTGCTTGGAAATGGTCACACAATCACCCAAATGTGAACCACAAGGTCTTCTTCAAGAAGAATGTGTCCTGCTATTTTTTTTTAAGTAAGTGAAAGGACAACTCACAGGTCAACCGATGTGCAGCATGGCTCACCATATAAGCCCAAAATGGGGAATTTGCATCTCATTTTGAGCACGACTGCACCCCAAGATGTTTGGTTGCATGCTGTTTCTCCTTTAGCTCTAGCTTTCCTATCCTGAAAGTAGGGTGAATAATCATCAACTCATTTTACCCCCAAGGAATGAATATCATTGACAGCATGTCTGGAAAAATGCTCTTTGGAAGTCTATAAACAATGGCTGTCTCTTTGTGAGTCAGAAAATTCTCTTTTCCTCCTGTTGTCATTTGTACAAAAGTCCAACGAAGGAAATTTGTGTTCTAATTTACTCAATTCCAGAAAAACCTACCCCTTAAATAATTGAGATAAGTACACAGGTACACAGTGATTCAAAGTTGTATTCAGTCTGTTTACCAACGAAGCACGAGCTATTTAATCTTTACTTTCCCAAGCAGAGAGAAAAAAAAGCAGCCACCTTGCTGATTTGCAATCAGATTCCCACTAGACTGTTTCCAAATGAGTGACCAGTACAAGCATTTGCCCTTGTGGTTAAAGCAGACAATCATTAAAAAGAAAAGAAAAGGAAAAAAATTATCCAGCTATCCAAAATGAAGAAAGGTAAATTAAAGAAGAAGGCTTCTGTTTCCCAGAATCCCAATTAGCAGGAGAAAAATGAAATTTCCAATTTAAAAAAAATACAAAGACATAAATCCTCAGAAGGGAGAACTTGAAGATGAAATAAATGAAGTTAGCTTTGCTGGCTAGCAATTCATTCTCTGTAAAGTAAGATACCTTGAGCGACCCATCCATAATAGACTTTTTAAAGGTAATATTTTATTTGAAAAGAACTTTCTAGAGAAGAGGAGAGAACTGTAGCCCCAAACCCTAAAACTTGTTCTCATGCATCCTGACAGGAAAGAAATTTCAAGGACCAACGAGTTCTTATTTCTCCTTCCCGGGACCGGGAGTTCACTGCTAAGTGTCTCGAAGATGAGGCTCCCACAGCCCTGCCCGTATATTCAACTCTACAGTCTTTACTGGAGGAGGTTCTTCTGCCCCCAGGTTTGTTGGATACATTGAATGAGGTTATTTATTCTTGATACCTGACTGCTTGGAATCAACAGCTTAATGCTACAGAAGGGAACAGTCCGTAATATTTGGGAACAGAGGTGTTACCTAGGATTTAAGCTACACATAACATTTAGCTTCTGTATCTGGCACCAGCTTATGCCATTCAAATATTTTAAAAGCTTCTTTTCTCTAATAATAAGTAGTATGGGATTTTCATGCTTGTACTCACATACGCAGATATTGTGATTTTATACTTTAGCTGCATTGGTTACCTTGTGATCACGCTTCTGTTTTGTTTTAGAACAGTGCTGATTGTCTTTAAATACTTGACATTTGGTTCTTCCAAAACTATTTCCCCTACCTTCCTTTAAAAACACTAAATACAAGTGTAAGAGACAAAAATAACAGAATGTATGTGCAACTGACAAGGAACCACATATGTGTGTGTTTTTGTAAGTTGACAGGTGCCATGGATGTGAATGAGAGAGAATTGCAGTATAGAGAATGACACTTCAGAGAGGTATCTAAGCACAGGGCTTGCTCTGAAGGAGCTCAGTGGGGAAACTTAGACAACAGCTTGTTATATGTCTCCACATGCCGGCAGTGGAATTCTATTGCTGTTACAGAAAAACAGCTAAGTCCATGTTGCTTGGTCTTCATGCAAAATAATAGGCATGGCCACTACTCAGAAGAACTTCAAAGTGAACCTTAAGAGACATTCAATTCTCCTTTTGAGAGACAAATCTCATGAAAGCGATATTGTGGTTTGCCAGGGCTGCTGCTTACTCCGATCGAGAAACAGCCATTACCTCGGAAGAGACCCAGCCATCCCTAAAAGTGAATAAATCAGAAGGCACAGGTCTTTTCTCTTTGGGTAGCCTGACCCTTGACCCCCCCTTTCCTTCTCCCAGGCAGAAGCCTTTTAAAATTTCTTTTCATTTTTGTTCTGGATCACTGCTTCCATTTCTTCTGACTCCGGAGTGGCTGAGCTCCTCGCCAAATCCAACGGCTCCAGGAAAAAGCCTGATGCTTCTCTAGACCCGGAGGGTTTCTCCACAGCCTTCTTTGTAAGGCAACATGCTCTTCAAAATCTTTTCTCATAGAGGTGTTTTATAGCCTATTGTTTTATTTGGAAACAATAAAAATTTTTCTAAGAGTTCCAAAGAAACAGCTCATAAGAGATGGCAAATACAGTCCAACGATAGAAGAAAATACAAAGTTTTCCTAAATTGAAAAAAATCTCCCCACACACACACTCACACACACATCATAAAAAATTTATCTGTTTCCATCAAAATGCTAGCAGAAGCTTCTTAATCTGATGGAATTTGGGAGATCAATGCATTTTAATTTAACTTAAAATTAATCTTTATTTTCACTATTTTCTACCTGAAACTTAGTATTTTCTTTCATTATTACAGTTCCTTTGGCATGGTCACCAAAAAAAAAAAGCATGGGTATTTTCATATTTCTCGAAATTTACCTTTTGCTCACCACTACTTCAAAATTATGCTTATTGTTAGACCCATTGCTAAATATTGCTATCTGATGCCTTTAACAAAGAAGTAAAAATGTTAGCATGACTCATATTTGCTTTCTTAATACTTTGATAATTTCCTTTCAGTACAATTTGTTTCTTCTTAAATTTATGTATTTTTTAGTATGCATTTTTAAATGTCATTCTGAGAGAGCTTCCTTCCATAGGCTTCACAGGACTGCCAAAAAAGGTCCATGGCTCTTTTTTAATAAGCAAGGAACTCTGACAGTAAAGGCTTTAGACCAGAGTTTGCTCACTGTTTAAATGGATGCTGATATGGTTGGGAGAGCACATTACTTTCACTTAACTTCTTTTTCTTTAAGTGGTGTTCAGTATTGTCAAATTAAGATTGCATTTTCTATTCAAACCTACATTTTCTATCTTTTTCTGGTGAGCCACAGAAGCAAAAGTAAAAGTGTGCTTCCTGAGTTTGGAGTGAGAAATATTTTCCCCAAAACAAATGCTTCTCAAGATTCACCTGAAAAACATTGCCCCAGCCTTCACTGTTCCTTTAAATAATGTCCCTTTCTCTGTGCCTCTCTGTTTGAGGACAGAACTCATGTGTCTTCACGGTCCTTTTGAGCTCTCCTGGTCCAGGGTCATGTTGAGAGGCTTTCTTCTGCACAGTGTCACACATGGATGGCTAGATTTGCCTTCCATGAGGGAAACAGACCCTATCTTTATTGACATGGTCAGGCGTCACAATAAGACCCTCGCCTGACCTGTGCTACCATACTTCGTGGTAACTTCTAGGTTACATTTACTGTTACCATGTTCCTTTACAGGCTTATCTATGTGATAGGCATGGATTTCCTTCTACAACACTTGGACACAGGAAATCTCAAATTCATTTATTTCCCTAAATCATTAATTCTCCCCCCAGGGAAGCCAGTGGCAAACTCTAGTACTAAGTATCTAGTACTCAGTACTAAGAATCCCTCCCCATCCTCGAAGGAATCGTACTCAAATCCAGGGCTCTCCCAGGGCCAGGAAACCAAGTGAGGTATCAGTTTTGGAACTGCTATCATTCCCCTGTCCTTTCTCCTAGTTGATGCCTCTTGGTTCCCAGGAAATGCAAAGATGTCCTCTCAGTGGGCACTGGTCCTCAGAGAGCCTCACTGCAGTTTTCAAGGCTGAAGAGCACAGTCCACCCTTTACAGGTCTCCCAAGTCCCCACAGGGGGGCTCCTGCACCAAACTCAAAACAGCCTCCAGTCCAACCCTAACCTTGCTCAGCTCAGTGACTCTAACCTCTCCCTGGTTTGCCTACAATGGCTTCCACCTCTTGAAATACTCTCCTCTGTCTTCTCCTCACCGAGGATCCAACATCTTTTCTTTCTTTCAATAAGCCCTGGCTTTCAGAAGCCAACGATGAGATAGCATTTGCCTTGTGGATGCCTAGAAATTTCTCCTCTTGACCTGTAACTCCAAAGTCCCTGAGCTAAGAGAACATAAACACCTCACTACATTTATGGTGATAAAAGCAAAACCCCACATCAACAGAAATAAAACACAAATTAGTACTTTTTAAGATTTATTTATTTATTTGTTTGTTTGTTTATTTTAGAGAGAGAAGGAGCGAGCCCGTGAGCACAAGTGGGGAGAGGGGCAGAGAGAGAATCCTCAAGCAGATTCCTTGCTGCCCGTGGAACCCATCGTGGAGTTCCATCTTGCGGCTCATGAGACCCTGACCTGAGCTGAAACCAAGAGTCAGACCATCAAAGGATCGAGCCACCCAGGTGCCCCAACACAAATTAATATTCTGATCAAATATCCTGCCTATAAAAGTAAGCATATCTGCTAGAGATACATTTCTAAAGAAACTAGATTAGTTTAGGTATTAATATATATTTATAGAGTGGAGTTTTTTTATTATGTGGCAACTATAAATGACATTTTTGGAGTTACTTGATCCACCATGAGTTAACTGCCTGTCTCCCCACCTGCCATGATGTAGTTTAGCCTTCCCACCAGTCTCAGAGTACAGGACAAATGAGAGCCACTTATCAGGCAAAGGTTACCACCATTTTCAGCGAAGCCTGCTGAAGACTCTACATGACTCGTGACCCAGCAGGATATCACATCAAGTAACACCACAAATGCTTTAATGATAACAGCAATGACAGCCGTCGTGGAGCCACATGACCTGTTCCACAGGTCTCTGCTATTCTGGCAAGGCCAGGTTGAACTTCTAACTGCATTCCCGCTCACGGAGGAAAAATATTCCAATTCTCATGGTCATTACTCACTCTTAAAAGATTAATTTAACAAAAATGAATACCCACCACAGTAATGAATGTAATTCACTGGGAGAGTGGTTTGAGAAAGCTTACCCACACTGGAAAACATTACTTCTTAAATTAATGACAGACCTGAAGATTATTTCAGATTTGGTCAGCATTTTTGAAAAGTAATGATTAACCAGGGTGGGAAAAATCCAGATTAGTATTAAGTGTTCGCATGTTATGAGGCAGAATAACCTTAATCCAAGGCTGGGACTTGTTATTCAGCCTCTCACCAACCACTTGAGTAGCCAAAAGGGACACAGGAGGTCAGACTGTGCTGTAAAATTTGGGGAACTAATAGAGCTGGTACATGAAGACCTTGGTTATATGGAGCCATCATAACAAAAACTAATAATAATAGCTAACATTCATTAAGTGCTTACTCTGCCAAGCCACTGGGAAAGGCACTTTATATGTACTATTGCATTTATGCCACAGAACTACACAACAGGGGAAGTATTACTGTTACTATTATTATCTTCACTTTACAAATAAGTAAGGCTATTTTAGGAACAGAGAGGTTGAGTAATTTGCCAGTGGTCACACAGCTGGTACACAGGGATTGAGAATCTGATTCCAAAAAAGATAGCTACAGAGGTCATACCTTCAGCCACTATCCAGTGCTACCGTAAGGCCAAAAAATTCACGCACCACACATACAAACTTAAAATGTCCCCCTACATTTGTGCAATGTGATAAATCACGTTCACAGGCATTATCATAGTTAATCCTCATCCAATAGTAATAAATAGCCAGACTTTACAGAGCCCTGGCGATGTTCAGCGTCTGTTCTTGCACTTTAAATCTATTCACTTACTGTATTCTTAACCCTGCAGGGTAAGTGTTATCACCCCATTTTACATATGAGGAAACTGAGGCACAGAGAGGCTGCTATTTGTCCCAAGTCCCACAGCTAGAAAGTAGCAGGGCCAGAATCCGAGCCCTTGAGTATGTACTGACACTTCCACCAACCTGATGAAGAAGGTGTTACTATGTTTGTTTTATAGATGAGGAAAAAATTCATTAAAACTGGGTGTGATTTGTCCTAGAAAGTTTTTGTTACTTTACTCTTAGTTTTCTTTAATTCCAGGAGAGTTAACATATAGTGTAATCTTAGCTTCAGGTGTACACTATCATGATTCAACAATCCTACACAGTAACCAGTGCTCATCGTGATAACTGTGCTCTTAATCCCCTTCACCTATTTCACCCATTTCCCCCTCTCCAGTTACCATCAGTTTGTTCTCCATAGTTAAGAGTCTGTTTTCTGATTTGCCTTTTTTTTCTTTGTTCATTTGTTTTGTTTCTTAAATTCCTTATATGAGTGAAAACATATAGTATTTGTCTTTCTCTGACTTATTTCACTTAGCATTCATTATACCCTCTAGATCTATCCATGTTGTTGCAAATGGCAAGATTTCGTTCTTTTTATGACTAATATTCCATTATTTATATGTTGCATGAAATACATATATTCGTAAAAATATATTTATATAGATACATTTTTATATATAAACATAAATTTATATATTTAAATTTACTTATGAATTTATAAATATATTTATATATCCATGTTGTTCACATTATAAATATTTATAAATTTATTTATATATTGTTTTACATTTATAAATTTATGTATTTATGAATATTCATATTTATTAAATTATTTATTTCATATATGTATTTTTTTTATATATTTCATATATATGTGTATACACACACACACACACACACACATCTCTTCTTTATTCACTCATCTATCAACAAGCACTTAGGCTGCTTCCATAGTTTGGCTATTATAAATAATGCTGCTATAAACATGAGGGTGCATTTATCCCTTTGAATTAGTATTTTTGTATTCTCTGGGTAAGTACCCAGTAGTGGAATTAGTGGGTCATATGGTAGTTCTCCTTTTAATTTTTTGAGAACCTCCGTACTGTTTTTCACAGTGGGCACACCAGTTTGCATTCCCACGGAGTGCACTAGTTTCTTTTTTCTCCACACCCTCGCCAGCACTTGTTGTTTCTTATGTTTTTTATTTTAGCCATTCTGACAGGTGTGAGGTGATATCTCATTGTGGTTTTGATCTGCATTTTCCCCATGATTAGTGATGCTGAGCATCTTTCATGTGTCTGTTGGCCATCTGGATGTCTTCTTTGGAGAACTGTCTGTTCATGTCCTCTGCCCATTTTTAACTGGATTATTTGTTTTTTGTATGTTGAGTTGTATAAGTTCTTTATGTATTTTAGATACTAACCCTTTATCAGATATGTCATTTGCAAATATCTTCTCCTATTCCATAGTTTTGTTTTAGTTTTGTTGATTGTTTCCTTTGCTGTGCAGAAGCTTTCTTTTTTAATGTAGTCCCAATCGTTTATTTTTGTTTTTGTTTCCCTTGCCTCAGGGGGCATATCTAGAAAAATGTCACTACTGGTCAATGTCAGAGAAATTACTGCCTGTGCTCTCTTCTAGGATTTTCCTGGTTTCAGATCTCACGTTTAGGTCCTTAATCTATTTTGAGTTTAGGAGAACCTGGGTGGCTCAGTGGGTTAAAGCCTCTGCCTTCGGCTCAGGTCATGATTTCCTGGGATGGAGCTCTGCATTGGACTCTTTGCTCAGTGGGGAGCCTGCTTCTCCCTCTCTCTGCCTGTTTATCATCTCTCTCTCTCTCTCTGTCAAATAAATAAATAAATAAAATCTTTTTTAAAAAATCTATTTTGAGTTTATTTCTGTGTATGGTGTAAGAAAATGGTCCAGTTTCATTTTTTGCTTATAGCCATCCAGTTCTCCCACCGCCATTTGTTGAAGAGACTGTATTTTTCCCATTGTATATTCTTGTTTCCTCTGTTGAATATTAATTGACCATATAATCATGGGTTTATTTTTAAGCTTTCTATTCTGTTCCATTGATCTATGTACCTATTTTTGTGCCAGTACCATACTGTTTGGGTTATTAAAGCTTTGTAGCATATCTTGAAATTTGGGTTTGCAACACCTCCTGCTTTTTTCTTCATTTTCAAGACGCTTTGGTTAATCAGGGTCTTTTGTGTTTCATAAAAATTTTATATTTGTTCTAGTTCTGTGAAAAATGTTGTTCGTGTTTTTATAGGGATTGCATTAAATCTGTAGATTGTTTTGGGTAGTATGAACATTTTAACAATATTTGTTCTTACAAACCATGAGCATGGGATATCTTTCCTTTTGTTTCTGTTGTCTTCAATTTCTTTCATCAGTGCCTTATAGTTTTCAGAGTACAGCTTTCACTTCCTCTGTTAAGTTTATTCCTAGGTATTTTATCCTTTTTGGTACAATTGTAAATGGGATTGCTTTCTTAATTTCTCTTTCTGCTGCTTCATTACTAGTGTATAGAAATGCAACAGATTTATGTATGTTAATTTTATATCCTGTAACCTTGCTGAATTCATTTATCAGTTCTAGTAGCTTTTTGGTAGAGTCTTTACCGTTTTCTACACAAAGTATCAGGTCATATGCAAATGTGAAAAATGAAAGTTTCACTTTATCCTTAACAATCTGGTTGCCTTTTATTTCCTTTTTCTGTCTGATTGCTGTAGCTAGGGCTTTTAATACTATGTTAGATAAAAGTATAAGAATTGACCTCCTTGTTTTGTACCTGATCTTAGGAAAAACATCACAGTTTTTCACCATTGAGTATGTTGGCTGTGGGTTTTTCATATATGCTCTTTATTATTTGAGGTATGTTCGCTCTAAGCCTACTTTGTTGAGGGTTTTCTATGATGAATGGATGTCATGCTTTGTCAAAGTTTTCTGCATCTATTGAAGTGATAATATGGTTCTCATCCTCTCTTATTGATGTGATGTATCACATCGATTGGTTTGTGAATATTGAACCACCCTTGTGTCCTAAGAATAAATCCCACTTGATTGTGGTGAATGATTTTTTTTAATGTGTTGTTGGATTCAGTTTGCTAATATTTTGGGGGGTTTTTTGTTTGTTTTGCATCTATATCCACCAGAGATATTGGCCTGTAGTTCTCTTCTTTTGTAGTGTCTCTGTCTGGATTTTGTATTAGGGTAATTCTGGCCTCATGGAATGAATTTGGAAGCTTTCCTTCCTCTTCTATTTTTGGTATAGTTTGAGAAGAATAGGTATTAGCTCCTCTTTAAATGTTTGGTAGAATTCAACTGTAAAGCCATCTAGTACTGGACTTTGGTTTGTTGGGAGTTGATTACTGATTCAATTTCATTGCTGATAATCAGTCTGTTCAAATTTTCTATTTCTTCCTGATTCAGTTTTGGGAAGTTATATATTTATAGGAATTTATTCATCTCTTCTAGGTTGTCCAGTTTGTTGGCTTATAATTATTCATAATATTCTCTTATAATCCTTTACATTTCTGTGATGTCAGTTGTTCTTTCTCCTCTTTCTTTTCTGATTTTGTTTGAGTTCTCTCTCTCTCTGTCTCTTTCTCTTTATGAATCTGGCTAAATATTTATCAATTTGGGGAATCTTTCCAAAGAACCAGATCCTGGTTTCATTGACCTGTTCTATTGTTGTTTTTGTTTTTTGTTTTTGTTTTTTGGGGTTTTTTTTAGTTCCTATTTCATTTCTTTATGCTTTACTCTTTATTATTTCCTTCTTTCTACTGGTCTGGGTTTGTTGTGGGTTTTTTTATGATTTTATTTATTTATTTGAGAGAGAGAGCACACAAGCAGGGGGAGAGCAGGGGGACAGGGAGAAGCAGACTCCTCACTGAGCAGGGAGCCTGACATGGGGCTCGATCCCAGGACCCTGGAATCATGACCTGAACTGAAGGCAGACGCTTAACCAACTGAGCCATCCAGGCACCTCTGATTTGGGGTTTTGTTTGTTCTTCTTTTTCTAGTTCTTTCAGGTATAAGGATAGGTTGTTTACTTGAGACTTTTCATGTTTCTTAGGGTAGGCCTGTATTGCTATAAACTTTCCTCTTAGAACAGCTTGCTGCATCCCAAAGATTTTGGACCATAATGTTTTCATTTTCATTTATCTCCATGTATTTTTTTATTTCCTCTTTGAGTTTATGATTTACCCATTTGTTGTTTAGTAGCATGTTATTTAATCTCCATGTATTTGGGCTCTTCCCAGATTTTTTCGTGTGATTGATTTCTGGTTTCACAGTGTTGTGGTTGGAAAAGATGCATGGTATGACTTCAATCCTTTTGAATTTGTTGAGACTTGTTTTGTGGCCTAATATCTGATCTATTCTGGAGAACGTTCCATGTGCACTTGAAAAGAATGTATATTTTGCTATTTTAGGATGGAATGTTCTGGATATATCTGTTAGATCTATCTGGTCCAATGTATCTATCAAAGCCTTTGTTTCCTTGTTGATTTTCTGGTTGGGTGATGTATCCATAGATGTAAGAGGGATGGTTAAAGTCCTCTCCTACTCTTTTTGTATGGCTATTAGTTGTTTCCTTTATGTTTGTTATTAGCTACTTTATGTATTTAGGTATTCCCAAATGTGAGGTGCATAAATATTTACACTTGTTATATTTTCTTGTTGGATTGTTCCCTTTATGATTATATAATGTCCCATTTTGTCTCTTGTTACAGTCTTTGTTTTAAAGTATATTTTTTCAGATGTAAGTATTGATCCTTAGGCTTTCTTTTCACTGTCATTTACATGATAAATGCTTTTCCATCCCTTCATTTTTAATCTATATGTGTCTTTAGGTCTGAAATGAGTCTTTTATAGGCAGTAAATAGTTGGGTCTTACTTTTTTAATCTATTCCATCACCCTATGTCTTTTGATTGGAGCCTTTAGTCTATTTACAATCAAAGTAATTATTGATAGATATGCAGTTATTGTCATTTTGTGACTTGTTTTATGGTTGTTTTTGTAGTTCCTCTCTGTTCCTTTCTTCTCTTGTTCTCTTCTCTCACAGTTTGTTGGCTTCCTTTAGTGATATACTTGGATTCCTTTCTTTTTATTTTTTATATACATATCTATTACCACTTTTTTATTGTGGTCATGATTACATTTATATATAATATCTTATGTATATAGCAGTTCATATTAAATGGATGGTCACTTAAGTTTGAACCCATTCTTTACTCCTCTCTTCCATATATTTTAGGTATGGTGTGATACTTTACATCCTTTTATTTTGTGAATCCCTTGATTGATTTTTATAGATATACTTAGTTTTACTGCTTTTGTCCTTCCTACTTTTCTTACTCCTACCTATGGTGTTTCCTTTCTACTTAAAAAGTCCCCCTGAGATGAGAACATTTCTCGTGGGGCTGGTTTAGTAGTCATGAATTACTTTAATGTTTGTTTGTCTGGGAAAACCTTTATCTCTCTTTCTATTCTGAATGATAGCCTTGATGGATGGAGTATTCCTGGTTGCAGGGTTTTTGTTGTTGTTGTTTTGTTTTTTGTTTTCCCTTTAGGTACTTTGAATATATCATGCCACTTTCTTCTGGTCTTCAAGGTTTCTGCTGAAAAATCAGCTGGTAGCCTTATTGGGTTTCCTTTCTATGTAACTATTTTCTCTTGCTGCTTTTAAAATTGCCTTATCACTAAATTTTTACATTTTAATCACTATGTACATTACTATGTGTCTTGGTATGGACCTCCTTGGGCTGATGGGCTGGAGGGGAGTCTTTGTCTCCTGGATCTGGATTCCTGTTTCCTTCCCCAGATTTGGGTGGTTTTCAGCTATTATTTCTTCAAATAAATTATCTGCCCCCTTTTCTCTCTCTCCTCTTTCTGGAATCCCTATAATGCAAAGGTTATTATGCTTGATGGTGTTGCTAAGTTCCCTTTAATCTATTTTCATTTTTTATTTTCTGTTTGATTACTTTCCATTACTCTGTCCTCCAGGTCAGTGATCCATTCTTCTGCTTCTTCGAGTCTACTGTTTATTCCCTCTAGTGTATTTTTAATTTCAGTTATTAAGTTCTTCATCTCTGATTCATTTTTTTTTATGTTTTCTCTCTCTTCCTTGAGGTTCTCACTGAGGTCTTCCACTCTTCCCAAGTCAGTGAGTATCTTTATGACTATTTCTTTAAATTCTCTATCAGATATATTACTTTATCTCCATATTGTTTAGCTCTCTTGCTGTGGTTTTGTCCTATTATTTTATTTGGGACATATTCCTCTGTCTCTTCATTTTTGTCTGTATCTCTATTTCTGTGTGTTAGGAAACTCATTATATCTCCTACACTTGAAAGTAATGGCCTTACAAAGAGGAGGGAGGTCCTGTTGTGCCCACAGTGCAATGTCTCCTGTTCACCAGAACCTGATGCTTTCATGGTACTTCCTGTGTGTTTTGTGTGCACCCTACTATTGTGGCTGGGCCACATTTGCCTTCAGTCTAGACATCTACAATGTCCATATCTGCCTGTTGTGGGCAGGGTTTGATCCTTGTGTCTGAAAGAAGAACATGCAGATGAAACTCATTCATATCCACAAAGTACTTAGAATAGACTTTGCCCATTGTGAGCACAGTATACACGCTATCTCTCCTTAGGGGAAGAGCATTCCCAACAGAAGAGTTAGCAGGTGCAAAGATCCCAAGGTAGGAATGTGCCTAACATCTTTAAGAAGCTACAAGGAAATCTGAATGGCTGGAGTTGAGTGACTGAAAACCAAGTAAGGAGAGTGATGTGTTCAGAGAAGTAATGAATTCGAGGATTGGGGAGCAGATTATAGAACCTAAAAGCCTATAGTAAGAACTCTGGCTTTTATTCTAAGTGAGGGAGTGGCCATTAAACAATTTGACTTATATTTTTAATGGATCACTCTACTTGCTGCATTGAGGTTAAAATGAAGGGGGTGGGCAGTTGCAAATGCCACCAGAGAGAAGCAGGAAAGTTAGGTGGCACTTGCAATAATCTGATGAGAGAAGATGGAGAATTTGGACCAGAGAGGTGATGGTGGTAAGAAGTGGTCAGATTCTGAATATATTTGGAAGGTGAATTCAACAGGATTTGCTTCTAGATTAATTGAGCCAAATGAGAGAATGAGAGGATTCAAGGATGACTCAAAGGTTTTGTTTTGTTTGTTTTGTTTTGTTTGTCATTTGCATGGACAATTGGAAGGATGGAGTAGCTTTCTGTGAGATACAGAAGACAATAGGAGAGCAAGATTTAGGTTTTTAGGGGATGGAAGTTGAAAATAAGGAATTCAGTTTAGGTCATATTAAGTTCAAAGTGGCTATTGACTTCCAAGTAGAGGTACTGAGTGTGCAATTGGATATTCAGTTAAGGATGGACAAACAGTTTCCCCCTTTTTATGATGTCCTAATCTACAGGGAGATCCAAGCAGGACAGATGAACTGAGTTATTGTTAGCCTGTGGACTGTGTTTAGAAGCCATGAGACTAAATTAATTCACATAGGGAATAAGTATGGAGAGAAAAAGCAGAGCAGCTAAATTCCTGGGATACTCTAATGCTTAGGGATAAGAAAATGAGGTAGAAGAGAACTAGGAGAACAGGAAGTTGAGAGCCAATAAAAAAGCTAAAAGTTGTTCTGGAAAAAAACAGGAAAGAAGAAGAAACTACTGGGAACTGAGGAATCAAGAAAGGATCAGGTTGTTTAAGGTGAGAGAAATTACAGTATGTTTGTAGGCTTGTATTGGTTTGCTAGGGTTACCATAATAAAGTACTATAGACTAGGAGGCTTAAATGACAGAAATGTATGTTCTCACAGTTCTGGGGAATAGTTCCAACATTTCAGCAGGATTGGTTTCCTCTAAGACCTCTCTACTTGATTTGTAGATGGCCATTTTCTCCTTATGTCTTCACACAGTCTTTTCTCTGTGTATGTCTGTGTCATACATCTCTCATTATAAAGACAATAGTCAAATTGGATTAGGGCCCATCCTAATCACATTGTTGTAACTTGATTACCTCTTTATTGGTCCTATCTCTAAACAGGGTCACATAACTGGGATATTAGGGTATGGTGAGGAACACATAGTTCTCTTCTACTTTCTTCCATTTTCTTAGTGAGCTAGGTAACAATGTCATCACCAGAGCATATTGTTGGAAAGGAGATCTTAGAAATTGAAAAGATAACAGAAGGTGTATAGTGGTCATTTCAGATAGTAGAAGCATGAGTGGACACTAGGGAAATGTGGTATGGTAGCTGGGTATCACCATGGGCCCAGTTGAGTTTAGCCAACTTGGATTACAAGTGAGACCAGTAGGCATGGATGTATTTTTGCTTTCATGGTGTTCTGCTGTAAAAGTTTAGGTCCAGAGTAGACAAAGAATTAGACTAAATCAGAAAGGTAAGGAAGAGGTAGTCTGCCAGACAAGTATGACAAACATAAAGTGGAATAAGGGATTTGTTGGGTAATAACAGTGACAGCCAATGACATCTCTGCTGGTAGGGAGATACACTAATTTCCTGGGACTGTTGTAACAAAGTACCATAAACTGGGTGGTTTAAACAACAGAATTTATTGTGTCACAGTTCTAGAAGCCAGAGGTTCAAAATCAAGGTGGCAGAGTTGGTTCTTTCTGAGGGATATGAGGAAAGGGTCTGTCCCAAGCCTCTCTCCTTAGTTTTTAAAAGGTTATCTTCATGTTAATATGGTATTCACCCTGCGGATGTCTGTCCCCAACATGTCCCTTTATATAAAGATGTCAATCATATTGGATTGGAACCCATACTGATGACCCTACTTTAATTTGATTATTTCTATAACGGTCCATTTAAGGTATAATTCTGAGATACTAGGAAGACTTTAGCATATGAATTTGGGAGGGACACAGCTCAACTCATAACAGAAAGGAAACCAAAACATGGGTCAGGCATAGGAGAAAGACACCTTAAAAATGGTAGATTATCCACCTTAGAAACTGAAAAAGAAAGAGATAACTAAAACCAAGTAAGCAAATATCTTCGCAAACAGTAAGCAGAAGAAAAGAAATAATAATTTTTGAAATCAAAAACAAGAAATCAACAGAGAAAATGAATAAAATGGAACCTGATATTTGAAGAAGTCAATAAAATTGATAAGCCATTCACAAGGCTAACTAGCAGAAAAAGAGAGAAGATACGAATTACCAATATCAGAAATAAGAAAAATAGACATAATTACATTACATTACATCATTACATTACTTTGTGGATATTAAAAAGATATAAAGGAATACTGTAAATAATTTTATGCCCACAAATTTGATAACTGGATAAAATGGACCAGTTCCTTCAAAGATACCATTTGCCAACTCACATGAGAAGAACTAGACAATCAGAATATGTTTATGTCTATTAAGAAACTGAATTAATAATGAATAACCTTCCAAAACAGAAAGCACCAGCCCCAGATGGGCTCACTGGTGAATTCCACCAAATATTAATGGAATCAATAATATCAATTCTCTATCATCTCTTTCAGAGAATAGAATCAGAAAGGATACTTTCTAATTTATTCTATGAGGCCAGTACTACCCTTATACCAAAACCAGACAGACATTATAAGCAAAGAAAACTACAGATCAATATCTCTCATGAACATAGATGCAAAAATCCTCCACAAAAAATTAACAAATCAGATCCCACAAAATTATACACAATGACCAAATGGAATTGGCCCCAGGTATGCAAGTCTGCTTCAACATTCAAAAATTAATTAACATAACCCATTATATCAATAGACCAAAAGAAAAAAATCACATGGTCATATCAATTGATGCAGAAAAAGCATTTGACAAAATCAAACAACTATTTATCATAAAAACACTCAGTCAACTAGAAATAGAAGGAAACTTCCTCAACTTGGTAGAGATTATTTACCAAAAAACCTATAGCTAACATCATACTTAACCATGAGAAACAAAGCCCCACTAAGATCAGGTATAAAGCAATGATGTCCCCTCAATTTCTTTTTTTCAACATCATACTGCAAATTTTAGTTAATACAATCAGAGAAGAAAAAGTAAATAAAATGTATGCAGATTGGGAAATAAAAATAAAACTGTTTTTGTTCACAGGTGACATTATCATCTATGTAGAAATCTGCACCAATCAACAAAAAACTCCTGGAACTAATAAATAATGACAGCAAGGTTATAAGATAAAAAGTAAATATATAAAAGTCAATTGCTTTCCTATACACCAGCAATAAACAAGTGGAATTTAAAATTAAAAACACAATACTATTTACATTAGCACCTCAAAAAATTATATACTTAGGTATAAATCTAACAAAATATATACAGAATCAGTATGAGGAAACTATAAAAATCTGATTAATGAAATCAAAGAACTAAATAAATGGAGAGATATTTTACATTTGTGGATAAGAAGACTCAATGTTGTCAAGATGTCAATTTTTCTCAACTTGCTCTAAAGAGATTGCAATACCAACCAAAATACTAGCAAATTATTTTCTGAAAATTGACAAACTGGTTCTAAAGTTTATATGGAGAGTCAGAGATCCAGAATAGGAAACACAATAAAGTTGGAGGACAGACACTACCTGACTTTGAGACTTATTATAAGGCTACAGTAATTAAAACACTATGATACTGGCAAAAGAATAGGCAAATAGATCAATAGAACAAAATAGAAAGCCCATAAATAAGCCCACATAAATTTAATCAATTAATCTTTTTGTGAAGGAGCAAAGGTAACACAATGCAAAGTCTTTACAGCTAATGGTGCTGGAACAATTGGACATCCACATGCAAAAAATGAATCTAGAGACAGACCTTACACATTTCACAAAAGTTAACTCAAAATTAACCAGTTTTATAAAGAGGACTAAACTAATTCAAAGAAGATTATAAAAATCTCTATCCTAGAAGGTAACAGAAGAAAACCTAGATGACTTTGGATGTGAAAATGACTTTTAAGATACAACACTAAATGCACAATCCATGAAAAAATTATTTTTTTCTCCCAAATACTTTTATTTTTTCAGTGTTCCAAGATTCATTGTTCATGCACCACACTCAGTGCTCCATGCAATATGTGCCCTCCTCAATACCCACCACCAGGCTCGCCCAACCCCCCACTCCCTCCCTTCCAAAACCCTCAGTTTGTTGCTCAGAGTTCACAGTCTCTCATGGCTCATCTCCCCCTCTGATTTCCCCCAATTCACCCTTCCTTTCTTTCTCACAATGTACTCCCTGTTTTTCCTTATGCTCCACATGTGACACCATAAGATAATTGACTCTCCCCACTTGACTTATTTCATTCCACATAATCTCTTCCAGTCCTATCCATGTTGATACAAAAGTTGGGTATTCATCCTTTCTGATGGAGGCATAATATTCCATTGTATATATGGACCATATCTTCTTTATCCATTCATCTGTTGAAGGGCAACATGGTTCTTTCCACAGTTTGGTAATTGTGGCCATTGCTGCTATGAACATTGGGGTACATGTGGCCCTTCTTTGTACTGTATCTACTTCTTTGGGGTAAATACCCAGTAGTGCAATTGCAGGGTCATAGGGTAGCTCTATTTTCAACTTCTTGAGGAATCTCCACACTGTTTTCCAAAGTGGCTGCACCAACTTGCATTCCCACCAACAGTGGAAGAGGGCTCCCCTTTCTCCACATCCTCTCCAACATTTGTTGTTTACTGTCTTGTTGATTTTCACCATTCTAACTGGTGTAAGGTGGATCTCAGTGTGGTTTTGATTTGAATTTCCCTGATGGCTAATGATGATGAAGATTTTTTCATGTGTCTGTTAGCCATTTGTATGTCTTCTTTGGAGAAGTGTCTGCTCATGTCTTCTGCCCATTTTTATCATGTGATTATCTGTTTTGTGACTATTGAGTTTGAGTTCTTTACAGATCTTAGATATCAGACCTTTGTCTGTAGTGTCATTTGCGAATATCTTCTCCCATTCCGTGGGTTGCCTCTTCGTTTTGTTGACTGCTTCCTTCACTGTGCAGAAGCTTTTTATCTTGATGAAGTCCCAAAAGTTCATTTTCACCTTTTTTTCCTTTGCAAAGGTGCTTTCCATGCTTCCTTCAGGAGACATGTCCTGAAAGAAGTTGCTGTGGCTGATCTCAAAGAGGTTACTGCCTATGTTCTTCTCTAGGGTTTTGATAGATTCCTGCCTCACATTGAGGTCTTTTATCCATTTTGAGTTTATCTTCATGTATGGTGTAAGAGAATGGTCAAGTTTCATTCTTCTACATATAGTTGTCCAATTTTCCCAGCACCATTTATTGAAGAGACTGTCTTTTTTCCACTGGATATTTTTTCCTGTTTTGTCAAAGATTATTTGACCATAGAATTGCGGGTCCATATCTGGACCCCCTATTCTGTTGATAAGCTGAACTTCATTAAAATTTAAAACTTCTATTCACAAAAGACGAAGCCAAGGGAATGAGAAGATAAGCCACAGAGTGGGAGAAAATATTTACAAAAGACACGTCTAGTAAAGAACTGTTATCCAACATATATAAAGAACTCTTAAAACTCAACATAAGAAAACAAACAACCTGATTAAAAAAATAGACCAAAGACTTTGACACCTCACCAAAGAACATATACAGATGACAGCATATAAAAAGATGCTCCTCATGATTTGTCATCAGGAAATGTGAATTAAAACAATAAGATAACATTACATATCTATTAGAATGGTCAAAATCTAACACATTGACACCACCAAATGTTTGTGAGGAGTTAGAGCAACAGGAACTCTCATTCATTGATAATGGGAAAGATGATGGGATTGGAACATAGTTTAAAATTTTTCACAAATGTAAACATATAATTCAGTAATCATGCTCATTGGTATTCACCAAAACTGCCCACACAAAAACTTGCACACAGATGTTTATAGCAGCTTTATTTATAATTGTTAAAATTTGGAATCAACCAAGATACTTTCAGAAGATGAACAAATGAATAAACTGTAGTACATCCAGTGAAATATTGTTCAGCACTAGAAAGAAATGAGTTATCAAGTCATGAAAAGTTATGGAGGAAACTTAAATGTGTATTATTAAGCAAAAGAAGCATATAACAAAAAAGTACATGATTCCGACTATATATGCCATTCTGGGAAAGGCAAAACTGTGGAGGCAATAAAAGATTAGCAGTTGCCAGGGGTTGGGGGCCAGGAGGTGAATAGAGAGAGAAGAGGGAAATTTTAGGGCAAACTACTATGTATGATTTATGTAATGATGGATATACATTTGTCCAAACCCACAGAATGTACAACAAGATTGAACCTCAGTGTGTACTGTGGACTTTTGATAATTATGATATATTAGTGTAGATCCATTAATTGTAACGAAGGTACCACTCTGGTGGGAAATGTTGATAATAGGGAAAGGTATGTACACATGGGGGCAGAGGGTATATGGGAAATGTACTTACCCTCCTCTTGATTTTGCTATGAATCTAAAACTGCTCTTAAGAAAAATCAGTCTTTTTTAAAAATAATCAATGGATTGTTGGTCCTAGCAGGGTTTGAAGACTTTTTGGAGTTAAGGACTAGAAGGAGGGAGATGAGAAGATATGAAGAGAAGAAGTAAAGTGAAATGCTTATAAAGCCTTGTTTAATATTAGCACTATGCTGGGAACATTTGTATACAACTCAGTCAATAGCTCACATCAGTAGGTACCTTTCATTAACCCAGAGTTTCCTGTTTTCTCTGCTTTGTTTTTCTCAAGTGGACCTCTGTGGTGTTTACCTTCCAATCAATCTTATTTTTTACTAGATGAAGTCTCAGTGAAATCTCAATAGACAACTCTAAAGATTTCTTTCACCACTCAGCAAACAAAACAAAACAAAACAAAACAAAAAACAAACAACCATGACTGTACAGAGACATGGAGAAATCTAAGATGTTAACTATGTGCCAGATGGTGAATTATACATTGAAGAAGCCCTTCCAGAAGCATCAGAAAATCAGACAACTCTCCTTTCCATCCACAAATTTCCTTCTCTCTGTGTCAGACATCCTACTAACATTGCTGTGGTTCAACAAATAGTCATTGAGTTCCTAATATGTTTCAGATGCTGTCCCAGGTACTAGGGAGGAGCAGGTACCAAGGCAAGTAAAAAGTAGTGTCTGCCTATAGAAGATTTTAGTTTCACTAAAAGAAAGCAAAAAGAATGAAGGTAAATTAACAAAAATTATAAAAATAGTGAGGTAAAGTGGCATAACATAGACACAAAATAGCATGATGATGATGGAAAACCAAAAGTGGGATTGGGAATTAAGAAAGGCTTTGTGAATAAGGTAATATTTGAGGCAGAACTTGAAGAACAAAGTGAATTTCAATGGCAGAAGTCTGTGTGTCTGCACGAGTCAAGACACAGAGGCTAAAATCTGTGGGAACATGTTTGAAGAATGACAAGTAATTTAATTTGCTTGGTGTCAGAAGAGCCTATATGCACATAACCCAGAGTATAATTAGAAACATCTGGTGGTTTTGAGAAGGTAGAAGACATGATGAGAAGATGATCACATGAAGAATATTCTGACAAAAGAACCTAATATGGACAGGAATGGAAAGTTCAAGGGGCAGAAGGAAGAGCTGAGAGGTGTCCTTGTGATTTAGGCAGGGGTGGGTGTAGGAGATGGACAAGAGAGTACCGATTGCAGAATATTGAAGAACTGGACTCCATGTGACTTTAATTTACTGGATGTGGGGGACAACTCCAAATGAGGAGTTGGAGAAGACACCAAGGTTCTGAACCTGAGGACTCAGAGAACATAGAAATATTCACAGATATAGGAAGGCCAAAGGGAGAAGCTAGTTTCAGTTCATTGTTTGAACTTGCTGAATTAAAGATGATTGAGGACAGCCAAGTCAAGTTAACTAGCAATCAGAGTTGGAAATATGGGATCAGAGACTGGAAAAGTGGATAGGGCTATAAAGTCAGAAATTTGGGTCTTTTTCACAGAGAAGCAGGCTAATATGGATAAAGTGTGATAACAGAACTTTAGTTAGAAAAGACTTACAGAGAAAGAGATGGAAGAACTGGTTATAAAAGTCAGAGAGAAGGTTAAAGAAGGGAAGTGATTGAAGGAGGGGCTCTCAACAACATCAAATGCTGAAAAGATACCGATGCAAATGAGAACAGAAAACAAAGTGCTGAATTTGGCAGTTAGTGGAACAATGAGAAAACCTCCTGACATCAAGGAAACAGAGGATCCTGCACCATCAACTAGAGACTGTCTTGATATATTTCAGTGAAAGACTATCAACCTCTGATTAAGAGCATGGAATCTGATTAAGAGCACGGTTGTGTGCATTGAAATCCCTGCTTGGCCACTTAAAAGCTCTTTGCCAAGCAAGTCAGGCTTTCTTCTTTATAGAAGGAAGCCTTATATAAGACAAACCTTATCTTTGTCATCTGTAAGAAATGCAGGATTTCTTCAGTGATCTTAGGCATTATTATTGATAATGTTCATTGTTCTGAATGGGCTGGACACTTAGACATTCTCTATAGTTCATTGTACCATGATGATTATAATATAATCATAGAGAAGACTAGCACAAAGGAAACTCATACATATTTCTTATAGTTAGACCCACATTCTAGTCAGTGTGTGTGACATCCTCTCATTCCTCCACTTGCTTTCATTCCCAAACCAAAAATTACCAAACCAAACCAAACCAAACTAAACCAAACAAAAACCCCCACAGAGTAGAAAGGCAAGAAATTCTCAGTCAGTGGGGAAAAAAATAGATCCTCTTTTTAAAAGTTATAGGGTCCGGGCACCTGGGTGGTTCAGTCAGTTAAGTATCTGCCTCCCGCTTAAGTCATAAGCCCAGAGTTCTGGGCTTATGGAGCCCAAGCCCCAAGTCCAGCTCCCTGCTTTGTCTCTTTCTCTCAAATAAATTTTTATCCATCCATCTGTTGAAGGGCATCTTGGTTCTTTCCACAGTTTGGCAATTGTGGCCATTGCTGCTATGAACATTGGGGTACATGTGGCCCTTCTTTGTAATGCATCTGCTTCTTTGGGGTAAATACCCAGGAGTGCAATGGCTGGTCATAGGGTAGCTCTATTTTCAACTTCTTGAGGAATCTCCACACTGTTTTCCAAAATGGCTGCACCACTTTGCAATCCCACCAACAGTGTAAGAGGGTGCCCCTTTCTCCACACCCTCTCCAACATTTGTTGTTTACTGTCCTATTGATTTTGGCCATTCTAACTGGTGTAAGGTGGTATCTCAGTGTGGTTTTGATTTGAATCTCCCTGATGGCTAAAGATGATGAACATTTTTTCATGTGTCTGTTCAACAGATGAATGAATAAAGAAGATATGGTCCATATACACAATGGAATATTATGCCTCCCTTAGAAAGGAC
>CM053604.1:110435232-110463510 GCA_028646535.1 Procyon lotor | reverse complement strand
TTTAAAAAAAATTTTTTAAGTTATAGGGTCACATGGTTACTATGGAAACAAGTACAGTGCAGATCTATGAAGATGGTACTAACATAACTACAAATGAACATTTCAGAATATGGCAAGGAGGCAAATATATCTGTTCCTTTTCCATTTAAATAAGTGGGAAAGGGCAAATATGCTACAGTCATCAGCCAAACCTGGACAATGTATAACTTAATAAATCAGATAAAGATATTTGACATTCCTTTTCTATAGTAAACTAAAGTGGTCATAAAATGCAAAATACTTTATCCCAAATGTACTACAGTTTTATAGGCTTAAGAGAAGGAGGAGAATGGAGTCTGTTTCCCTCTCATTCTTGCTTAATTGTATTTAATGACTAAAAGACAAGTAATAGTCCAGGCTGAATTTAATAGATTTATGGGGGGGTGGGTAAGAGAAGAGATCAGTCATTTTATTTTGTTTTTTAAGTAATTCTTACATCACATTTTTTGCAGTTGCATAGCGTGCACAATTTCAATGTTTGTAAAATGCTGGTGGGGATTCAAAATATTCTTGTAGGAGGATATTTTGAAGTCAGGAGGAGACAGCGGGCTTGCCTTGCACTATACTCTCTGATCTGTGAAACTACTTCAAAAAATGTTGAAAAGAAGAGCTTAGCATGTGCTGGGTTTCGGCCATGTTATGGTTTATAAATAACGGTTAGCTTGCCATCACGAATCACACAAACTGTTAAAATGGTAAGAAATAAGAAAGTATGATAACTATTTTCTCAACCTCGGAAATGTTGACATTTGGGCTGATAAATGTTATCCGGTGGAAAGGGGAAAGAAGTTACACTGTTCATATTAAGTTGTTGAGCAGCATCCTTGGCTTCTATCCACTAGATACAGTAGCACACTTTTCCCCACCCCAAATGATGACAACCAAAAATGCCTCTTGACATTGCCAAATGTCCCCTAAGGGGAAAGCTTGCTCCTGGTTAAGAACCACTATAATATAGAAATACAATCATGAATGATCCCTTGAAATTTTCCTTTGTTCAAAGTACTGTGCAAAAAACAATCACTTTTTTTATAATGAGGTTCATAAATTGTGAAAATTCAATTTCTCAATATTCATCATATTGGAGAAAAGCTTTTATGTTTAGTCACCAAGTAGAAGCAAATAATCCTGCAAGATCTCCCATTCCTGGTATCATCAAGAGACTCACACAGATCATTCCATAACAAAACCCAGACATTTTGTTAAGTTTTGAAATACCCTTCCTTAACGTCAGATGTCTATGATAAAAAGAATCCGAACAATACACACTTAAGATCTAAACTGTGGGATGAGAGTTACAGGGCAAGGGTTATAAAGAGGAATCTTATTAAGTTTACTTAATTCTGCAGAGTAATTGCTTAAGAAATAACCTTGCACAATTCTTTCGAAAGAAGAGCACAAGTATATTGAGTAGATAATCATTCTGCATTATTAGCCTTGAGATGCCATTAAATGTGTATGGGATAACAGGGTTCCCAGAGATTATGAGTTACTGGCAATTTTTTCTATCTCAGAGTAATCAGTCTTTGGATTCATTCATAAAACAAAACAAAACAAAACAAAAATAAGACAAATGAAAAAATCTTAATCACACATAGAAACTAAAAGAATTTATAAAAGAAACCATGGGACTTCCTGGTTCTAGACTCACTTTATCTGGACCTCAGTTTCTCATTAACTGTTGGAAGCTAGATTACCTTATCTCTATAGCCCCTTCCCAAATGAATGCTGCATATATTTTATATTTAAAATCCAAATCACCTAATAGAAAATGTTGGGAATGGTAAGAATTGGTGAGACTATATGTTCCACTTTATTACTCATATTCAATTCATATATGTATAGGTCTGTTTCAGACAAAACAACAAAAATCTCTATCTGGAAGATTTACGTGACATAGCGCCTGTCTTCCACATAGCACAGAGAGAATACCTCTTCTTCCATTACGACAAGGCCATGAGTTTGTTACTCCGAGAAGAAAGAGCTTAGTGTAGAGAAAGGGAAATCCCAAACCTCTGGCCTGAGCAACTGTGGAAAGAAAATGTGAGCTAGAGAAAGTTCAGTTTTCCCAAAGACCATGTATTCCTCCAAGAAACTTCATTTGTTGTCTTTTGTTGTTGTCATTACATGTATAAGAATGTGACATGCAACTGAATTTTTGAAGGAGAGAGGAAAAAGAATACATACCTGATAATTCAACTTGGCACATGAGTTGGCACATAGAAAATTCTGACTCAGTAAAAAGGAAGCCTCCCAAACCAGAAAATCAAGAAGACTCCACCCAGACTCCTTCTTCTCGGGGTGGTAAGCCTTTAGCAGGTTGTGCCAGTACCATTAGAAATGCTCAGAATACGGCTATATTCAACACAGATCCACAATATCACTTTGGCCATAATTTTGCCTAACACCATTAGCTGCTGTCTTATTTTTTACAAAGAAATTATTTTACGAAATTAAAAGAATTTATTATTCAAAGTTTTTTTCTCCTTGGGAACAGACCAGCTGAATTGCAGAGAAATCTCTGCTGCCAAGAATGAAAATGCATCCCAAGCTGAAAAAAGGCAAAAACTGTGCTTTTCACTACAAGGCATTGCCCAAACTTCGTTTTGATTTCCCTGTACAAGGACTTCATATATGCTTTACAATTAGGTCTACCAGCCCTTTATCTGTTAGGTCATTTGCAAACATCTTCTTTCATTCCATAGACTGCCTTTTGATTTTGTTGACTGTTTCCTTTGCTGTGCAGAAGCTTTTTATCCTGATGAAGTCCCAATAGTTCATTTTTGCTTTTGTTTCCCTTGCCTTTAGAGACATAACTTGCAAGAAGTTGCTGAAGCAGAGGTCAAAGAGGATACTTTCTGTGTTCTCTTCTAGGATTTTGATGGATTCCTCTCACATTTAGGTCTTTCATCCATTTTGAGTTTATATGTGTGTATGTTGTAAGAGAATGGTCCAGTTTCATTCTTCTGCATATGCTGTCCAGTTTTCCCCACACCATTTATTGAAGAGACTGGCTTTTTTCCATTGGATATTCTTTCTTGCTTTGTCAAAATTAGTTGCCCACAGAGTTGAGGGTCCACTTCTGGGTTATCCATTCTGTTCCACTGATCTATGTGCCTGTTTTTGTGCCAGTGTCATGCTATCTAGATGATCACAGCTTCGTGATATAGCTTGAAATCAGGCAATGTGATGCCCCCAGCTTTGGTTTTCTTTTCCAACATTCATCTGGCTATATTCATATTCAGGGTATTTTCTGGTTCCATACAAATTTTAGGTGTCTTCCTCAATTTCTTTCATAAGTGTTCTGCAGTTTCTATAGTATAGATCCTTTTCCACCTTGATTAGGTTTGTTCCTATATATCTTATAGTTTTGGGTGCAATTGTAAGTGGGATCGACTTCTTACTTTCTCTTTATTCTGTCTCATTTCTGTGTCTTGATTTTGTATCCTGCAATTTGAATTGCTGTATGAGTTCTAGCAATTTTGGGGTGGAGTCTTCTGGGTTTCCCACATAAAGTATCCTGTCATCTGCAAAGAGAGAAAGTTTGATCTCTTCTTTGCCAATTTGAATGCCTTTTAATTCTTTTTGTTGTCTGACTTCTGAGGTAGGACTTCTAATACTATGTTGAACAACAGTGATGAAAGTGGGCATCCGTGTTCTGTTTCTGACCTTAAGGGAAAAGCTCTCAGTTTTCCTCATTGAGAATGATATCTGCTGTGGGCTTTTCATAGATAGCTTTGATGATATTGATGTATGTTCCCTCTATACCTATACTTTGAAGAGTTTTAATCAAGAAAGGATGCTGTATTTTGTCAAATGCTTTTTCTGCATCAATTGAGAGGATCACATGCTTCTTGTCTTTTATTAATGTGCTCTCTCACGTTGATTGATTTGTGAATGTTGAACCACTCTTGCATCCCAGGGATAAATCCCACCTGGTGGTGGTGAATAATTCTTTTTATGTACTATTGGATCCTATTGGCTAGTATCTTGGTGAGTATTTTGGCATCCACGTTTATCAGGGATATTGGTCTGCAGTTCTCCTTTTTGATGGGGTCCTTGTCTGGTTTGGGGATAAGGTAATGCTGGCCTCATAGAATGTGATTAGAAGTTATCCTTCCATTTCTATCTTTTGAAACAGCTTCAGTAGCATAGGTATTATTTCTTCTTTAAATGTTTGGTAGAATTCTCTTGGGAAGCCATCAGGCCCTGGACTCTTGTTTCTAGGGAAATTTTTGATTACTGTTTCAATTTCCCTGCTGGTTATTGGTCTGTTCAGATTTTCTACCTCATCCTGTTTCAGCCTTGGTAATTTATAAGTTTCCAAGAATGCATCCATTTCTTCCAGATTGCCTAATTTGTTGGCATATAGTTGCTCATAATATGTTCTTTAAATTGTCTGGATTTCCTTGGTGTTGGTCATGATCTCTCCCCTTTCATTCATGATTTTATTTATTTGGGTCCTTTCTCTCTTCTTTTGGATAAGTCTGGCCAGAGATCTTACTAATTCTTTCAAAGAATCAGCTTCTAGTTACATTGATCTATTCTACTGTTCTTCTGGTTTCTATTTCATTGATTTCTGCTCTAATATTTATTATTTCTCTTCTCCTACTTGGTTTAGGCTTTACTTGTTGTTCTTTCTCCAGGTCCTTTAGGTGTGACATTATAGCTTGTGTATTTGGGAATTTTTCTAATTTTTTTGAGAGAGGCTTGTATTGCTATGTAATTCTCTCTTAGGACTGCCTTTACTGTATCCCAGTTTTTGAGCCAATGTATTTTCATTCTCGGTAGTTCCCATGAATCTTTAAAGCTCTTCTTCAATTTCCTGGTTGATTCATCCATTCTGTAACAGGATGCTCTTAAACCTCCAAGTGTTTGAGTTCCTTCTGAATTTCCTCTTGTGATTGAATTCCAGTTGCAAAGCACTGTGGTCTGAAAACATGCAAGGAATAATCCCAATCTTCTGGTATTGGTTGAGACCTGATTTGTGACTTAGTATGTGATCTATTCTGGAGGAAGTTCCATGTACATTTGAGAAGAGTGAGTAATCTGTTGTTTTCGGATGGAATGTCCTATATATATATGTGAAATCCATCTGGTCCAGTGTGTCATTCAAAGCCCTTTGTTGATCTTCTGCATAGATGATCTGTCCATTGCTGGTATCCAGGATCTATAAAGAACTTATCAAACTCAACACCCAAAAAACAAGTAATCCAGTCAATAAATGGGCAGAAGACATGAACAGACACTTCCCTAAGAAGACATACAAATAGCCAACAGACACATGAAAAAATGCTCCATATCACTTGCCATCAAGGAAATACAAATCAAAACCACAGTGAGATATGACTTCACTCTAGTCAGAATGGCTAAAATTAACAAGACAGGGAACAACAAATGTTGGTGAGGATGTGGAGAAAGGGGAAACCTCTTACACTGTTGGTAGGAATGCAAGCTGGTACAGTGACACTGGAAAACAGTATGGAGTTTCTTCAAGAAGCTAAAAATAGAGCTACTCTATGACCCAGCAATTGCACTACTAGGTATTTGCCCTAAAGATACAGATGTAGTGAAAAGAAGGGGTACATGCACTCCAATGTTCATAGCAGCAATGTCCACAACAGCCAAACTGTGGAAGAAGCCAAGATGTCCTTCAACAGATGAATGGATAAAGAAGATGCAGTTCATATATATAATGGAATATTACTCAGCCATCAGAAAGGATGAATATCTACCATTTACATCGACATGGATGGAACTGGAGGGTATTATGCTAAGTGAAATAAGTCAATCAGAGAAAAACAATTCTCATATGGTTTCATTCACATGTGGAATATAAGGAATAGAGCAGAGGATTGTAGAGAAAGGGAGGGAAAAATTGAGTGGGAACCATGAGAGACTCTTGACTCCAGGAAACAAACTGAGGGTTGTGGAAAGGGAGGTAGGTGGGGGATGGGGTAACTGGGTGATGGAAATTTAGGAGGGCATGTGATATGATGAGCACTGGGTGTTTTACACAACTAATGAATCATTGAATATTACATCAAAAATTAAAAAAAAAAATTAATAATATATGTTGGCAAATTGAATTTAAATAGAAAAATAAGTAAAGTAAATAGGTTTCACTTACCTGTAGAGCATAAGGAATAACATGGAGGACATTAGAGAAGGAAAGAAAGGGTGCATGGGGGGAAATTGGAGGAGGAGATGAACCATGAGAGACTGTGGACTCTGAGCAACAAACTGAAGGTTTTGGAGGGGAGAGGGGGTGGGGGGATGGGTGACCCTCGTGGTGGGTATTAAAGAGGGCATGCATTGCATGGAGCATTGGGTGTGGTGCATAAACAATGAATCTTGGAAAACTGAAAAAATAAATTAAAATCAAAATAAAATAAATAAAACAAAACAAAATAAAATTAGGTCTTAGTGTATAGCAGATTGGCAAAAATGTCTTACTACATGGAGTAGAACTCAGAGGCCCTGCCTTGAAGGTTTTTTCCCGAGGCTTTGAAAACTTCCTATTATTACCACAGAACCTTACTTTTTCTACCTTTTTATACCCAATCCCACCCCTTGCCAGATGTCCCACAGCTTCCAAAACATCCTGATAATTTTTTTATATAATACTACATATTTTTATTGCAATCTTTCAGTGTACTAGGTTTTGTTTAAAGCTCTTGGGTTTTCATTGTTTGGGTTGGGATTTTACTTTTATGAAGTGTTAGGGCAGAAGAGGGGGTGTGTTTTGTTTTTATTTTGATTGCTGCACACTCTTCTAACCCTTCCCCTGGTGCTGACCTTCTGAAAAGATGATAATCTCATTTCCTGCATCTTGAGAGAAATTCTTAACAGGTCAAGAATCTTATCAGGTTTAGACAGTTATTTCAAGCCTTCCTTTTCCTTCCCACTAACATTAAACCCAAGATGAATAAAAATGTGATGTGTTCCATGATTTCTTTTCAAATATCCTTGAAATAAATAGCCACATGGTTTCTGTTATGTTCTGAAATAATCCATTCCAAAGAAGTGCAGTTTTCTGCTCTTCCTTATTTGTCAGCATTGTATTTCTAGAAAGTATACCAAAGAAAGCTTTTCACTGGGCATAATCTACAAAAAAACTAAATTTAACCTGAAAGTAGATGACCTGAATCATGTACAAGAAACCTTAAAATCTTGCTCCCAAGACCCATGGAGAAAGAAAGGGACAAAGAAAAATATAATAAAAAGTATTGTCAAAGCCATTTGTTTCCATACCCAAAATGGGAATCTACTTTTCTGACTCTGCAGCTGGAAAAAGGATGAATTTAACTGTGTAATCTTCTACCCTACCCTTCTGCCTGAACCAGTGTGACATGTAAGAAGTCTCACAGGAGAGCAGAACAGTAGTTTTCTGTATTCTTGGAACACCTGTTAAGGGGTTATAGGGGGTTTTATATACAGCAAGTAGAACTCCAGTGTTCTCTCACTCTCAGTGTAAAAAAAAAAAAAAAAAGCCTCATTAAAACATATCCTTAGCCAAAGTTTCATTGCTCAAAAGAGTCAATGTAACTTTCAACCCTAAGGCATTTTGCAAATTGTGGTTTAAACCCTTGGAAGAGCCCTCTTGTAAATTCCGAGCTTAAATATATTTCCCACCATTTTCGAGGCTATAGTTAATATCTATTTAACTACAACAGTGATTAAATAAGTTTTTTTAATGAGCCAGCGTATTATACACACATTTTGCTATCACCATATATAAAAATAGTTATCTCATAAGTGCAACTGAGAGGTTAGCATAACAAAATGTTCAGGAAAGACAACAGGTAGCTAGAACATTTAAAATAGAATAAAGACATTACATATTCAGTTTTGGGAACCTTCCAATCCATATGGTAGACTGAGTTGACAGCCAGGATACTTCCATTCCATTTACAAACACACAGAAATGCTGAATTTAAAAATTATATTAAGTATAAAAGAAAATTAAGCTGAAAGTGAAAACAGGAAAGGAAGTTCCATATGCCGGTGGGGGAAAAAGAGAGAACTCAAAACCAGAGATGATCTGAAGACAAACGACCCACACAGTCTCACTCTCAGATACAGGTCAGTGTCTATGGTATTCAGGGAGGCACAACGTAAGAACTCAGGTCCAAGAAAAATGGGGAGATTGAACTGTGCTTTCTGAATAAAGCTGGGAGCATGAAAGACTGCCCCATATGTGAGATAATGGAATGAGGGAATAAAATACCTCAGTGCCCTAACCTCAGCTAGCTTCAAGAAACCTATCTTCTTCCTGAGGCAGCAGATAAGAGTTATTTGTGAGTCATCAAAGCCTTAATCCCAACTCATGCTCAAATAGAGTCTAAATTCCGCTCCCAAGTGGCACAGAGACCCAAGAATAACACACCAACATAAATAATGGTCTGTAACATTGAAATCTGTCAAGTCCTGACTGATACCAACCCCACAGTACTCTATTAGGATACGAAGGCCCAGGGCACATAAGGTCCCAGAAGCAACCTCTGCTGCAAATGAGCTAACAATAAACACGACAAATCATGAAAGGAACAAACCACCAAACAATCAGATAATTGGCACCTCAAGAATTAGAAAAATAGATCCATGTGAAAAGTGTTTAAAATCAATGCTTACAATTTTCAACAATACAAAGAGAAGAGAAGAAACCACAGGCAGCACTACTGTCTTCATATTTTGAGCACGATTTTGTCCATCAAAGGACAGAGCAGAGGACAGAGAACCCAGCTTCAAGGAAAATGAATTACATGGTACTTGAGAGGAGCTCATTTGTCTGGCCTGAATAAGTAGTTTGCTTTCAGAGGCTAGAATATCCACTTCAGGCAACGCTGTTAGTTCATACAAGTGACATCATGAATTATGTGGTTCAAAAGTCTATTTCCTTGCCCTGGAGAAATTGCACTGACAAGAGCAAAAAGACAATGCAATCCTTTTTGACTTTTTGGCAAACTCCATGCCAAATGAAACAAAATAGTTTCATTTGCCATGTACCAGCTTTCATCCTCTTCCAAAGGTGAGTTGAGGGGCCTCGGGAAGAGTTTTGATTCTCTGCTCTTCCTGTCTAGTAAAATTACTTATTTGTTGTAATTTTTTCCAGTACTGATAAACTCTATAAAGAAATTTTGCTTTCACATCATGATGACCAAATAGTTTCCTCTTTCCCTTGTTTCTGTATCTTCAAAGTAGAAAGAAAGTCCCCAAGTAGAGCCAGGATTGCTATGCCTGTATAAGTCATCCCATAAACCCAAATTACAATCTTAGTCTTGTTCCTAACTAGTTGCCTGATCTTGGACAAATTATCATCAGTTTATTAAACTGTGACATACAGAAAAATAGCATTTTACCTAAAAAGGTTATTGGAAGAGTAAATGATACAATACAGTAGGAGATACATTCTAAGATCCTCTGTGGATGAAACCGTGGATAGTATCAAACCCTGTATATACTATTTTTTTCCTGTACATACACACTTCTGATAAAATTTAATTTACAAATTAGGCACAGTAAGAGATTAACAACAACTAATAATTATAAAGATATACTGTAATAAAAGGTATGTTTATATGGTCTCTCAAAGTATTTTGTACCATACTCATCCTTCTTCCTGCCATGATGTGAGATGATAAAAAGCCTGTATAATAAGATAAAGTGAGGTGAATGACATAGGCATTGTGACTTAGGGTTAGGCTACTAATGACTCTCCGACAATACATCAGAAGGAGGATCATCTGCTTCCAACCTCAGCTGAGAGCAAGTAACTGAAACCACGGATAGTAAAACTACAGATAAGGTGGGACTACTGTAATCTCTGAGAATGCTGCTTTCCTGGCTGCCTGCCAGGTCTCAATCAATAATCTTGAATTACAGTAGCTTGGTTCATCTATGAATCATAAACACTTTTCATCTAAAAAATCATCAAAAATATATGATAGAGCACTTAAGTTTGCACAATCTCTTTGGACTGCCTCAATCCTCAATTAATTTCTTTTATTGACTGTTATTAAAATCTGGGTAATTTGTAGTTCAGCTATTGTTTAACCAGACATGCAGGGAGAGTGGGCTTCCTGAAAAATCTTAGGTACCACGATATTAACTACTTCTAGAATAAAAATTGAGTATTTCCAGATGGTGGTTTTTATTTCTCACAGATAAAATACGTAACTGAGAATTAAATTAATTGTACTGACTACCTAAGAGAGTATCCATCCAACAAAAGTTTCTGTCCCTGTCTTTATGAATCTAATCATTTTCTGGAATACAGAAGAGAATCTGACCCAGTACAGAGCCAAATACGAAATGTAGGTGGTAGTGATTAATATAAAGTTGGTATTTAGTATAACAGGTAATGTTGATAGAGACAGTAAATTAAGTAACTATTATGGTATTAGGTTATAAAGACAAATTTCCACTTAGGAAAAAACGCTGAGGCAAGACAAAGCCTAATCATCATTATGAGCTTATATATAGGAATAATTAGATGTCAAGAACCATGCATATTCGGTTGAAACTCAGAAAACTAAGAAATAACAGTGCCTCAGACTTCAACCTAAAAAATTTCAGAAAATCACAGAGGAATCCTGGAATTAACAACTAAATCAGAACAAAAAAACAATAGCATTTATCACTGGAAGAAATTGTCCCTACTCACCTTTTTCAGGATTTAATACAAATCTCACCTCCATATAAAAAAAAATAATTTTACTTATGTAAAATAAGTATTTCTGTATTATTCCACTGGGAGATACACTGTATCATGTAATAGATTTACCATGTCATATGTCATGCTGTCATTCTTAACACTAGAGGTCTACAGTAATGACATATCTACTGAAATTATTGGAGAATTCAGCCAAATTTCTATTACTGTACTTGTTTGAATAGTCATGCCACCTTGACAAACCCTCAAATCTTTCTTTGGAATTTTACTGAGAAAATAACAAGGAAATTCCATGCTCTTCTATGACACTAAGTAAGATTGATCAAAAGATGTATTGACTATGTAAAGATCCAAGAACAACAAGGCCTAAAATTTTTTTCTGCTCAAAACTCTGAGAAGGCAGTGGAGAACAAGAAGAAGAAACCAAAAGAAGAAGAAGACAAAGAAACTCATCAAAACCATTCACAAAAATGGTCTGCACCAATAGTTCTTAAATGATCAAGCTTTACCATCTGGAATCAATTGCTCTGTGATGGAGAAACAGATGTTCTATCAAGGTTGCTTTTGTGATCATGTGGGCCAAGAAGAAAAGTAGGGCCAACTCCTGAAACATGCAGAGCTCTGTACAGAAATGAGAAAAAGTAAGGAAGATTTAAAAAAAAGTAGATTTTCTTTAACCAAAAATAAAATGAACAAGATTAGAAATTATATTTTGACCCACTCATAAACCATCAATCCTATGGCAGGCCTATAACTTAAGTCCTTAAAGTCTGTCTGATCTATAAAAGAAAGATAAGCATATTATTACTGTATATAATCCCAATAGAATAAATGTTCCATGAGGGAAGTGGCTTCCATCTATTTTGTACCTTGCATGAAGTAGACACTTAGCTATCTAGTGCATGTATGCATGGATAAAGTTGTTTTCCATTGAACTGCACCCCTAATTTGGATCCCTCTCCCATCCCCTTTTAGGCTGACACCAATCACAACCAAAAACCTCTCAGATAATCTTGATTTGGACAGGTGCCGTGGAGGCCCACCTTCTGCAGGCTGAGGATCTATGACACATGGAAAGCACAACTCCGTGGGTATGCACAATATAGATGGGAAATTTATTCCTGACCCAAATCGAGGTTCAATTTTCCCCTAAAATGTGTTATTAGGACTTTTATCAATTTTATTGTTCAAAAAAATCAAGTCTGTTCTTTATGGGCAAATAACCTTAAACAGAGTTTTTAAGTTGTGGAGCTTGCCTTTCTTTATTTTCTGTTCTCCTTCCTTTAAAAAAAAAAATAAAGAAAGAAACATGTATATAAAGAAAAGCAAAAGACCAATTTTGTATGTATTGAAAGGATCATTTTCCTTTTTTATTTTGGTAAAATGGTGAATTACATTCATTGATTTTGAAGAATTAAAGTAACCTTGCATTTCTGGGATAACTACCACTCTGTTTCTATGTAGTATCTTCTTACATGTGATTGATTGGATTTAATATGCTGAAATTTTATTAAGGATTTGGTATTTATGTTCTTAAGGGATATTAGTCTGCAATTTCCTTTGTTTTGCTTTTTTTGGTAACATTTTTGACACATTTTAGCATTGGTGTGGTGTTGGCCACATAAAACAGGTTGGGAAGTGTTCCTATCCTCTCCATTTTCTGAAAAAGCTTGTATGACACTGGCATTTCTTCTTTAAATATTAGCTATAATTTCCCACTGAAACCTTCTGAACCTGGAGTTTTCTCAGAGACAAAGACCAGTTTTAGCAACACATTTTATTCTGCTCCAATTCACCTGAAAGAATGTACAATAAATACTTTCTCCTGGTATCTCATTTAAAATGTCTGAGCCACTGTTACTCAATAGACAATGATAGTGACCATGAATAATAACTGATGGATTCCCAAGATCGAAAATTGACATGATGTTCATAGAAAAAAATGTTCCATTTCCTATTTTGGATGAAAGATGCCCTGGCTACACCAGAGAATTAGAAGTCTGGCTAGGTAATCCACACACAAACCCAGCAAGTCAAAGCTTGGGGACCAACACTTCCAAAGCTTTCCAGAGCATACTCAGTATAATTTGTCTTTTCTGTTCTTGGCACTCATGATTACCGCCCATGTTCCTAATTTCCAGCAAAAATAAAACATCGCTGAGCCTGCCAAGGCATTAAAATAGGTTCAATGAAGTAAAAACTGCCAATAGAAGGCAGATCTGGATTATTACAAACATACTTAATTTTTGTTTTTAATCCCCCATTCCCAAAGCCCAATCCCTGTCAGATTTTCAGGACCTTATTACACTTGTGTACATAAACCAAGGTATGCAGGTAACTCCATTAAGAAAAGATACATATTTTTTGATTTGTCATTTTGTATTTTTCCATTCTCTCTTATAAGTCTCAATAAAGAATACATATATTCTACCATAAGGATTATAAAAAGGTCATAGACTGAATGTATCAAAAGCCATTCAAATGTGTTTCTATCAAAAGACAAGCCATGGGCATGAAAAAATAAGGCTGAGTTGTAACAAATGAACTAAAACACTATTCATTTCCTCTGTTGGCTGCATACTTTTTCTAGTGAGTTTACATACTCAGTTTACATAAGGAATGCTTCTCCTAGAATTGCCTTCAGAAGCTACCCCATCCTCCTGACAGTCCTCAGTGATTGGGATTGCTGTTAACAGATGAAAGTCATTAATGGCTGTGCTGGATATCCTCCATAGCTCCTCCAAAACTCTTCTCCACACCTCTCCACTCTGCTGTGTCCTGGGAGACTGATCTGTATGGGCTCTATAAAGGTTTCCTAGCTCTCTGGCTTTCTCTCAAGTTTGGCCAAAGGGAAGCACCATCAGATATTTGAAAGCAAAGAGGAGAATGAGCTCAGCAATGTGGCTGTTTTCCTCCTTAAGGTCCCAGGTCCAGTGGGAGACTCACCTACATCTCCTGCATTCTAATAGCAAACCCATCCTTTTATCCCTTTCAGGCCCAGGAAGCATGAGGACTCCCCCATTCCTTGTTGGTTTTCCATTTCTTATTCACATCTTCTGTAAATAGATCCTTTATTGAAACTCCTCAATCTCTCTCTCTCTCTCTCTCTCTCTCTCTCTCACACACACACAATGTGAGCCAGCAATAAGCAGCTTCTTGCCTAACTCTGACTAATAAAGGAATCCAGTCTGCCAAACAAGATGGAAGATCAAGCTGGGCATTAAGTTATTTTAGCACAAAAGAAAGACTGTATAATCAGGACAGCAATTTTTTGGCATTTCCCACTCATTGGTTCCATAGTACTTTCCAAAAGAAAAGTTCCAAAACTATTTAGAGCAGGGACATCATATTCCAAACATCTCCAAAGGTGACTACTTCAATGGAAGCACTATTCACTTTGCTGTTCAAGTTCTGGGTACTTGTTTTTAAACATCTGATGACACTAATCATCACATTTTGTATCTGTTCATCCCTTCACACACACACACACACACACACATACACACACAAATAGGGACCTTGGAATTGCTGAGCTCATAATCAAATTTGGGGGCTATACAGGTCCAGATAGTAAAAACAGGAAATGGCTTATTACTAGAAAGAGAGAGGGGGAGAGAGAGAGAGATTGAGATAGAGAGATTTTTTTTTTTAAGATTTTATTTATTTGACAGAGAGAGAGAGAGATCACAAGTAGGCAGAGAGGCAGGCAGAGAGAGAGGGGGAAGCAGGCTCCCTGCTGAGCAGAGAACCCGATGTGGGGCTCGATCCCAGGACCCTGAAATCATGACCTGAGCCAGAGGCAGAGGCTTTAACCCACTGAGCCACCCAGGCACCCCGAGATAGAGATCTTGAGGATAGACTGGACATCATGATTTATTGAGAAAGAAATAAGATTGTTTCCAAAAAAAACATATTTCATTAAGTAGACAAAAATATGTAATTTTCATGTTTTGAGGGGCAAGTTGTTTATGTAAAACAAGCATACACTAGAAGAATCATTGATTTCCTTGGACTCTTTCAGAATTGGTTTTCCTTTTTTAGAATATTAATATTTAAGACAAAAACTTGAAACCTGACCAGGTGGCTAGTTCTCTATTTGGAACCAGTTAAATTCATAAAGCTGGTGTTAAGCTATTCTTTTTCTTTTCTCTGTACATAATGTACTACACTGAGTTGTTACTGTGGCTCAAAAATACATGACAAGCATATTGAATGTTCCCAATGTTTTTAATTTAGATGTGCACAATCATAGAAATTAGAGATGGAAAAACTAGGATTCTTCTTCTTAATATGAACCGTAGTCTTTGGTCCAAGCTTGAGTCTCTTTTTCTGATTAACAAAGCTAAGATCAGAGGAAGTTGGGGGTGAAAAAAGCCCTCTGGGCAATTGCTCCCATTATCTCAGGATCTCTGGTCTAGCGTTATCTCTTTACTGGAGCGCTGTTACTTTAGTGATTTACCCTGGAGCCCGAACAAATAATGACCTTTTCTCTTGGCATTACACTTTAAACTTATTGCTTGACAGAAGTAGGTTTCTGTCCCCTGTGACATATTTGAACCCTCAAGGTGTCAACACAGCAATTAACTATAGGATCAAGACTGGCTTAGAAAAGGTAGCAGTGTGAAACTCTCTAGTCTCCTCTCTTTGGGGCTATGGAGACTACCAAATTCAGCTTTTAGTCATATTTAATTCATATGATGGAACACCGGCACACGTAGAATCCTATGTCGGTTATTCTGTTAACAGTGATCTATATATTTAGCTCTAATATGCCCCATAACATGTTTTTTGTTTGTTTTTCACTCAAGAGGCAAAACGTTCTTTTAAATCCTATATTACTTTGAGAGTCTCCCAGTTTTGCTTTCCTCTCTCGGGCATAGCACCATATTAGACTGATACAGCCAGCTAAAAGGGACTTCGTAAATTATCTAGTGGCTGACCGCATTTTGCACGTGAGGTAACTAAACCTAAGGAATGACTCACCATTATGCCATTCAAGGTTTCTCCTGATATTCACTAACAAGACATAATATACTGTACTTTTAAGAATAACATTTAGAGAATATTTAATATATAAATATAAGAATATTAAATAACATTTAAAGAATCTGACCTACTTGCCAAGCCAAATATTTTTTAAATCAATTTGAAATTCCACTAAAATGTCTTATTTGTTTTAAATCAATTATTTCAAAACAAAACTCATTTGATGAAACTGTCCCATTCTAATGTAAATAAACTGATCAAGACTAATCTGGCCCTTATTAGATGCTATGCTAGCTAGATATATTTTCATATATCTCTTTTATCCTCCTTATCAGATTTTAAGACTTTTGTTCCTTCCTTCTCCCAATATGCCTTGCCTTGTCCTTTCCAAGTAATCAAGTAGACTGAGTTATAGAAGATACTGGCAACCCCAAATCCACAGCTCTTTATTCCAATTCATATAATGATAATGCCAACATCAATCCTGGGGATAATAAATTAGTATTTATTTTGCTTTAAAAATACACAGAGCAATGAGTTTATTAGTCTTAGCAGAAAGAACATAACACATATCTGATGAAAATAGTAACACAGCTTTGAACACTGGCATGGGAAAAACTGGTGATTCCCAACTATCTTCCTGAATTGGTTAGAATTGTCCTGTTGAGTGTCCAGCCTGAGATTAGCACTTATGATCAATCAGTACAATAAAGCAGATAAAATGCTTCCACTTCAACTTAACCTATAAATTCACAAGGATTACCTATTTGCTTTCTTTGGGCTAGAAAAGCTACAAAAGGCTGGTTCTAATGGAATAGTTTTGTTCATCATAAATATATCCTATATTCTATAGAGTTCATTTTGGTACTTACTTTTCTGCTTCTTTGTTTAAATAATAGTGGTTTCCATCCCAAGAATCTCAATTTGTCTAAAATATTAATTAGTTAAACCTAAAAATGTTTCCTTTTGTATTATTTGTCTGACATCCTTTGGAAAGAATTTTTAACCAATAGGAAAAAATTAAAGTTTATACTGGAGAACATTTTCATAAGTCCATTTGGCCAGGTCAGTAGGTTTGGAATTTGGCACTGCCTGTAAATTTTATTTAATTTCACTTCACTTTGAAAGTTTGCTGAGTGAGTAGAAGTAACTAAGGGAATCAGAGAGTGATTGATTATATGTATTTTTTTTAATATTGCCTAAAATATGGAGGAAAAGACATCAAAGAATGAGAGGGAGCTGAAGACAAGGGAACCATTCAGTGGATTAAACAGAATTTTAGACAGGTTCTAATTTACAGGATGAAAAGAGAGACTCAAGAAGAATTATTTAACTACTCATGGATGTAACTGATATTTTTTTTCTATAGAACACAGTCAATATTTAGATGAGTTTTACTAAAGGAATATCTTAGTAATAAAAGTATAAATTGGAATTAAAAGAGTCTGAAATGTGGGGCTTCTGGGTGGCTCAGTGGGTTAAAGCCTCTGCCTTCCGCTCAGGTCATGGTCTCAGGGTCCTGGGATCGAGCCCCACATCGGGCTCTCTGCTCAGCAGGGAGCCTGCTTCCCCCTCTCTCTCTGCCTGCCTATTCGCCTACTTGTGATCTCTCTCTCTCTCTCTGTCAAATAGATAAATAAGATCTTAAAAAAAAAAGAGAGAGAGAGAGAGACTGAAACGAAATGAGAGGTGAAATGAAATTAAATTCTCAGAAATGAGAAGTCTGAAGGATTTGCAAGAAGTATTCCATGTTGTGACCACAAATGGATACAGCTTTTTGTGTTGTCCGTGGAGAGAGACCATTTCCTCTACTAATGGTCATCTTCATTTCCAAGGTTGTCTTCCCAGGGAAGTCATGAACCCCATAAATTTTCATAAACTGAGAATGTCTAAGAACAATGTGGCACATTGGAGAAAGGAAATCAAACACATGGGAGTGTCAAGGGTCACATAAACACAGACTATGTTCCCACATAGACCATAGTTTCCACATATAGAATATTATAGTAAGAAGAGAATGACTTTAGGAGAATGATCAATTTTAATCTGAATTTTCCTTCCAGACGTCCTTGGAGCAAGTACCTGCTACAAATCAAGACTGGCTGGAGGAGTGGATTTATTTCCTCCAAATAAGTGTGGGAGACCTACAATGTCAGACAACACAGCAGCAGACAAACTTGGGAGTTTCTCTTCACTTTTCCTCTCAATCACAGGCAAATGAAGTATGAGTCAGACACAAAAGTGAAGGATAAATATCCTTTCCATGGACATTTTCTACAGGCCTATTTCTAGAAGAGAGGAGTCCTGTAGGTGAAGAGTACAAAGTAAGAATGTGCCCTCATGAGACAAGCAGTCATAGTATAGTTTAAAGTCATCCCAGTTTAGCTCAACAGACTTTTTCTTAGTCCCTACCATGGAGCAAGCTGTGTAACAAATTTGAAGGGGTGAAAACTAAAAAAAAGAAATTAAAAATTAAAAAAAATGTGGTAGGAAAGATAGTTTGCTCCATGAAATGGAAATGAAACCAGACAAATCACAGCCTGCCCGGTTTCATTCTTTGAAGGAAAGAAAATTGTTAAAAGTACAATGCTTTTGGCTTGAATAACCAGCTCAGAACTGCTTATTCTGCCCTTTGGCCAGGACCCCTGAGTCCAGACTTCATCAATGATCTCCTAGTGATCACAAAACATGGCAGACCTTCCTTATGGGGTTCTTGAGACCAAGAACAGCTTTCTCAAAGCTGTGCCTAGAAACTTCATGGAGAAAAAACAGGATAATATAAATGTGTAATAAGCAAAAGCAGGCATGAAATCAGCAATATTCTCTCAGACATTCTTGTAACTCTGAACTTGAGAAAGAGTATTTGACAACTTAACTCATGACATTTATTTGTCAGATTAATTCAGTGTAGCCCAGATACGAGTGTTGCCACAAAATAACCAATATACAGGAAGAGGGGGAGAAAATGTTTCCTACAAAAATAAAATAACAGCTCTTAGGGAGTCATATAATCCTAAGATTTGTTGGATTTGCTTTATGTCATAGAAGTTAGGTGTCCTGACTTTGCATAACTACCTACTGAGCATTTCTCTAAGGATCTACTCCAGGCATCTAAAATGCAACATGTCCAAAACCAAATCCATTGTTTTGAAATTCCAATATAGAGTGAGATCATTAAGGTTAGGTCAAGAGTCAAAGAGACAACTAACTACATTGTGGGTGTCAAGGAAAGCTTCACAGAAAAGGCAAGCCTTGAGCCACATGTTAATTAATGAGTAGTAGCTCACAAGGTGAACAAATGCTTAAAGAATCTTCTAGGCAAAGAGCAGAGTACATAAAGGCAAGCAGGCAGGAGGAGCATGGGATATTTTAAGAACCTCAGAATGTAGTTGGTTACAGTCTTTTTCTACTCACACTACTGATATCAAATGTGGGGGTAGGGATTTTCCTCACATCAGCCAATTCTCTGACTCTCTGGACACCACCATTCAATTCTGACACTAACTGCCCAGAGTTAGCACGGACCCCACAGATTAAGAGCCCTGTCCCACAAGACTCTCCTCACTTCAGATGCCCATAGAATGTCCTGGGCCTCCAGTACTTCAAATGGACTGGCTATAAATCAGAGTTCCCACAAACCCATCCTCATTTGCTAGAATGGCTCATTTTCTTTACTATAAAGAAACTAAAACTATAGAGAAACTAAATAATTTCTTTACTATTACCAGTTTTTTATCAAGGACATTATGAAGGATGAATGAATAGCCATTTGAAGAGATACAAAGGGTGAGATCTGGAAGGGTACTGAGTGCAGGAGCTTCTGTCCCCATAAAATTGGGGTATGCTACCCTTCCCTCCTAGAAGATGGAGTGTTCGCCAATCTAGAAGCTATCATTTAAGGGGTTTATAGGTTTTCCATTATGTAGACATGATTGACTAAACCACTGGGCATTGGTGATTAACTCCCCAGAGATTGAGAGGTTGGAGTGAAATTTCCAAACCTCTAACCAAATGGATGTTTCCCCTGGCAACCAGTCCCCATCCTGAAGCTAGCCAGGAACCCAGTAAGAGTTACCTCATTAGCATAAACTAGGTATGGTTGAAAGGGGTTTATGATGAATAACAAAAGTTGTTCCCTTCACCTCTATTACTGTGGAAATTCCAAGGGTTTTAGAAGCTCCTATGTTAGGAACCAGGAACAAAGATCAAATTTATTTCTTATTACATCACAATATCACACAGTTAAAAGGGGAGTGATGGAGGTGAAATAGGAATTAAAACAGTGATCCAATTATAAAAGGACTCTATTAAATTTAAATTATACCCAGTAATCAATGGAAAATTTCTGGAAAATTCAAAGAAGGGAAGTAATATAGTCATAAATGTATGTTCTCAAGAGATCCTCCCAGGAACAGTGTGGAGAATGAATTGGAGACATGCAAGCCATGACATTGAGCCAAACTCAGTGAGGACTGGAATAGAGTTATGACAATGACATTAGAGAGACATGGGCAGATGGGGGAGACAGTACAAAAGTTAACTCTATGGAACTTTGTAGGCTATCTGACAAGGGGAGTAAAGGATAGGATGGAATTAAGGATAACTCCGAGTTCAAGTTCGAGTGCCTGGATGGACAATGGCCCAAGTAGCTAAGGACCCAAGAGGAAGAAGGAGCCATTGGATGGGGCAGGAGGCAATGTGAACCTTTTTGGACACGCAGAGATTCTGGCATGTCATTCTGGTGGAAATGTCAAGGAGGAAACTAGAGTAACAGAACTGCTCAGAAGAAAGGTACACAAGAGCTAAGGATCTGGAAGTTAGGGGCCTGGCCGTGATTAACCATGAGAATAGTAAGTGCTTCTAAGTGAGGCCGAGGTTAAAAGAGGCTGAAGACAGAACTCTGAGGGCAAAAACGGACATGAGGCAGGATCCTTGGGACAAGCCCTGAGAGAGACCCATCTCTTCGGCTGTACAAAGCTAGCCTAATTAAAAGGAGAAAAGGGCACATACTCTTGACAAAGTTCTGAAATTAAGGGAACAAGGGCCTGGATCTGCCTTCAAGAGTCTTTCAGCAACACAATCTTTAGGAAGTTGGGACACTGAAGCAGATGGCTTCTATGGGAGCCTGTCTATGGGGCTATCACCATAACTACGCTGCCAGTGCACAGTGGAAAGTGCTCCAAGTAGACCAGAATTGAAGGCTAGAAGTTCACGTTTGAGATTATAGTGTGTGGTGACATGCACAAGCTGGTGGATACAACTGATCCTCATTATTCACAAATTCTCTATTGCCAATTCACCCAGTAAAATTTGTCTGTGACCCTAAAATCAATGCAGGACTGTTGTGGTCATTTTGAACATGCATGGAAGGGTGAACAATTGGGAGTCCCCAACAAACACATTCCCAGTTGGGGTCAAACAAGTTGACATTCTGCCTGTTTACTATAAGCAAGTTTCCTTTTTACAGTCTATTTAGTGTCACGTTTTGTTTTACACTTTTTGTGATTTTGTGGGTTTAAAATGGCCCCCGACCATAGTGCTGATGGGCTGTCTAGTGTTCCCATACATGAGAAGGTTGACGTGATGTGCCTTACAGAGAAAATGTGTTTTAGGTGAGCTTAGTTCAGGCATGAGTTATAGTTCTGCTGGCCACGAGTTTAATGCTAATGAGTCAAAAAATATATATTAAATAAGTTGTTTTAAGCAGAAACACACATAAAACAAGGTTGTGTATTGACTGGGTGATGAAAGTGTGACCAATCTCATAGGAACTCAATCCTGTATTTCCCGAGAAATATGTTTCAGTGTCGGCTAATTCAGTGCTCACAGTGACTTTATAGGACATAATTACTGCAAATAACAAGAATTAACTATTTAAATAAAAGGCAGAATGAGCCTAGAGTCCCATCAGTCCTAAGTAAAACTCCTAATTTACTCAAAATGGCTCATTATACAAGCACATAAGGTTCAGGATAAGTATTGTTTTTGAGTTTTATTTAGGTTTCTGAGACCAGAAAATAAAAAAGTCTTTGCACCACACGATCTTTCATTGCACTCCTATGAACTAAAGAGGTTAAGCACATCCTGAAGTCCAGGCCCCCCGCCTGCCATGTACCTGCTCTGGGACCTGGGACAAGCATTTGCCCTCTCTGAAACCTCATGCCTCACCTAAGAAATGAGGCAATGACACCACATGACCCCTCAGAGCCCTGTCAGCTCTGACAGTCCCTGATTCTGCAGCCGGTCTCCGAGCAAGGAAAACTGCCATGACTTGTGACTTCAGGACTACATAAACCTCGCAAGGAAAGATTTACTGGAACGCACTTCCTGTATCTCCCAGAGCAACATGTGGACAAACTCATTAGGTTATCTATTTAAATATCTGCAACTCTTGTCTAGTGTCAACTTCAGTGACAGGAATATATCCAAAGAAAAACTGAAAAACGACAGAATAAAATATCTTTAATTATTTCAAACTTAATGGCAGTAAAAATAGAAAGACACAGCACAAAGGAAAGAGGGTCTAATGGTAATTATTTAAAGCAAATGGCTTGAGTGATCGAGGCTGGATCCAAACGATGTGCACGCCAGGCTACCCCAAGTACCCCGCTGTCTTTTAGGTCTCTGCAGAAAACCCCAGCGTATCTTACCAGCAATTGCGTGCTCCATTAAGCACTTGGCAAAGGGCTGGATGGACATGTGTAACACAGACGTTTCCATGGAAGGTTAGGCCTCCCAGATGGAGTTCTCATTATAAGAATGTATGCAGGATTAAGATGTAATCCATTGTTTCAAGGAATACAATGATGCACAAAATAAATGTTCAGTTTATTTTTCCTCTGAAGAATTCTTTAACTGTATAGGATGCACTAGTAAACAGAATCCAGTACTTTACAAAAAGCATCTCTCTTGCATTGTCAGAGAGTCACCCAGGTAGTAAAGGGGAAAGTTGTAGTTAAAGATTACACACACACACACACATTACCTCGCTTTACCTTTTTCTTTAGCCAAAGAAAAAACTGCCATAGCTACATGCAGGCTCATACCAACATCCGTGGGTGTCCAACCACCTTCTCCCTCCACGTCCAGCCTACACTTGAGGTCTTGCATGCATGGATAGAGACACCAGCACATGGTGACAGCACAGTCAACACTCAGAAAGACAGACCTACGGAAGAAGCCCTTGCAGACTCTGCTAAGAGGCTTGAGGTTCCTAATCTGAGATTCTGGGGACTCAGGATGTGGTCTAGAAGTAGAGCACGGCCTCTGGGTGAGCATCTCTCTTTAATTCTTCAGGCTCTTTGCCCCCGCAGGGGAGGGATGTGGCTGGACTGTCATGTGTGCACTCTCTTATGATGCAATTTTACTCTTTCTCCACGTCTGATAATGCACGGGACTTCACAGGGTTTTTCTAAATACCCTTCCAACTCTAAATGTCTCAGCACATTAAAAGTTGTCCCTCTTGGAGGACATAAAGCCTAATGGCACATTGCAATGTGTGTAATACATGTAATACATGTGTGTAATACACAATGTGTGTAATACATGTAAATGTGTGACCACACACTAGACTGAACTTCCGAGGAAAGAACAAAGGATCTCTTCCATGTGGAAGCAGCACAAGACTTAAAATAAGTAAAATTAAAATTAACGTTTCATTGAGAAACAACCATACACTCCTATTCACATTTATGAAACCTAAAAATGCATAATCACAACTCCATCCCCATTTACTAAGCTCCTCTTGAAGTACCATGAAAGCTCTATAACTATAGGAACCTTGTCTGTCTTTGGCACCTGGCCCGGTGCCTGGCATCTAATGAATGACCAAGCAGTGTTTGTTGAATAAATAAATTGAATTCACTCTTTGAATCTGCGGAACTTCAGCGCCTCTGCTCTAAACAATTGGTTTAATTTCAAAAGCCACATAATACAGTAGACCTGTGTCTCCTCTCGCGTGACTCTTTTTGTGGCTGGAGATGTTTTTCATCCTAGGAAATGCGTGTAGCCACATGGTGTGGCATTGTTTGCTCAACTAGTCTTCGTCACAAGGACTCAATTTACTTGTACAAGGCTCTTCAAAAGGTTACGTGAGCTTTCAGCTTCTGGCTTGAGGCAACAGCCTGGGCCCTGGCAGCAGCAGCTGTGGAGACGGTCATGAGACAGAAGGGCAGCCGAGGGAGACGAGAGTAGCCTTCACTATTCCAAGGCACTGTCATGATGCACCAGAGCGTCCCCGCAGCAGCGGTGAGGAGGCAACCGCGTTCCACAGCCTTTCAAGTTCCTTTACTTTGCTCTTGTCATCTCTTCCTTCCCAAATATCCTGGTTCTCAAGAGTCTACACAGCAAGCCAAGCAACTGCTAAAACAGAGGTAAGAATGACATCAAAACTGCTAGGAGCTGAGGATGAGGAAAAGCAGGATCTTTGTGGCTTATTTTCCAAGATAAGGAGAATTAAAAGCATATAGATATTTTTTCATTGATGCTTATAGTGCCATAACTAAAGCAAATAAAAATATTTTTGAAATTACAAACTTGGGATGTCTGCGTGGCTGTGTCGATAAAGGGTTTGCCTTTGGCTCAGGTCATGATCCTGGGGTCCTGGGATCGAGTCCCACATCAGCTCCTTGCTCAGCAGGGAGCCTGCTTCTCCCTCTGCTGGTTCTGCCTGCTGCTCCCCCTGTTTGTGCACTCTCCCTCTCGGGCAGGCAGTCAGTCAAGACATACTGGTGCTGCCCACGTGGACCAGTGCTGACAGAGAGGTGTCGCCCCCGAGTGCCCCCTGCCACACCATCCCCACTTTGGGGCCCCTCAAACCCATCCTGCCCTGCAACACAAAAAGGTTACAATGGGCCAGTGCCCCTAATATATATAGGTCATTCCATTTTTTTAATATCTTCACTAAATATGAGCCTAATTTTTTAAATTTTTATATATTTGCATGTGGGAGAGAAAATACACCAAAATGTTTAGTAGTGATTATATTGACAGTTGGAATTGTGAGCGATTTTTATTTTCTTCTTTATGTCTTTAGGATTCTCATAGGTTTCTACATTAAGCATAAATGACTTTTATGGCCAGAGTTAAGATGAATGAGAGTATGATTTGCTGAAAGAGAGACTCCTAATGGAAAATAAAATCACCTCACTATTCACTCATACCTAACTCATTCCTAGTAACACTAACTATGCACTAAAGTCAATAACTGTGCCTTAAGTGCCTACTGTGAGCCAGCAAAGGAGATACCAAGTAATATAAAACATGACCTCTGTCAAGGACTTTACAGTTCAGTTGGGAGGTAAGATACACTACACACACACACATAACACACACACACACACACACACACACACACCACACCACACCATACCCCATGCCACACCCTTCTGACCTTTGCTCAAATATCATCATTCCAACCTTGACCGACCTTGACCGACCTGTTTAATACTGTCGTCCACCTCTACCCCAGCACACTGGATTCTCTTTACCCAGCTCTAACCTTCCTTTTTCTACAGTCAGCACCTTCAAGAGCCCTGGGACGGCGGTGTATTGGCAGCGCCCATGGAAGCTGCAGGAACAGAAGAGGAGCAAGGAGCAAGGGCCCGATAGTCCCAAGGGAGCGCTCTAGTGGGGTGGAACAGAAGGATGAGGAGGAATGGGGATGCCAGCCTGGAAACAGTTAATTTTCCTAACCCTCAAGCACCTCTCTTTGGGAGAAATGAAAAATTCCAAATAGCAAACTGATTTTTTTTTTTTTTTTTTTTAGTTGAAGGGCACTTTAGTCACCAGAGTAAGTAACTCTGAATTGTCGTCACAATTTCAGGTGCAAGGAAATTTAATTCCTTAATTTTAGTGCTTACAAGCTAAGCTTTCCCAACCAGAAATAGATCTGAATTCAGGCTCCATGTGTGTTACCTCTGTGACCCTGAGCAAGTTATTCAACACTTCTAAGCCTCAGTTTCCCCATCTATAAAGTGGGGAGAATAGCAGAGCCCGCTGCAAGGAGCTGAATGAGAGCATGAAGGCACAGCACCTCACCCCATGTCCCAGAAGCAATGAAGCACTTGGTTAGGTCAGTGGTGGCTCTGCTGAGAGCAGAGAGAGGACCACCGATGGCTTCTTTCAAGTGCAGCCAGCCCGCTAAGTCATCTCCCTCCTTCTGATGCCTCAAAGCACACCTGCCTTTTATCAGGTCTTCTGTGTGTGTGCAAAACTGTAACTGCACACCAGCCAGAGATGTTCCCAACATCTGCTGCTCCATAAGACATGCATCTTCACTGACACCCACCACGTCCCTCCCAGGAGAGCCGGCCCTTGGCCAGTGTCTGCACTCTCACTGTGCATGTTTGACAGATGCTAGCAGAACAAGCCAAGAACCCTGAGTGGGCTCATGCGTTCAGGGAGGGAAGATGTCCTCAGGAACCCAGGGACATGGAGAAATCCAATTGCTAACAGCTCTGCTCTCATCCTACCCCATACTTTGAGCAATCCCTAGAACAGCTTCCCTTGTAGGGGACTACCCAGAGGGACAGTGCTCCCCCACAGCCATCAGGACACCTTCAGAACAGCCATTTTTCTCAGAAAGGGGAAAGCAAAGTCTGAGGGGTGTGTCTGGGATTGAGGGAATTTCAAGTGCTCTTAGGAAGCCCCTTTAAGGAGGTCATGGAAGAACGGGATCATCTTTTCAAGAAATCAGTTGGACCCTAACACCCAGGTGGCACTGTTTTACTGAGCAGGGCATCACTCTTCTTGGGAATCCTCAGGGAAATGAGAAGAACATACGTTCTATGGATTTCTTGAATTCAGCTTTCCCTGTGTGGAACAACAGAGGTCAACGATCTTCCTCGTCCCAAAGGAGATCAGTTGTTTCTGGTGTCAGACCACGTGTGTTAGCACCGTCCCTGCCCTTCCTGTGCTTTGGCTATGGGACTGTCAGTTCGGGAAACATCTCTACCTCACAGCCCCCAGCCAAGCACTAGAAATTCCATTTTACTTGCACACATGTCCAGTTCTTCAGGTGATACTTCTTGTCCCTACAGTTAGCACACCCACCTTGTTAGTTTTCTCTCCCATTCAAGCAAAAATTCTAATCATATCATGAATTTCAAACTAGAGGAATTTTCTAGCCTCAGATCTGAACATATTTTTTAACTTATTTTTGAAGGTTCTTTTTTTGTTTCAGAACTCTCCTGGATCTATCTAAAGCAAAACCAAAGCTAGTTTTCTGATTATTGATCTGGAACTAAAACAGAATAAAAAAATATTCTCTGAGGGGCACCTGGGTGGCTCAGTCGTTGAGCGTCTGCCTTCGGCCCAGGTCAGATCCCAGGGGCCTGGGATCGAGCCCCGCATCGGGCTCTCTGCTCTGCGGGAAGCCTGCTTCTCCCGCTACCATTCCCTCTGCTTGTGTTCCCTCTCTCGCTATGTTTCTCTCTGTCAAATAAATAAAAAATCTTTAAAAAAAAAAAAAAAAAAAAAAAATTCTCTGAACCAAATGTGCCAAACCCAACTCTTCATGAATTTGAGGACTATCTTTGTGACACGTCCCAGAGGGACATACTTCTTTTGGAGCAGGGTGGAGTCAGAGGCCTGAAACAATCAGATATTACCCGAGTGAAAATTGCAACAATGGTGGATGATGGAACTTGAGGTCAAGGCCAAAGTTGAGTCAGTAGTCCGAAATAAATGAGACCAGAGGTTCACAATATTAACATGCATTAGAAATAGGTCATCAGTCAGCATGAAGTAAGCCCATCAGAGGTCAGACACAGGCAAGAGTAAGGATGAGCAAAAGTAATGGGCTGGGTAGGCAAGAAACAACCAGGCAGATTGTGCAGACGGCTGGCAGACGCAGGGTTCGAGAGTCTGAATCAGATATGGGAGATTAGTAGGTAATGGGAGAGGAAAGCATAAAATGTAAGAGATTAGTAGGTAATGGGAGAGGAAAGCATAAAATGTAAGAAAGCAGAAAAAAAGAACTAATGTCCAAAAAGATGTTGATAACGGTGGAAAGTGCTCGGAAAATATGAGAGCCAAACTTAACCTAAAAAGGCCAGGAAATGACTACTACAGTTTCCTGAAGGCTAGCTTGACCAACAGGCTGGGCTTCAAGAGCCCACATCCTACATATGACCATGTGCTTCATTGAAGCACGCTTTTTGAGTGATTGAATGAATGAATGAATGAATGAAGTTCCCGACAATGCTTGCTATTTTTTCTTATATGTATGGTGTGTAGCCCACTCATACAAGAATAAGTTTTGTGAAGCTAATAGTTTTTCTCCCTGTGGGCACTGGACTCTAGAACCGAATAATCAGGTAAATACTACTTAATACGTCTCTTTAACACTATCTAGAAGGGTTCTTTTTATTTTTTTTTTTGCTTTGTAATCAGTGTATTAAGGAGACATCCATACATTTCAATTGCTTAATTCTGATACCCAGATTTAAGCTTGTGCACATGACTTTTAAACATACAATTAAAGCTATTCATCATAATTTGCTATACTACCAACATTAAATTACAGTTACTTCGGAGCATAAGTTATTTAAAGTAAGCCTGTAACATACCTAAAAAAA
>CM053604.1:110407107-110434732 GCA_028646535.1 Procyon lotor | reverse complement strand
TTCCACAATAAGTACAGTTACTAATTCACAACAAATCAAAAGAAATCAGATGGAAAAGCTGTTAGAAGCAAAGGATACATCTGATATTTTAGACTCTTCAAAGAGGGGGGTTTTCTCTTCTGGTTCCTGTAAGTCATCTGTCTTCCCAGGATTACTAAAATGTAGAGTAAGGTCACAAAGCAGCAACTGGGAGAGCTCTTTCATCTTCTTCAACTCCAAAGAGTCAGCAGCCACATTTCCAGTAAAAATTAGGAGCATGTGACTTAGTGGCTACCATATTGGATAGTGCAAACTATAGAATATTTTCATCATTGTAGAAAGTTCTGTTGGACAGCACTGACATGGGGTATTCATTTAGTTATCCATTGAATAAATATTTGTTGAATACAATTGTGACCAAAACAAAGTTGTACTCCCAGGGAAATAATATTCTACAATTATCATATGGTTTCACTTGTGGATCATAAGGATACAAGGGGGGGGAGACAGACACAAAAGCAATTAAACAAATAAGTGAACAAGATCATTTTATCTAGAATTAATTGCTGTAAACAAATAAATGAACAAGATCATTTTATCTAGAATTAATTGCTGTGAAGAAAATAAAACCAGGTGATAGGGTAGACCATGACTGGACTGGAGATGAAGTGAGGATGGGAACTCATTTTAATCAGGTGGCCACTGAAGCCTTCTCTGAGAAGGTGACATCTAAGGAGAGCTTCACTGATAAGAAGGAGGCAGCCATAGAAATCTGGGGTCAGAGCATTCCAGTTAGAGGCGAGAGAAAATACTCAGCCCCTAATGCAGAAACCACTGGGAGCATACAAAGGACAAGAAGAAGGCAAAGTGACTGGCAGGAAGAGACATGAGTGATGGGAGATGATGTCAGATCTATCAGCACAGGCCAGGTTCAGTTGGGCCTTGTCTTTCGTGAGCTAGAGTTCAGAATTTATCCTTTAAGGAACCAGACAAAACACTCCCTTAAAGTTCTCAATTTACAGAAAAAAAAAATTGCAGAAATCTGAGAAATAGCTCACTCTGTCATTCCCTATCCAAAAGCAATTGCCATGAAGAGCATGGCCTGATTTGCAAACAGCTGCTGATAGGAATAACCAAACTTTATATTTATTCAGCATTTGTTCTGAAACTCATGAAGAATTTTATGAACATCTCATGACTTCCTCCAATACTTCTTAGGAACTAGTAAGCATTGTTTATAGAGATATGAGTTACTACAAAAATACATACTTATGTACCTACATAAAAAAAAAATTCACCCAATCAAAGACAGTGGGTGGCTTAGAAGTGAACTCCACACCAACAGCTTACTGCTTGTGAGGGAACAATTTCCAAGGCCACTCAGATAAGCAGCAGAATCACCCTGCCTAATTACAAAAGAAAATATGATCATTTGTTTGGATTAGTAATGGATTAAAAGTAGACTCATATTCTAGTGATGGAAAGAAATTTGTCAAATCCTCCTTTTACAGGAAATTGAGGTCCAGAAAGTAAGTTACTTTTCAGTGCCACATGGCAGATGATTTTCTGTTATCTAGGTGAATTAATTGTTTTTAAAAGAAAAAATCAGTTTTATTCATGAACTGAGCAAGGATACTTATGCATTAGAGACAAAATTCGTTGTTCAAAAGCCCCATGAAGGGGTGCCTGCGTGGTTAAGTCAATTGAGCATCTGATTCTTGGTTTCGGTTCAAGTCATGACCTCACAGTCCTGGGATTGAGCCCCACATCTGGCTCCCTGCTCAGAACCGAGTCTGTTTCAGATTCTCTCTCCCTCCTGCTCCTGCTCACTCACTGACTCTTTCTCAAATAAATAAATAAATCTTAAAAAAAAAAAAAAAAAGCCCCATGAAAAAGCATACTGTTTACCTCAACTTTCTTTTGAGTCTGCTAGCAGTGCCATGGTCTAATGGATAGAGGTTGCCAGGCAAGGTGATCTTCATAAGCAGGGAAATGTGAGAGGATGGAGTAGAAGTAAAGGAAATCCTTTGACTTCACATGAAATCTCAAGGGACAGAAGATTTCCTACTGACAACTGGAAGGTGTGTACAAGCAAAGGTGACCCATGGGAAAATTTTCTTCCTAAGATCTATAGGCCCTGTGTACAAGGAATCTTTCTTCTGCCAAGATTGAGGGAAAATACAAAATATGAAAACATAAGTTTCTACCTTATTTCTATTTTCTCCTCCTTTGACTCGGTGTCTTTCTCAATCAGTCCACAGTACTTTCTTCATTTTCCTTTTCAACAGAGGGACTAACTAGTCATGTTACTGTTGTGTAACTGTCTAATGTTTCATACTGGCTATTTCTTTTTTAAGAATTTAACATAAAACTCTCAAGTTTGAAATTTCATGCACCTAAAGTAAATAAGAAATACTTTTCTTACTTTTAAGAAACCTTGTTCTAATTAGAAAGTTCATTCTTATGTCCAGATGCTATTGGAAAGTATTTTCCCCCTGTAAGAATTAGATGTGCCAAAAAGTACAAGTTCTGATTTTTTGGAAAATTTTCAATGTCAAATTTTCTGTTTGTTACCTGACTAATACTCATGGAAAATGAACTGAAAGGAATCCTGGAGGACACATAATTAGTGACTACAGGAAAAAGACCTAAAGGTCAGGAGTTCCAATCCCTCACTAGGCTAAGTAGCCAGGCCTGACCATGAGGTAAGATGCTTATGTCTCTAGGCATCTGGGCTTTCTCGCTAAGGTGAGGATGACCCTGACCACTGGCCGGTTGCTAAAGTGAAGTTGATGCTCAAAACATGAATCAAGATCTTTAGAAAGGTTGCCAAATAGACAAACACATCAACATGAAAGAGCTCTTCCTTCCCACTTCTTTTTAAAATACAGTCAGCGCCTTGTAGACATATTTTGGGAACCCCAAACATGAGCTAAGTGAAAACTGATTCTAGATTATGGATGAAAATATATAAAGTATTATTGCCAAGCCTCTCTCGGGAAGGATGTAGGGCTGTGGGGAACCTTACAACCTTACTGAAGGATTCCAGTCAGAGCTGGGTCTTGCAACAGAAGATTACTACCCGCTAGTTAGGAACAGACCTAAAGTTGAATTGGTATCTCAGTGCAAGCCAAGAGCATATGTACAATATCTGAGCAAATCTAAGTAGATTATACCACAGACTCTAGACAAAAATGGAATATCCAAACTGGATAACCAAACCCTTAATATTGAGGGCAACACTGTTGAGATTCCTGAATGGTGCTAGGAATACAAATTGTCTTGTTGTAAGTAAACTTTATTCATGATTATTTGTTATTTAAAAAAAAAAAAGATGACCACAGAATGTACCTTACAATAATTACAGTAAAAAATGTCCCTTTTTGCAAAGATCATCTAGTGCTAGTAATCCTAAATTAAAATGTATTAGCCCTTCCATATGATGAGTGGCCAGAAGAAGAATAATACCTCTTCTAGCACTAAACATTTCACCACAATCATTCTGGTTGCAAGCTCTAAAATCCCAATGCCTGGACAAAGAAATGAAATCTCTTATCCTCCCAAGTCTAATATTTTCTGTGGAGGATGTGGTTTATTCATTGTTAATCCCAACTCCTGCTGGAACACACTTTTCCAATTTGTCCAAAGAGTTGTCAACAGGTTACCCATGTTGCCCTTTACTTCCTGGACTGCTGTTCTTTGTGGTATTTTGCAATAACTCATAAATAACTTGCCTTGCCACTATCTCTGCTCTACAAAGCAAACTGCATTTTTCTTCTGTTTTGGAAAAAATTAAAGTTTTTCAAAATGACAGAGTCACCAGATCAAAGAGGCCTGATCATGTATACAAGCCCAGGAAAGCCACTCCTCACTGAGTCAGAGAGTCATGAATGAACCCTTTAGTGAGTCCCCTTTTGAGTGGATGCAGCAGGAACACAATATAGGCCATGTCCATTGGCTTAAGTCTTTCATGTGTGTGACTCTGTGTGTGTGTGTGTGTGTGTGTGTGTGTCTGTGTGTGTGTGTGTGTGTGTGGAGAGAGAGAGAGAGAAGGATAATATTCAACCAAATGCCTATTCTTTAGAAAGAGATGCTTGACTTCTACTTGGAAGATATACTTATTTTTTTTTTTTGGAAGATACTTATTGATGGAGAAAACACACAAGATTCTAGAGACAGAAGAAGTCAGGCATCGCATGATAATCGCTTCCAACTTTCCTAATCCCTCCATAAGACAGCTTCCTTCTTCATTTATGCTCTAAAGGCTCTAACATTAAAGAGAAATGAAGAAACATGGAAAGTGGAGCTGACTGACGCTTAAACCAGTCAAGACTGGAATCTTTCAAAAAGTGAGAGGCATTTTCAAGAGTTTCAGAATCAGAATGATCACTGGGGTCAAAAGTGTTTCAAACGTTCCATAGCTGAACTCCTTTCCTTTCCTCACACAAGCTCCCCAACATCCCAGCACTTACCTGGCCAGCCCTTGTAAAAGTTTGTCTCTGACATTCCCAAGCTCTAAGTCCTATGTTGGTCCCACTTGATAGAAAATCTTCGTACCTATGCATCCTTCTCCCTAAGTAATGTGGTCTTCTTCTTGCCCCAGAATATTTAAATGAACATGTAAACAGCCCCTGCCATCATCAGTTCTTGCATTAAATGCCATTGTCAGAGACACAAAGATAAATAAAATATTTAAAGGAGCTGACACTCTGCTAAGGGCAGAAAACAAGTAACGAAGTACTATATTACAAGATAGGAAAAGCACAAAAGCACAAGAAAAATTAATGATTTATCCCTTCTGAGTTAACTTGTGCATTTCTCAGGTGATGATTAGTTAAAACCTGACTGATCAAGAGGCTTTCAATTGGAGAAAGTGAAAGACATTCCAGACCGAGGAAATAGCATCAGCACTTAGCAAATAAAGTACTAAAAATGGCCACAAGTCCAGGAAGGGTGAAAAATAGTGGAATAAATGGATGAATGTAGATCAAGAGAGTTAGGGACAGAAGATATAGAGCCGATGTTATGCTCAAATCACATGGAGCCATTGAAAGCTCTTCTGGCAGATTATCCCTGCAGCAGTGGGAAGGAGGGCATGAAAAGCCTTTCAAGGGAACAGAGTTGGATCGCTGACAGTACTCATGGGTGAGAACTGACAAGGGCTAAACTAGGTCAGCAGCAATGAATGGGATGGATATGAGAAAGAAGCAACAAGAGTGAACAGTTGGCAGGCTATGAAAGATAAAGAGTGAACAGAAGGATAATGGTGCCTATAAGTAAGAATATTTTGGTGAATGGCAGCAAATTCTGTTATGGAAATATTAAATATGAGCTGAGGGAATCTATTTTAAAAGATCCAAGTAGTTTAAATATGTGAAGTCTTCTTCATAAAGATGGTATATGAAATCAGAGAAGAAGCAGACTTGACTCGCTCACTGTTGAGCCAAAAGTAGCATAATTTCTGATGCATACACATTAAGTGTTTGTTTAATAAATAAATATAATCTAGAGGGAAGAGGTAAGCAAAGATTTGAGGATATTAAGGAAGGCCTATATTTACAGAGGAGAGACCAATGAGAAGGGGCAAGGGAGGATTAGTAGAAGAAATATAGAGATGACAGTATCTCAGAAACTAATGAAAGAGCAAATCCTTAAAAGGAGCAAGTATGTTCAATCATTTATTCAACAAATATTTATTAACACCTCTTCATGCCACATACTTTTTTGTGTGTTGGGGATACAAAAGAAAACAAGACAAACAAGAGCACTGCTCCTATAGATTTCACTTTCCGGGAAATAATTAGCAAAGCCCAATCCCCGTTGCTTCTGGAGATAAGTGGGATGAAGTTAAGCAAATAAATAGCAACTGGATTTGACAATTAGAGTGTCTTCAATGGTCCATCTTCAAAGGCCTTTAAAGAGCAGTTTAGTGGAGCTGTGGTAATAAAAATCAAACTTAACATTTACATGTCTTTTTCTTCATAAGCTCCTGAGGTCAGGAACCAACATTATCTGTTGCTTCATTCACACAATGTCTGGCAAACAATAGTGGGATGCATATATGAGTGATAAGGGATTAGAAAACAAGTGCTTTGTGGTAAAGAAAGAACACAGAATGAACTTTTAAGTTAAGTGAATTCATTCATTTAACATCTGCCTCCTGAAGTAGAAAGATGGGCCATTACCTTGCAAGTTACATTGGTCAGGGTTTAGTTTAAAAAAACAAAAGCAGGGGCGCCTGGGTGGCTCAGTCGTTGAGCGGCTGCCTTTGGCTGGGGTCGTGATCCCAGAGTCCTGGGATCGAGCCCCTCATGGGGCTCCCTGCTCGGCGGGAAGCCTGCTTCTCCCCCTACCATTCCCTCTGCTTGTGTTCCCTCTCTCGCTGTGTTTTTCTCTGTCAAATAAAAAAAAAAAAAAAATCTTAAAAAAAAAAAAAAGCAAAAATAAAAAAACAGAACCCATTTGTATTATCGGGATTTAACAGAGAAGCAATACCACCATGAGCAATATGGAATAAAGGATTTATTAAAAGTATTGACCTTATGCAACTATAGAACGGGTAAAGAATTCAATGGAAGGCTATCGCCTCTGTGTGTCTGGTGCAGGCCTAAAGTCGCTGTAGGTCTGAGAACTAGCAGGCAAATAAAAGATGCATATGAAGTAGGGAAACCCATGAAGACAAACTGGAACCTTATCTGCTTCACTTCCACCCTCCAAAGTTTATACATATTTCTTTTGTAGTCAACCCTAACCTCATCCTAATCCAAAACCACAGAGGAAATGAATCCCAGGAACCTGTTTTAGCCTGACACACGGCAAAGCCCCCACATTCATCCCCTTGTCCATAAACCTCGTTTTACTTAACTTCCAAATAAAAATAATTTCAAAGTCATGCCTCTACCTAACATCATGTAACTCTTATCCAATATAAAACACTAAACTTCTCTCCCCTTTTAAAAAGATACAAAATCCCTTTACTGAAATTAGCCATATGGTCTTAGCTGATATTTATAATTTCCTTCTTCCATTACCCATTCCATATTCCCTTTGCCCTCAGCAAGTGCTCTAGCTGGTTATACTTCCTTGCCTGACAGGGTGACCCAAAGCTTCATTACTGAGGTGTCTGGGCCATTAGAGTACTGCCTGAATTGAATAGTCATACCTGTCCACTGACCTTAATCACTGAACCTAGGAGTACAAAGAGGCTCCCCAGGGACCACTGAAATCCGACATTTTCCTGCTGACTCCCATCGTTCAGTAGCAACCCTCAGTAGTAAGCACCAATTCTCCCAGCCAGCACAGTAATCCCCCTACTGTAGCTTATTGATTCACTGGTATGAGGAGCCCCAATGACCAAGCAGCTCCTTCAACTTCCAGGTTAATGGAACCGTTGTTATATATATATATATATATTATATATATAATATAATTATTATATTTATATTTATATAATATATTATATTTATATTTATATATATAATATTATATTTATATTTATATATAATATATATAATATATATATTATATTTATATTATATATATAATATATATATAATATAACCGTTGTTATATCCCTGAATAACATGGAAAATATTGCCCTTTGGGAACTAAGTCTCCTACATAACTCAAAGTCACAGGAATCGGGGGGGAGGGGACTTTGCTAAGAGAATTCTAGGGTTAATAATGAAAGAAGCTACTCTCATTTCCACTCCTTGATTTCCTGGGCACATGAATCCTGCCAATGAGCAAGAAAACACCATATATTAGTTGCTGAATTAGAGCATATTTACCATTCTGAGGACATTTCCTCAGCCATGGAAGGTGTTTCCACCTAGCTGGTTCCCTGAGTCTTCTCAAGGCCATTTCACCATTCTGTCTGGCCAGCTGGGCTTTAGAGTGTTAGGGAACGTGGTAAGATCAGTGAATTGAACTTATGAGTCCATTGCTCAGAAGTAATGCTTCTTGGAATGCCATGATGATGAATAAAGCATTTTTGAAGTTCCCAGGTTGCAATTTGGGCAGAAGCAGGAAAGCCAAATCAGTATCCAGAGAAGGGTATATTTTTGTGAGAACAAGTGCTGCTCCTTCTCAATAGAGGTGGTCCAGGGTACTCAATCCGCCGACAGCGGTGGCCTATCACCTGGGGAACGATACCGTACCGAAGGCTAGGTGTTGGGCTCTACCATTGCAAGTTACAGCACAGCTGATTTCCCATTTCTTCTGTTGCATGAAATTCCATGTTGCTGTGACCACACATAACCTCTAGCCCTGCTGCTTTACCCACTCTATGAGCTCATTGAATAAGGACAAAGGTAGCTAGGGAAAGAAACAGGTTGGATTCTACAGAGCTACACATATTGTCCACCTAATTATCTTGATCATCCTTACTGAGATCACTCTCTGGTGAACATTCATATAGGACAGAACCATATTCATGCTCTGCCCTTTGGAGAGGTCTATCTGCATATCTCTTCCTCAGATGTCGTTGTCACCAGCTTACTAGTCATGTTCCTTTTGAGGGCTTGAGAATCCAACCAAACCATTAGCCTTTGTCAGTGAATCAGGATATCTCTTCTACCAGGCAAACGGCAACCACGCACAGTATTCGGTGTTCAGCCCCTAAAAGGTTCTCCCTTAACTACTGTTCAACGCCACCCAGGAGTGGCTATGTAGTGCCATGACTACCCACATTCAGGGGATGCTAGCCTATCATACAAAAGCCTCTGAAAACCAGGGCCCAAATCTTCTACTAGGTCAGTTTAAGTTAAAAGGACATTTTTATGACAAATTATAAAATGGCCTGCCAAAAAAAATGAGAACTTTGAAACAACAGATTCAAAGCGAGGCTTCCAGGAATGACTCCCAAAGCCATGTCATAAAACCAGGCCACAGGAGGAAGCTGCTGTGCTGCCATGACCAAGACCCTATAAAATCAGGAAGCCTCTAGATGAAACTGGATCACTACTGTGGCTACTGGATGCAGAGGAAACCACCTCTGCCATGATACACTCTGAGAGCAACTTTCATCCTCTGCTGCTTGACACCTGTAAAGCCAGACACCGAGGTCCCCTCTACATAAAAATTAAACTCTTTCATGACTACAGCTTGTCATGAAAGAAACAGAAATGCGAGTCTGGCCTCACGATGTTTCATTTTACTTGCATTTTCCAAATCTCATGAAGGTACCGCAGACTGACGGAGCCAAAACTCACACCCAGAATCCTGTCTTCAAGGTTCTCTGGGAAATGTAGGTTTTATATATCTATACATATGGAACAAGAAGGAGCTTGGAGTAGAAGTTAAATAAGTCAGTTTGTGTTTTTACCACACAGAAGTAGTAGTTCCAAAGTGAGGTTTTCTTACGTTAGGGGGAGATCTGACTTAGAAAAGAGAGAGGATAACTGACAAAGCAAAATCTTAAAAGGAGATGAAGTCAACACACAGGGGAAAAGTTAAGCCTTATAAAGGAGAGACACTTGTGCCTCCAAGATAACGGAAGGATGCACAGAAATATTGAGATGAAAGGGGTTGTGCCTTAACGTTTCAGTAACGTGGGAGGCAAAATCAGTCTACTATCACTGAGTAGTGAGGTTTGAAAAGAATTGAATGGAATGGGAAGGAAATATAGGAAATGAGTGGAGAGTTGGTAAAAGATAAGTGAAAGGAAAGAGCCTCAGGAACTTAGGTAATAGAAGACGTGTGCATTTCTGTGTGTGAATCCATGTAGTTGATAAAAGTCAAAATACCGGGATTTTTGCCAGTCTCCCATCCTAACGAGTAAGACGTGATGGGTGCCTACACCATAGACAGCAGTATCCCAGCCTTGCTGGATTCCTGGACTCCTCTCAACATCTTTCTCCTCTCCCAGTATTTTATCTGCATTTTAAAACAAAGCAAGAACCTTCCATTTAAGCTCTAAAGCACTAATTATTAAACTTAGTTATCAAGGGCAACCATTTTAAAAGTATTCTGAAGCTTACAATAATTTCTGGGGATCAATCACACTTAAAATGAGAGAACATAATGTAAATAATTCCCCAGAAACCTCAATGGAGATAGCAATTTAGAAATACAATATTTTTTTAATTCAATGAAACAACAAACATTTCTTGGATGCATTCTGTTCTACATTATGGAAGGGATATAAACAGGTTTAAGATAGGATCCTATTTTTGGCAAAACTGGCTCACTCCACAGATAAAAATAAAATAGAAACGTCTACAAAATTGATAGAGGAAAATATGGAACATCTTTGTGACCTAAAAGTGGGGGAGAAGTATTAAATAAAACCTTAATACTACAAAGCAAGTATTATAATCATAAATAATTTGATTATGACAAAATTTTAAAAGTACACCATTGACAAAGTGAGCAAACAGATGATAAATTGAAGGAAAAACATGTGCATGTAAAACCAATTAGGGACTAATAGAATATATTAAGAACCCTTAAAAATCAACAGTAATAAACCAAGGAAGAATGTCAATAGAAAAAAATGGACAAGAGGGGCACCTGGGTGGCTCAGTGGGTTAAGCCTCTGCCTTCGGCTCAGGTCATGATCTCAGGGTCCTGAGATCGAGCCCCACATCAGGCTCTCTGCTCAGCAGGGAGCCTGCTTCCCCCTCTCTCTCCGCCTGCCTCTCTGCCTATGTGTGATCTCTCTCTCTCTCTCTCTCTCTGTCAAATGAGTAAATAAAATCTTTAAAAAAAAGAGAGAGAGCAAGAAAAAGAAAAAAAAAATGGACAAGAAACATGAACAGTTTACAAAAAAGGAAACCCAAAAGGCCACAAGTTTTTGAAGCAATGGACAAATTCAGCAGTTATTAGAGAAATGAAAATTAAAACCATGAGCAACCATTTCACACCCACTAGACTGTCAAAACTTAGAAAGCAAAAATAGGACACTTTGTAGATAATGTGGGGACAAATGAAGGAAATTTCCATGAACTCTCAGGGGGAAAAGCCCTTCTGGGGAGCAACCTGGCAGTACTCAGTGTGCTAAGCCACTGAGGTTTGTTAATAAGTCACAATTTTGTCCATCTTGACTAAACACAAATATTGATACCCAGCATGAGAGAGTGATGTCCAAAAAAAAAAACAAAAAAACAAAACCACATTAAATGTGTGCTGCTGGCAATGAGGCAGCAAGCACTGAGAAAACTGTTGTGAGAGGCTGAAAACATAGTAAAACATAGTAATGCTTATTACATTTGGGGAAGGAAGGAAGGAGAGAAGGAAGGAGGGAAGGAAAACAAACTCCGGGCAAAGTTTAGTGCATTAAGGGCTTGGCCTTCCCATCTATTTTCCAGTTGGGAAAGATTACTAACCTAACATTTTCATGGATTCTATGTCCAGGGCAGTTCTCTATGTCACCCAATTTGAATATCTAAGAAGTGACAGGAATTTCTTCGAAATGAATTGTGTACCTATAATATATATACCTATAAGTATGCTGTATAATGTACAATATAGGTACATTATGAGTAAAATAGCACTAATTGGCTACCAAGGACCTCAACCACTATGATGGCTTGTCATGAAAAGGAAAGGAAAGGTGAACTGGGCGAAATTGGAGGGGGAGACGAACCAGGAGAGACTGTGGAGTCTGAGCAACAAACTGAGGGTTTTGGAGGGAAGGGGGTAAGGGGTTGGGTGAGTCTAGTTGTGGGTATTGAGGAGGGCACGTATTGCATGGAGCACTGGGTGTGGTGCATGAACAATGAATCTTGTAACACTGAAAAAATAAAATAAATTTAATTTAAAAAAATGTATAATGAAAATCAAATACTGACTTGCAACAAACTTTTCCAAATTAAGTCTTTCGGAATCCATGCCTGTTCTAGTTATGAGAAGGGTGAAGGGCAGGTACCATCTGATGGAGAATAGGGGAAAGGAGGCGCTTCCAGAGAGAGGACCAATTTGAACCAAGACATGAGAGAAGATGAAAATGCAGAAATTGCTGGTGAAATTGACGCATTTCTGAAGCAACTTTTTTCTAAAGATATGGCAAAAGTATAGCAAGGCAAGCAAGTCTCCATCTCCCCAAATCTAGGAATGTTTTGGCCCTTTGCCTGAGAGCTTAGAGAAGGATTCTGCCCACTGGGAGAACCATAAAGGCTGATGATGCCAGCAAGAGGATGTTAGAATCTTTACTATTCAAGTCACTAAGCCCCTCAGAGCCCTGCTGACACTTTAAATCAATGCTACCCACAGAAATATAATGCAAGTCTCCTATACAACTTTAAAAATCCTAGTTACCATATTTATAAAAGAAGCAGCTAAAATTATTTTAATAACATATTCTATTTAACACAATATATCTAAAATATGATCATTTTAATATGTAAGCAATATAAAAATTATTAATGGGTATTTTATATTCTATTTTTCATACCTCTCGGCTCTTACTGGCTGGGATAAAGTTTAGAGAAAAGCCCAAAAAGATTTCAGAGCTTTTGGGAAGGAGAAATTGGAATGCGTGTGCTAAAGCCTACTCCAAAAACATGCTTTTCAACATTTAAAAAGGCCTCTTTGTCATTTTATTCAAATATTGGCCAATATGAGTCAATGTATGTCTCCAAATCAAAACAATTAAATAAAACATAAGCAAAATAGTATATAATGTATCCTTTTATTTATATAAAGTATAAAAATGGGCAAAACTAAGCTATGCTGTTAGAAGCAGGAGAGTGATTACCCTTGTGGGAGGGGTAAGTAAGGCCTGAAGTGGGTATGAAGGGGTTTCTGGGGTATTGGTGGTATTCTATGTCTCCATCCAGATGTTGGTTACATGGGTGAGTGCCACTGGTTAAAAATTTATCAAGTTGTTCATTTATGATATGTGAATACTCTGTGTATATGATGGGCATTTGTATACATACATGTATGTATATGTACAACTTTAATAAAGAGTTAAAATATAAAATGATAAGAACTTGGGCTTCTTTAATAACACGAAATGATTTAAGGGTCAAACATTCAGATACAAATAGAATGCCTTTGCTGGCATCATCTTCACAAAGGATGAGTAACTGAAATATCATGGCATAAAAAATTTAAGATGCATAAATTCTCCTATTTTCACTGGTGAATAAATCAAACATTAACCCTCCTTTCACCTCAATTAACTTGAACGTGACCATGTGATTTTAAAAAATTATCTTCAGAAGTGTATTTTGAAGTAGGATTCAGTAACTTAAAGTTGTGTTTCAATTTGAATGAACTGTCTTTATTTCAGGATACATATATTCTTTACATATTAATCTACGTCAGTTCTTCCTTATCTACACATAAAATATGCAGCACATTCTTTTGAGATCTCTTGGAAAATCTGTTCCTTATGAGAAACTTGGAACCTGGCACTTACTAAGTACAACATTCAAAGAAAAATGCCATATTATCAATAAGAATATTATTACCTTAATTTTGTTGCATATGATGATTAAGACTTATTTTCAAACGTACAGAGCATTACAAAGAAAAAGCCAAAAGAAAACTAATGAAATAATGAAAGATTAAAAAAAAAAAAACGTGGGACCAAAGAGGTAAAGGATCTGTACTCGAGGAACTACAGAACACTAATGAAAGAAATTGAAGAAAACACAAAAAGGTAGAAAAGCATTCCATGCTCATGGATTGGAAGAATAAACAAACATTGTTAAAAAATCTATACTGCCCAGAGCAATCTATACTTTCAATGCCATCCTGATCAAAATACCACCACCATTTTTCAAAGAGCTAGAACAAACAATCCTAAAATATGTATGCAACCAGAAAAGACCCTTAACTGCTAAGGAAATGCTGAAAAAGAAAAACAAAGCTGGGGGCATTACATTGCCTGATTGCAAGCTTTACTCCAAAGTTGTGGTCACCAAGACAGCATGGTACTGGCACAAAAACAGAAACATAGACCAATGGAACAGAGTAGAGAGCCCAGATGTGGACCCACAACTCTATGGTCAAATAATCTTTGACAAAGCAAGAAAAAATATCCAGTGGAAAAAAGTCTCTTCAATAAATGGTGCTGGGAAAATTGGACAGCTATATCTGAAGAATGAAAGTTGACCATTCTCTTACACCATACACAAAGATAAACTTGAAATGGATAAAAGAGCTCAACGTGAGGCAGGAATCTATCAAAATCCTAGAGGAGAACATAGGCAGTAACCTCTTTGAGATCAGCCACAGCAACTTCTTTCAGGACATGTCTCCAAAGACAAAGGAAACAAAAGTGAAAATGAACTTTTGGGACTTCATCAAGATAGAAAGCTTCTGCACAGCAAAGGAAACAGTCAACAAAACAAACAGGTAACCCACAGAATGGGAGAAGATATTCCAAATGGCACTACAGACAAAAATCTGATATCTAAGATCTATAAAGAACTCCTCAAACTCAACACCCAAAAAACAGATAATCACATCAAAAAATGGGCAGAAGACATTAATAGACCCTTCTCCAAAGAAGACATACAAATGGCTAACAGACATATGAAAAAATGTTCATCATCTTTAGCCATCAGGGAGACTCAAATCAAAACCACACTGAGATACCACCTTACACCAGTTAGAATGGCCAAAATCAACAGGACAGTAAACAACAAATGTTGGAGAGGATGTGGAGAAAGGGGCACCCTCTTACACTGTTGGTGGGAATGCAAGTTGGTGCAGCCACTTGGGGAAACAGTGTGGAGATTCCTCAAGAAATTAAAAATAGAGCTACCCTATGACCCTGCAATTGCACTACTGAGGATTTACCCCAAAGAAGCAGATGTAGTACAAAAAAGGGCCACATGTACCCCAATGTTTATAGCAGCAATGGCCATAATCGCCAAACTGTGGAAAGAACCAAGTTGCCCTTCAACAGATGAATGGATAAAGAAAATATGGTCCATATACACAATGGAATATTACGCCCCCATCAGAAAGGACGAATATCCAACTTTTGTATCAACATGGATGGAACTGGAAGAGGTTATGCTGAGTGAAATAAGTCAAGTGGAGAGAGTCAATTATCATATGGTGTCACATGTGGAGCATAAGGAAAAACAGGGAGGACATTGTGAGAAGGAAAGAAAGGGTGAATTGGGGGGAATCAGAGGGGGAGATGAACCATGAGAGACTGTGGACTCTGAGCAACAAACTGAGGGTTTTGGAGGGGAAGGGGTGAGGGGTTGGGTGAGCCTGGTGGTGGGTATTGAGGAGGGCACGTGTTGCATGGAGCACTGGGTGTGGTGCATGAACAATGAATCTTGGAACACTGAAAAAATAAAATTAAAGTATTTGGGGAAAAAAAAAAGACTCAGTGATATCTCCCTGGAACAACTTCATTTCCAATACCTCCTGCCTCAACTCCATGGACACACACACAACAGTGATTCTGGCACCAATTAAAGAGAAGCCAACAGAAACTAAGGTAAGGATCTGTGGTGCAGGGTGTAATAATGGGGTACCCTGGCAGCTTGATTCTTCAGTCCTTATACAAAACAACACAACTTCATCCATTCAAGGAAAGACTTACTTCAGGTCATGCCCATAAAGAAGAGATTGCTTCCTACAGCCAGCTTCAGGATGGAGCCCCCTGCCAGGGTACCACATTCATGCTTTAGAACAACTCTGCTATATTTTAATGGCTAGCTTATTTTCCTCACTAAACTATGAGCATCTAAAGGGAAAAGTATTTGATGTAATGCCTGGCACAAAGTAAGTACTTCTTGAATTGAGTTTAAAATATTTTTACCAAAATAAGAGAAATGCTTTCATGTAAAAGTAGGGGAAGAAGACAGCTGAAGATCTTTAAAATATATACTAAGCTTTATTTTTTTTAATTGCTCAGGAAGATGCTTCTTAAGAGTCCTTTGGAGTAAGAACCTGGTACCTTGGAAAGAGTCGCTTAGATTTGTCTTGCATGCTGCAATATACCCATGCTTGAAATAGTTCCTAGTCCCATGGTTTTTCCCTAAGAAATAGCTAACAAATAAATGTACAAATTAACTAACTTTCCAAAGCACTTGGGGACCATTTCCACAGTATTCTCCACTCTCTAAAATACTCACCGGAAGTTTCACAACCCAACTCATCACAATTACCTGGTGGGCTACTTCAAATGCAGATTCCTGAGCCCCATCTGTAATGTATTAGTCAGGGTTCTCCAGAGAAAGAGACCAATAAGATGGATGGATGGATGGATGGATGGATGGACGGACGGACAGACAGATTAAAAAAAATAGGCTCACATGATTATGGTGGCTAGTCCTGTAGGTTGGGAAACCAGGTAAGTGTTGGATCCAGAGTAGGCCAAAAGGCTAGAAAGCCAGGCAGAGTTTCTATGTCACAGTCTTGAGGCCCAATTCGTCCTCTTTCTGGAACCTCAGTCTTTGGTCTTAAAACCTTCAACTGATTGAATGAAGCCTATTCACATTACAGAGAATAATCTGTTTTATTCAAAGTCTATTGATTTAAATATTAATCATATCTAAAAAACACCTTCATTACAACATCTAGACTGGTGTTTGATAAACAACTGGGCACCACGGGCTAGCTAAGTTGACATATAAAATTATACATTACACCCACCATGAAAGCTCACCTAAAAAGTTTGTTTAAATGCAGAAAGTTTCAGGGTAGGGCTCAAGGAAGTGCATTTTTTTAAGTTTATATTTATTTAAGTAATCTCTACGCCCAGTGTGGGGCTTGAACTCATAACCCTGACACCAACAGTCCCATGCTCTTCCGACTGAGCCTGCCAAGCATCGCAGGGAATGCATTTTTAACAAGCGTCCCGAATGATCCTGATTCTGATTCAGGTGTTCCCCGGAACCACAGATGGAGAAACACAGCAGTTTATATGCTTGCTGGAGAACTTTTAAAGCACATGATACTACCCACATTCTGGAATCTGAAGGCAGGAGCAAGGTGTGCAGTCCAGCATCACAGTGAGACGGACACAGCTGATTACCAGGGTTCAGTCAGAAAAGCAAAAACCCATCAGTTGCTTTTTGAACAGAGAGAATTTAATGCAGGAATTATTTAAACAAATATTGAAGAACTGAAAAACAAAAGGGAATTCTGAGGTAACACGGAGATAGTTACGGCTGGAGGCAGCTGCCACCTCTCAGGCTGAGGGAACTAAGGGAAGCAAAGGCAATCATTAGAAACAGGAAGCCTAGAACAGCGACCCTGAAAAGTGAGGACTCAGACTTCCAAGGAAATGTGCTGCTTGATCAGCATTGGTGTCTCTAGACTCGAAGGAAGAATACTGTGGTGCTCACACCCAGATCTCCAAGGGAAAAGGCACGAGCTGGCCGGACCTATATCTGTGAGGGGGTGCAACGAGTCTAATTCTGAGAATGGGGGAGAACTGGAAACTGGAACCAACTGTCACTGCCCAACTGAATAATTATTTCTAGGGTAACATTGACAAAAACAAGAAGTAGACCAGGATCCAGTCCTTCTTCTCCTACCCTTGCAGCACCTCTGTAGTGCCCTCTATTGGCAGAACCTAGCAGGAAGCCCACTGGCCCGAGAGAAAGGTGATCTGCAGAGTTTTAAGGCCTGCATCACAAAGCACAGTACCTGGGTGGGGGCTGGGGGGGAGCAGGGGTCAGACTGAGAGTCAATAGCTCGATAATGGAGATATCAGTGTCACCAAAACCACCCCAGGCAAAACAACGGCGTCCAAAAGAGATTAGACGACCTGGGCCCTATATGATAAAGAATCTCTCCTGCTTAGACCAGCACATCTGTTCTCACACAACTAATAGCAGATCTTCAGTCCAGTGGTTCAAAAGCATACATCCACTTTAGCGATTCATTGCAAATTAGCAAACCAAGAGACTTGATGAATTTAAGTAAATGTAAACATAATATGGTTCAGTTATGATACCTATAAATAACAAAGCCTAGAGATGTTTTGGAACGGAGGTTGTCAGAGGATGGGCCCTGGATCAGCAGCACCAGCTTCTGGTGTTGTGGACTTACTAGAAATGCAAACCTTGGACAGCCCTGCAAAAAAAAAAAAAAAACAAAAAACAACAACAACAACAACAAAAAACACCCCACTAATTCAGAAACCCTGGGACAAGGCCCAGCAGCCTACGTTTTAACAAGTCCTCCAAGTGACTCTGATGGTCACTGAAGTTTGCAAACCACAGTGCTAGTGCCCGCCCGTAGCTTAGTTCACCAAATTTCTGAACTGAGGGATCTTTCCTTAGCTCCTCCCTGATGCAAGGTTTCCATGTATCTTCCCCGGTTTTCATGTATCATCAATCAACATCCTGCCACAAACATATGATTAATAGTCAAAACCATGCAGAACATAAATTACAAAAGTTCCCAATTTCCTTTGGCACATGCAGATATCTTGCCTGTTTGTATCTATAATTTTTTTCAGACTTGCCCTGTAGTCCAAGAGCCCAATTTAAAAAAAAAAGTACTGTTTTTCATTTTATTTTTAGTAATAAGCTAAGTAATTAAGTCTTTTCTGGTTCCTGAAGCAATCCAACTTTTCAGAGAACTTTAAAGTGAACAAAGAAAATTCAGTTAATAGGCATAGACGTAAGGGAATCAACTTACTAAAATTAAAGTCCTGGAGAGGTCATAGCATATAACCAGATTTAGGAGGATTAAACACATTATTGTGCTTCTTTTCTCCAACTATCCATGTTATTTTCCATATTAATGTTTTTCTCCATAGTTATTCGGAGAGATGGATTTGTCGCATGAAAACGCCAGCGTAAGCTTAACCCCTCAAAGAGGTCTTCCAAATCAGAGGTTGCAAACTGGTGCCCAGGAACAGACTGGGCCAGCAGACAGATCTCGTTTGAACCACATGCCGTTTTGTTTGTTTGTTTAATATTTGCCAATATTTTTAAATTGGGAGCCTTCACTAAAACTCCAGACTTCTGGCCTCTCTTGGCCTCCTCTCCTCCCGTGACAAATACAGCAGGAGCCCTGAAGCATCTGCTCTCCCAGGGGGACACAGCCTCTCCGGGTTACCCTAGACCCCACCTACCTCGTTCCGCTCACGCTAGAGTCTACGGTGTCTGCTTTATATCCTACCCAAGGGGCTTCTGGGTCGGGAGGAGGGTGTCTTGTCCCTTTAAAGTAAAGGGACACTAAAAAGGAAGTTTCGCTCCACAGAGCTGCTTATCTGGAATTACTTGCAGACCGCCTTCTGGAGTGAGCCCTGCTTGTTCTCCCAGACTGTTCTCCCAGACAGGTTCGTGTCACCTATCCCGCTCCATCAGGATGCCCCCCTCCCATCTCTCCTGGCCCTTCATCCTTTGCTTTGCTATTGGATCATTGCACAGATTTTGCAAACCCTGAAATAAAACACCTCTTTGATCCCAAGACTCTTTCGTAGTCACTGTCCAGCCTATTCCCACCCTTTCTCTTTCACCTCCACTTCCTCTTTCCCTGGTCACTACCCACCCCCAAATCTCCTTCAATCCAGATTCTTCTCCCACCATCCTAACTGAAATGAGTCCAATTGATATCACTAAGGGCCTCCCACTCACCAAGTCAAATGGGTTGCTTCAGTCTACATCCTTTTCTCCCCCTGCCCCTCTGTGTCCTTTCTTAACCTTCCTCATCCTGCAAGTGTCTGTTTAGGCCACACTCTGTCCTCTGAGCCCTCCCATGGCCCTCAGTGTCTCTCTGAACAAGTCTCTCATGACATCCTGTTCTCGTCGCTATCACCCTACTCCGAACATACTATAACTCTCACTTAGGAATCTGTCTTCACCACTGGAAGTTAGAGACTGTGCCTCATTCACCTTTGCACACACACTGCCCAGTCCAGTCATGGGCACGCAATAAGCACTTGGTAAATACCTATCAGTACAGAAATAAATGGATGAATGATTAAATGAACCAAGAATTAAAGCACCTTTTAAGTTAATAAGGAGTAGGAAAGTCTGAAATCCTCCCAGGAGAAGCCATTTGTCCCAAAACAGCTTTATCCAGGAGGCCACCTTGCATAAAGCAAATTAAATCAGGTGGAGAAAAAAAGTATATGCTTTTCTCCTTTTCTTGATAGACATTTAAAAGAGTTTGGATTAGTAATGTCCTTCCGTATCTACTGGGATTTTAAGAATTCACCACCCCAGAATATTTTACAGCTCCAGTTACACAGTGATGGAGATACCCAGAAGGACTCTGCCCTGAAAGAGAAAGAAAACCAGAGATTCAGAGCAATAAAAATAACACGAAGGAAAAATAAGGTACAGATGAAATAAACATGCCCTCAAAGTCCTTTAGGAAGTCATTCGTTGACATCATCGCAAAGAAATCGCTTTATAAAGTGGCTAGAAACAAGGCTGGGAAGCTACTCTCCCTATGTCTCCCCTTTTCCAGAGTTCTGCTATCACTAGCTCCACTCTGGACCAGCAGAGAGGTGGAATGGAAAACGAAGAGAGACAGGTTGGAAGTTTAGGCATTGGACTGTCCATGTGGGCAAGGAGGGAGGAGGGGCAAACTAGTCTGTGGTAGCAGGAAAAGAAGGTGAGGTCCTGCAGCCGTCTCACCCTGGATAAGGGCTGCCCTGCCGTGTCGTCATTCACACATCACAGTAATTTTTCTAGCCCACATTCATTACATACAGAGAGATAGATGATTCCAGACACAGATAATAGGTATAAATATACACATACATAGATTCTCTCCGGGCTCAAAGAAGAGGCTCTGGAAAGTTCCTGTGCTGCTGTCCCCTACTTACTCATGTAGCTCCTGGCTTCCAGGCCACCATGGTAGAATTTCAACCCTTTGCAACAGCTGAAGGGCCTCAGTGCTGGGACTAACTGTCCATCCCAAAATATCAAAGCATTTTTCATTCCCATGACGCAACTGAAATCCTTAGGCAGGTTTACCCCCACATTCCTCCTTGCATTATCTAGAAACATCTGCATTTGCTGAAAGTATTCCACTTAGGCCCATGAGAACCACTAAGCCTCTTTCCTATATACCAAGAGCAGATGTGTGGCAGGTATGGAGACGCCATATTCCTTTTCCTTTGGTGAAGAGGGAGCTCACCTATGCCCTCTTCCAGTCTCTTTCTTTCCCCTTTCCTCCACCTTCTTTCTTCCTTTTTCTACCAGTTTACTGAAGGTAGTAAGGGAGAGGAACAGAGATCTGAAAGATCTCTGTAGAACAAGACGAAAAGGAAAAATACTAATTCCATGCATGCCTTTCTTCTAACTCAAGTGCCTTGCCTCATCCATCCCATAGCAGCCCCCCGAAAGACCATAACAGAAAATAAAACTATTTCATTGATCCACTGATATACACATCATGTAACTTCCAGGCAATTGCTATCAGATATATTCAAAACAATAATTTTGAATTATCTCAAATTACTGCCTCATTGGCTCTGGGAATAATCAGTCATTTCTTAAATTAACAACAGCTTTTAAAAGGCATGACTCATATGAAAAAAATAAATAAAAATGGAAACTATGATAGCTAAGACTGCCATTTTATGTGAAAAATATTTGGGAAAGCTGTTAATGATTTTTCTACTAGAGATATGAGTATTTTTAGTTTCTGAATTTCATCATTAACAATAACATTTTCTGAGCATCCCTATGGAAAGCACTATGCCCTCTGTTTTTTTTGTTTGATAATTTTCATAGTAATATAAAAAAAAATAAGCCCAGTCTTAATATAGGAAAATTATAAAGAATTTGAATTATAAAATTCAAAGATACAGTGTTTGATCTCCAATATCCTATAGCTCCTAAATGCCTGTACTTAAAACAATTATATTAATCGTTAAGAGTTCTGTGTTCATATTGCTTAGATGGGGAAAGGCATGGCATTCGATGCCCCTACTGAATTCAGTGGGCTGTCTTGAAAGGACAAGGGCATATCATCCTGATCACTTTGCCAATGGTGCCTGCACCAGGGCTGGCCTAAACTCAGCTCTACCAAAAACCAGCTGCCTGAGCATCCAGTCCCAAGAATGCAACTGTCTGCCTTGTGTTTTCCAAAGCTATTCCCACACCCCCACACCCCCCCGCCAAGACACTTAGAGACAGAGAGTTGAGAGATTAAGATTTGAGAGTCAAGGGAGGATTCAGACATCCTGACTTCTGGCAGGTTCCCCTTGCCCTGTTTTCCTACAGCCCACACGGTGCTTAATCAGTGATGAGTGCTAGAAAATCACTTCGCATTATTGAAACCTCTCTACCACATTGTTTTCTCAGAGCAACATATACATTATCTCTGTAGCATACATTTGTATTGGGAATTTTCTGGATGCAATTATCCTTTGCAGCTAATAAAATAAGATGTAATTATAGATGTACTGTTAGCAGTGCCACTTTAAATTTAGGTCGATATGTTTGTGGCTGTCTGGAATTCCAGACCCGAGTGCTGTTTATTACTTTCACCCACCGTTATTGGTGAGGACAGTGCTGCTCATGGCGGGACCTCTCTGGGGTAGTGCAACAACACTGCTCTGGGGGCCTCTCTGCTTCCTTGGGCTCTCTGTCTCTTAGCTTGCAGCTGCACTTTTGACCCTCTCCTCAACAGCTTACAGGGCACAATTTAACCCAAGCAGAGCCCCCCAGTTGCCACCCTGAACCTGCAGTGCAGTGGCCTGGCTTCAATGTCAGGCTAGTGTCTACTGATTTAAGTTGAGGAGCAGAGACTGACATACAGAGGCCTGAATCAAATATTTCACAAAGAGCCGGCTTAGACTTGGACACAATGACTTCTCCACATTTTCTACAATGAGCATGCATTGTTTGAAAAAACAAAAACAAAAGAACCATATAGTAAACGTTATATAAAGTCAGCAAGAAGACAGGCCCTTCCTCTGAGACCCTGCCTACAGGAACTCTGGAGGTACTCAAAGACTTCCTATGGGGTAAATCAATTCATAGAAATTGTAAGGGAATTCACTTCTAGAAACAATTTCTTATGAATGCAGTACTGAATGCAGTACTGAATACGTGTATACTTACTATATACAAATTATAGTTCCAGACCCCTCAAAAAAATTTTTTTAAAGAATACATTGATGAAGAGTGTTCAGAACCTAACAAATGGAACACCTGTTGCCTCAGGTTTCTCTTGACTCTAACACCTTTGAGGCGGCACAAAGTATCCTCAACACCCAGAGTATGTATGTCTGTTGAGAAGCTGAGCGAGTCTTACGGACATTCAGAGCACGCCCCATGAAATCCTCTAGCCTATGAGGACAATATCACTTTAGAGACAAGCCACACAATTTGACTTTGTGGCTGCCTATCAAATCCACAAGGCGGCCCCAAGAGCTCAGTGCAGACAGATGAGCTAGGAGTCAGAAAGTATGCCTCAGAACAACGTCCTCCTGGATGGCTAATGCCGAGAAATGGTTAATTTCTCATCATCCCTCCCAGCCAGGGGAGGGAGAGGTCTCAGGTGGGACTCCTCAGCTTAAAGGATCCTGAGGACGAAGCAATGGACAGGGCAGCTAGCACAGTGTCCAGATAGAACTGTATGGAAGAATCGCTCTGGCAAAGGAATCTGAGGATGCAGCGCTGTGAGCCATGGCCCATGGGGCAACTGAGGGCCAGGGTGCTGGAGACATAGAGTCCGGAGACTGGGTCTTGCATCAGAGAAGCTCTGGAAAAGGCTACAAATAGGACAATGAGGTTGGACAATGGCCTAAAGGCTAGAAGCATCAGCCCTGACCTCAGGAAGCCTAGACAGGGATCCCAGTTCTCCTACACCACTCAAAACCGCAGCAAAACCCAAAGCCAGTCAAGCTTATGGTGCCTCAGTTTCCTCGCTGTAAAACAGGGTTAATGCTGTAGTTACTGACTGTTATGAGAATTAAATGGAGTCATTCTGGTCAAGTGCTTGCTATAACACAGCACAGGGAAAGAGGCCAGATGCCAAAATTATAATTACCTGTTCCCAACTTCCTCGGGCAGAGGAAATGTCAAGTCAGAGCTGGAGGTTTGTCTTAAACACAATTCAGAGGCAGAAGTATAAAAATGAAGATAGCTGAGGGTAAGAGAAGATGGGCTGAGCAGGGGTAGCGACCAAATAAAATGTCAAAGGTTTTCTACCCTTTTCTTTCCTAGAATGCCAAGTGGGTCAGTCGGCACCCTGGACCCTTACAGAGAGAACACGTCTAAGCAGAGGGATTGGACACAAGGTAATAAAGGACTCAGAGGACAATCAACACCTTAGAAGGAGACAAGACAGCTCACACTGTATTCAGTGTGAATATCTAACTTGGCCAAATATTAACTCACTCAGATCCTTTTTTCCATGAGTTTATCCCTTCAACACACATACACCAATCATCTACCACATGCCAAGCACTGTGTGAGATGCCCAGGATGCAAATATTTTTAGAGGGTGTATGTGCATGCACACACACACACACACACACACACACACACACACACTCAGTTCCTGTCCTAAAAGAAAGTACAGTCTGATAGTGTGTAAGTCCAGGTAGGTATTAACAAATTGACCCTGAGACTTCAGAAGTTTAATATACTAAAGGTTTATTTCTCCCTCGTGTTTGAATGGTTGGAGAGGGCATATGGAGAAGAGGAAAGACCTGGTCCCCATAGCGACTCAGGGACCTGGACTTGACAGATGCCCCCCACAACACAACACTTCCATATTACTAGAGCAGTGTTGGAGAAAGCTGGAGGGTTTCACATGGACCCTTAAATGCTTGAGTCTGGAATGGCACACATCACTTCTACAATAACCCATTGGTCAGAAGTCGTCACATAGCCCTGCCTTCCTACAAAAAGCTAGGAAATGTGAGGAAGCACATGGATATTCCATGAATCACAGGTGCCTCTGCCATCCACAAATAGGGAAGCAGACATGTAACAGTCCTTAAATAGGACTTGGACATTGTCTGCTATCTCAGAGCAGAGGAGGGAATGGGTGATGTTTCTGAAAGAACTGGGAAGGAGGACCAGAGATCACAGGGGGAAATATAAGCATCCTCTCAAGAAACAATGATCAAAACAAATCTCCTTTCTTTGAGTAAAACATCATAAAAGATGCTCAGTCAATTTTAGACATTCATTTGGAGTGTGGAGTAATCAAGTGTTCTCTGTACTATCAAGTTGAAATCCTTACCCCAGAATACCATGGAACTTCTCCTTCATTCACAGATCTTCATATTACCTATTCTGATAAGGTTCATTTTGTCAAAGTGCAGGCATTCTTGAAAAACTATAGAAAAATATACTGTTTACATGCCAAATAGTGTTTTTAACTTGCAATTTAAACAAGTCCTATTATCTGGGAACAATTAAGAGCTGCCCTGCCCTGTCTACCCCTCAGAAAGAAATGAGACTAAAATGAGGCCGCTCATATAGAAAATAGAAAATACTATGAAAAAATACACTGCAATTGTTGATAAGGTATTTTGGGTTGCTTACATTAGCCGCAACTCAATTATCTCACTGCCTCTTCTCAGGACATAATGAAGTCCTACTGAGCCCGGCAATGTTTTTCCAAAGAGACACCTCCGCCTTCCTACTCTTTATTCAACCAATATTTATTGAGCACTCACTTTGCCAGGCCCTGGAGATACATCTGTGAGCTCAACAGACATCGCCTTCGCCCCTACAGAGCTTACAATCTGAGCTATACATATATTGCCTTTGCAGGCTAGGAACATACACAAAAGCTTCAGTAAGGTGACTATTAGAGCATTTTGCAGACATAAATACATGCCAAAAGTCACATCTTTTTAATGAATGAAGGAAAAGAGCATACTTGTTAGTGCTCCTCTTCCTACCTCCAAGACAATGTAATCGGTAGAATCAGGATTAGGATGACACCTGCTTGACCTGAAAACCTGAGCTTCTTCCCCTATTCAGTTCTGGGTCTGTAAGCATGTGATTCTTAGGCAAGCAGTCTTTACCCCCCTATAAGGCGATAGTGGTACATGTGCAGACTCATGGGATAAATAATTTTAGGTGAACTAGTCCTGCCCCTGTTCCCCAAATCATGCCATCTACTACTTTTCTCCCTAGCAGCCTAGCTTTGTAATAACTGACCATGGGTGTATTCTACACTCTGACCTTTTCTCATCAGTTCCTTCCCACTCCCTACTTAGATGAGCATAGATAGCAGATTCAAAGGATCAGTTCAAAATAAGAGAGCATATCCCCAACCCAGAAAATCCCACTGGGGAATATACTTCTCAGAGCTTTCTCTACATAGTACTGAGAGGCTCTCTTAAACTGGACAGGATTTCTCATGCCCTATCTCAACAACAGCGATGGGCACTGGGCTCTTGGTTTTTGTCAAACATCAACTCATTCTTCAATGAAATGAAACCAGCATGTACAATCTTGGTCATGTTTAATGTCCTGAGGCAACAATTTATTACTGAATAAATGTTCCTCTGAGTCTGAAATGTACCAGATTGGTTCCTTAAATATAATCCCTGAGCTAGGAGATTCTGGGTCCTGAGCTGCTGGCATTTATCGGGCTTAAAAAAAAACAAAAACAAAAACCATAAATCTGACCACAAGTAAATGTTTTCTAAACAGATCCCATGGTGGAACTAGAACAAATAGCCAGAGGCTTCTTGCGGAAGTTGCTGCCATTGGGAAGCTAGAACACTTTCACTGTGCTTACAGGACAAAAAGACCAAGTGTTGAGGACAAAATGAAATATTACTACTCAGAAATCGTAAATCACATATCATAACATTTCTTCACACTTCCTCTTGAATTCCACACAAACATTTTTTATAAGCCATTCCTTAAAAAGTGAACTGCGCCCCCCTCCCCAAAACACACACCAAGTGCTGGGATTTAGAGGAATACTTGCTTTTTCCTTTTACCTTTTCCCTATCAGATTTTTCACTTTTTTTCTACAATGAGTATATCATGTTTGTAAATAAAAGAAATAAAATAATTATTTCGCTCTTGAGAGTAGGCATATAAAAAGGGATTTTTATTCAAAAAGTCAAAGTGATCAAGGAAGTTAACCTGCTTTATTCGGTTTCTTCTCTGATATAAAAGCATATGTGATAACTACTGAAACTCACGAAACTTTTTTTATGAATTATGGGAATCTCTAGGATGCTAACTGGCACAACACAAAATTGCCATAAATATTTCTAGGTCAAGTCACAGGAATAGCTGTCAGACTTTAGCTTAAACTCCATTGGTTATTAGTAAGTTGAAAAGGTACACAAAATAAAGAGTCACATTGATGGGAATACAATTATAGTAGGAGACCTTAATACACCACTCTCAGTAACAGACAGATCATCTAAGCAGAAAATCAATAAAGAAACAAGAGCTTTGAATGACACATTGGACCAGATGGACCTCATAGATATATACAGAACATTCCACCCTAAAAAAACAGAATACTCATTTTTCTCAAGTGCACATGGAACTTTCTTCAGAATAGACCACATGCTGGGCCACAAATCAGGACTCAACCAATACCAAAAGATTGAGATGATTCCCTGTATTTTCTCAGACCACAATGCTCTGAAACTGGAACTCAACCAAAAGAAGCAGTTTGGAAGGAATTCAAACACTTGGGAGGCTAAAGACCAACCTGCTCAAGAATACTGAGATCAACCAGGAAATCAAAGATGAGCTTAAACAATTCATGGAGACCAATGAGAATGAAGACACATCGATGCAAAACCTAT
>CM053604.1:110394131-110406607 GCA_028646535.1 Procyon lotor | reverse complement strand
TTTTGGAGGGGAGAGGGGTGAGGGTTGGGCGAGCCTGGTGGTGGGTATTGAGGAGGGCACGTATTGCATGGAGCACTGGGTGTAGTGCAAAACAATAAATCTTGTAACACTGAAAAAAATAAAATTAAATTAAAAAAAAAAGAAAAGGTACAGCAGTAATTTTTCTAAAAATAAGGATATTCAAATCAAAATGTGACTTTAATAATCCAGTACTCGAGGCCAACTATCCCTTAACTTTTAAAAAATTTTTGTTACTGTCTATCAAAAGGTGACAACGCCAACGCATAGCTCTTTAACCTTATGGAATTGCCACTAATTTCACACAGAAAATCCCAAAAAAGAAAGTGAAATCCCTTTGGAGGTGCTCCCAGACTCTTCCCCTCCCTGATGTTCTATGCGCTTACTCCTGTTGCCTCATTAGCCAGCTTCCCATGATACCTCCAAAACTCTTGTCTTGGGAACTACACCTGCCCTCCATCCTCAACCACCAGAAGCCTCTCAACTTCCTTGCCTCGAGAGAAGCTGGTTATCCTTGAGGACATAGCTTCCTCTGCCTCCCTCTCTCAAGGAGAGGCTGACATCATTCCAGAGCCTTCATGATCAAGGTTGGAAGATGGGGTGAGTCATCTTTCTTATTCTCCAGTACTCCTTTCGGATCACTCCTCCTCCTGTTTCCCAGGAAAACCCCACTCCTCTTCAACATTGTCATCTTTATCTGCCATATTTGCCTGTCACTCCCTCATTCATTTACCACTTTAGCACCTGGTTCACTGTCTTCATTCCAACCCGTAAACACTCCCAACCAAGTGTGTGGCTTCCTTGACTGCCTACATCTTATGGTTTAAGAGGTAATGAGAGACTATATTGGACAAATGATCAAGTCTAATCATCTTGAGTTCACAGGCATATTAATATAGAATAACTATATTTGTTTTTTTATCATACCATCTCTAAAATATTAAACTCAAACTTCCTACTCTCTCATCATAATCTCCTGTCCTGTTCTCTCCAATGAGTTACTTCCCACCACCTACCTATCAGTCCCATTGGTATGTTGCTTCATACACACAGCTTTGATTCTATTCTCTGACCACTCTCCTGCCAGTATCATCAATTCATTTGCCCAACTGTCCTTCCATCATGTCTCCCTGGAAAAGCCTAGCTCTCTGTACATTCAATTTTCCACCTTCTGCATGCCACATCTATGCTGCTTAGCATGGCTAAGGACCAAACTGGTAAATCACTGGTACAACTGTCGCAATAACAATTGATAACAGAAAATATTTATTAGGTGCTTACCACCTATCAGGCCTTGTGCTAAGTGCTTCACATGTGTTATCTCGTTTAATCGTCCCGACAACCCCATGAACAACCCGGAACGCTACTATTATCGCTACCACGTGAAGAAAATGAGCATCAGAGGTGTTACGTACCTGCCCAAAGTCATACAGGTCATGTCAGAGTAGAGATCCGTGGCCACTTGAGGGCAGGTGTGCCTCGCTTCAGAGCCTGCACGCTTCAGCACCACAGCGAAGGCTCAGTTTTCCACCTCCACTGGCGCTACACTGCCCTGCAGTGCTGTTCCTCTCACAACCCAGCAGCGCTTCTAGATCTGCATTCTCCCGACTTCCTCCTTCTAATCCTCACCCACACCTGAAGCTGAGCTCCTCAACTCCTGCTTTACAGGGGGGGAAAAAGCCATCAAAAAAGAGCAGCGGCTTCCATGAGAACCCTATGATATTGCTACCCATCCTTTCAGCCCTTCCTTCCTCCTTTCCAAGACTCATTTCTCCACTTCAGCCTGAATGCCATGCCAATCACTCCTCCCACTCTGTCTTTTCACTCCCTTTAGCAGGTAAATGGGCTCCTTCTCACCTCTGATTACCACGGACTTCTTCTACCTGGAACAAAGCTATTCCTCTCCCTCACTGACTGGGATTCACATGCTGCCACTTCCTCCCTCCAAGAAGGCTTTCATTATTTCCCAAGTGAGAGTGCAAACCCATCCCCTAGGCTACCTCTCACCATGCTCTAGGCTTCCCTCTATCGTTGTCTACTCTGTGGCTTACTTCCCAGCTTTGTGCTAGACAGCATACTCCATAAGGCTAGGGACCTCGCTCACTGCATTCTTCTCGGCCCTGGCATAATGCTTGGCCCACAGTAGGCACCAGAAATATATACTGAATGAGCTAATGAATGGATTAATGGAGGCGAAGAGAGACAACACGATAGAGAACTTTAAATTTGGCATAGCATATAAACTTGATGAAATAAGAAAAAAAGAGTCATTAAAGGTTTTGAGAAACTGAATGAAATGATAAAAGCAGAGGGTGTTATTCTTTTGTTTTAATAAGCTTTATCTTGTCAGGTCTTTGGAATAAAAGGAAGTGCAAAGACTAGAGTTCTGAGGCCAATGAAAGCAATAATACAAGCATAAAGTAACAAACGCCTAATCTAGGATTACAGTGCTGGAAATGAAATAATATTTTGAAAAAAATCAGTGAGACTTCCCGATGAACACATGATGTGGGCTGAGTACAAATAGGATGAGTCAAAATGACTCCATCTCTTCAGGATACCATCATCCTTATGCAGGTGATGGAAGGAGAATAGAAGGTGACATGGATGCTCTAAGGCATTTTTGGTTACCTGCCTAATGGTTATATAATGTTTTACCAATCAATATGTCCTTCGAACTGAACATGATGCCTTGAATACAGAAGGCACATACTGAACAGATCAATGAGTTTATATACTTCTTTTATTGCCTCAATCACTTTTTGTCAGATAGGAAATCTACAACATATAAATACACATACATAGTGTGTGTGTTAGATATGTGTATACAGATATGCATATGTGATTATACACACATTCCTATTTCCTCAAATGCCTTCCCTTTCAATACATGGAAGTCATAAGAGCCACTTAGGATGAAATCATTTCCTTGGATTTCTCCAGTCAAATGTTCATCTCCTATTAACAGTCTGTTCCAAATCTTTTTCTTTATGTTTCATAATGTGTGCATTTCTTTTTCCTAAAGATATTATTATTATTATCTGAATAGATTTCATCAAAGAAATGAAAATGGATGATAAGCACATGAAACAGTGTTCAACATCATTAGTCATTACAGAAATGCAAATCAAAACCTCAATGAGATACCATTTCAAATCCACACGTATGGCTTTAATCAAAAAGACAGGTGACACCGTTGGCAAAAATGTGGAGAAATCAAAACCCTCATACACTGCTTCTGGGGATATAAAATGATGCAGCCACTTCAGGAAACAATATGGCAGCTTCTCCAAAAGTTAAACACAAAGATACTATTTCACCCAGCAATTCCACTCTAAGGTTATACCCAAGAAAAACAAAAACATACAACCACCAAAAGAAAATAATTGTACACAAATGTTAGTAGCAGCATTATATATAACAGCCAAAAGGTGGGAATAACTAAAATGCCCATCAACTGATGAATGGATAAACAAAATGTGGCATAGCCATGCAATGAAAAAGTATGTGGCCATAAAAAAGAATGAAACAAGATGGGATCGGGAAGGAGACAAACCATAAGAGACTCCTAAACTCATTAAATAAACTGAGGGTGGCTGGGAGATGGGGGGTAGGGATAGGATGGCTGGGTTATGGACATTGGGGAGGGTATGTGCTATGGTAAGTGCTGTGAAATGTGTAAGCCTGACGATTCACAGACATGTACTCTGGGGCAAATAATACATTATATGTTGATAAATAAATAAATAAATTAAATAAAATAAATTAAAAAAAAAAAGTATGAGGTACTGATCCATGCTACAATGTGGATAAAATTGAAAACCTTATAGTAAGTGAAAAAAGCCTGTCACAAAAGACCTATCATATTATTCTTTTTATATGACACGTCTAGAATAGGAACATTTATAAAGACAGAAAGTAGATTGGGGACTGGGGGAGGAAAGATCAAGGAGCAGTGACAGCTAAAGGGTATAAGATTTCTTTTAGGGGTAATGAAACACTTTGGAATTAATACGGTAATGATTACACAATTTTGTGAATGTACTAAAAAACACTGAATTGTACAATGTAAATGAGTATGATTATATGGTATATGACTTGTATCTCAATGGAAGTGTCATAAAAATATTATTATGACACAGCATTCTTTGACAGGCTTGTTTATAGGAAGAAAAGGAGCAAAGAAAGTGGAGGGGTATTATTTTTAGCAGTGGAGGATTGGGCATATTCATACCAAGTAAGTGCTTTTCAAGAAATCATTCAAGAAAGCAACATATTCAGCATTAATCAAGGACAGTCTGAATGCTACCAGTTGTATTTCCTCTTTGCCTTTACTTAGGATAAATCCTTGTGTCAAATTTTGAATTAAGTGAAAATACCTTGTCTATCATTTTACCAAATTGTGGTTTACCTGTTCTGTTCAAAGAGGAAAGTGTCAAGGATGGGGGATGAAATAGATGATCCAATTTTAAAAATATGAGATAAAGAGTCTTTCCCTGGGAGAGAAGTTAGACTAAACGATACCTCAAATTTATCCTGCTCTGAGACCCAACCCAACTAACTCCATTTTCTCATCTGTAGAATGCGGAGGAGAATAATTAACCAGATACCATTAAGATTCCTCCTCATTCCAAAATTCTATGACTAAGGCACAGAATGTAACCCTTGAATATGTAAGAGAACGGTGGTCAAACCTATCTGGAGGAAAGAATAAACTTTGAGCTATCCCAGATGAACTCATCCTCTACCCTGGCTCTTTTGTCTGAAGTAAGTCAATATTGGGAAATTCAATGCAGCATGATTGCTACTACTTTCTGTAGCATGAAGTACTAATCAAGATGTGTGATTAAGCCTGAACTGTTTCAGTCACTATGTGAACAGAAAGAATCACAAAAAGATTCTCTCTGAAATAAACTGGTCTGCTCAGGCCTAAGAATTGGGATTGACCAATTTCTTCTAAATATTATGGTTTTTATGTTAGGTTTTTTTTAGTGGAATAGGGACTCAGCAAGAAATTTTTCAGGCCAAAGAGATACATTCCTTTTCACCCTTGATAAATATAGACAAGTTGGGATAGTCAAAATAGGAGAAGATTTTGGGACAAGGAAGGAATGCAAATTGGCTCCTTTGCTCTGGAACTGGGAAGCAAAATTCCGAGGACTAGAAACCCAAAGATGTGGTGGTCCATTGGGGAAGCAAGCTCTGTAATGGAGAAAGCTAGAAAAGACACGATACTAATAAAACCTAATGAGTTTTCCAGGAATTGGAAATGCTGAGTAGTGAGCAGAAATTCAGAGGATTAAAACTGGAATGAATAGAAAATGTATTTTATCTCTTTCCTCAAAAAAAAAAATAATGTTTTTAGGGGCACCTTGGTGGCCCAGTCAGTTAAGTGTCTGCCTTCAATTCAGGTCATGATCCTGGGGTCCTGGGATCAAACCCCAAGTCAGGCCCCCTGCTCAGCACCAAGTCTGCTTCTCCCTCTCCCTCTGTGTGTGTGCGTTCTCTCTCTCTCTCTCTCTAATAAATAAAATATTTTTTAAAAATTAAAAAATAATAATGTCTTTAAAGATTCAGACTAGCTAAGCAAGGTACTAAAAAAAAAGCTGACATAATTATACCCTAGCATTAGGCATTCTTAATCTCAACTAGTCTCTGCCTTCACTCCGTAAGTAATCAACTAAATCAGTCTTAGAAAATGAAATGGATTGGATCCACTCACACTGGCTCAGATAGTTTTCCCCCTTCCTAGATTTTAGTTGGCTTTTAGGGAGGAGGCACATAAAAATTAGGCTTCCCTTTCCAGTCCATAAATTTAATTTTACTTCAATGTAAGTAGGCCTTGACATCAACTTCGTGTGCATTTCGGCTCTGTTCCAGCTGGATTCGTAAAGTCTTTCTGTGTAGGGCAGCAAAGTGCCCAGTTTCATACCTAAAAATTTAATTTCAGGTTGCATAAAAGGTACGTATGTTAGGAAATACAAGGAAGACTCAAAATAACACTACTCACATTGTACTGTTATGGATGAGGAAAGGAATGTAGAAGGTAGACAGGAAAAATCTACTTTCCAGTCAATTTAACAAAAATGTCAGACTTTTTTTTTCAAGATTTCTAAAATGGTCTTTGATAAGATTTGACTGGTGACGTAGGGCTTGTAACTGGCGTGAGGGTGAATTCTTATTCGTGATTTATAAGAGACTACAGTGACCAGTTCAAGCAACCTATGTACAAGGCAATAAATTAAATAGAAGCCCACCAAAAGACTTATTTCTTAAAAAAGTATGGAGATTCCTCAATCTGAATTTCCAGAAATTTCTGCAAATGGGATTCAGTTTAGAAATTTTTGCAAGTGGAGGGCGCCTGGGTGGTGCAGTCGGCTGAGCACTGGACTCAGTTTTAGCTCAGGTCATGTTCTCAGGGTCATGAGATTCAGTCCTGCCCCCAGCTCTGCACTCAGTGGGGAGTCTGCTTGAGAGTTTCCCTCCCTCTCCCTCTGCCCTTCCCATTCATGCTCACTCACTCTCTCACTCACTCTTTCTGTAAAATGAATAAATAAATCTTAAAAAAAAAAAATTTTTTTTCAAGTGGAAATGCGAATTCCTTAGAAGTGAAGTTAGAATACTGTCCTACATTCTCCATATAAGGGTAACTATATAATACCGTTACATTTCTCCTACTTAAATTATATGCAGTGAGCAAAATTTATAGCAGAGACAAAAGAATTCTAACATTCAGTGAATTTACACGAGAAACAAAGAAATCATTATCAGCTTCTAAGAATGAAAAACACTTAGATCCGAAATGAAACTGCACATTTCCGCCTACACAGCTGCCAATAAAATGCAGGCTGTGCAAAACACTAAGAGAAAGTTCTACTGAGGTCATGGGGGAAAAGAAAGAAATCCGTGATATCTATGGGACTTCAAGGCAATGGGGACCTGTGAGGTCCTCCCGCCAGCTACTGTACATATATTGTGTGGCTCGACCCTCCCCCCAGGACACTGAGACATAAGTGCTACTCCCTGTCGCGCAGATGAAGACACCAAAACTCAGAGAGGCCAAGCACTTTGTCCAAAGTCAACCCTGCTAGTAAATGAAGCCAGAATTTGAAAACAAATCCGTCTGGCTCTAGAGTCCAGGCCATTAAATCAAACTCCATGAAACACCTTCTGCCTTTATAATCTTAAAAAAAAAAATAGAAATAAAAGAACTAGGGGCCTCCGGGTGGCTCAGTCAGTTAAGTGTCTGCCTTCGGCTCAGGTCATGATCTCAGGGTTCTGGGATTGAGCCCCCGTTGGGCTCCCTTCTCAGCAGGGAGTCTGCTTCTCCCTACCTTTGTCCTCCCCCCTGCTCACGCTCTCTCGTGCACTCTCTCACTCTCTCAATCAATCAATCAATAATTTAAAAAAAAAAAAGAATTAGCTTAGCAGTCTTCCTTCTCCTTTTTTTTTTTTTCCCTGTGAGGGACTACCTCATCCCGCATAGAGCAACAATCCATGTACAAATATATTTAGATTCAATTATATCCCCACAGACTAAAATAAGCTTTGCAACATCCACACATTGGTCCCAGGAGTATAAATAGTATATGTGCTGTCGAAGCGAGCACCCCAGGAGTATAAATAATGTCTGGAAAGAAGCAGATATGCCCAAGGTAGTGCTAGCTCTCCACTGGACTTAAAATACTCAATGGCGTTCAAGAAGAGGAGAATGCATCAAATGTGAGCTGTTTATGCTTCAGTTCTTTCAAAAATGCAACATCATTAAAAATAAGATTTTAACCATGGTTTTTAAGGCTTCCCCCCACCCAGGAGCTTTACTCATTTAATCTTGATACCAATCCATGCGGCAGAATGTGTACTCATTCAACATATTTGAAGCATATATAGCATTTTATTAATTGCCAAGATGGGCAAGGTATAGTCTCACTAGACTAATATTAGTAAATACTTAATTGGCATATTAACTGCTTGGATACCAATGGGTTATACAGCCACATTATTTTACATGTAAGAGCCGTTCAAGTCACCATTTTCAGTGTGGGATAGTGTTCTTCCCTAAAAAAATTGCTCTTTTTATTTGTTTTCTGTTCTTAAATTCATTTAAAACTTTTTTCTTTGAAGGCCCACTGAGTTTAAGAAATAGTGGTAGACACTGAGGAGGCTACAAAAACAAAGACTCGCTCAAGGACCAACAGTTTGACAGAGAACAAAATGCAGTACCACTAAAATGAATCGACAAAACTGTCACATATTAAGCGACATAAATTCTTGGCTGTATATAGAAATCATTGGATGAGCTTTAAAAAAAATACTAATAACAGGGTCATAGCCACAGAGATTATGATTTAATTGGTCTGGGATGCAGCTGAGCATTGGTGCTTTTAAAAACTCCCAGATGATGCTATGTGCAGCTGAGGTTGAGAAGCTAAGGGACCACAGTGAAGGGAGCAAAGAGATGCATGAATGATTCTATTCAATAGCTCTTTGGTACATTGCAGGGATCCCGTCCCTCCCTTCTTTCCATCTGACCTTCCTTCCTTCCTTCCTGAACTGACCCCTTGAAGTACAGGTAGCATATACACTGGGCCATGAAGAATGGGGCATCTTGAAGCGTTGAAGATGGAGGGTAAAGAAAAGGTGTCAGAAGAGAAGGAGATTCTATAAACCAAGGTAAGCATGTGAAAAGGAACAAGGAACATTTCAGGGATTTTATATTTTAATGGAGCGGAGTCTTGTGGGAAATAATGAGAGGGAGTAGACTAGAAATGTGGGTCAGGGCCCAGAGGCAGGGGGACCCAAGGCAGTTAAGTTTGGAGCTGATTTCAGAAGCAATTAAGAAAACACTGATAATTTCTGAGCCAGGAAGAGATGTGTTTAAAGCTACTGTAACTGCAAATGGAAATTTAGGGAAATTCATCTAGAGAAAAGTGCTACATGGATTGTAGAAGAGAGCCCCAAGAGAGAAGCCAGTTAGGCCACTTAGGAAGTGATGGGGACGAAGGAAGCAAAGGTCAGAGGCACTGAACCGGGACCACGGCAATAGGAGGCCAAAGGACAGATTCCAGGCACACAGGATAGAGAAAGTGACAGGGCTTAATTGGATGGTAAGAGACAAGGAGAGAAAAGGATCAAAGATGGCCATAAGATACAGCAGTGGCATAATTAACAGAAACGGAAAGTCAGAAGGAAGAAGCAAGTTTTAGAAGGCAGATGATGAATTCCACTTTATATACATTATGCCTCAGCTGGCTCATATCAGCAATTTGGAAATATCCAGCGATAAGTCTGAAATTAGGAATTAGAGCACAGCAGATGGTTTCAGGTGTCACAGAGATTTGGGTGTCATATTGTCATAATTATGGGTCATTAGAGAAGGCAATAAGTGAGTTCTCTGAGGGACAAAAAGAAACTAAGAGAGCACCTTTGGATATGCTTGAAGGAGCTTGGGAAGGAAACAGGGAGCCGGCAAACACAGAAAGGAACCAAGGCGGGCTGCGTCATGAGACTCAATGAGAAAGAGATTCCAAGAGCCTGGGATCACCTATGAGGGCAAAGGCAACAGAAAAGAAAAATCACAAATGAAGCCAGGAAAAAATGCTCAGTATGGTCAATAACAGATCATTGGTGATCAGAAAAAAATTTTTTTAATAATAAAAAAAATACTAGAGGGAACACAGCATCCATAGTATGTGAGGTAAGACTGAATCAACAGGGAGTTGGAGGTGGGAAGCAAGAAAGTGGACACAAAAAGCAGAGGCCACCGCTCAAAGTGTCTGTAAGCAGGGAAAAGAGGAAATGGCTGGCAAGAGTATTCGGAGAGACTGAAATCAATAAAGGAGCACTGAATGTATACACGTGTAGGGGCTCAAGTCAACGGAGGAGACTAAAAGCCAGAGAGCAGTACCGGGGAGAGGAAGGCAAGTCACTGAGAAGGTGGGTCAAATGCAGGCAAGGGGAAGGATGTTGAGAAAAGAAGGTCAGATCAACTTTTTCTTGGACGTAGAAAGAAAGAAGGAGGGAATTCATGAAAGGACAGCTCAGCAGAGGTAGAAAGAAGCCTCATGACCTGCATTTCCTTAATGAAGTAGAAAAAGGGCACCTTCAAAAGGTGGGGGTAAGAAGGCAGCAGAGAGGAGAGGAGGAAAGCTTTGCAGGGGATGGGGCAGGGCCAGAGTTAAAGCTCCGTGCTTCTGAACAGAGGTTCTCTAATGGGCTCGTTACTGACCAGACAGACCACCTGAACCAATCAAGGAACCCAGCTGGCAGCAGCCGCAAAACCCTCTCTACCCACGCTGCCACCCAGAAATCAGCTGCGTTTACCAGGTGCTCTTTGTGACCCAAGGTCTCCCCTACTTCGGGGTCTAACCCGGTACATCTTTCATGCCTTGCATGAGTTTCAGGTAGACTTTCGGGGTTCCTCCAAACGGCTGCAAACCTCAGTCTGCCCCAGTGTAGCCCACTCTCCCCAGTTCAGCCTCACTGCCCTTATCTTCGTGGGCAAGTGTCCTGCAGCCCAAGCGGGCAGATTCTCAGCTCAACCTGCGTCCTCAAGCAAGTCACATATCGTCCGCCTTCTCGACTGGAAAATGAAGGGCGATGATAATGGGGCACTGCCTCCAGCACAAAGGGCTTATGAGGATTAAAGGACAAATGGCTGAGCAATTTGCAGTTATGAAGCTATAGAAAAGCTTAGTGATCATCTCTGCCTGGCTGGGCACAGTGCAGTTCCACAAACACAAAGGCCACATTCAGAACTTCCCAGGTGCCAAAACCCGCAGAGACTGGCCAAATCAAGCAGAATCAGAAGACAAAAGAAAATCCCTCAACAAAACAAGGCCAGAGGAAAGAGGATACAGAGAGAAAAGGGGCTGGGAGGTTAGAGGGTCATGGAGGATTCTGCCGCTGAAATTCCCCTGGACAAAGAAATCATTTCATGTTTCTCCTGGGGTTACAATATATGTGTGCATATATCGAAGACGGCACATTGACCCCAGAGCCATCTAGGAAATCTATCTCATGGAAAGGGAGAGGTCTCGGCTATGCACGGGGGCCACTTCTTTCCAATAAAACCGGCTGCTGTACCGTTTCAATTCTTCTACAGAGAAGTTTGCTTGTAGAGCCCTTTCCTCCGGAAAAGCAGCAACACGTCAAAGCATTTGGGGTGACTTTGTTTCCTTTCACTCCTCAACCAGGCACTTGCTCCATATTAACTTCTTCATGAGTGGTACAGATTTGAGCTCTAGGTAACAGTCTAGGCCAAATTTTTTAAGCCTACTAGATGCTGAAAATCACCAATCTTGTCCATTCTTACCAATATTGTAGAGTGCTGGCTAAGGAGTATCACGGCGGCATTCTGAAGACATACACTTCTTGGGGGGTGGATCCAGCTTGAATCTATTGCCTAATGCAGGGGTTCCCAAGACCCCATCCAGTTAGCAGGCCCTAGAAAGACCCTCTCGCACTAGACAGTAATTACATCCGAGCTCCCTGTTCCTATGTATCGGAGACGCTCCAGATGGGCAGAGGTAGTTTGTGTATATTCAGAGCTGGGCCATTGTCTTCAGCCAACCTGGCCCTCCAACTGCTTTCTCCATCACCCAGATCGGAGCTTCTGGGTTCCAAAGCCATTGCCACTTGCTTCCTGAGGCCCTTAAATCTTTTTTTTTTTTTTAAGATTTTATTTATTTGACAGCGAGAAACACAGCAAGAGAGGGAACAGAAGCAGAGGGAATGGAAGCAGGAGAAGCAGGCTTCCCGCCGAGCAGGGAGCCGGATGCGGGGCTCGATCCCAAGACCCTGGGATCATGACCTGAGCCGAAGGCAGACGCTTAACGACTGAGCCACCCAGGTGCCCCTGAGGACCTTAAATCTTATGCCGACCCGTTCTTAACCACAATGGCTCCAGGCTTCAGCCCCTCCGAACTGCCCGCCTTGGGCCCTCCTCATGGCGTCCCACTTACTGCCGTGACCTCTCTCCAGCTGACACGGCCAACATCTCTTCTAATGCGCTTCTTGTTCAGAAGAATGAAGAACACTCACAACTGTGACATCGGAGGCTCCTGCGGCATGATTTCACTTCTGCCTCACATGCAGTCCTTCCTCACAGAACCTAAAAGTGTGGGAGCGAGGACACAGTCGTGCTTGAGCCCTGAGCCCTGCTGACACCAGGTCTTGGGCTTGGTCTGCCCCCACCCTTTCAAACTCCTTGTTCACGCCTATGATCTTCTTTCAGGGACCCTGTTCCCAACCTTCCCTGAACCTGGTTTCCATGCAGTAGCGATAGGGGTTGCTGCTGCAGAGATAAATAGTTGGCAGAGTTAGTCGGTTGTCTCAGGATAGGTCTGAACATCAGTTGTGAATCAATTTCAAACTCTTCCTTAAAGGGCTTCTGGGCCTCAGGTCTTTTGCTCATCCTCTTAGAAGGTCCAGTCTCTGTCACCATGCAAACAACCAGG
>CM053604.1:110381423-110394031 GCA_028646535.1 Procyon lotor | reverse complement strand
CGAGCTCTAGGTAACAGTCTAGGCCAAATTTTTTAAGCCTACTAGATGCTGAAAATCACCAATCTTGTCCATTCTTACCAATATTGTAGAGTGCTGGCTAAGGAGTATCACGGCGGCATTCTGAAGACATACACTTCTTGGGGGGTGGATCCAGCTTGAATCTGTTGCCTAATGCAGGGGTTCCCAAGACCCCATCCAGTTTGCAGGCCCTAGAAAGACCCTCCCGCACTAGACAGTAATTACATCCAAGCTCCCTGTTCCTATGTATCGGAGACGCTCCAGATGGGCAGAGGTGGTTCGTGTATATTCAGAGCTGGGCCATTGTCTTCAGCCAACCTGGCCCTCCAACTGCTTTCTCCATCACCCAGATCGGAGCTTCTGGGTTCCAAAGCCATTGCCACTTGCTTCCTGAGGCCCTTAAATCTTTTTTTTTTTTAAAGATTTTATTTATTTGACAGCGAGAAACACAGCAAGAGAGGGAACATAAGCAGAGGGAATGGAAGCGGGAGAAGCAGGCTTCCCGCCGAGCAGGGAGCCGGATGCGGGGCTCCATCCCAGGACCCTGGGATCATGACCCGAGCCGAAGGCAGACGCTTAACGACTGAGCCACCCAGGTGCCCCTGAGGACCTTAAATCTTATGCTGACCCGTTCTTAACCACAATGGCTCCAGGCTTCAGCCCCTCCGAACTGCCCGCCTTGGGCCCTCCTCATGGCGTCCCACTTACTGCCGTGACCTCTCTCCAGCTGACACGGCCAACATCTCTTCTAATGCGCTTCTTGTTCAGAAGAATGAAGAACACTCACAACTGTGACATCAGAGGCTCCTGCGGCATGATTTCACTTCTGCCTCACATGCAGTCCTTCCTCACAGAACCTAAAAGTGTGGGAGCGAGGACACAGTCGTGCTTGAGCCCTGAGCCCTGCTGACACCAGGTCTTGGGCTTGGTCTGCCCCCACCCTTTCAAACTCCTTGTTCACTCCTATGATCCTCTTTCAGGGACCCTGTTCCCAACCTTCCCTGAACCTGGTTTCCATGCAGTAGCGATGGGGGTTGCTGCTGCAGAGATAAATAGTTGGCAGAGTTAGTCGGTTGTCTCAGGATAGGTCTGAACATCAGTTGTGAATCAATTTCAAACTCTCCCTTAAAGGGCTTCTGGGCCTCAGGTCTTTTGCTCATCCTCTTAGAAGGTCCAGTCTCTGTCACCATGCAAACAACCAGGTAGGAAGTAAAATGATAGACTCTCCTTTTTAAAGTATGCCTACCCTCTATGAGCAGTTCCCTTAACTACTGCCCACCTCCTCCCCCAAAGCACGTGCACATATGCACAGGTACACGCACCCCCATGGCCACTACCTCCTCGCCTGACACAACTCTTTGCTTTAACTCCTTACTCTTTACCTTGATGGCTCTCTTCAAAACCCATCTTTCAAAGGTCTACCCTTATCTTGAGCAGGGTGAAGTGGGGAGAAGGGGCTGATAGTTCCGTGACTGGCTCTCCTATCTTCTTACTAAGTCTGGCAGGAATGTAGCTCTGTGTTTGAAAAGTAGGAAGTCCTTATCACTTTGTTCCCACCTGGGGCAGCAGCTAAAAGGAGAACAATAGGACATGATCCATTTATGTGTGTATTTAAGCAACAGAAGACAAATTATTGATATGAGTAGAATAGTAGAAAAGCAGTGATTCCTATCAATTCTAATAAAAATTATTCCAGTATCATATTTGCTTCACAAGGAGTTACTTTCCAGAGTAGAACCACAATTTAGTGCACAATAAAGAAATCACAGAGATTTATCAGAGTTTCAAAAGAGTAAGGAAGACATCCAACAGGGCAGCATTTAATATTGATTATTTCACTTACTTGAAACCTAGTGACTCACTTTTATTTGCCAAGCCTGTTCTAGGCAGTAATTGTCCTGATTGCTCTAAGAGATCTACAGAAATTGAAAATCAGAAAATTAATTTTAAAAATGACTCTTTCGTGTTCCCATATTAAAGTAAAAACAAATACCCTGCATAGGATATAGTTACTAAGTTGAATCGATTTTTAATGGAATCCTCAATACCAGAGTTTTCCCCTCCAGTAAAAATTTCCAAATAAATTCGTACACTTCCAAACCAAAGACACTGTGCTATTTTGCATCATCCAGAAATGGTCACACATGATACATCTGGCTTGACATTTAATTCTCCTGTCATATTTTTGGCTCTCTCTGTATCATTGACCAATATATTGTGTAAACTTCTACTCTGAACCTAGACACAGTAAATCACAGTATATTTTGTTTGGGATATTTCTGCAGAGTTGGCAAGCCTCAACACATAAAGAATTAGGAGCCGAGGTATCCATGACAATCCCACTGTTGATAGGTCCCTGCAGCCTTTGCCTCTGACACGCAGTACATCCACAGATGTTGCTAAAATACTGTTGGCCAAAGAAGCAACCCAGGCAGCCTGTTCCGCCTCCATGGTTTTCCTAGACACCAGCATCCCACCTGCACCAGAAAACAAGAGTTCCCTCAGAGCCTCGGCATATTCACCAACCCTTCCTCGGGTGACAGCCTCCACATGTAACCTGTCCCTTACATTCTCCCCTTTCCTGGAACCTCCAATCCATTGTCCCGAGTACATCACATCTTAACCAAACGGGGAAAACGCATAGGTCAATCTTCCACCTCTCCCTGTCTCTGCCCTTTTCTCAGTGTCACCTCGGGTCACTCGACCACAGGGGCTTTCAGTTTTTCTCCTCCTCTCAGAGTGACTTCTCGGAACAGATCAGGACAAGTCATAAGCACACGGCTGATGCTCTGACTGTGCAGACATCTACCAGCCTCTCTGCAATAGACTCTCATCGTCATTTCTTCTTAACTATCTTTCCAGTCTCAAGCTCTGGTGCACAGCCTCGCCTGCCCCTCAACATTTCACTTCTGAATATCGAGCAAGATTCACCCTTTACTCTCTGCCAGCTACTTTACTTCTCACTCCCATCAGTGTCTCTCCACCCTAAAACCTGACCTAACCTCTCCCAGTAAACTATACTCTGCACTCACTCCTCTAGCTTTAAGCAAAATCATTAAATAAACTTTCTGAGAAATCTTATGTCCGTAATTTCTTGAAAGAGAAAAGAAAAACTAAATTCCCTAAAGTGAGTTCATAGCTCATTCTTACATTATTGTAAAAAACAAGAGAAAAGAAGATAAAGAACCCATCAATCATATGTGTATATATATGTATGATATATATATATATGCAAAAAGATGAAGGGAAATATACCAAAATGTTAGCACTGTTTTTGCTAAGAGATGAAGCTAATAGTAATTATTTCTTTTTTTTTTTTTTTTTAAAGATTTTATTTATTTGACAGCGAGAAACACAGCGAGAGAGGGAGCACAAGCAGAGGGAATGGTAGCGGGAGAAGCAGGCTTCCCGTGGAGCAGGGAGCCCAATGTGGGGCTCGATCCCAGGCCCCTGGGATCTGACCTGGGCCGAAGGCAGACGCTTAACGACTGAGCCACCCAGGCGCCCCAGTAATTATTTCTTTTAATTTGATATTTTCACATTTTTCATGATGAATATATATTACATTTATAGTTTCTTAAAGCATATTTTAAAAGAAATCATTTATAAGCTATATTTATTTGCAGCATAATTATTGTAGAAATCCAGAGAAGCCTGCTTACCAAGTTATCTTTGGCTGGTTTTTGTTTAAAGATTTTTTATTTATTATTTATTTGACAGAGAAAGACAGATCACAAGTAGGCAGAGAAGCAGGCAGAGAAAGGGGAGCAGGCTCCCTGCTGAGCAGAGAGCCCGATGTGGGGCTCGATCCCAGGACCCTGAGATCATGACCTGAGCTGAAGGCAGAGGCTTAACCCACTGAACCACCCAGGTGCCCCTCCTTGGCTGTTTCTTGATGATATCCTTCTGATTTCACTGGAGGGAAAATCAATTAAAGGATAAGAAGTAATTCTGGTTCAAGATGATAAACTGAACACACACACACACACACACACCCTGCCTTCTCTGCTGATGAAATGTAGCAGAAACTGTCCTGGACCATTCTTTTCCTATTCTCCCCTCCTTCCTAGTTATACAACTAAAACTCAATTTCTCAGTTTCTCTTGATGAGTCCAGTCAGTTAATGTTGGTGGACATGACATACTACACTTCAAAGCCTCGTTGTGAAAATCTGTCTCTTTCTTTCTTTCTCTTTCTCTCTCTGTCTCTCTCTCTCTCTCTAGCACCTCTCTTCTGCCTGGAAGAAGGACTCACAGCTTGAAGGAGAACAAATCAGAAGACATGGCCAAACAGTTGGAACATCAGATTGGACTCTCTGAGGCAGAAATACACCATTAGCATATTAAGCCACTGAAATTTGGGGTTTATTTGTTACCACAGCACAGTCTAACCTACCCTAATGCCAAAACTCTAGTGAAAGCATAGGAATCCATGTAGAAATAAACACATTTTGAATGAGAGAAGGTTATGTAAGGCAATCTGGTGGACGTCACAGAGCAGAGGCAGCTGCAGCCCCAAATACTGTAGGATAAGGCTGCAGTGGAGGTGGGAAAGGATCACTCCATGAGAAAGCCAAAGATGATGGCATGGAGAATGAAAAGGTCTGAGAAGTGGAGCAGAAATAAGGAAGTAGATGGATCCCTGTCAATGGAAAATTTGTGCCACTTACCCTGCTCACTGAGTAAGAGGTCAGCCAGTGTTTACCTTCAAGGAAGAAAGAAAATCCTCTCTGGACAGCAGAAAAAGAAAAAAACAAGGATGCTAGGAGGAATGATTCAATAGGATTTCTGAAAATAGAAAAAATGGAGAGTTGGAAATTATTAGAGAACTAATAATCAAATATTGCCCAACCTGAAGAAAGTGAGTTTTCTGAGTGTAAGTGCACACAGAATATGCTGCACAGAAAATGTAAAGGGACCTCCGTGGGCACAGAAGCATAAAATTTCAAAAGAGCAAAGAGCAAAAGAAGACCAATGCAAAGATAATAGAATAGTCAAGACGGCCACCTACAGAATTGAAAACCGAAGCAGTTCAAAATGACAGCCTCTAAAAGGCGTTGTTAAAAGGGATGGCGTGGGGGACTTGCTTTTCATTAGAATTTCTTCTATCTACTTTTTGCTTCTTATTTTTGTGCATTACCTTGATATATTTTTATTTCAATTTGAAAACAAAAGAAGTAAAAGTGCTGCTTACCATGTCCCTAATCAAATCCATACCAGTGAATTATGAGTAAGAGAAAAAAAAATCACCCTACCTTTACAGAATTATTGTTTGCATCAGCAGATCATGCTAATTAACTTCAGAATAGGCACCTTCCGGGGCACCTGGGTGGCTCAGTGGGTTAAAGCCTCTGCCTTCAGCTCGGGTCATGATCTCAGGGTCCTGGGATCGAGCCCCGCATCAGGCTCTCTGCTCAGCAGGGAGCCTGCTTCCCCCTCTCTCTCTGCCTTCCTCTCTGCCTACTTATGATCTCTCTCCTCTCTGTCAAATAAATCAATAAAATCTTTAAAAAAAAAAAAAAAAGAATAGGCACCTTCCAAATACTTATAATCAATGCAGGCCTCTTTGGTTCTCTTCCTCATTGGTTCTAATCCACATTAGTCATTGTCAGGAACAAGTATAAAATATATTTTTGTGTGGTATGGCCACAACTGGATTCAAAGTCCAAATAAAAGTGATTTAGCGGCACCTGGGTGGCTCAGTGGATTAAAGCCTCTGCCTTCGGCTCAGGCCATGATCTCAGGGTGGTGGGATCAAGCCCCGCATCGGACTCTCTGTTCAGCAGGGACCCTGCTTCCCCCTCTCTCTCTTCCTGCCTCTCTGCCTACTTGTGATCTCTCTCTCTCTGTCAAATAAATAAATAAAATCTTTTTAAAAAACAAATAAAAGTGATTTAAATTAGTCACCATTGAAATCATCATCTTATTTTCGCTCTATTAACAACTACTAACTAAGAGTTCATTTTCATGTGTTCACACTCTGCCATTTTTCAGGGAAAAAATGAGACTGGAAGTCACTTATAAACCAAATATCATAAAATTCATCAAAATAGAGATTTTTTAAAGTTAATACAGTGGTAGAAAGAGGAACTCCAACATGCCAACCATAATAGATGAAGCAACACTGATTGAGCATAAAACGGACACCATGTTTTCAGGCAACTAAGGCAAAGAGAGAGCTTGTAAGTGGGAAAATTCTCATCTTATAGAAGAAAACAGACCAGTTTCTGAGGAATGACACAGATCTTTCTTGAACAAACCTTGAGAGAAATACATGGGGTGAAGCCTTACAGAGGAAGCCTTGTGAAACATGAAGGCAATGTTCTTCCAGTAACTTCTCAGCTGACATAGACAAGACTGTCCCTTTGCCTGTGTTACTTATCATCCACACTTCCCTACCCCCAACACACCCACTCCCAAAACCCACCCCTTTTTAAATGCCCATTCTGATTATACGAGGTGAGTGATTCCCGGACTTGCCTGGTCATAACAAGCAGCTGGACTGCTAGTTAGAAATTCCATTTCCCCCTTCCCTTCCACCGGAGACTCTAATTTGATCAATCTTCAAAAATCTCCACTGTTAACACACTGCCCAGGTGAGCAGGCAAATCTGGGAGACAAGGTGATAGGTGATCGTCTACAGCTGCAAATGAGCTTGTTCTTCTTGTTGATTATGCCCCAGCTGTTAACCCCCCTCAGCCTGACTCCTCAAAGCATCCTAAGGCTGGACTCTCCAGATGACAGGCTGCTCTGACGAACATTTGCAGAGAAGCATTTGAGAAAGATAAGGAATGTAACATTTGTTCCTTGATGGTAATAACTCAAAACTCCCTGCTCCCTTCCTCCACAACACCAATTTCATCAGTATCACCACAAGAATTCACTAGAGGCTCCACATGATATATATCATGCACACAAACTGATACAAACACATCTGTGCTGATGTGCACATCTTTTTATGATTACAGATGGGTCAGCTGCTTCATAACATTTTTAAAGTCCTAAGATTGCACCTATTATTTCTGAAATGAGGGGGGGGAGAAAATCTCCCTGGGAAAAGAGCTACATACAATGGGGCATGCATTAGTTTTGCTAGATTCCCATGCTGAATTAATTGCACTTCCAAAACATTCTTGCCTGAACCACATTTCAAGAAGGCTTTAAGCTACAGAGAGAGAAAACTACCTTCCACACACATGGAAACCAGGAAATCAGAAGAGGCACCAGATTTCCCCCCACAGTGTCTTATTTCTCTCCTGCCATTCATGAGAAACCTGGTCCAAGAAGTTGCATTGCGGGGAAATTGGAGATGAAATGGTCACAAAAGTAGAAAGATGTTTAGCCTAAGGACAGTTATATGTGTTCCAGAACAAAGTAAAAAAAGGTCAAACCTAAGTCAAAGGAATGGCTCAGCTTTCTCTAAAATGGAGACAGAGAATGTTTCTCAGCTGAAAACATAATAAGAGCAGGAGAAGAAAGAAACCTGAGATACAGCTTGATAGCATTCTCTTATCTTGGCCAAATGTTCATTTGGATTGTCAAAGGTCATGGAGAATCAAACTGTGCATGAAGCTTAAAGGTGAAGTATGATCTTTAAATAAATGAAAAAATCCCGAATCATCGGTTAGGAGTGGGGGCCAAAATGCATTGCCCGTGTACCCTGAAGTTTTAGGATGCACTGGAAGTCATGGTTCCCAAACAAAAAAAGCCAAGTGTAGAGGTCAGATCTGCTACATGCATTCCAAATCAGCCTAACCAGTCAAACCCTGGCCATCTAAAAAAGATTAAAGATTAGTTATCATTTCAATCCTATGAAAGAAGATCTATATTTCTCTTTTAGACACAAAATTCTCTAGAGAGTGGTGCTTGCCAAACACTCTGAAAAAATAATCTCTCAAAATTCTTGCAACCCACTGTGTTATGATTTCATCTCATGAAATACAACACCTTTACATTAAACCTCATAAAACCAAATCCCACTGGATCTCTTCCAGACTCAGAGAATAAGCAGCTCTGTTGGGGATGCTTAGAAAAGTGCAACACAGCCTCTTCTCATCCAGCCAGTTCTCACCACTGGGTCCATTTTGCAGGGAGTAATTTTGCTTTACTTCTACTAAATATTTACATGTGATCAATCTCACACAAGATTAATAGATTTTGCAAATGCTTTGTGAATGAAATAACACCTTCCAACACCACAGTGTTAATTTCCCTAAAAAGGATCTTTTAAGTTGAAATATACGCAAATTCATTTTGATTTTCCAATCTATGAAATTTTTCTCTGGTTCTCCTGGATTCGCCTGTGGGCGATCCAAAGTATGAATACAAGGGTCAGGAAGGACAACATAAAAGGCTCTCTAGCCAAAGAGAAATTCTCTCATGTTTCCATTATATTCTTGATTCAAGAACAAGAAAACAGTTGCCTTGCTACATAGTGTGACAATATCTCCATGTAACATGCACCCACATTCCCACAAAGCAAATCTTCACATAGTCTCATCGGTAGCTATATATTTTCCCACTACTGTCATTTTCAGCAAGAAGGTCATCCTTTCATAAAAATCTCACCAAGAAATCAATGGGTGACCAGTAACTCAAAGATTGGTACTTTATGCATTCCTACTATTATTATTATTATTATTATTCTCTTCAATCACATTTATCTTCAGTCTTGCCATTTGTCTCAAAGGTGGATCAAACATCACCAAGGAGTTATCTCCATCAATCCAATCAAGACTCTTCCACTGAAGTTCCACATGTCTTTCACATGTCCTCTAATACCATCCTCCTTCTGTCACCTGTAAAGTGATAGGGAACCGACTATCCTTTGGTATCATCATAGATAATTTTTCACATACCCCAGGAAGTATTACTTGAAATACAGCCTAGTTTCTTGTCTTGGGAAGCTTTTTCTAGTCAGACATTCATTGGATAGAATGGAGTTCTCATCTTATTCACAATTAACTGTTGGATGCATTCATTGAACTGGCATAGTGATATGAAGAGTATTACTAGGTAGTAGTAATTGCCTGCCCCATGAAGAATCTATTCTCATTTATAATGCAGCTCCTAAAAGATATTAGTACAGATTTCACATCCCTTCCACCTTTCTTATGTGCATATATTTTTAGGATTCAATCCATCATCATTCTTGAGTAAAAAGTCTGAGGTGATTAGCTAGTGATATTTAGCTGTGGCCTGGGAATTCCAATGTTCTGTGGAAGAGTTTTAGGTGGTTTCCAATAGCATTCAAGTTTATAATGCACTCGTGTCTCTATTTACTTTAAGGAACATATTAATAATTTACCCAAAATAGGCTCCCAGGCATGTAAATTCATTCTTTCCATTGCTTCCAGGTTAGTGGGGATAAATGTCACTATTCTTTTTTTAAATTATCTTTTCTTATCACTATTCTCATGTGTCTAGTGATAAGAAAAGATGGGATCAATAGGTCTATATTAGTTATTGTCCCATCAAACCACAAAGCTTAAGAACCACTGTCCTAGGCCTGCTTTATTTCGCTCAGGTTGTCAATCATTTATATTGTAAACTAATACGGAGAAAGTATTTTATTCTTCAAAATACCAAATTCTTCTCTTATTTTATATTTGCATCTACTGGATCTATGAAACTCCCTGTGTTAACCCTCTCTGCCTAGCCCCTGGAATACAAATTAAACATATTTATGTTACTACACAGCTGATAAGGAGCCATAAGCAGCCATAAACAGCTGGAATTATAAATTCCAGCGACTTTTTCTAATATAGATTTAAAAATTCCTGTTCTCTGAACTAATACACAAAAAAATACAGAATAATCAGATGGTTATTAATTTTTTAATATGCCATTTAAAGATTTACGGATCTCCCCAAATCTGGCTATATGGACAAGAAATAACCCAGCCCTCAAATTGTGTAATACAGTTATGATGAGATATGAGACCTTAGGATGTTCAATATCTCTGAGCTTCCTCAGTCTTCTCATCTATGAAACAGAACCAAGGGACGCCTGGGTGGCACAGTCAGTTGAGCATCCAACTCTTGGTTTTGGCTCAGGTTATGATCACAGCCCCCATGGAGCTCTGCACACAGCAGGGAGTCTGCTTGTCCCTCTCCCTCTGCTCCTCCTCTCTCTCCCTCTCTCTCTCTCTTTCTCAAATAAATAAAATATTTTTTAAAGAAAGATAGAAACAATACCTTTTTACCAAAGCTTTTAGTAATCCTAAATGAGAATAATTACCTTCAAAAACACTTTTTAAACTATCCGTTGTTGTTATTGTTGGTATTAATAAGCCCAGGTTGAACCTTCCAAGGCCACTCTTTCCCCAAGATCATGTATTCATTCTACAAATATGTTCTGAGCACCTATTAAGTGCCAAGCACTGCATGATTCAATGATGACCAAAAACAACTATAGCTTCTGCCTTCATGGAGCTTATTATAGTTTGCCTAGTGAGGGAGAAAGACATTAATTTAATAATCACACTAAAAAATGGAAAATTTTAACTGTAATAAGTGCTTTGATGGAGCTGTACATAGTACTGTGAGAATTTATCATAGAGGATTTGAGCAGCAGGGTCATTACAGTTCACTTATTTAGCAATATTAATTGGGCACATTAATTACCACACACTGTGAAGGTGCTGGGGATTCAAAGACTAAAGCATGATGCCAACCCTCACTCAGCTCACCACGCAGAGAAGAGAAGCACGTGTGTAAATAAGCAAACACAGTAACATCCTAAGATGACAGTGAGGCACAAAGGAAGAGGTGATACTACAGAGAAAGGAAAGGGTAAGGATATGAGAAAAGATTTTGTAAGAGAGGTGAGCCAAGTCTTAAAGGATAAGCTTCTCAGGCTCACCCAAGAAAAGGCATTTCAAGAAGAAGCAATGTGAGCAAAGACGGAGCAATGGAAAACATATTATACCACAGCCACTGTTCTCAAGGAGGGCAGTTACCTTCTCCCCCACCACCAAGGGATACCTGGCAAGGTCAGGAGACATTTTTTGGTTTCTGCAACCTGGAAGGAAGGGGGAGGTACTATTGGTATCTAACGGGTAGAGACCAGAGATAATGCTAACCATCCTACAAAGCACAGACAGTCCCCTACAACCAAAAAAGTCATCTGGTCAAAATGTCACTCATGCTAAGGTTGAGAAGCCCTGCATTAGAGGAAATGCAATAGAAAAGCCTCACCCCTCATATGTATGTCATAAAAACAGAAACACTTCTACTTCCGTATGAGAAACAGTCCCCGGAATTGGATGTCCTTCCTCTCTGGCATGTTGCCCACATCTCCACTGAAGAGACATCCAAGACGTGAACCACATACCTGGGTCTGGGCTTTAAGGGAAAGGTCTCAATGGAAATACAGGTTTAGGGCACACCAGTGAGATGACCTCTGAAGTCCTGGGAGCAGATGAGTCCATCCAAGAAGAATGTGTGAAATACTGAAGATATTAAAAAGCCTCCCACAGAACCCTGGGGGATAAAAACTCCATTTAAGAGGCTGGAGAAGGAAGAAGCATCACAAAGGGAAATGGGAAGGGACAATCAAAGACCGGGAGGGAAACCAAAGGAGAGGGGTACCATGAAAGTGAAGGAGGGACAGCCTTTCAAAATTAAGTGATATTTATTCAAATGAGTTGAGAATATATGTCTACACAAAAACCTACACACAGATGTTTACAATTTTATTCATGACAGCCAAAACTTAGAAGCAACCACCATGTTCTTCAATAAGTGAAAGAGTAAACTGTGGCACCTCCATACAATAGCATATTACTATATGATAAAAAAAAAAAAAAATAAATGAGCTAGCAAGCCACAAAACAACAGGGAGGAAACTCAAAGGTATATTACTGAGTGGAAGAAACCAGTCTGAAAAGGCAACATACTGTAAGATACCAAGTATATGCAAAACGATGGAGATAGTAAAAAGGTTAGCGGTTGCTAGGGGCTCCAGGAAAGAGAAAAGAGGGATCAATAGGTAGAGCACAGGAGACTGTTAGGACAGTGAAGCTATTCTGAATGACACTGTAATAGTGGATATATGACATCAAAATCCATACAACTGTACAACCCAAAGAGTGAGCCCTAATGTAAACTATGGACGTTACTTAATAATGATGTACCAATACTGGTTCATCAGTTTTAACAACTACACCACACTAACTCAAGATGTTAAGCCTATGACAAGGAGAAAAAGGAGGTATATGGGAACTATCTGCACCTTCCAATTAATTTTTCTGTAAGCCCAATACTGCTCTAAAAAATACAGTCTATTAATTATTTTTAATATTAAATATTCAATCAATGTCCATGCTAATGAATGATGGCTAATGTAGAAAAAGAAGGTAAATTTTACTTTAATGGTAAATTTTAATATTTTATGTAAAATTTAATACAAAGGTAATATATAATTTATCTTCAAGAACTGCCCCTCAATTTGTTGAGGAATCTCCACACTGTTTTCCAAAGTGGCTGCACCAGCTTGCAATTCCACCAACAGTGTAGGAGGGTGCCCCTTTCTCCACACCCTCTCCAACATTTGTTGTTTACTGTCCTGTTGATTTTGGCCATTCTAACT
>CM053604.1:110332697-110380923 GCA_028646535.1 Procyon lotor | reverse complement strand
AAAAAAAAAAAAAAAACAACTGCCCCCTCAAAAAATTGGGGACAAACTATTAAATGCCACAGAGAAGTCAAATAGAAAGGACCAAAACTGAATCTACTGAACTTGACAATTAGGGTATCACAGTGACCTTTGACAGAACAGTGAAATGGTCAAGGCAAGGATTACAGTGGGTTCAGCATAAATTAGTCATAAAGAAGTAGAAAAATTAAGTGTAGAAGCTAATGCTGCAACGGCAGTCATATTGCAATATACAAATGTATCAAATCAATACCTTAAATTTACACGATGTTATATGCCAAATATATATTAATTTTTATAAATGCAGAAGAAATAGTGTAGACGACTCCTTCGAGAAGAAGAGTGAGGGAAGCAGAATAGAGATATTTTTCTTGATATAGAAGAGACTTGAATATGTTTGTAAACTGCAGGGAAGACTCAGCAGGAAAGGAGAGATGAGAAATACAGCAAAGAGGTGAGGTAACTGAAGAACAAGGTCAATGAAGAAACCATGGTAGAGAACTGACTCAATTCTTGGAGGAAAATATAGGGACATTTCCTTTGATATTTTAATGAAGAGATTCTGAAAGATAAGGGGTAGTGACCAATTGCCAAAAAGAGAAGAGAGGCACAAGACCAGCTTGGACGCCCTTACCATCCAACCTGGTCTTCAGTCTCAGATTCCTGTAGATCAGCATCAGGAGTACTCAACAAGCTTACACAAGCCAGGGCAAAATACAGATTCGTATGATCAGGAATCCTAGGACCTGCTCTCATTCCCCTACCCTACATCTATCGCATCTGCACATCAGCATTAGCCTCATTTTCTAGTGATTTAACCAAGTTGTTTGGCCCTCCTGGGACCATAGGTACATCATCTATAAAACAGAAGAAGCACCATCTCTCCAGCCTAGAGCGGGTGCTGGATCAAGTGATCTTGGGATTGTTTCCTCTGTACAGACAGTGATACGCCAGATGGACCACTGCTTTGGCTGAGGACTGAGCCTTCTGGTCAGGGAGATTTTCTTTCTAACATCATGGAGAAGAAAAACAAGTCAACCAAGCAGCATTCTCTATGGAAAGTTCCAATATCTAGCCTCTCCAAAGTCAAAACAACCTCAAAAGATAAACTTGTGCTCTGAGGTCAATATGAACTTCAGTACGAGCCAATTCTAATGTTAACCAACACTGAGATTCATTGAATTTTTCAAACCCTTTCTGTTTATTCAAGGAAAGCTGCACTGAGATAATCACAGATGGACTAAGCAATCTCTGAAACAAACAGTTTAAATGACTTTATATAAAAATAAAATCTTTATCACAAACTTTTGATCTTATAAGCATGGCATTTTTTAATCAAGAGGGGAATGTCCAAAAAAGGTGAGAAAAGACAAATAGGCTAAAACCATATCATCCCACAGGGTGTTTCCATGAGCTAGAGATCAAAGGCTGAGGACCCAAGATATCCTTATCTCATAGCTCAACCACCCTGGTCTAAGAAGTTTAGCAGAGTTTAGCATGGAAGTCTTAACTGGAGGGTTTTCAGTACCATAGTAATGTGTTGACAAACTTCCCCTGACCTTAACCTGGCACCCTGACACTTTCACTTTTAATTGCTTCTTCTGTAGCCTCAGCCCAAGTCTGATCCCACCGAAAGTGCCAGGGATAGGCGATGGGGCAACCTGAGTCACAAACCATACCTTCAGGACCAAGACCAGGATCACTGGCAAAATGCTTGGTAACAGCCTCACAGGAACACTAGTGAAGTTCAAGGAGAACTGACAATCCTAAATGCCTCCCAACTTACCCTCCTAGAGGTTCTTTAAATCAAGGATGAGCTAGGGCTGGGCCCTTCCATGGCCATGCCTTAATCTTAGTTCCCCATTCCCACTGCCACCATGTCTTCAGCCCTTGACTAGAACCCAAGGACATTCTATGAAAAGAAGGTAGGTGGCATGACCTAGCCTTGCTATGGAATTCATTCATCTATGTCAGGAAACTAGAAACTGAACAGAGCATTCACTGCCAAATTTAGATCTAGAACTCGTCAGTGATGTAAGAAAAAGTCAGATTATATCTCTGTATACTCTATATTAAATTACGACTGGGAAATAAAACTAACTACATTGCCCCTGAAATATGCAAACAAGAAATTAGTCATGGTGAGGAATATCAAGATGAAACAAAGAAGATCCCAGGAATTTATGTCCTAACTTTGATCCTTGGCTAAAGTATATACTGTTTTATAGTACAACATACACCATTGAACATCTCATACTACAAAAGCGTCTTCACGTGACTTTAGGAACACATGACATGTGTTAGGACCAAGTGTTTGCTGTATAAAGATGCCCATGTGGTGCCCAAGCTGCCACAATGGATCCCAGATGCTTGTAGAAGATCATCTGAATACTTGGGGCCAAATATTGGTACATGAGGCACTTCTCATAAACTGCTGCTCAATCTGTGGTAATGTCTGATTTCTCTGATTTAGAAATTAAACTCCAGATACACAAGGAACATGTGTCATCTTCTCCTTTCCCATCCTCTGTTCAGCCCTCCCTCACTTCACTAACACACACCCATTACTGTAAATGTTTCTAGGGATAACCAATATTGAATGAATGAATGAGGTATCAAAGCTCTATCAGGTAGGTATGTGTTTGACTATAAATGAAATTTAAAAATAAAAGCCTTCACTACAAGGATTTATACAGATATGAGTTTATTTTGTCTCTGGTGACAAAAACTCTAAAGGTAGAAACACCAGGCTGGCAAGAGTAGCTCAGAATGCCACAAGTCTCACAAGTCTGCCCTTGAGGTCCCAAGATGGCTATGGTAATTCCAGATCCGACATCCAATTTCCCAGAAGCAACAAGGTGAAAGGACTAAAGGCCTTATCCGCAGCAGCTTTGTCTTTCTGCATGGGGAAGGAATGCTGTACCCTTGCACCACCGGCCATCCCAGGTAGAAAGTGTCTAAGAAAAGTTGGTGTTTAGCATTTCAACCCATTTCAAAGGGAAAGGTGAGGGAAAAGCCTGCTGGGAAAGAGACTGAGTGAGCCAAGTCCTGCTGCTATCTGCAGAGAGTTATTTTCCCAAGAATAGTTTACATATACCTTGCTCCTCACTGATATTGTTTTGTTCAGTTGATTGAGTCAAAGCTCTTGGGGTTGGTATTATCAAGATGTCTTCATTTCATTCTGATATTTCCAGAGTCCAGTGGAGAGCCTTACATTCTAGCCTTTCCAATCATTTGAAATTGATGTGGACAGCTCCTATTTCCATCCCAAACTTCTGTCCAATTATATTCACTTCAGTACCAACCTTTTGAAATTGATTCACTTTGTGAGCATTCTTTTTACACTACTTTGTTTATAAGTGAGAGTTGGAATTCAAACTCAATCAGATCTGTACTCACCATCCTTTGGTAGCTTCTGTAATACCTCTGATTACAGAGATACATGCACGCACTTTACCACCGAAAGGATTACCACGGTTTTTGCTCACTGAATTCTTTATAAACTTGCCTGGCATATGATAAATACATAAAATAGAAAAAGAATTATTTATGGGCTTGAGAAGTTGGACATCCTTATGGAAAAAATTATTATAACCTTATCTCAAACCATATACAAAAATCAATTCCAGGTCAATTAAGGACTTAAATATGAAAAGCAGAATCTCCAGAAAAAGTGTTGGGATACTTTCTTTATGACATATGTTAAGAAAAGATTTCTTAAACGAGCCATAGAAAGCATAAACCATAAACAAAAAGACTGCAAGTTTGCCTGAATTAAAATTATTATGGAATGAAATAAGATCATAATAACAACTTTAAAAATAAGACCAAGAGGAAGTGAAAATATTTGCAATTCGTTTCATTGATTTTTTTTTATTTATTTTTTTTAAAGATTTTATTTATTTATTTTGACAAAGAGGAGAAAGATCACAATTAGGCAGAGAGGCAGGCAAAGAGAGAGGGGGAAGCAGGCTCCACACCGAGCAGAGAGCCCAATGTGGGGCTTGATCCCAGGACCCTGAGATCATGACCTGAGCCGAAGGCAGAGGCTTTAACCCACTGAGCTACCCAGGCGCCCCTGATTTTTTTTAAAACAGGACATCCAGAATATATACAGAAGATCTGTAAGTCAATAAAGATTTTTTTAAAAATAGGAAATGAGAGGAAACAGGCAATTTGCTCAAGAAGAAATCTGAATGGCCTACTAATATACAAAAATTTTTTGAACTTCACTTATGATCAGGGAACAGAAAAAAATTAATATGATACACATTCACACCCATTAAACTGATAAAATGTATGTCTGTGAATGCTAAGTGTAAGGATGTGGGATAGTAAGAGCCCTCCAACATTGCCAGTGGGCACTTCAATTGGCATATACACCTCAAGAGCAATTTGGACTGTCTAGTGCATACCCCATCCTGCTCCCCAGGATATATCATGGAAAAAGTCTCTCAAGTATGCACAGGAACACATATGTGAAGATGTTCACGGTGGCTTTGTCTGTGACAACAAAAATTTGGAGACCGTCTAATTGTCTATCAGGAGAATGAGTTCCATTCACCCAATGGAATACAATAAAAACATTAAAATGACTGAGCTAGAGCTCATGTGCCAAGATGCATAAATCTCCAAAACACAGCACCACACTTAATCCAAAGCAAAACATGGTACCCCCACCAAAAAGGTACCACCTTTAATCACGCAGCGTGCCCTGCCTTCCATTGCCACCCTTTGAATTCCATCCCTTCCCCAAGTTGTCACTCAAGTGCTAGCCTTTCCAGAAAATTTCCCTGCAGTTTCTAACCTTGATTCTTCCCTTTTGGTTTGCTCTTGGTTTGCATCTCTCTTATGACCCCCACACAGCAACACAGCAAGAGCCCTCCCGTCATAGCCTCACCAACACCCTTTTCATTTTTTTTTTTTTAATCTTGGATAATTTCATGGGTGGGGGAGAGGATCTCATTTAAATGTGTATTTATTGTTATTCCTGAGCCTGAAAATTTTTCATATGCTAATTCTTCGTCTGTATTACTTCTGTCTTACTCACTTATAGCATCCTTTGCAGCCTTTTGAACACAGTTCCTAGCACATATTGAAAACAGAAAATTAGTTTCAAACTAAAATGAATTAAAAGCCAGAAATTCAATGTGAATCAACAAAAAAAATACTCAGACAAAAAAAATAAATAAATAACTCCAACATAAAAAGTGAAGCATATCACGAACACTACAAACTCGCACTCTGAGGCCCTTTCTTAATTAGGTGAATGGAACGTGTACCTTTGCTGCTTATGTGCTGCAAGTGTAGGGCGCACCCCTTCCTTAAGGCTTAAATAGCTTCTGCTGGTTTGAGGAACAAGCCATGTTTGACACAGACAGAAAGAACACATAAGCCAAGAAAGTCTGTGCCAGGAGCCAGTGTTCTCTACAAAGACTCTAACTTGAGACAGATCCCGCTTCCCAATAAACTTTGAATTCTGTGTATGTATGACCTTATTCCTTAAATTTAACGTATGTATCTTTGGAAAGGTTCCTACTAACCTTATGACTTCTGGGTTTTACAGCTAATAAGCAGATTCATAACAGAAATGATTACACAAATACAGAGCCACCTTTCCTCCAGAAAATGCAAGGGAATTTTTTTTCCTAGCAGTTTACATGGCATTTAGTGGTCCCTGGGTTTTCTATTATTTCTTTGTAGGATTCTAGAGATCCCAAGAATCATTTCCAGACAGCATAGTTTTTGCTAACAGCTTCCAGCGATTTATTCTCCCATTCAAATTCAGATGTTCAAATTGGGAATCACATGCTCAATATAAAAAAAGCGCTGTGGTGAAGAAGAGCTATAGAAGTGGAATGACCAAGGGGCACCTGAGTGGCTCAGTGGGTTAAAGCCTCTGCCTTCAGCTCAGGTCATGATCTCAGGGTCCTGGGATTGAGCCCCACATCCGGTTCTCTGCTCAGCAGGGAGCCTGCTTCCCCCTCTCTCTCTGCCTGCCTCTCTGCCTACTTGTGATCTCTCTCTCTCTCTTTCAAATAAATAAATAAAATTTAAAAAAAAAAGAACTGGAATGACCAAGATTGTAGCCAGTGACCATCACTGCAATACTTTCCTCTCTTTTCATTTATGAGTAATTTATCACTCTCTCTGGACTTGGACATGTAGCACCAGCCAATCCAGATTTTAAAGGAGTGCTTGGCTCCTTGAGTGCTGACCAGACAGAATCTCCTCCTTGTGGGATAGCCGGGACACCAGGGTAGAACTCCTAACATATTAACTCCAGAATACTACTTCCTTGGGATTTAACCTGTACGAAGCCCAGCTGAACTGGGATCAGGTTTCATGGTTGTCACAGGACTCAAGAACAACCAGAAAGGACGAGTCTGTCCTATTTTCATTACTTCATCCCCTTATGAGTATACGCTATTCTGTTAAAAAACAAAACCAAACAAAATAATAATGGCAGCGCTACCCAGAACTGTGCTTCCTCATTTTCAAAGATATAAATTTATATGAAATCGATCTATATATTATAAGGTATTCAAGAGATGTTTCTGCTTTTTGTTCATTTGGCTTTTGTTTTTGTTTTTTTGTGTAATGCAAAATAAATAATAAATAAGGCTTTGTACTAAATCTGCAACTGTCATGAGTAAATATATTTCACAAAGGTAAAAAAAAAAAAAAAATCAGCCTAAACCAGACTTTTGTTTATATTAAAAAGTTCCCTAGGGAACTGGGTTTTACATTTGAGCCCTGATTTAGCTAAAAGATTTATAAGGGCACATTTAGAAATACAGGTCCCTACTGGGTGATGAACCCGGGCTGAGACATAATTATGATTCTCTCTGCTCTCCATTCCACGGGAAACTGCTCCCAGGAGCCCAAAGGGAAGATGGTCGCCAAAAAAGAACATAAATGTTCTAGCAATAGGACCATCTGGGTCACTTTCCCAATCTCCATTGCCAATCTACAGGACTTTAGAAGATGATACACAAGTCTTTTTCAGATATTAAATTAACGAAACTATTTGCTTCCCTTGGAAAACTAATGTCAGTGTTATGTTTCGTAGGCCTTGAAGCCAAATTTGGTTGGATCTGCTTGTGCTTGATCATTCCAGGTTGTCACTCAGCTCAGCGTGTCCTAAGTGCAGCGGCGGCACTCGTTAGCCTGAGCTAAACATGATGTTGCCAAGTGAGAGGTGTAAAACAAGCCAGGAATGGAAAATTGGAATTTTCCTTGTAAAAAAAAAAAAATTGCTTAGTAATTTGCCGAAATTTCTCAGGAGTGAAGTAACTCACTGGGAAGCCTGATCTTGGTGGCCCATCCCCTTTGAAAATGTCCCCATCTCATCACCTCTTGGGACAGGGGGAAAACCTGTTCGTCAGTCCCCTGGGAGGGGCCACAAGCTTCTTAGAAGCTTCACGTGGTTGCAGTGTTGTTGCAGGAGTTCCCATTTTTGCTGCTGTCTCTTAACAATCACAGCAAAGAACACTCGGAAAACTCCTCACAGGAGCCTGGTAATCAACAGCCACGGTCTCAAGAATACCGGGGCTGAATGTCAGTAGTCAGTTTTATAATGAAAACAAGATTTAAGGAGGAGATTAAAGGGAGAAAGTATCTATTCTTTCTCTTAATGGCACCCTCCACACCACCCATCACATACCCTTACCTGCATTCTCCTAACAGCTAAATGCAACAGGATCCTAATCTTGCAAAACTTTGGTAATATGGAATTTTGAAAATATGAAAGTTTATAAAAATTACCATGTTATCAGTTCTCAGTAAGAAAAATATACACATTTTGGGGAGTGTGGGTGGTTAGGTTGGTTAAGCATCTGCCTTTGGCTTAGGTCATGATCCCAGGGTCCTGGGATTGAGTCCCATGTTGGGCTCCCTGCTCCGCGGGGAATCTGCTTCTCCCTCTCTGCCTGTTGCTCCCCCTGCTTGTGCCCTCTCTTTCTTTCAAATGAATAAGTAAAATCTTTTTTAAAAAAGAAAAGGAAAGAAAACTATACACATTTTATACACTCAGAGTAGGTAAAGGTGTAAAAAGTTAAAAATGTACCAATCTGTACAAGAACATTAGCAAAGTATTATTCTAAGTATTTTCTGGAAGACTGACAGTCAAGTGAGTTCCATATGGAGAAACTATTTTAAATTATTATTATTTTAATTCTATGTAGTTCTGTTGAATAAAACATTGGTCATCATTACTTGTTTATTCCCTAAAGTAAGATTACTTACACACTTTTCTAATATTTCTGTTGAGGATTTCCTATTCCTTTGGCAAAAGAAATTTCACTGTTGTAGGTTTACTAGCTTATCACTATTTTTGTTTTTCATAATTATTTACTTTCACATCCAATGTAAGGTTTTCCTCATTTTTTAATCTTATAAAGTGTTTATTGAAATGGATGTCATGTTTGGATACTCCCAGCATCATTCTTTCTCTCTATCCGAGTAAGTTTCATCTGCTAATTCGTGCAAGGATCTGTGCAAAATAAATGGTCTCTTGGCCTGTGTGTCTTTAGTTTGTGATCTGGACAGTGGATTCACAGATGTCCCTTGTGGCTCAGGGATTAGGCAGTCTGATCCATGAACCACAAGCCACACAGGATATAATACTAAAACCATCACACAACTACTGCATAAATAACACGTGAAGCATTCCCATGACTGCCAGCCATTCTCCTGATCACTAACCTGATTTCCTACTTCCCATTCCTATTTCCCATTCCTTGGCTGAAAGCAAGAATGCAGGATGTGAATGTATTTAGGCCTTATATTCAGTCATAGAAGACTACTTCCTTATCCCTAGATGTGTGATATTCAAAAGCCAAGGAGAAGAAGCACAACTATATTTTGCCAAATAAGGACAACTTTTATCCTCCATATTTACCTAATTAGGTCCAAATGGAAAAAAAAAAAACTGGTAGTGAACATGAAAATAATATATGCTTTGTTATATAGTTATTTTACGGAGGTATACATATTCTTAACAACTACCTTTCAAAATTAATAGTGACATAAAAAGTAAGAAGGAACATCAGAACAGAAGTGGAAGCAAACAGAGAAAATGAAAGTGTCCCCACATGAGGGGGCATCTGTGACATTAGAAAAAAAGTGCACCTAATGAGAAACAGGGAAGCCAGATGCAGGCTCCACCCACTGAGCACTCAATGATGGGTGAAACTGAGTGATGCATCGTTAGTCAAAGCAGGACAAATATTCTGCTGCTAAATAAGAACCTATTACACCTAAAGAGCTTGTGAATATCATTAAATGAGAAGGGCAAAGAAATAATCATGATGATGAAAGAGTATGCCTCATTGAATATAAGCAATCTAGAATATAACAACCTGCCCAAAGATCATAAATAAACAGTGGCAACATTTGTCTACACAGAAGAGAAAGAGTAGTTCACTAAACCATGTAGAGTGAACTTGTTGGCTTTATCAAATATGTGCAGTTATCTGCCCCTAGCTGTTTGGAAATGAGAAACCATCACAGCCCAGTTGGCAATTGTTTCCAATATGAATGCCCTTCAACGGCAGCAAAAACTCATCACATTAGTAGTAGGTATAAAATCTCAAAAGACGGTCATATTTTTAAGACCTACTTGATGGGATCAGGTGCTCAACCACATGGAAAATCATCTCAGTTCCAAAGCAGCAAAAGTAGGGACGTGTCTGAGTACCATCATGAGGATGTTCTCTCACGTTTCCCTGAACTTTGTGACCCAGTCCTGCTTTGGCTTTCACCAGAAAAGCCCAATGAATAAAGAGATGTATTTCAGTTCATTTGGTTGAGATTCATTTAAGTACTGAGTGCTAGGTACTGTGCTCAACTCTGGCAGCCCAAGACAGAGAAGGCAGGATTCCTGTCCTTCAAGAGCTCCTACTCAAACATGGTCTTTAAAGAGATGATTAAATAAAATGAGGGTGTCAGGGTGGGGCCCCAACCCAATATGATTAGTGTTCTAAGATAACCAAGAGAAATCACGGGTGCACCTGCACGGGGACAACCACACAAAGAGGCAGCAAACAGGCGGCCATCTACAATGCCAAAGAGAGAAGCTTTGAGAAACCAAACCTGCTGCCGCCTTGATCTTGGACTTCCAGCCTCCAGAAGACAAATTCCTATTGTTTAAGCCACCAAGTCTGTAGTATTTTGCTATGGCAGCCCTAGCAAACTAATAGAACATCTTTTCCTATATCAGAGTTGCTTGGTGAATGCAAGAGATGGTGAGGGGAATCAATGGTCTTGAAAAAGAGCTTAGAAGGGAGTTCCCCATCACTCTTTTCATCCAGGGAGAAACTGAGTGGAAGACCTATCAGGGACATCACGCTGGGTGGGAGAAGAGACTAGCTGAACTCAAACGTGTTTTCCAACACTTCAATTCTATCATTTTTCTCTACAAATACCAGTTTCTCCACGGAAGAGAGCTATGATTCCCATGATCCAATATACTTTGGAGTCTCTTACCTAGAAATTAAAACTAAAACAAATGTTTTTAAATGCTTTTGCTTGACTCCCTCTGGCCCCTGCTTCATTTGGCTCCTCTAGTTCTCTTTAAGGGTCTCTTACTGCTGCCATCATCTTTTCCCTACTTCCTGGAGATGGGTATTTGAAGTGGAATTGGAAGGACTGATAGGATCTTACCAAATGGGAGGAAATGGGCCGGGAGGTGTCTTTCCAGGTGAGAAGAAGGAGGGTGATATCCCCCGGTCTTTACTGTCAGGGTCACAGAGAGGTGAGATGGTCTTTGAACAGCTTCAGTAACCATAAGAAAGCAGCACTCTAGAACCTCCTGACAGGCTCAAGTGTCAGCGGATCTGTGTCTACTCTCGCTTGGTTGTGAAGATTCAACTCAGCTTGGGGAACCGTGATCTGCATTACCTTCTTGGCCAGTCTAACCATATCTATTGAGAGAAAAGAAGAGAAGAACAATGGCTGTTGTTAAGACATTTTCCTTCTGGCCAATAAACTTTATTTCTTATGCCACCAAACCATTTCACAAAGCTGCTGCTAAGAGAGCCCATTAAATGATCATGTGTCCCTGTTCTTCTGTACCCCTCTTTGGTCAAAGTGCTAATGAGCAGTACACTCCCCAAAACGTGAATAGCACTTTGATTAAAAGATTAACAAATGTACTTAATGCTGCTGAATGGTACACTTAAACAGGGTTAAAATGGTAAATTTTGTTATAAATATCTTACCACAATTTTTAAAAAGTAACACAAAAAGTTTTAATCACATAATAAAATAACACCTCTGAGCATGTTAGCCTTCTAAGAGACTAGGAAACTGGGTAACAGAACCATGTTGACCCAACGCATGCAGTAGAGACGAGAAAGGAAAAGCTGGTAATTATATCGCCTGTACCCAGGGATTTAAATGTCTTTATGCTGAGAATAACACTCAGTATGAACTCATCTGCAAAACACTAGTCACACTGCCCTAGTTGAATTTACAAGGTTACACTCTTATGCTGTTTGAATCATCTTTCTATGAGTGCTATCTGTCTACTGTTTCTGAAGGAGAAGGTCAAGGCCCAGGGTGGAGGGCCAGACTCCAGATGTTGTGGTTCACCCTGTCAGAACTAAATTCACTCTTTCCACTTGGATTATCTCTCAACAACTGCATATGATCGGAAAGGAGAATGGCTCCTTTCCAGGAAATCCTTCTGTTCTGTGTCTGCTTTAAATGCATAATTTTATGTTTAGCTCTCACTCAGAGTAGTAACAAACTACACTGATGATACACTTGTTGCATGCAAAACATACCACTTAGTCTTGGGGCTGTGACGGTACAAAAAAATATACTCCTGCCATCATCAGGCTTAGAATCTGGATGGCTTGACAAAGTATGTTTCTAATTAGTAATGGTTACTCTGAGGAGATTACCAGTGAAGATTAATTACAAGGGTTTTTCTTGGCCTGCCAAAACTGTTTCCCTCAGTTAATATTTCAACTACTTGTCATCTGTGTTGTAATATCATTTCGACTTAAGATTAGAATTCCAATGACAGTAACACATTTTTTAAATAATTGGATCTTTTTTCCAATTTAATGAGACCAGTTTCCTTTTTAATGTGCATGAAGTGTAAGTCAGATTTGGTTTCCCCTTTCTGGGATGATGGTGGCGAGTTCACTTCTGGCCCAGTCCTTCCTTCACAGCTGAATGGCACTCCAACCAACCCTCCTGGCGATTTGGGCTTTATTTGTGATGTGGGCAAGTCTCTTGATACGTCATTACATCTACGGAATAAGTGATAAGTTTCCAAAGGAGGCCTCTGTGTGTTGAGTTGGCTGAATTGATGAACTAATGACTACCTAGTAGAATGAACAAAAATAAGACATAGCACTTACATAAAGTACTTATTCTGTATTTCTAAGTACTTTACGCCTTTCACCTTTCACTCAGTACATTAGTACCCCAATTGGTGACAAAACTGAGGCACAGAGAGTTTAGGTAACTTATCCAGACTCACAGCTAGAAAGCTATGAAGTCAGATTCAAACCCCATGTGGTGTATGTTTTTACCATCAGGCTGGAAGAAGCTGGTACCACCTAGAAACAGGAATATCTATCTCAAATTAAACTTCAGGATCTGCTTTCTTGGATTGTGGTGATGCTGAAGAAGAGAATCTAAGAAAACATCTGCAATCTTCATTTGTCCCTCTGTGACAAAAAAGACTCTGGCTCCCCTCCCCCTGGGGAGTCTTGAAGCATGTTCTTCCTCTTTTTGGCATTCCTCCTTCCATGGAAAACAAGAGCATCAAAATAGCTTAAAGGGTTCCTTTATCTTTCTTCCTTCAATCTACCGTCTTTATCTAATTTCCTGGCAATTTACATTTCATTGAACGTATTTTCATAGCTGGATCACCTTAAAATTAAAAAAAAAAAAAAAACTAACCCATGAAGAACAGTAATGCATGTTATACAAAATATACCATCAATGTGGATTTCTGGCTATAGCCCAACACATTTCAGTTTGCTCAAAGATTTTATCTTAATAGAAGAAATTAATTCAGAAAGTCACTTTCTTAAAAAAAAAAAAAAGTTTTACTCTCCCAGGTCACATGCTTGTAAGTACTTTCTTCCTCAGCTACATAATGTAAACACATTCTTAAGCATATTTCCTTCAGTATGTCCTTCAGGTAATGCTTCTATTTCCTATAGATGGTTCTAAGGGAAATACCTATAGAGAAGTTCATTAATATTGCCAATTAGACATGTAGGAGAATTGGTATGGGACCCATCAGCTCGGGCTTCTCAGTTCCAGAGAACAGCTTTATATTTCTCTAGCTCTCCTAACAGTGGACTATTTTTATTTCTTAATGTTAGTTGATAAAGCCAGTTACAAATGCAGTGGAATCAGATCATTATCTAACTAAATGTCCTATAGAGTCTGCTCTGACACAAATCAAAATATAACCATACCAAAGGTTCATGCGATAATTCACCGGTTATCAACTTTTCATTAACCCCAACTTACAGCCTATCAATCTATAAACCTTAACAGTATTTACTTATTACTTGACAGTAATGAATCAGCAATAGTAGCTTAAGCACTATACAAAGCATAGAATTAGACATGAATCGTGTGTATATAAGTGGTAGGCATTAACTACTATTCCCTAAGGTCCAATTCTTCTCCATTTCCAGCCACAGGGCATGATGGCCCATTCTACCCCTCTCAAGTTTGGGGTGGCCTTCTTATGGATTTTAGCCAACAAAATGGGAGTGAAAGTGCCATGCATCACTTCCCAATGGAAGTATTTAACTTCCAGTAATGGATTCACCAGCCCTCTCTCCACCTGCTAAGTGATTATGGGAGCATGTCTTGATATGAAAGTATCATAAAATAAAGCAGCTGGGAATGCTAAGCTGGGAAAACAGCTGCCCTGGAAGCCTCCCCTCCCCCAACCCACTGTCAACTTTGCATTAATATGAGACAAACTTCTGTTGTTTGGTGATGATTGTTACCTAGCCTATCCTGACTGATACAGTATTATATGTTATCCACGATTTGCATCATACTGAAGCCCAGGGCTGTATGTGTAATTTCTGAGTAAACTAGTCAACTTACTCTGCCAGCGGCTAAACATCATCAGTGGCTAAACTTGACCATCTTAAAAAATGAATATTAAAGTGTGGTTACAAGGAGAACTGAGAAAAACAATTTGCATAAGTCAGTGTACATGCTCTCTACCTCTATAAAAGCAAGGGATGGCACTCATCTTCATAATCAATATTCAATCAGATCATCCTTGCACATAAAAAACAGCCCACTATGTCTTGTAAATCAAAAATCTATTTTAGCTAAATTAATTCTGGAAGTAGAACATAGACAGACACAATATATAAAAGAGTTTCCAGCTATTTCATGCCAGCAAGAAGATCCCTTAGTAGAAGTCTCATGGGTACACAGTATACAAACAAAAGGGCCACTACTCATGTGAGTCTGTCGGGTCCATTCTGACACTCCCCTTCCAAAACTACCCCACCTAAGAGTGAACACATTCCTCTCCCAGACCACATAAAATCATGGAGAAATAACCTTCAACTATGGACTCAATATTTCCCCACCTTCCCTGTCAATCACCCTCACTGTAGGCAGAAATGAGCCTTCCAAGAATGTTCTCCAAGAACCAGAAAATTCTGCTTCCCAAAGTACATTCTTCTCTGCACAAAGGGATACTTGAAATATATGAATGGGAAAAAATGGTTCAGAAAAATAAGAGCTAACTCTTCTCAAATTCTAACCACGCCATTTTTGAGGTTAAGAGGAAAAGAGAAAAGCTCAATTGTTTTTTTTTCATTGCAAATCTAAAATTCCTCTTTTCAACCAAGTTGATATGGGAAATATCACATTGAGAAATACAAGAAATACAGTCTCTGAGTTGTAGCCAACCTGTCCAAATGCCAGAAGAAATTATGATCAAACTTCTATGTTGGGAGAAACCTGGACAATGAGGTGCTTCCCCAAACTCATCTTAATCATGATATGCCTAACTCAGCCATTACAAAGCAGTGCCACTTATGAACTGGTAAGAACCTGGAAAGGAAATATCAATACAGGGGAACGCACTCATGAAATTAAATATGGTTCAAATACTATATTCAGAAGTAATTTATTAAGATCTGAATCTCCATTTCAACATAGAAAAAGTTGTTACAAATAGTATGTGTCATTTGATTGCATTTTTATAAAGCTTTGTATATTCATTTTCTCTTAAAAGAATACAACTATTTTTCACTTTTTTCTGTAGATACAAGCAGTGAAATTAAAGAGATTTCCATTTTCCCCTTTATAATTTTGTGTTGCCTGAATATTTTACATGGATTACTTTTATAAACAACAAAGAAACATTTTGAGGGAGGAAATCAATTCACGAGTGAAAATGAAAGTTTCATTTTAACTTGATTTAATTTTCAATCCATTCCCTTCAGTCTTCTAGTCAGTTATCTGCTGTTGATTTGAGAAAAACAACTATGAAAAATACATCATTTATCTGGTGGTTAATGAGGATTTCTCATGTATCTATTACACTTTAGGGTTTTTAAGACACTGAAATTGTTCTCTGAAAGTAAATTTATAAACAAGACAGAATTTAATCCCTTTGTTAGTTTAAGCTGGTCTTAAATGAGGGCAAAGAACAGATCTCCCAACATTTTTACAGAAGGATTTTCTGAGTGTCTGCTTTCTAATAAAGCTTATGAATATAAAAGACTATATTCTATCACAATTCAAAAAGCAACTAAGTTTCTCACATATGACCTGCAAATGCCTAGGCCTTGTTATTCCCTTCCCCAGCAACACATATTTTGTTTTATGAGAAAACTGCCTTTATCCCAATGTAGTGAGAAAAAGTCTTTACCCTCAGAAATATGTGCCATCCTCACCATTAAGCTAAATGCAGAGAAGTGGGAATTTTTTTTTTCCCTATAATACTAAACCATAAACTCCTTATAGGCAAGAATATTTTGAAACCCACCCCCCCCAGTGTATGGTAGTATGCAAGGACATTTTGATAACCCCCACAGTGTATGGTAGAGGCCCAATCTTTTAAAGGAATTAAACCCCAAGGAACTTGAGAAATTCCTTCTTTAAGGCATTACGCTGCTAATTACATCATCTATGGTTAAAGAGAAGAACAGGACAGAGTATTTGTTCTTCCTGTGGTGACATGATAACAGTCACATTTCACAACAGAAATCATTCCAGTGACTACCTGTCCAAGTCTTTCACATATCACTAGAATATCCTAGGAAACAGTACACCTTTTCGGCAGGGGTCGGGGGGGCGGGTAATGATTTCCAAATGAAAGAAATCTGGTTTTTTGTTGTTTTTTTTTTTTAAGAAATCTGGTTTTGAGGCTGTGTCCACGCAAATTGATCTCCCCACTCCCTAATCTTCCCTCCACTCCCACTACACTCAGCTCCTCTGAATGGAACCATAACTAGCATAACAAGTTAAAAGTTTTCAATTTAATAATACCAAACAAAAGGGAATTAAAGACTCGTTTTCAGTATTTATTCCAGGGAAGAACTGATAATAGAAAACCTTAGATAATCTTGCTCATTCTGAAGCTCTAATCCAGACAAACTTGGACATGGAAAAAGGTTTCTGAACTAGTACAAATAATAATAAGTTAAATGTACTCATAAAAGCACTCTTTTCATCGTTATTTTCTTCTAGGGCAGAACTTATTATGAATTTCTTTAATTAATTAAGATTTCAAGGAAAATAATGGAAAACAACAAAACTCTGGACAACATGGCCAAGATGATCACTAGACACTTCACAGACTGGCTACCTACCAGAAACCCAATTTAACATTTGGAAATGTTATTTCTCTGCAATATTTCCCTCCCCATTGTACCACTGGAGATTTACAAACTATTAAGAAATACTGGGCTTACTAATGAAACTTTGTTAACATTTATGCCAATGAACTCAAAGGGCTGAGTCTGTGTATGCTGAATACTATAGTTTGAAATTACAGGTTACACTAAATCAACCAAAAACAAATGTTCTTTCTAATTTACAGATGTATTTGTTGCTGTGAATACCTGTGGTTTATGGAAACTGAGTCTGTCAGAAAAGGATGAATCACTTTAATGAATCTGACAAATTTCTTCGTTTGGGCAGCATAAAAGTCTACCATTATAAGGACCCAAACAAATACAGAGTATGGAAAGGTGTCCCTAAAGTCAGTTCAGGAAGAATGACAAAGGGCTTTTTATTCTGGGATTTGTCTCTGGAAAGATTGTACATGTGTGCAGGAACACAGATCCCATCTGTTGCTTTAGAGTCAACAGGCTTTATTGTATTGACTTTGTGCTCTTATCTGATGGCAATAAATTCCCACCAGAGTGAAACATCAGCTTAGCCAGTGACCCCTGCTGTTCAAATCAGACAATGGAGCAGGACTTTCTTCCCAGAGAAACTCTGTGGCTTCTGGACCGCCCTCTATGAATGGCCTTGGGATTTTGCTATTTCCATTCAGGATTCCCTAATGTGAGCAATTAGGAGATGCTTCATTTCAAGAGTCTCATCAGCGGTTGCGATGCATCAGTGAGCAATAAACTGCTGGGACCCCAGAAAGAGACAGGAAAATTGGAAAGAAAAGGACAGGGAAGAGGAAAGGAAAAGTATCCAGCAGAGCTCCTCACATATATGAGGTGCTCAATAAATAGTTTAATTAAGAGTGCCAAATGAACTAAGTGTACCTGGTTGACGCGAATTTCAAAGTTTTGATCCCCAAAGACAAATGAATTGCTATTGGTCCAGCAAATCGGAGACCTTATGCTCTGAACAAAAGAACAAAAGGCTGCTGGGAAGAACATGTACACTCCACAAATGGAATTTCCTTCCCAGAGGTCTGTGTCACTGAGCTAGCTGACCCAGGTGTTTTGTGGGGTTGGGTTCTGGTTTTGGAGCAGAAGCAGTCAAGGGATGCAAGTGGGACATGCCATGCCTAGCCCCATTCTTTCTCCCCGAATGTCTAGGGCCATTTTCTCATTGAGGTAACAGTAAGAGAAACTGAACCGAGTCTTTCCCAAAGAACGAACCACAGACGGCCTCCATGATGTGCCTGAGAAAAATACACTATAAAACATCTTTCTCAATCCATCCCAAACCGGTGTTTGACTAAAACACTCATGCGGCTGGGGAAGAGCAAGAAAATGATCTGTTGCAGTAGATTCTCACTGGGAGTGAAACTAGTTTTTGTTTGGTTGGTTGGTTCTTGTTTCGGTTTTTTGTTTTGTTTTTATCATTTTGGAGCGCCTGTTTTTAATCATTCTACTGAGCTCCAAAAGTATCCATCCACTGCCTTCAGGCCTTTCTCAAAGAGCAAGCTCGCTGTACTTGGTTCTAAAAAGGCCTCTGACACTTGGGGTGGAGGGGGTGGGTCATACTGGCTTTGGACCCACCAACCAGAGAGCTTACACGGATTCGCAATTACAACTCTCCCGGGGCCGCCTCCCTCTCCGCCAGGTGGCGGGCAGGGAAGGCCCGGGGACCGCTGCTGCTTCACCCCCAGGGAACCATCGCCCGGCGCCCCGCGCCCTGCGCCAGGGCACCGGCACCGCGCGCACCAAAGTTGTGGTCTCCGCTGCCCCTCCCGCGCCCTTCCTCGGCCATTTCGCCCCTCCTGGCGAAAAGAGGGCACCGAGTCCGAACCTCCCTAGACCCTTCGTTTGCTTTTTCAGCTCCAAATGGGAACCCGCCGGTTCCCTAAAACCTGAAAGCAGAGAGGCGCAAGAATTCGGGTTAGCAGTCGGTTTACTGTTGGTCTTCCGAATCGACTCTTGTTTTCTAAATATGCGAGGCAAGGGTTCTCGCGTAGCAGGCCGGGACCTCGATATCGGAAATCCGCGTCGGATCCCTTGGGGTGCACAGCAGGGAAGCGGCTGGCATCTTACCCGCGTGCGCCTGTGGCGACCAGCATCGAGTCCAGCTACAGTCCGTACCCTCGCTCTTGAGCGCAAGCGGAAGGAAGGCCAAGGCGAAAGAACAAGCTAATCTCTCCTTCCCCCGCATCCCTCCCCAAAAAGCCAGCCTCACAGCCAACTTCTAGAAACGCAAAAGATCTCAGAATCTCAACAGCGTGCAGGAAGCCGAACTGCAACCCTAGAAGGACCCTCTGTTGCGGGAAATAGCGCCCCCAGATGGCTCCCGCGAATCCCACGAAAGGATGCTGGGGCTAGAGCTCCTCCCCGTCTAGCTGGTAAGGGCCGGGTCCCCAGCCCCAGGACGAGGGTTGACGTCACCCACCTGGCCGGCCTGAGCGCGGATGACAGCCAAGCGACGACGCCGTTCGAGACACCAAACAGGTCTGGACGCGTCCCCAAAGGCTGTCCGGGCCGGAACTGCACCCAGCTGCGGCACGCATCGTACCAGCAGCTGTACCTCACTGTGTGACCCGGTTCCAGTTACTGAACCCCTCGTGTCTCAGCGTCCCCGTGACTACTGACCTGCAGGATGATAACACCCACACCCACCTGTCGGGTGGCAGTGAGGATTTCAGGAGATGGGGTGCCTTCAGCCAATGTGTTAGTGCGGCCTCTTACCGTGGGCGCGAGCCGTCCTTCCCGGTGCTTCCCCAGCCTGCTCCCGCCCTGCCCTCGTACCGGTGTCATCCCGACTCAGGATCTGCTTGCCATCACGGCTCAAAGCCTTCCGGAAGGCCGCGTGTTCTAACAAGGAGCTTCGAAACGCAAGCTTTCCAGCCGAAAGGAAGGGCAGTTAGTGGTACCGTCTTCTGGGGGCTCAGAAGCTTGTTTCCAGTTGAAGACTGCCCCTCCGGAGCCGGCGCTGGGTTTTGAGAGTCTAGAAACTGGCATGGTGTACACGTGGTTCTCCTCCCCTCTCGCTCGCACTCCTTCTCTGGAGAGCTGGCGTTCTCAAGCGGGGTGGGGAGGCGCCATTTCCCAGGCCCTTCGCTCCTACCGCGCAGATGCAGGGCCCGCCAGCCCCAGCTTAGAGACCTTCACCGCAGGACTGAACCTCCGAGCACTACAGTGAGGGCCCTGCCGGCCCAGAAACTTGTAGCTAGCCCAGTCGTTCTGGCGACACTGGCGGGAAGGCTGTGCCTGGGGATTCTAAAGTGCCCTTACAGGCAACACCCAAGCAGGGAAGCGGGACCAAATCCGGAACACAGGATGGTTCGAGGCTCTTCTTCAGGCCTGAGCATTTGGGTGGGATTTTGTTCACTTGTGGGCGGGGGGCACGGAGTGGGGGAAAGATGGCCAACCCCGTCACCAAGGACCCACGGGCACCCCCCCTTTAAGCAGATGGAGGAGCGAGCGCCCACTTCCGCTCACCCTGGGTTTGGGTGATTATTTTCCATTCCTAAAACGGGCAAATACTGAATGGACGGGGCAGGGGAGACACTGACTCTCGGTTTGTATAAAGCAAAAGCCTTTGTTGGCCCTCGCTAGGTGGCAAGGCTCTGAGGCGGCCCCTAGGCCCGAGGGCCAACCAGGAGCGCGGAACAGTCCGCGGGGTGAAGGCGGCTCCGCGGCCCTGCGCCACGTGCGCGCATCTCTCCGCGGTGGCACAGCGACCCCGGCTGGGGAGGTGCGCCGGGACCGTCACCCAGCACCGGCGTTCGTGCGGCTCCCACACAGGCAGAGGTCTTTGCTCGCGTCCTGGCCTCCGTGGGAGGTTATTTTCCTGTGCCCCTTCCATCTTCTGGTCTCGTGGACGCGCCTGTCACGCGGAGACGCGCTTGGCTGGGCGCCGGAGGGGGGGAAAAATGGCTGAATGGAAAGGCAGTGGGGCGCGACCCCAGATGGAGAAGGAAGACGCAGCCTGCGCAGGATGAGATCGAGGTTGGGGGGCGCAGGTGCGTTGGGGGCTCCGCCGGCCTCGGAACCCGACGGGTCAAGGCGGGACGCTGCGCGTGGAGGTGACGGAGACTCCGGCGCGGCTCCCGGCGCCCCCTGGCGGCGAGTGGGGCCGCGCGGGCTGCGGAAACAATGCCTGGGGCCGCGCGTGCCGGCGGAGCGCCTGGGTGCTCGGTGGCTCCCGGGTGTGCGACGGTGCCCCCGCCTAACCCGAGCCAGACTGGCTTCGGGGTCCTTGGTCCCGCGCTAGGGGGTCTGAAGGACCGAGACGACCCTAAGGAGGGCGTTGGGGCTGGGGGCGGTGGAGGCGGGAGACCCCCGTTTTCCTCCCCAAGGCCCAAATCCTAGCATCTCCCTGAGCTCGGCTTCTGATTAATTACTGGATTCGGTGTGCTTCCGTTTCAAGGGGGGGTTATTTCCAAAACAGTTTGTGTTGGCGAGCGGGGCTTTTGTTAGAAACGAAAAGACCCAGGGCTAGCTCCACTGAAGAGCGGCCTTTTGCTGCCGCCCCAAGCCCTTCCCCAGAAGATCACCCGGGTCAAAGAAAACATGGAATCTGCACTTTTAGGGACGTAGATTCTTGGAGACCAGGAGATGCTCTCCCTCCACCTTCAGACGGCGATTTTCCTGATGTGTTTACCGCCAGGAAGGGGTCGGAAATAACATTGAACTGGCTTTCCCCATCCACACATTTAACCTCTCCCCAAAGCACTCGGGCCCCAAGGCAGCCGGGACGACTTGAACCTGGGAGATGGCCTAGGCCACTGCATCTTTCCGAAGGGAGGAGAATAGGAAAGCTGCGGGCACAGCCTTTGGATAGCTCCGAAAGGCCGGGAAGTAATAACAATGCGCTACCTTACATATGAAAGAACCTTGGCGAGAAAGCTCCCGGGGCATTTTCTGTTTGGATCCCCACAGCCAAAGCGCTAGGAAGGCTAAGGGGGCGGAGACGACCTGATCCTAAGGGAGACTTGGGCGATTAGGGGGAAGGAGCCCCCCTAAACACACACACACACACACACACACACACACACACACACTCTTTCCCTCTTCTGGCACGCAAGTCCCAGTTTCCAGTTGTAAACTTACTGTTTGCAGTCCTCAAGGGCAGAAGAACCCTAGCTCCACGAAAGCAAAGGCCGGCCTGTATGCTCACCTCTGCACACTCGAGGCCCACCGGCGTGTGTAGGACGAATGAACCAACACTGCCAAGGCCACGACTGGCACTCGTGGATCTCTAGGCAGGGCTTCTTCCACTGCCCACCTGACGCACTTTCTAAGGGCCCGGCACTAGTCTTTCCAAACCGAGCTCATACTGAGTGCCGCGCCACCGGGGCCTGTGTGTGTTAGGGCCCGCACTGCCTTCGAGCATTGAGTCATCCCTTTCATTTAAGGGCGAGGGGGGGCAGGTCTCTTTTCCAAAACCAGGAAATGGTGGACAGTTGTGTATGAGTCTGACGACATTCTGCAAAAGCATTTCCACAACGACAAAAATCTAGTTATTCCAACAACATTAACAACCCCCAACGTTTTATTCCCTTTTCCGCGTAAAAGTTTTGCTCGCACGACTTTATTTATAATTCTGATTTTTAAAAGGGCAAGGGGAATCACACCTTATGGAGATGGGCCAGGCTGGGAACTGTGGCTGGAGACTGGACAGGAAACCGTACTCGCCGAGGCGGCCTCGAGCGAGCGGGTCCTGGGCGCGAGACGAAAGCACAAAGAGCCCGAGGGCTGCGGCTCTCGGTTCCAAGAGATGCAGTTCCGCTGCGCAGCTCCGGGGTCGAAGCAGAAACTTCAGGCCGGGGTCAAATAAACCCCGACCTGGGCCTCGCGGGGGGCGGAGCGCGTTCCCGCCGGGATCTGGTGGGGAAGCCTCCCATTGCGTCCTCCGCGGTACCCCCATCTCCTGCAGCCCGCGCTCCGCACGCCCACCCGTGGGGCGTAGCTGCCAGGCTTGTCTGTCTGTTTGTTTGTTGTTTAAAGCAATCTTGGAGCACACGATCAGCAGCATCTGAAGGAGGTGGGGGCAGAATTCCCTTCCAGGGAGCGCGTGAGGGGCATTCTCAACGGAAAACCAGACCAAAAGAGTAGTGACCAACCCTCCTCGGATTACTCTCCGCTGGCTCCTCCCTTTCTCCCCCCACCTCCAGATTTGCATAAAAAAGGCCAAGAAAACTCTGGCTGGGCCCCAGCTGCGGCTCACTCTGCTCCCCCCGGGTTGGAGCCCCCCGGAGCTGAGCTCTTGCTTGCAGCATCAAGGCGAGCGGACAGCGTCTCTCCCGCGCAGTCCTCCTTGCGCCCGGCGTCTCGGTGCTCCCGTCGCCGGATCGCCGGCTTTCCACGCCCCCGAGCCGCGCAGAGCAGAGCCAGCGGGCCGGGACGAGTTCGGGCCCCGGCTGCCTCCCGCTTCTCCGGCTCCGCTCTCCGCTCCGCGGGGGTCGCGCGCCCACGATGCCGCAGGGCCCTGGCTCGCTGCTGCTGCTCGTCCTTGCCTCGCACTGCTGCTTGGGCTCGGCGCGCGGGCTCTTCTTCGGCCAGCCCGACTTCTCCTACAAGCGCAGCAACTGCAAGCCCATTCCAGCCAACCTGCAGCTGTGCCACGGCATAGAGTACCAGAACATGCGGCTGCCCAACCTGCTGGGCCACGAGACCATGAAGGAGGTGCTGGAGCAGGCGGGCGCCTGGATCCCGCTGGTCATGAAGCAGTGCCACCCGGACACGAAGAAGTTCCTGTGCTCGCTCTTCGCCCCTGTCTGCCTCGATGACCTGGACGAAACCATCCAGCCGTGCCACTCACTCTGCGTGCAGGTGAAGGACCGCTGCGCTCCAGTCATGTCCGCCTTCGGCTTCCCCTGGCCGGACATGCTGGAGTGCGACCGTTTCCCCCAGGACAACGATCTCTGCATACCCCTCGCTAGCAGTGACCACCTTCTGCCGGCCACCGAAGAAGGTAAGCCTTTCCCTGTATTCCACCCCCCACCGCGCGCCCGCCCCACTTGCCTGTTCACACCCAGCTCCGCTAAAAGCTTTCTGGGGGAGAATCTCGTGACCCACACCCCACATCCCGATGTGTCCCCGCCACGGGTGCCAGTCCCAGGAGGGGCAGACGCTCTTCTAGCCCTCGTGTGTCATCGTGACAAATTTGAGACACCACACACAGCACCCGCGCCCCCCCCCCAGCCTCTCATTCCCTTCCGAGTTATACCAGTTGCTTTCTTAGAGACAGCTAAAAGAAAAAAGAAAACGAAGAATTGAAAGGCGTTTCTTCCTTAGAGATATGCAGTTATTTTTAAAGATGTTAGCCCTGGGGCCATAATTCTGAGAGTGTTGAAAGTGGTCCCGTGTGGAGTTGTAGTGAGCACCCTGGCCAGAGGCTCCTCGCCCAGCCTCATGCAACATGTTCTTAGCATCGGGCAGGATTCTAGGCACAGAAACACTCCCCTACAGGCAGGATAGCCAAAACGCACATATAGGCTTTTAAGGTATTTTTTTGTTCTTTGGTAACTTAGGTTTTGGAAATAAAAGCCGGAGCATATTGAAAATTGAGCACTGGTTGGTTGTACTGCCTCAGTATCTAAGGAAGGGGGCATAAAAGGAAACTCGGGAATCATTTTTCTATCACTAATCAGCTTATATCTTACGAGTGGTTTTAATTAACTGGAGAAAAATCGTGCAAAAGAGAGTTTCCCAGGTTTTTAGAAAAGAGAGGGCGAGTTCCTGTGCAAAAAACGATCAAAGCAATGAAAACCTCATGGGTTCTTGATATTCTTCCTGAAAGAAAAACATACACAACGTGTCTGAGCTGATTCAGGTCCCCCTGAGATGGAAAGGGAGCTTCCTAATCCCTTGCAGGGCTCCTGCAGCCTCTCCATTTCAGTCTTTAATTGTTTTCCTATAGCCATCGTTGGTTAAAGAAAATGCACAGTTGTTTAGCAATCTTTCCTGGCAGGCACCTCCAGTTTGCGATCATCTTATTGGTTAGATTTCTAATTTATTGCAAATGTTTGGCATATTTCAAACATTTGTCCAACATATACCACAGACCAACCAATACAGGTTAGTAACATTTTATATACATTCCTAGAGCTCCTAATTGGAAATGTTTCATTTTGTTTGAGTGAGGGGAATTAAGGACAGTTTTATGTGTGTTACTTTTGTTTTTATTTCTTTCCACCCTCAGCACCAACATTATAAACCGTTTCTCCAAATCTCCATTTTCCCCCTTCAAAATAAAAGTTTATGGTCTTTAAAACTATGCTCTGCAATTTTTCTAATTTGATACATATCTCTTACATCCTGAGTCACAAAGTTTTTTCTGCGAAAATTCAATTTCATATTAATGAAAATCAAATTTTACCTAAATTTTATTTTTTATTTTTATTTTTAAAATATTTTATTTATTTGACAGAGATATAGAGAGAGGGAGAGAGAGTGCACACAAGCAGGGAGAGTGGGAGAGGGAGAAGTAGGGTCCCGCTGAGCAAGGAGGCCCACGCAGAACTTCATCCCAGGACCCCGAGCTGAAGGCAAACTTTTAACCAACTGAGCCACCCAGGCGCCCCTTACCTAAATTTTAAACCTAGCAATTAGCACATTTATAAATGCAAGAAAGAGAATAGTATGTTTCCTCCCCCCATCCCCAACCCAAATCAGACTCTTTTTAGAAGAGCCTTTAATAGGCTTTCTGATTGTCGTGCTAGCGCTTATTCCTACATTTGGTCAGACCCCCATAGACAGTTTGCTTCAATTATGATTCACTTCAGAAAAAGCTTTGGGTTTTTTGTTTGGCTGATTGTTTCTTGATTTGGGGTTTTGGGGGTGGGGGTGGGGAGTTGTTTGTTTTTGAGAGCTTGAAATGGACAAAGAGGAGCAAGAAGAACTTTCACCAGGGAGAAAGATAATGAAATAAAAGCAACTTAACTCAGCCCATGGATAATACGAACCGTGAGAGCGGGCTGCTGCAGTTGCTGAGGTGTGTTTCCAAAGAGGGAAGAGAGCCCCTACATAACGGAGATAGTACTAGCCACCTCTCCCTGTCCGGACTTGAGAATATCTTGAAGGGACCCCCTTGGGATACAATTCTCCTGACCTGAGCTTGTGCCATGCAGCTGAAAAAGACAATCTTGTGGCCATATTTTGTGGTAACCGATTTACCAAAACCCCTTGAGGTTCTTCTGGGGCATTCTCTTCTGAGAGGCTTTGGGAACAACTTTTTCAGAGATGGAATTTGTCTCAGGGGTGGGGAGAAAGAGCTAAAGAAACCAAAACCCTCTGTACACTCTGCCCACAACACCGTTTGGGGCGGGGGGGGTGATTTGTCATTTATTAAACACAACTATAGGCATTCTTGTTTTGCCCATCAAAAAACAGGAGTCATGGAAGACTTTCCTGGGAATGAGTAAGCTTTTCAAAGGAGGTAGAAGCTGAGGTCGTACCTTACAATTGCTGCTCTTGTCTGGATAAGCCCCTTTGAGTTGTTTATAAACACCACCTGCTGTTCCCCTGTAAGCACATTTACTAATTTTTTCACATTTCTAGCTCCAAAGGTATGTGAAGCCTGCAAAAATAAAAACGAGGATGACAACGACATAATGGAAACTCTTTGTAAAAATGATTTTGGTAAGTAATATACCTCCACCAACAAAAGATTTCACATTCAAAAGTTTTATTTACCAGTGAAACTTAAAGGAACAAGTCATTAAGATGTTACTGGATAAGACTTGGGTAAAACACCATCATAGCTGATCTTTCCCAAAGTCCTCTAACTTGCTCTCTCCCATTTGCTTCCCTATATAAATATCTTCCCCTGAGTTGTACCTTTTTAGGTGAGATTCATTGTTCTGTTAGGCAATAATCAAATAATGAAGATTACTCAAATTAGGAATTTTCTTTTTTTTTTTAAAGATATTATTTATTTATTTGACAGAGAGAGAGAGATCACACATAGGCAGAGAGACAAAGAGGAGGGGGTGGGGGAAGCAGGGTCCCTACTGAGCAGATAACCCGATGCGGGGCTCAGTCCCAAGACCCTGAGATCATGACCTAAGCCGAAGGCAGAGGCTTTAACCCACTGAGCCACCCAGGCGCCCCTCAAATTAGGAATTTTCGATGGCACATTTTTCATTTTACTTTGGCTTTTTCTTGCCAATAAGCATAATTTTGGTCCATGTTCTCTTTCAGTCACTCGATATGAGTACTAGGAATAGAAACATGTAAATATTAGGCCCCTAAAAACAGATTTGAGGCATTAAGTCAGTCAAAAATAAAAATTTACTCCAGCATCAAATATTTTTACCTTATTCATAGCCCATAACACTTTGCTCCTTTGCATTCCATCACTAGTGACTATGTGACTAGTGACTACATCCAAAGTATTGGTTAATAATTTGGGGGGTGGAGTTCTTTAAATTTAAAAAGAAGAAAACACAAAGTTTTGGAATTTACCCTGGCAAAATACACGAAAGGTGCCTTGACGACACAGCGCTTGGGGACAATAATGTGTGTGATTTATTACTCAGGTTCAAAGTGTGTAGGTCACTACCCTTAAGAGAGTATTTAAGAGGAAAGAGAAATGGAGACTGTCCACACAGAGCTTCATCAGCACCTCTCTACTGTCCTGAGGGCCCCGAGTTAAGGGCAGGAGCCCAGCTGGACACAGAGTCAGTGCTAACTTTGGAGTCAGGAGTGGCCATGACCTTCACCCAGACACGAACTGGTACATTGTTATCTTCATGCCATTCAAACAAGAATGGGGTCTAATCTATATTAACATCTCTGTGTACTCAACAGAGTCCTTAAAATTGAAAGAAATCACTGGAGCACTCGCTGCTGGGGCTGTCTTCCCACTCTCTCCTTACGACGTACCATCCCAGCAAAATCTCAGACCGCATCAGGCCCCTGCAACTCTGGAAGCAATCCAATCACGGTTCCTTACAACCCTGGGTCTCTTCCAGAAGGGTCCTGGGTTTAACTTCAGCTGATCCTAGAACAACCATAGCTTTAGGAAAAACTTCACACTGCCAAGGAAGGGAAAAAGAAAGGAGGCAATCCTAAGTCCTAACCAATCTGTCCCCTTAGAAAGAACCACAAATGAGATGATAGGGTTTCAAATGTCTGTATTTAAATATGTACAACAGTAAGGAGTAGAAGGCCAGGCATGCTGGTAGCAGCAATCTCAAATCTCCAGAGCCTTACCAAAACACACTTCTGAGCTTCCATGCTACAAGATTTGATTAAGGGGAAAATGGGAAAATATAATTTTAATAAAAGGTACATTAAAATGTATATAAAATATCATTTTCTTCTGGTAGCTTATGTCCTTTGCACTAGATTTAATCCAGATCTCTCTCCTGACTTTCCAGGAAAAAGTTGGTTATATCTCGGGGCTCTAAATGACTGAAATTAGGGCACGTGCACACACACATATTAATACTTGCTTTATGGCTTCCCTTACAAAAGATCCACTTTCTAAGTACACTCTATCAAGACCTGGGCCCCCGAAAAGGGGTGTGTGTGTGTGTGTGTGTGCATTTGTGTGCGTGTGTCCTAGTGTTCTCTCTCCTTAGAGGAGAAAGCCTTTCAAAACAACATCAATATCATCACATTTAAGGTATCACACACACATTACCTCACTGCTCTGTTTTCTATTTCCCCACATTAATTTTGTCCCAAAAGGGATAATGAACCTGAACTGTAGGAAGTGTATCGTATACTCCTGGTTTATAAGCAGTATTCTATATTGCCTCTCTACTTTGGAAAGTAATGGAAAGGTAGAAGGAACAAGGATAGATATCTAATTTATTCAACTTAAGTCATCTACGAAAGCATCACGCTTTCCCCACTGCACCCTTGAAGTACAGGGAAAATGTTGGAGGCCTCCTTGCTGCAATGGTAAAAGTACTGATGCGGAAGGAACACCCCAGAGCTGCCTCCCCGTGCATCCAGCTGCTGCTGGAGCAGGCAGTACCATTACCCCTGCCTCCTACCACTTCCTGCATCCCCGCTCACATCTTATGGGGCAGGAAAAGTTATTTTAGGGCTTTGGTTCCCCAGATTTGGCCCCAGCAAAAAATCCAGGGAGAAAATGGGTGATGTTTTCCCACGGTGAGCTTTTGCAAAGTTGATTATTTTATAGCGAGAAAGAGGTAAGTAATAAATCTTTGTCCTGGTTAAAAGTCATGGTTTTCTGATGTGTCGAGCTCACGAATGTTCAATTTGACCAGGTGCTTTATCACATGTGCTCTATGTGTGCAACATAGACTCACTTCTCCCACCATGTAACTTTCCCACCCCAGCCCTTATGCAGAGGCATCAGGAACAGGTGACAACTCCATGTGACTTATTCCATGGCTTCAGTCCCATAAACCCTGAGAACTCACTACTACGGTTTAGATGCACACCAGACAAAACAGTCGTTGGCCAAATCATAGCATCCTTGATTTATTTGATTGAGCTTCAATCATTTCCTGGTTGGCTGGAAAAACCATGGTTAAAATCAAATTCCCTTTCTGAGACCGAGAGAGATATCCCTAAAGCAGTTATACACACACACACACACACACACACACGCACACACACACACCCTCTTCCTCTGTGGCTAATTTAAATAATGCATCCAACTCCATCCAAGTCAGGAAGTGCCATTCGCACACCATCTATACGGAACACTAAGAGTCTTAGGCTACGTCACACATGGGCATGTTCATGTCCCACACAGGACCCGTAATTTAAGAAACTACAGCAGTGTTAGACAAGGAGGTGTGGGGACTAGCGTTCTAACAACTAGACTTAGCCAGGACACAACCTAACTGGGTGACCTTATGTAAGTCACTTCTCTGGATTCCCAAATTCTTTGTGTATCAACAAGAGATTTCAACCGGATGATCCTTTCCAACCCTAAAATTCTACCCTTTCCCTGCCTTCATGGAGTCTTGAAATTTAATTCCAGCACGTATGTTTGTAGGGTTTTCTTTCCCAAAGCAGACTGTTCAGACGGTAAAATGTGTCTTTTATAGTAAACCACTTACTTTTGGTCTTAGCATTCTAATGAATGCTATCCATTTTGGAAATGGTACATACATGATCTGTAAACGCCTGGGACTCGGACAGGCAAATGATAGCAGATGAGAATGAGATATTCAGAAAAACACTTTTACAGCTAAACATGTTGTGCTCTTAGAGTCTTGGATATTTTTTTCTCCTAGTTGCTTTACCAAATCAAATGCAGCTGCCGTAAGATCAATTCTCCTTCCTTTTAGTCTGTTCTTTAGAAAACAATGATTGTGTGATATAATTTCCTTACAGGTTTGTCCAAAAACCTCTCCAATGTAATAAATTGAGTTTAAAGTTTATGGCCACAGAAGGATCACATTTCACCTAAGAGTCAGGCATTTCTTTTCATGCTGAAGTTTCCAACAGGGAAGTCATTTGTTGAGGAGAGTGCAGACCACATGCAACCAACATACAAACACGAGAACACAAGGGCAAGGAAGAAAAGTTAATTGGGTCCCGCAAAGAGATTTTTGGAAGGATGGCTGATTTGAAATAAAGTGCCTGGCAAGCCCTTTGAGGCTTTAGAAATGAGCCACCTGCTGCCCCTGATGGTCTCATTAGCTGCAGAAAGCCCTTCTTCCCTCGCCCAGGCTGAGTCACACAAATGCAGTAGAATGGAGTGAGGAAAGCTCCCACTCTGTACCGTATTCCCTTCTTACGACCGGTGTGATTCTGTCCCCTCTTGTCTTCGTAGCACTGAAGATAAAAGTGAAGGAGATAACCTACATCAACAGAGATACCAAAATCATCCTGGAGACCAAGAGCAAGACCATTTACAAGCTGAATGGTGTGTCTGAAAGGGACCTGAAGAAATCGGTGCTGTGGCTCAAAGATAGCTTGCAGTGCACCTGCGAGGAGATGAACGACATCAACGCGCCCTATCTGGTCATGGGACAGAAGCTGGGCGGGGAGCTGGTGATCACCTCCGTGAAGCGGTGGCAGAAGGGGCAGAGAGAGTTCAAGCGCATCTCCCGCAGCATCCGCAAGCTGCAGTGCTAGTCTGCCCCCAAGGCCGCTCTGGGTGGGGGGGGCCGGCGGACCCTCTCCACTCTGGGTCCTCCGCTCTCATTTCCCAAGCACAGGCCCTGTGGCTCCAGCCCCAAGCCTGGAGCAGCTTCCCTTGCCTTTTTGCACGTTTGCACCCCCAGCCTCTCCTGACTTACACGGCCTTAGGAGGCCTCAGGCATGGATAGCTGTTTTCACATACAGGAAAACCCACCCAGATCTTGTAGAAATGTTCAAACTAATAAAGTCATGAATATTTTTATGAAATTTTTAAATAGCTCACTTTAGTTTTGAATAAGTACAACTGTGACTTGGGTCTGATTTTTTTTGTTTGTTTGTTCGTTTGTTTTTCAGTTTGGTTTGGGTCAACCGATTTTCACTTTCCACTGAGGTTGCCATAACATGCAAATGGCTTCATTCTACGTGGCCCAGACTGTTGTGGGCCACAAACCTCGTTGAGATAAAGCTGGCTGTTATCTCGACATCTCTCAGCTCCAGCCTGAGACTCAGAGCCTAAGTCTTATGATAATTCACCCTGTCATTTTAAACCCTGCATTTCCGGGTAGAGTACTTCCATTTATCAAAAGCACATTAACCATCATAGCATGAGTTCTTCGGATAAAGGGCAAAACAGATAGATCTTATAACTGACCTGAGTACTTTAAGCTTTGTTTGAAACATTTTTTTTTTACTTAATTTTGCAAATTAAACCATTGTAGCTTACCTGTAATATACATAGTAGTTGACCTTAAAAAGTTGTAAAAATACTGCCTTAACCAACACTGTAAATATTTCAGATAAACATTATATTCTTGTATATAAACTTTACATCCTGTTTTACCTACTGCCTGTCTTCTGTCTTTTCTTCTCAGTGGAAGGAGATGGGAAGGCCATGTACAAGAGTGGCCTGTCCTGAGGTCCAGCCCTCCCGAGGTTTGAAGGGTCTGTTTCTTAAGTGACTCAGAAGTGTCCCCCGCACTCCCGCCCCCACCACACACCACCTGGCTGTTGCCTTGTATGACAGCCTCCTACCTCTCCTACACATTTTACCACTGCACACCCTGCGGGGAGGCAGAGATTCGGAAAGGACTTTCTTGCTTTTGGCCTTTCTCAGCATTTGAGCTGTAGCTATATGGCACACTACTCTAAGCCCGAGGTTCATGAGCCTTACAGCTGTGCTTTTTATCTCCTGAGATTTTTTTTTTTAAGATTGTATTTATTTATTCATGAGAGAGGCAGAGGCAGAGGGAGAAGCAGGCTCCCCAAGGAGCAGAGAGCTCGATGTGGGATTCGATCCCAGGACTCCGGGACCATGACCTGAGCCGAAGGCAGACGCTTAACCAACTGAGCCACTGAGGCGCCCCTTGTCTCCTGGGATTTTTGTAATGAAAAGAACCCTTGCAAGAATGTTAGTTCCCTCTCCACTTAAACTCTAACCCTTAGATACAGAGCCCTGATTGGAAGGTCGTCCACTGGAAGGCAGAGGGGAGGGGAGGGATGGTGAAGAACTGGCCTTAGGGTGAGAAGGGGACAGACAGACATGCAGCCATCAGATGTCCATCGAAATGCTTCATTATTTTATGTGGGAACCTCCACAGAAATGCGATTAAGTGCATGAGGACACAGAGGCTCAGAGAGGCTAGACACAGCTCCTAAGAGGCAGAGCCAGGGCTGAAACTCGGGCCTTTCAGGCGACAAAATCGGCCTTCTATTCCACCTAGGACTGGAGTACAGAAACCTAGTGGCACTTATCTATTTAGCAAATATTTATTGGGAATTTGCCCCGTCCTTGTCCTGTTCTAAGTGCTGGGGATACATACATTAATCCTGGTTCTTATGGAGCTTATATTAGGGAGTGAAAACAAAATATACAATCACAATTACTATTACATATTTATAACTTAGCAGTTACATGATGCATAACTACAGGTAATATGTGAGAGCAATAGAGTGTCCCCATCAAATCTAAAATTTTTACTGGCATTCCTGGGAAGCCTTCATCTGACAGCATTTTATGGATTTACTTTAAAAGTTTCCTGAACATACATCCATGACCTCTCTACAGTATTTCAAAATCTTCTGGCACCAGAAGTCAGTGCTGCCCACCACCTGGACTACAGGATTCTGATAGTCCTTTCCATTTTCCTTGAAGTTGCTACTTAACTGCTTCTCATCTGATTCCACAAACTCAAGATAAATGTCCTTGCCACCGGGTACCTCTGGACTGGACTGGAAGAGAGGTGCTCATGGATCAAGGCTAACACTCATTTTAAGCATTTGGAACAAGAGACCAGGGACCCTGCAAAAGACCAAAAAAGAGAAAAAGAAGATAAAAAAAAAGAGAGAGAGAGAGATAATAAACCAAGGAAGTAGGAATTAGAAGGGGGAAGCATGTACGATGCACCAAAAACTAATGAAAAGCAGTCATTTGGAAGACACCAATATATCTGAATGTTCCCCCTCCGGTCAAGTCAGAAATCCCTTCCCATCTAATGGGAAGGAAAAGCCACAGCTCTGAAGAGCCAGTGAATGCCAGACACAACCTTTGACTCGAACTTGGAGGAACCAGCAGCAAAGGCATCACTCCAATGTCTGCCTCCTGCCACCATCCCGCTCTACGGATTTTTCCAGCACCTGTTCCTATCTTTGATGCAGCTATGAGCTGATGAGACATGCTGGGGTGGGGCAGGTAGGTTTGTGTTTGATTTTTCATTCTCTCTGGCACGATGGTTCAAATATATATGAACTATAAAAAATATATATATATATATGAACTATATATTTATTAAGATTATTGTTGAAATAATGTTTGCCTTCTTAATTACTTTTCCAACTATCAGATTTCTTTTATAGGCAGTTGAAAACATGAATGTCCATCTGTTACTGGAAGAAGAAGCCGGGTAATAAGAAGACACTGCCTTTCTGCGTTTCCTAAGATCATCAATGATCTGTTAATAAACTGCTAAAATGTTGGGGCACCTGGGTGGCTCAGTCATTAAGCATCTGCCTTCAGATCGGGTAATGATCCCAGGGTCCTGGGACAGAGCCCCGCGTGTAGGGGATCAGCCGAAACAGAAAAGTCAAAAAATCTGAAAATTATGTATCTACTAAGCATATATTTCCTCTTCCCTTTCCTAAATAACTTGAGAAATAATTTGTTGCACAAGAGTAAATCTACAAAACTTTTTTTGAGCAGCATTTCCTAAGTGTGTGAAGGACAAAGTTTCTATCCACATGCACACATTGGTGAACTTCAATGAAATTCATAGGGTTAAAAAGAATCCATGTTATCTAATAGCACCCTCCATTCCTCATTGTCTACCCTCTTATCCAATCGCAATTCGACTGGATTTTTTTTTTTTTAAAGATTTTATTTATTTGAGAGAGAGAAAGTGAGAGGATGAGAGGAGCGAAGGTCAGAGAGAGAAGCAGACTCCCCGTGGAGCTGGGAGCCCGATGTGGGACTTGATCCCGGGACTCCAGGATCATGACCTGGGCCGAAGGCAGCTGCTTAACCAACTGAGCCACCCAGGCGCCCCTCGACTGGATTTTTTACCTTTCAACTCTTGCTTACTATCAGGTGTTCAGTGTTCTTGATGTGGGAAGAGATTCACCTTGAAAAACAAATTCAGGCATATTTACCCCTCCTGCAGTTACTGCCTTTGGATTATGATTGTGATTTTTACCTATGGAGCACACTGTATAACTACACACTAGTCCATTAACTCATCAAAGATTTACTAAGCACCAACTATTGCCATGAATTCATTCATTCGATAATATATTGAATGCTTTCCTGCATGTAGGCACTCTTTTATGTAGTGGATACAAAGTGATTCTCCTCCTTCAGCTTATATTTTGAATTAGGAATTGGATTAGGCACCAGAGAGAAGATGGATCCTGCCCAAAGGGAATGAACAATTCAATAAGGGGAAAAGTCATGTAAACAAATAATTCTAATACTCTGTGTTAAGAGGGAGATGTATACATGCCCAGGGATGACACAGAGGAGAGAGTAGTTAACTCAAATACAAAATAGAATGTTTCGTTCAGGTTGAACTTAGGATCAGGGCAAAGATGCTTTCAAGGAGAGAACTTTCAGTGAGTCGCACCAGAGCATCTTCTATTAGGACACAGTCTAAGAAATTCAGTATTTATATTAAGTTTTATATATTGATCAATCAACTATGGTATTGTGCAAATATCATGCTGAAGGTATTATTCTAGAATGAGACTACCAATAAACCTATCATAAAGTCCATTGCTTTTATAATCCATAAAATTCAAAAATTCTCAAATGACAAAACAATGGATCAACATTTAGCTCAGAAACAAATAGCAATTCAATATAATAAAATATTTTTAAAAGCAGCCCATGACTGTCCAGAGACTGATGCAGATAGGTGGGTGCTAAAAAAAATTTCAGTTACTAGAGATAGCAGTTAATACAATTGGTGCTAGAAGAACAAATCAAAGGACTTAAATGCCACAAGATGCCCCAATACAGAGTAATAATAATCATTTATTGGGGTACCTGGGCAGCTCAGTGGGTTAAAGTGACAGACTCTTGGTTTTGGCTCAGGTCTTGATCTCAGGGTCCTGGGATCCAGCCCTGCATTAGCACTGGGCTCAGCGGGAACTCTGCTTCCCCTCTTTCTCCCTCTGCCTTCCCCAACTCACGTGTGTTCTCTCTCTCTCAAATAGATAAATCTTCTTTTTAAAAAATTATTTATTTAATAATCTAGGCATTCTGCTGTGCTATGAAATAAGCAAAATGTGCTAGAACTCAGTAATTAGGTCCTCAGTAGAAACACACCTAAAAACCTATGCATTTACTCATGCATAGTATGTGCTCTCATGTGCATCTACACACAAATGTAGCTCTGGCAGAAAAATCTTCTCAAATTATATAATTAAAGAGATATCAAAACTAACCACTTAGCCAGCTAGAAACTATAGTACAGGTGGAAAACACCTTGGGGTAGCTTTGGAAATTCAGACAGACCAAGACAATTTAATCGCTTCTGCAAACCTAAATAAACTCTAAAATAAAGAATTTTTTTAATTCTTTTTTTAATTTTAATAAAATAAACTCTAAATAATTACTACTCTATAAACCATGCCCAAGCTCAATACACTGTCATCTCCTGTTCATCTTCAATTTTGAAATACAATTCTCAGAGCTTGTTTCTGTGTAAGGAAACACCCATAGCAGGAAAGAGCACCAGTCTGTAGCCAGTTCTAGTCCAATCTCCTACATACGCCTCTGCTCTACCAGCTCCCCATGCTCTTCAGGTTCTTGAGCACAATGGGTTGCTCTAGCTGGTATGGGTGACCAGAGTCTGGGTGGTAGCAGCTCAGGCAGGTAGTAGGAAGAAATGGAGCCATAAATGCTCTCTACTCCTTTCTTCCAAAGAGGTTTTTCCACCTCCAAGGAAGGACTCAAGCACCTCCATGCTGCCCTCTCCTCACTATGCTTCTATAGCAGCATCAGGCTTCCAATCTGCACAATCCTAGGGCTGACAATTCATTCAATTATTCAACAATCTTACACTGAGCAACCTACTGTGTGCCAGGTGCTATCTAAGGTGCTGAGGTTTCAATGATGGCCAACACACACTATGGGCACTCTGAAGAAGCTCACAGTCTAATGTGACACATACACATGTGACAGACAACACTAATTGAGACCCAAATTTCTCCTGGCCTTCCTGGACACAGTCTCTCTGAGCCCTATGTGTTCTTCAGGGTACAAATAAGTTCACATTAAAATAATAGTAAAAATCAAAATGTCCAAGTCCAGAAAGTTTAACTGGGAAATTCCACAAAACATTTAAAGAATGGACACCAGGTTTACACAACTCCTTCCAGAAAATAGAAGAGGGGATGCTTCCCAACTCATTTTATGGGGCTAGTATTGTCCTACACCAAAACGAGACCAAAAAAAAGCATGAAAAAATAATTTTTTAGACCAATATTTCTCCTAAACTTAGATACAAAAATTCTCAACAAAATACTCATAAATCAAATCCAACAATGTATTAAAAGAATAATACACTACAACCATGTTGGATTTCTTTAAGGTAAGCAAGATTGGGAAGACATACCATGTTCATAGATTAGAAGACTCAACATTGTAAAGATGTCAATTCTCCTCAAATTGATCTATAGGTTTAATGTAATTCTTATTTCAAAATCTCAGCAAGCTTCTTTCTAAACATTGGCATTATTCTAAAATTTATATTGGGGGGCGCCTGGGTTGCTCAGTGGGTTAAAGCTTCTGCCTTTGGCTCAGGTCATGATCTCAGGGTCCTGGGATCGAGCCCCGCATCGGGGTCTCTGCTCAGCAGAGAACCTGCTTCCCCCTCTCTCTCTGCCTGCCTCTCTGCCTACTTGTGATCTCTCTCTCTCTGTCAAATAAATAAATAAAATCTTTAAAAAAAATAAAAATAAATAAAATAAAATTTATATTGGATGGTAAAGGCTCTAGAAAAGTCAGAATAATTTTGAAAAAGAATAAAGTGGGAGAGGGGCGCTTGGGTGGCTCAGTTGGTTAAAGCATCTGCCTTCAGCTCAGGCCATGATCCAGGGGTCCTGGGATCAAGTCCCGTGTCAGGGTCCCAGTTCCACAGAGAGCCTGCTTCTCCCTCTGCCTCTGCCTCTGCCTCTCTCGCTCTGTGTGTCTCTCATGAATAAGTAAATAAAATCTAAAAAAAAAAGAAGAAGAAGAAGAAGAAGAAAGTGGGAGAAATCATCCTTCACAAAGTTAAGGCTTACTGTTATACTATAGTAACCAAGACTGTGTGGTATTGGTGAAGGAATAGATGAATGAATGAACGAAACAGAATGCAGAACCCAGAAATGAGCCCATGCAAATCTGCCCGATTAATTTTTGACAAAGATGTAAATGTAATACAATGGAGTAGGGATTGCACTTTCAACTAATGGTGCTAGAGTGATTGGATATCCCACTGGCAAAAAAATAATAATCTAAACCCCATATTGTATATAAAAATTAACTCAAAATGGATCGTGAACTTAAATGTAAAGCATAAAACTATAAAAGTTTTAGAAAAAAACAGAAGATAAATTTATTTTTTCAAGACCTAGTACTTGGCAAAGAGTTCTTAAATTTGGTACCAAAAGCAAAATCCATAAAAGGAAAAATTGATTAAAAAAAAAAGACCTCTTCAAAATTTAAAACTTTTACTGTCCAAAAGATCCTGCTAAAAGTACATCAAATCGTGACATTGTACACCTTCAATATCTCACAATTGGTCAGGGCTACCTCAATAAAGCTGAGAGGGAAAAAGGAACCTGTTAATGGAATTAAATGACAAATTACAGATTAGAGAAAACACTTGCAAACCATGTATTTAACAAAGGATTTGTATCTAGAATATATAAAAAACTGTCAAAACTCAACAGTAAAAAGTCAAAATGTACTTAGAAAGTGAGTAAAAGACATGAACAGACATATGGTGGAAGAGGATATATATATGATTTTGATGAAGTCCCCATGGGCATAGGAGGAGGGAGTGGTAGTCATGCCCCAGATGCTTGGAACCCAGGTCCTATGCAGCAAAGTCTTCCTTGTAGTATCTAATTCCATGGTGGGCAAAACATTGTGTTCAAGATGCCAATAAAACAGGGGTTCCAAAAACAGGGAAAAGGAAGAAAAGCATTTGATTTTGATCTAGTCTTTCAAAGCATTAAAAGAGTTAACATAGAGGAAACCCAGTTCATTGTATGACTTATATCTTTTAAACTAAGAAGGAAAATTAGGAAGTGGTACCAGGAGGTCATACTCTTTTTTTAGTCTTTTGTACTTTAACAAGCTTAACGCTCATTAGCTACTGAAATTGAAAGAGCAGGGGCGCCTGGGTGGCGCAGTCGTTAAGTGCCTGCCTTCGGCCTAGGTCATGATCCCGGAGTCCTGGGATCGAGCCCCGCATCGGGCTCCTTGCTCTGCAGGAAGCCTGCTTCTCCCGCTACCATTCCCTCTGCTTGTGTTCCCTCTCTCACTGTGTTTCTCGCTGTCAAATAAATAAAAAAAAAAAAAAAAAAGAAAGGGCAGAGGTTCTGAGTGTAGCATGCTCCCTATCATATTTCCTGGCCTAAATCCATTAAACTCTTATCCAATAAAGGATTAGAATGCGCAGATAATAATAATAATAATCTAAAAACAATAATAATCTAATGTGAAGGAAGGCTAGAAAAGAAAAATTAAACCGAAAACTGCCCCAAACCAATAAAGTTACCCCCTGCCCAGAAGAGCCAGACCGCCACCATAGATCCTGAATTTTTTGTGTTATGAGAAAGAGTTATCTTGGCAAAGGAGAAGATGGGAGAGATGTGCAGATAGGCGACAACGTGGAGAAATTGAAAATCCAACAATAGGCACTCTAATGTCCTACTTTCAATAATAGATTGGACAAATACGCAGAAGGTCAAGAAGGAAATAGAAGATTTGAACAAAACTAAAGCCAACTATACGGAACAAACATCTAAAGAACATCCCACTGAACAATAGCAGAATACACATTTTTCTCAAGTTGTTATATAAATGGGCCAAAGATGGCCCCTGTATATTGGCCCTTATGTTATTTACTTTTTCAGAGCAAACTGGTACTATTAGCTCAAAGCCAAACTCAAATTCTTACAGATCCAAAATAATATTTTTAGCCATTTAGAATTTGCCTGCTTTGCATTCCCTCCAAATCTGCACCAAATATCCACTAGCCAGAGATAAGACAAACGCTGTGGTTATAAAAGTCCCCAAACCCTCATTGCCCTTTAGTGCTGACTCTAATCCTCCCATCCTGCCACTGAATGACACCATCTAGATGCATAAGCCCCCTCTCTGTTCCCCTCTTCCCTGGAAGTTGCCTTTCCCTCTTCCTCTGTTAGCCTCCTGCTGGGAGGGACTTCCCCTCTCCTACAACCCCAGCAAACTGCAGCCCGATAATACTATTATGCAACACTGCCATCTCACGTTCCTGCCTTTCCTTGATCAGCCCTGAAATCCCTAACCTCACTCCTGTGAGTGCACAGGGAACATTCTCCAGGACAGGCCCTATGTTAAACCATATAACAAGCTTTCAATACATTTAAAAGGACCCAAATCATGCAAAGTATGTTCTCCAACAATAATGGAATGAAACTGGAAATAAATCACAGAAAGAAACTTGGGAAATTCATAAATATGTGGAAATTAAACAACACCTTCCTAAATGTGTTTGAAATTTAGGTGAATGAAAACAAAGCCTCCATGTACCAAAGACGAATAGATACAGCTAAAGCAATGCTCAGAGGGAAACAGCTGTAAATGCTCCAGTAAAAAAGGAGAAAGATCTCAAATCAATAACTCTTCATCTTGAAAAACAAGAAGAGCAGACTAAGCCCAAAGCAATCAGAAGATGGAAAATTATACAGATTAGAGCAGAAATAGATAAAACTGAGCCTAGGAGAACAATAGAGAAAACGAAAGTTGATCATTTAAAAAGATCACCAAAATTGGGGTGCCTGGGTGGCTCAGTCAGTTAAGCATCTAATTTCAGCTCAGGTCATGATCTCAGGTCATGATCTCAGGGTCCTGGGATTGAGCCCCACCTCAGGTTCCGTGCTCAGTGGGGGGTCTGCTTATTCTTCTTCCTCTGCCCCACCCCCCCCTGACATGCAGTCTGTCTCTCAAATAAATAAATAAAATCTTTTTTAAAAATCACCAAAACTGACAAAAATTTAGCTAGATTGACCAAAATTTTAAAAAGATCTAAATTTCTAAAACCGGGAATGAAAGAGGGTTATTACTACCAAACTCACAGAAGTAAAAAGGATCATAAGGGAATACTATAAACAGTTTTATGCCAACGAATTAGACAACCTAAATAAAATCGACAAATTCTTAAAAAGACGCCAAATTCCAAAGTTGACTCAAGAGCAAACAGAAAATCTAAATAGACCTATAACAAGTAAAGCAATTGACTAATTAATCAAAAAATATCCCACAAAGAAAAGCTCCAGCCCAGAGAGTTTCGCTGGTGAATTCTAACAAATATTTTAAAAATTAACATCAGTTATTCATAAACTCATCCAAAAAAAATAGAAGAGAAGAAAATAGTTCCCAGTTCATTCTATGAGGCCAGTATTACCTTGATTACTACAACCAGACAATCACAAGAAAAGATTATAGGCAAATATACTTTATGAATTTAGATGCAAAAATGCTCAACAACCCAGCAGCATATTAAAAGAATCATACACCATGACCAAGTGGGACTCATCCCAGGAATGCTAGCTTGGTTTAACATATGAAAATCAACCTATGTAAAACCCTATATTAATAGAGCAAAATACAAAAACCACATGATCATATCAATAGATACAGAAAAGCACTTGAGAAAGCTTACAGGGAAAAAAAATGGTTGGCGGAGCGCGAGAGAGTGAAGAAAGTAGAGAAGGTAAGAAGAAAGGAGGGAAGGGAGTGGAGGGGAGAATGGAGGAAAAGGGAGCAGGGAGGGAAGGAAACAGGAAAGGAGGGAAAGGGAAGAAGAGGAAATAGAGACGTGGGGAGAGACAGAAAGGGAGAGGGAGCACAAGAATCCAGATTGGAAAGGGAGAAGAAAGCAACTACCTCTATTTGTATATTCTATTTGTGGAGACGTGATCCTGTACATAGAAAATCCTACAGAATCCACTAAAAAACTATTAGAACTAGTAAATGAGTTCAGCAAGACTACAGGATCCAAAATCAACATAAAAAATACACTGTATTTCTATACTCTAGCACTGAACAACTCAGAAATAAAATTAAGAAAATGACTCCATTTAGAATTTAAAAGAATAAAATACTTAGGAATAAATTTAATGCAGTGTAAGGTTTGTACACTGAAAATTATAAAACATCACTGAAAGAAGTTAAAGAACTAGCTAAATTTAAAAAATCCCATGTTCGTGAATTGGAAGACTTAATATTGTTAATATGGCAATGCTACCACCAAATTGGTTTATAGATTCAATACAATCCCTATCAATATTCCAGCTGTCCTTTTGCAGAAATTGACAAGCTGACTCTAAAATTCTTATGGAAATAGAAGGCACTAAAAATAGCTAAGATAATCTTGGGAAATAAAAACAAAGTTGGGAGACTTTCACTTCCCATTTTTAAAACTTAATACAAAGCTACAGTAATCAAAAACAGTGTAGTACCAAAAAAAAAAAAACAAAAACAAAAACAAAAAAAAACAGTGTAGTACCAGCACAAGGATAGATAGACACACCAATCAAAGGAATAGAATTGAGAGTCCAGAAATGAACCATTCTACTTATGTAATTGATTTATGATAATAATTCAATGGGGAAAGAACAGTCTTTTCAACAAATGGTGCGGGGACAACTGGATATCGGCACACAAAGGAAGGAGCTTGAACCTCTGCCTTACACCACATACAAAAATTAACTCAAAATAGATTAAAGACCTCAATGTAAGAACTAAAACTATTAAACTCTTAGGAAAAAAAAAAAAACATAGGAGTAAATCTCTACTGCCTAAGATTAGGTGATTATTTTTTTAGATATGATACCAAAAGCACACATACAAAAGCAAAAATAGATCCATTTAGAACTTTTGTGCTTTGAAGCATACCATCAAAAAAATAAATGAAAAGAAAATCCACAGAATGTGAGGAAATCTTTGCAAATCACATAGCTGGTAAGGAACTGGCATCCAGAATATACAAAGAACTCTTAAAGCTCAACAATAAGTAGACTAGTGAGCCAATTTTAAAATGGGCAAAGGATCTAGATATTTCTTCCAAGAAGGTATACAAATGGCCAATAGTCATGTGAAAAGATGTACAACCTTATTAGTCATTAGGGAATATGAATCAAAACCACACTAGATGCCACTTCCCACCAACTAGATTGGCTACAATCAACGAGTCCAATAATGACAACTGTCGGTAAAGATGTGGAAAAACGAGAACCCTCCTACATTGCTGGTGGGGTTGTAAAATGGTATAGCTAATCTGAAAAACAGTTTGGCAGTTCCTCAAAATCTTCAACATAAGATTACCATATGACCTAACAACTGTACTCCTAAATATATACTCAAAGAGAATGGAGAATATATATCCACAAAAATATTTTTATATGAACTTCCATAGCAGCATTATTCATAACAGCCAAAAAAAAAAAAAGGAGAAACCACCCAAAAGTGCAGCTGATGAGTAGAATGGATAAAATGTGGTATAACCATCTAAAAGAGTATTATTCACTCATAATAAGGAATGAAGTACCGATACATAGTGCAACACAGATCAACTTTGAAAATTTCATACTAAGGGAAGAAGCCAGACACAAAGGCTGCGTATTGTATGATTCCATTTATATGAAACATCTACAACAGGCAAATCTACACAAAGAAATTAGTGGTTGCGAGGAGATGAAGGAAGCAGGAAAAAAGGAGTGACTACTAATGAATACGAGCTTCTTTTTGGGGTGATGAAAATATTCTGGAATCAGACAGCAGTGGTAGTTGCACTGTTTTGTGACCATACTAAAAACCACTGAATCATACACCTTGATTCATGCTGAATTGTATGGCATGTGAATTAAATTTCAAATCCATTAGTGAAAAGAAGTCACATGTCCCAAGGCTTAAGGTGACACACGAATGTGTTATAATTGAGAGTTGAAGCCAAACACATTCGTGCTATAATTGAATATTAATTCATAATTAATAATTAAATATTAATATTAAGACAAACTGGTTGTCTTAATTACCAAGTATATTCCTGGACCTCCTTCTTTTCTCATATTACAGGCTTTCTGGAAACTGTTAGTCACTCCTGTAGAGTTCGCCACTGTCAAACACCAAGTCTCTCTTTATCCCTAACTCTCTTCTCGAGTCAGTCTGTCTCCATACTTCCCCATGTTTCTAACAGGATGAAAGTTCCTTTGAGTTGTTCACTGAAAGTCATCCCCAAAACTATGGCCACTTTGGTGGATATTCATATGATTCAGGAAAATTTTAAACCAGTAAAGTCTAGCTATTCCCTAAATTACCCTCTAACTACTGTATCCAGGATGACTTCCAAAATTTTCCTTCTTTGGAGACCCAGCAAAATGTGTTTAGTGTAAAAATTAAACATAATAACTCCATGCCAAAATATTAAATTTTATTATTTTTTTAAGATTTATTTATTTTCTTTTGAGAGAGGAAGAGAGAGAGCACGAGTATGCAGGGCAGAGGGAGAGGAAGAAAGAAATTTAAGCAGACTCTGCCTTGAGCACAGAGCCTAACACAGGGCTCGATCTTACAAATCTGAGATCACAACCTGAGCCGAAACCACGAGTCAGAGGCTTAGCCAACCATGCCACGTGGGCACCCCAAAATATTAAATTTTAAAAAGTCCTTAGACAACATGCCCGGCACAAAATTTTTGTTTATAACTTTGATAACTTAGAATAACTGAAAATCTTCCCAAAGAAAAAGTGAAATCAACAACAAACCAAACAAAACACAGATATTCCATTTTTCTGACATTCTAGAATAAAGTAAATATGTGTTTTATTTCCATGCACACACTATCTCAACTATTTACATAATGTGTCAGGATTACTGCACTCATAGAATAAATTAGAAAAGCAATTCACATCCAACTTTCATGTGTGACACACATTCTTAGCAGTTACGTGGCTAGACACAAAAATTTATGTTCATTCTGTACAAGACTTAGATAACAGGTAGAAGGGAGCAGACTCAGGCCTTACCTTTTATACTGATTTCCTTCTCCCAACCATATCTCAGCATCTCTAAGTGTTGGCAAAAGTGGGTCCCCGTTCTGATTAACAAGGACACATCATAAAATAAATAGTAGTAGACGCACATCTGGTCTGCAGGGAATTATGTTAAGAGCACAATTTAGGCCTTTTTTTGTATTTCAAGTTTATATCCGTATCAGTGTGCAGAGGTCTCAATGGTCCTAACAAGGGTTAGACAGCAAAACTCTGTCGCCACAGTGACAACAGTCCCTTCTTCCCGGAGGGACAATCAGCAATAGGCTAAGTAAGGGAATCCATCTGCCCTCGACCGCCCTCCCTAAGCCAGGAGGAGGCCTGGGGCATAAGCAGAAGCATCTAGAAATGGGACCACACCTGATGGTCAATCTGGCCCCAGGCCAGGCATTGTGCTAGACACAGAAGTGGGTAAAAGAAGATCAGAATAGAGTCTCAGCTCTCCCCGTGTTTGCAATTGTTGGTCCATAGAGACATAGATACCAGCACCTAGAACACGAGGCAGCGTGGAGAAGAGGTAAACAGAAAAGCCACACTGTGTAGGGTTGAAAGAAATGTATTCCCACCAGGGATCTGAGAGAGTCCGGTGAGAGAACGGGGCTGGTCAGGCTCTTGGATGGCATAGGGTCGGACGACTTCTGCAGGTTCAAATGAGAAAAGCAAAAGGGCATTATAAGCAGAGGTCATGGCTCAGAAGTGATCTTATCTGTCCTTAATTACAGAATGAAGATAATAATAGTACACCTATCTTGGAGGGTGGTTTGGGGATTAAATATAAAGGAAGTACGTGGCCTTAGCAGGCATTTTAAAAAGCTGTCGCTATTATCATGGACCGGGAGGGTGGTAAGACCAGGAGCGCTCACAGGAACGCTTTATCCTCCAGCAAAAAGCAACTGCGTGTCCTCTAACATACTTCTGTGACTGATCTTGTTTCAAGCCCCCAAGTGGGACAAATATCTCAAGTCAAGAGGAAAAAAAAGAAACATTAGTATTTCTCTTCCACGAGAATGTGACTTTTGCAGAACACGGGTGTGTTGTGGTCTTGAAAATTAACCCGAGGTGTAGGACCGGGGATGGCAGCCCCTTGGTCTCAACTAGAAATGACAAATACAACTTCCAGCTCCAGGACCTAGTTTCCTGGGGTCGCCCCCGATAAAGCCCCCCCACCCAGCCCAGCGATTAGGGAGCCCGAGAGAGCAGTGGTTGCTGCCATACGTTCTTAGATAAAGCAATTCACTTCCTCTAACTTAATGTCTTCATCTGTAAAACGTGGATGGTGATCCCTGTCACTGGGGCTCAGTCTGAGGATGAGATGACAGCAGATACACGGAGTGCTTAGCCCAGGGCCTGGCACACTGTGGGTATTTCATAAATGTTAATTAACCCTTCTTACAGTTAGGGCGGTAGAGACCGGCTTGCCCGTCTGGCTTCTAACAGACTGAAGACGAGACATCTTAAAGGAGACACCAGGGAAGGAAAACAAGGAGAGGGGGAGGGCGAGGAGCCCATCAAGGACTCAAATGTGGTTTTCCCTCCTCCCAAGAGGGCCCCTGAACTCAATAAATGAGAATGCCCCTAGCTGAACTTCCAAGCTGGAAAGCGTAGATGGTTTTTAAAAGCATTTCTTTTTCAAGATCAGTTGTTCAACAGAACTTAAAAGCTTGCCCTCAGAAGAGGCTCAGTCCTGAAAAATACAGGGTAAATATGCCATCCCTCTACAGGGAGTGGGGCGCGGGCCCCCACACATGCTGCTTGAACACTGTGACTCTGCGGCCGCCCCTCTTCCAAATTAACCAGAAACCTGAGAACCTGAACTGAGCTCCAGCGAACATTATTTAAATGAACCGGCTGTTACAGGAACCTTAAACCACATGTCATTTGGTTGTGGGGCTGCCCTGGGCCAACAGACATTAATACAGAGGGTTCCCAGCTCACAAACAGATTGTGTTCCAAATGTGCTTTTGGAAAGCTGTGGTTTGAAAGGCAGAATGCACTTTCCCGAAGAAGCAATGTTATAAATGGTGATTAGGGCCACACGCCAGCTCACAAAACTCCCTATAATCATAATATAGGTACACTCTGTACATTTTAGGCCAAAAAAGAGTAGAGGGCGATAATACTGCAATACTAATAACTAAAGAATGAGATAAACAGGGGCACCTGGGGCGCTCAGTTGGTTAGGTGTCCAACTCATGATTTCTGCTCAGGTCATGATCTCATGGGTGGTGAGATCGAGCCCCACCTCGGGTTCCCCACCCAGTGGGGAGTTTGGTTGGGATTCTCCCTCTCTCTCCCTCTGCCCCTCCCCCCACTTGTGCGCACATGTGAGCGCAACACTCCACTCTCTCTCTCAAATAAATAAATAAATAAATCTTTTTTTTTTTTTTTAAAAGAATGAGATAATAAAGTTGAGTATATTTCACTGGTCTTGAGGAGTAGTGTTTAAGCACAGGCACGTTTAATAAAGGGAGGATGAAAAGGTCTATTCAGTGAGGCTGAGGCCAGGGAACACTGGGACTGTAGTTAGGAACCCCGGCAGGTGGAAATCAGATTAGCTTACACAATTTCTACCAATTCTTAGAGGCCAGTGTCTGCATCTGAAGGCCAACCTGGCACCCACTGGGGGGTTAGCAGGTGGAGGATGACTGAAAGAGTTAGCCAGGGTATTTCTATGCAGCCGTTTCTTCAGCCATGGTAGGACTTAGCTTCCATGTCCCTCTCCTTTTAGACATGATTACCCCCATTTATGACCCCGTCTTCCCCCAACCCTAAGGTTCACAGAAGCGCAGACCATTTGGTGCCACTTTCACACTGATTTCTGAGATCAGACAAGTTCTCTCAGATACTCACATCGCCTGGATGGTTTTAATTTGACACCTCTACCCCCATTAAGACTTACTCTACTATCACCACCCCCTTTGGGGGGAATGTGTATGCTAATACCGCGCCTGGTTAAAAACATTCAAAACCACCCATTCTAGTTGTGAGGCTAAGGATCAGATATATGTCTTTTATCTGTAAATATGAAAAACACAGGAGAAAAGAGGAAAGGAATAAATTGAGAAAGAAAGTTACTTGGAAAAGATCATTTGTAAGACAACAGAGAGGACTTCTGTAAGATCTGTCAGGTGGTACCCTCAGTCCAGAGCAATTGGGTTGTCCTGAGAAGGACAGCAGAAAGGAAAGGTTAATGAGTGCTGGTTAGAAGTGGGGAGGAAGGCTGAAGGCAGCCACTTGGCAAAAAGTAATTTAACATACACAAGGCATTCCTGTGAGGTGCATTCTATTTTTTTTTAAGATTTTATTTATTTATTTGACAGAGAGAGAGGGATCACAAGTAGGTAGAGAGGCAGGCAGAGAGAGAGGGGGAAGCAGGCTCCCCGCTGAGCAGAGAGCCAGACGCGGGGCTCGATCCCAGGACCCTGAGATCATGACCTGAGCTGAAGGCAGAGGCTTTAATCCACTGAGCCACCCAGGTGCCCCTG
>CM053604.1:110303858-110332597 GCA_028646535.1 Procyon lotor | reverse complement strand
GAAGTGCATTCCAGAGTGACTCACATATACATAAATGCAAGCATTAATTTCCTTAAGATTACAAAAAGTCTCATAATTTTATTTCTTAAAATTGGATTCTATCTCTAGCCCACATTCTATTGATTTACACTTTTTAAAAATTTGTTTTTTTTACAGTTCTTTTTTTTTTCCAAGCACTAATTCTTTGGCAGCTAGATATAGGCAAAATCTCTTGGTCCATGGCTTGCTTTTTTTTTTTTTTAAGATTTTATTTATTTTTTTATTTATTTGTCAGAGAGAGAGGGAGAGACAGAGCAAGCACAAGCAGGGGGAGCATCAGGCAGAGGAAGAAGCAGGCTCCCCACTGAGCAAGGAGCCTGATGCTGGACTCAATCCCAGGACCCTGGGATCATGACCTGAGCCAAAAACAGACTCTTAACCGACTGAGCCACCCAGGCATCCTGGCTTGCTTCTTTTTAATGTCAACTTTTTATTGTATAGACGTTTAAAATTTTAACATGGACTAATTCACTAATCTTTTCCATTATGATTTGTTCTTTTTGAGTTTTGTTTAATATATCTTTCACTCCCTTGAGATGATAAAGTTATTCTTTTAAATTGTCTTCTTCAAGTTTTGCTTTTACACCACCTATTTTGTCTTGGCATGGCAAGCTAATTGCTAAATAGTCTATGTATCCCTGCTGATTTGCCACTCCTGTCCTAAAACTAGCTTCCTGTAAATCCATGCATCTGTTTGAGGGGCTTTCTGGTCTGCTCTATGGGTCTACTTCTCTATTCCTTCCCCAAATAGCATACTTAATTTTCTAGCTATTCTTGAACCCACCTTGTTTTTCAAACACCTTTATGACATTAGCTCATTTCTTTCATTACCTCATTACAATCACCTCAGGGCTGTAGATCAAGACAGGACAGGAGGATGCATGAGCTACAGCTAATATGCTGAAGAGATTTACACTAAGCAACAGGAAGGCTGTTGATCTATTCCAGCATTTATGACTGTCAGTTGCCAAGCATTTGATTTGGGAAACAAATTTGCAAAGTAATTAACTCTGGTTGGGTGAACCCCTCCAGAAAGCGGGGATTATCTTTCTGGGAAACAAGGTATTAGTTCTATATCTGGAAATGAGTCACGAAAGGGAACCAGGTCTGACACAGGAGACTAGAGCAAGGCCAGCACTACCAGTGGGGAAGAAATGGACTTTTTGAGTTTTATTCCCTGATGACTGTTGAACTGAAATCAGAAGGAAGATGACTCCCTTTGGGCTCAGATGTGTCTCCAGCGAAACCTGTAGACGTTTCTGGTGTCAATCAACCAGGGAAGAGAATCTCATATGAGGAAGTCAGAACTTACATAATGATAATGGGCCAGATTTTTGGGGGATAGGGAAATTCTTTTTCCAATCGGAACTTTCTTTTTTTGGGGGGGAGGGGGGTAGCTGATTTAGATGAATCCAGATAAATTTGAGGACATCCAGGACTGGGAAGGAAAAAAAAGGTCTTTGCCACAGGAAGACAGGCCAAGAGCTAGGAAGGGAGGCAAAATGTCCAAACGAACTCATTATCTTTGTCCCTAGAAATCTGCTGCTCTTTCCATATTCCTGCTCTCAGCACCCTCTGCCCAAACACCAAGCTGCTCGAGCCACATGCCTGGAAGCCATCAGTAAGTCTTATAGATTCCATCACCTAGATCTCTTGACTCCATCCACATCCCTCCATCTCCCCTCCACCCCATCCCTGCACATACTCACATACATCACCAAGGCCATTGCTGTCTTTAACAGGGACTACAGCCACCGCTTTCTGGCAGACTTCTGCACCCCTCTGTGAGTCGATGTTCTCCTATAAAATGAAGATAATAACACCACCTACCTGGTGGCCTTGTTGTGATAACTGAATGCATTAACACAGGTCAAGTTCTTGGAAGAGGAAGCACTTACATCAGTTAATTGTCCTGGATGTTTGTCTCAACACCCTGCTCGACCCTCAGTTCTACAAGGGCAGAGATGTGTCCATCTGTTGACAAGCCTCCACTGGTAGCTCCTTGTAGGTGTTGAAAACTATGAGCCACCACGACCTGGAATGGAGTGAGCCATATTTTCTAAGTCAGACTGTCTACTTACATGTCCCCTTTTTGTCTCTTGACCTACTAGTGCGTTCCTAAAGGCTTCCCCCAAATATTCCGGCTTGTTCCCAGCCATAAATCCATACTGGGCCTACAGCTGAGGGGAAGGAGAATGCCCCCTGAAGGTGGAGGGGACAAAAGCAAGTCGTGGGTGATTTCCCAGGACAAGTGCTGGGGCAAAGCAGCACAAAGGCGCAGAGGGTCTGCCTTCTCTCCCCACAGTTGAGTTTAATTCCTCTCCTTTGTCATCTTTGGAGGAAGCAAGTGCAACTTCAACAGGGACCTGTCCGGATTATTAAATTACTGATAACAGGGAAGAAGGGCCAATGGGCCCAGGAACAGGAAAGCAATCGGAGATGCAAAAGAAGTTCAGTCTCCCAGGTTGTCGACAGCTACCTGAACTCCTGTCTTCGGATAAAGGCTTCTGAAGGAAAAAGCCGGGAGAAAACGTCCCCTCGCTCCCTGTCTCTCCTCTCCATTTCTCACTCTCGGTCCTCCCCACATCCCTTCCCACCTTACTTCTGAGCGGGTCTCCAGCCCTGCCACCTGGTGACAAAACCGCCGCCAGGAGCCAGGCGCGGGACGCGGTGAGAGCCACGACGGCCGACAACTGCCGGACCGCGGAGGGAGAGATCCCGAAAGGATCTCCAGGGCAGTGACAGGAGGAGGATCCGGAGCCCCCGCCTCTGCGGCGGCGAGGGCGCGGGCGCGGGCGCGGGCGGGAGGGGCGGCGCTCCCGGAGGCGGTCTGCGCGCTACCGCAGGGCCCGGGGCGGGGCCGCCGCAGGCACAGCGCGCCTCCCGCGCTCGCAGGGCAGGGCGCCCCTCGCCGCCTCCCGGAGACCCTCCCGCCCCGTGCGGCGCCAGGGACACGGCAGCCAAGGGCGGGCGCCGCGGCGGAGGCACGGCCGCGGGGGCCGCGGTGCGCAAGGCGGCGCCGGTCATGGAGGCGTCTCCGCAGCACGAGCAGGTACGGGGCGCGGGGCGCAGGCCGGGGGACGCGGGGCTAGAGTCCCGAGGCTCACGCGGGGGCTGGGTGGCCGCACAGACAGGTCTCCGAGGAGTCCCCCGGCCCGGCGCGGGCTGGAGGGGCGGATGACCTTTCTGGAAGGTGTTCGTTGCTTCGCCTCACCCTGCCCCACCCCAGGGGAGTCGAACCCTCTCCATTTCCCTCTTTCCCCTCCCTCTTCTCCCCTTTCTCCTCCCCTACCAGTTTTCTTCCAGCTCCGTTCTCTCCCCTCCCCCCCCTTCTTTTCCTCCAGAAGGACCCTTGTGGGACTCACCCCTTTCCATTCCCTGTCCTCCATACTGGCTGCCCCCTTCTCCTCCGCGCGCCCTAGCAGAAGCCCCGGAGCCCCAGGCAAAGGCCATGGGCATTGGAAGAGGACCGCCGAAGGGTGCTGGGTGCACATTAGGCTTGACTTTACGGTTCTCAAAGGTTCTCAAACTGCCACGTGCATCTGAATCACTCGGAATGCTAGTTAAAAGGCAGATGGTTGGGCTCTGCCCTGGGTTTCTAACTCTTGACGTCAGGGATAGTGCCTGATCATTTATTTGCAAGTCTGACTAGTTACCAGCAGGTGCTGAGTGAGGCTCAAGCTTTGAGAACCTCTGGCCTAGCACTTTCCTCCCCTCATGTCCTCACCCACCCCCGCATGCCCTTTGGTAATTTCAAATCCAAGTCATTACTATTTTCCATTTATAGACGATTCTTAGGCCACGATATCATACCAGACACTGTGCTGCTCATGGGTAAAGGGGAAGCAGTTAGAAGTAGACCTTTCTTCTGGGAGCTCACATCCTGGGGAGAAAGTATAACAAGGATAAAATAACTCATAGAAGTTAGGAAGAGATTACTGTCCCCAAAAGAGGTTCCAGTGAAGTTTTGTAGGATTTTTAAGAAGCAAGAAATTGCTTCTGACAGGGAGGGTGGGGAAGGCTGATGGGGGGGTGGCATGGCTTTTGTGAGCTGGGCCTCCTCGGAGGAGGGATGAGATTCCATGTGGCCATGAGGGGAAATGAAAATTCTAGGTGAAGGAAACAGGAATACCAAATTACTTGGAGGTGAAAAAAATTGGTGGGGGCTGGGAGGTGAGCATGGAGAAAGGTGGGGGTGGGCGTGCGTATTCTCTGTGGGGGGGGGCAGAAACCCAGGGTTCATGAATCCTTGTAGGAAGAGAGAGCTGAGTTATGACAAGTCTTGTAACACACTATGCATTGGGCATCTGTTCTCTAAAATGGGGAAAGCCGCAAGGGAACTCTGTGACTTACTTGCTGGTTTCACTCTCGCCTGAACCAGATCAGACCATTCATGGCGGGTTATGGATGAAGACGTCTGCAAGCTGGGAAGGTCAGTCCTCAGCTGATAATTGCTGTCCGTTAAGGCTACCATTGCTGCCTTGCCCGCTGCCCTCAGGAGGCATGGTCCCCTGGTAACTCTTCCCCAGGAGGAACTCACAGCTTTTCCCTTAATCCCCTATGGCAGATCCCTGTGGTCCAGGGAAAAACAGCCAAGGTGTCACCTGGGAGCCATTTAGAAATGCAGAGTCTCAGTCCCCCACCCCAAAACTACTGGCTTCAAAATCTGCATGTTAACCAAACCCCTGAGTGACTGCACTTCAAAGTTTGAGAAATGCTGGTTTAAACAGACTTTATAAGAGGTGAAGATAATAAAGGAGGAATAGATGTGGTTACTGAACACCCCCACCCCATAAGAATTTACTGAGCACGCTGTATATGACAGCATCCTCTGACTTGAAACCTTACCCTATTCTATTTTCATTCATCATCCTTATTACCCCCTGAAGCATGTCTATTTGTCTATTTTTCTGAGAACCTCCATCACCTTGGAAGCTCCAGCAAAGCAAGCTGCTTTGCTGGCTGCTGTATTTCCAGAGCCCAGCACAGAGCCTGGCAAAAGGCAGGGCCTTGGGAAATGTTTATTGGACAAATAAGTGAGTGAATAATAAACATACAACCTCATGATCTGGGCTCTAGTCTGCCCAGCTCCCTGTGTTCCCTCTTTGTGACAAACACCATGTCCCTATCCCCCACCTCCCTCCTCCCCAGCCAGACCCCCTGTGATCTTGCCAGCCGGCTACACCCTATCTGCTCCTGAGACTCCTCAAAGTTGGGGTGCAGGAGAGCAGACAGCGTGGATTCAGCAGTTTCCTCTTGGCTAAGGCCTCCTTTGCAGCCTCTGATTTGCCCCAGAGGGACCCACCTCTGCCCCAGCATCTTCTCTGCCTTGGAGTAGGCCTGACACAACCCCTCCCTCCCCTTCCAGTCATGAAAGCTTTGTGCTCCCCCAGTGACAGCCCAGTGACAGGGATTCTGCATCACTAAACATGGCGCTCCAAGCCTGACACACCCGTACCTCCCTCACGTACGTCCCAGGGACACCAGTAGTTTGAGTTGCCTTTTCAGGTTTTGCCAAGCATTTTAGCAAGATTTTTTCTAACAGATGGATTTTAGTGTGGGAAGAGTTGAAAGTGGGGAGACCCAGTCTCAGCCGCTGAGGTGAGAAATGATGAGGGCTGGCACTGCGGGGGAGGCAGTTTTCAGATACAGTTGACCTTTGAACAGGTATTGAAACAGGTATTTGAAACGTGTATACGGATTATCAACAGTGTGCTACTGTAAATGGATTTGCCTCATGATCTTCTTACGAACATTTTCTTGTCTCTAGCTGATGTCATTGTAAGAACACAGTAATAATGTCAGCTCCCCAGTACGTGGTAATCGGCTGCTTATGTTATTGGGAAGGCTTCTAGTCCACAGCAGGCTATTAGTAGGTAAGCCTTGGGGAATCAAAAGTTATACCCACATTTTTTACTGTATGAGGCACTGGCGCCCTCGCCCCCACATCGTATATTGATGGAGCGTGCGCTGTGCCAGATGGGGCTATTCAGGGTGGGGTGAGACGAGTAATCCCTCACCAGTGACCACGCATTGGTCAGTTGGACAGTGGATCTACTGCAGAGGCCTAACCCCGAAGGCTTCCTGGAGGAAGTGGAATCTAGGCCATCCCCAGAGGGTGTCTGGGGGTCAAGGAAGAGCATTTGGGGGAAGGAAGGTTTTCCTCGGCTAGAGCAGAGGGTGTGCAGGGGCTGTGGAGAGAAATGAAGCTGAGGAGGAACACAGGAGTCCTGTCAGTGACAAGGGCAGCCACTTGGGTTTCGAGCGGGGGATCAGATGTGCTCAGTCTGCTTGTAATTGGGTCACCCTCACTGTTTGAAGGGAGAAAAAGAGTGAAGACATGAGCACTCCCTCCCCTGCCCCGCGACCGCCCCCCCCCCAGAGGAAGGGAACACTGCACTCTAGCCCCTCCCCATGCTGGCTCTTCTTTACCACACACTTGGTTTTGTTTCTTCATAGAATTTACCAGATTAGGTCGTTGTTTTCCTTGCTTGCTTATTGTCCATACTTTCTCTAGAACACAAAGCTCAATTCACAAGAACAGAAAGCTTGTCAGTCTTCCTCACCTTTATTGTAGGCCGGGTCCTACCCCGGTGTGTGGCGCCCAGGAGGTAGTCAATAGTTATTGGTTGAATGAATGAAGAAAACGGTTGGCACAGAGCCCACTGAGGTGAAAAGAAGTGGGTTGCCAGGTACTTTCATGAGGTCAGCAGGAGGGTCCTGGGTTGGCGGTGGAGGGTTAGGGTCAAGAGTCGCGCCCCCTATTTCTGTTTTGAACGACTGGATAGATGGGATATAGAGTTGCTGAGGGAAAAGGGGGAACCAAAATGGAAGCAGGTTGGGGGGAAACAAATATGTTCAGTCTGGGGCAGGTTGAGTTCGTGTGCCTGAGGGACATCCAACTGGAAATCTGTAGAAGGCACTTGGGTAGAAGAACCCGAAGCTCCAAAGTGAGCAAAAAGGGGAGGAGAGATCAATAGGAATGTGCTGCAAGGAAAAAAGGACTTGGCAACTGATAGACAAGGAGAAGGAGAAAGGAGAAGCTGAATCAAAATGGCTTCTTCATTTAAGTGACATATATTCGTGCAGATTATAGTCCATATAGTCAATAAGTATATAGTCAATACAGTCGGTATGTATGAAAAAGGAGTAAATATTCCAGTAGACATCAGCACTCATAGATCATTCCTATTAGCACTTTGGGGACCGTTCCGGACATCTCTTTCTCCTGGATGTGGTGATTCTGTGTAACTCTATGTTTACATTAATAGGTTTACAATATATACAACTGTTTTTGAAGCATGCTTTTTTTCTTAACAATATGTCATGGAGATACTTCTATACCAATAAATATAGACCTGTGCAATCACTTTAATTTTTTTAAGATTTTATTTATTTATTTGACAGAGAGAGACACAGCCAGAGAGGGAACACAAGCAGGGGGAGTGGGAGAGGGAGAAGCAGGCTCCCTGCTGAGCAGGAAGCCCAATGAGGGGCTCGATCCCACGACCCTGGGATCATGACCTGAGCCGAAGGCAGATGCTTAACGACTGAGCCACCCAGGTGCCCCTGTGCAATCATTTTAAAGAGCCAATAGATTTTGTTATAGATATATCATAACTCATTAACCAGTGCTCCATGGGTTGACACATAGATTGTTGCCAATATAAATATAAATTAAATATAAATTTGCATATAAATTAAATATGCAAACACCTGTGTCATCTTTCCCTGTGCGTTTTTCTCTTCATTTCACGAGAGAATATTCCTAGACTATTCTACATAGGATAAACGAACACTTAAAATTTTGAAATACTTAACCAAATCTCTGTCCAGAGAAACTGTCTTAATGGGCACAATGCATCTGAAGAGCACGAGAAGGCCATTTTTCCTCCTCGGCACTGGCTACTAAACATTTTTCCCCTTGTCATCTTAGTGTTGTGGACATTTTTTTCTTTTTTATGTTAATTTTTATTAAAATTATGTACATCCACATTTTAAGCAGTCAAATAGTTCTATAAGACTTAAACAAACAAAAAACAATGGGACCCCCGTCACCACTCTACCCTTTCCTGTTCCTGATTTCCCACTCTCCAGAGGCAACAACCTTCAACTGTTCTCAGGAGCCGGTGGTGAACCCTCCCCGGCATTGGGCACGCTCAGCACCAGGGCAGCCGGGTTCTCCTGCTCCCAGAAGATTCCAGCGCTCAAAGGGCCTTATTCTTCCCAACCCCACAGAGGTCCCTTCTCACCCTCATCCCTGCATCAGGGTGGGTGGTAAATCCAGAAGCAGGAGAATGCAAGGGCCACCTCCCAACCCACCGCGTGTATCTCATCTGGCACCCTGGGTTCTCTGCCAACAGTAATAAAGTAATTGTGCCCCATCCCCTCCCTGCCACCTTGGATGTGGGATGTAGGGTTGTCCCTTTTCCCCTACCATCTCTGCCTGCCAGCCCTTCAGCCCAGCCAGCTACCTCACTGTCCCTAAGAGAAAGTGGGGCTGAGGGACCCTGAGGTCTAAAGATTCAACTACCCCTCTCAATGGATCCCCTGAGGCTCTCTATGTGACCCCAACCTGGTTTCTGGTCCAACCAAATTCCCCAAAGTCCCACAAGTTTTCCACCATCCCTTTAGGCAAGGCTCCGACCCTGAGCTCCTCCTGGCTAACTGCCATCATCCTCAAAATAAAGTTCCAACTTTCATTCTGCCTAGAAAAAAAATGTGTTTTGGTTTTTTTTTTTTACTTTATAATTTCTGGTCTCTACCTCATACTTAGAAATACTTTGTCCACTACATGATTATTCAAACATTTACCATATTTTCTCCTAGTGCTTTTAGACTTTTTTTTAGGGGCACCTGGGTGGCTCAGTGGGTTAAAGTCTCTGCCTTCAGCTCGGGTCATGATCTCAGGGTCCTGGGATCGAGCCCTACATCGGGCTCTCTGCTCAGCAGGGAGCCTGCTTCCCCCTCCCTCTCTGCCTACTTGTGATCTCTCTCTCTCTCTGTCAAATAAATAAATAAAATCTTTTAAAAAAAAGTCTTTTTTTTTTAAAAAACCAGTCTTTTTTTAAAAGATTTTATTTATTTATTTGAGAGAGAGTAATGAGTAGGGGGAGGAGCAGAGAGAGCAGGGAGCCCAACGAGGAAGAGGGAGAGGCAGACTCCCCGCTGACTAGAGAGCCTGACCTGGGGCTTGATCCCAGGATCCCAGGATCGTGATCTGAGCCGAAGGCAGCTGCTTAACCAGAAGCAGCCACCCAGCTGCCCCAGGACTTTCTTTTTTTACATGTAAATATTTGATCCATCTGGAATTTATTTTGAGATGGGGTATGGATACAGCTCACTATTTGTTTCCAAAACCAGTTGTCTCAGCAACATTTGTTGAACAATCCATTTTTTTTTTCTAACTGATTTGAAGTGATTCGTTTATCATATGTACCTGGGTCTGTTCCTGGACTCTGTGTTCTGTCCACTCATCTGTCTTCCTATTCCTGGATCAGTAATACTTTCAGTTAACTTCTGTGGCTTTTTTGTGTATTTCAGTGTCTGGTAGGCCACTTGTCTATTATTTACTCTCCTCCTGAGTTTTCCTGGCTATCCTTATACACTTATTTTTCCAGATGAATTTTAGTGTCATTTTAGTTTCCAAAATAAATCCTTGTAAGATATTGAATGGGCTTGCATAACATACCAGAAAAAATATACCAGTCAAAAAATATACCAGTCAATATACCAGTCAAAAAGTAGACTCCACCCTAGAAAAAATAGAAAAAAAATATTGTACTACAGGAGACTATTTCTAGAAAAAAGATGTCCCTGAAAATATCATCCTCCTTCTCATCATCATCATCATTGTATTCACTTTTTCCCTGGGAAATGAGAGAATTTTTCAGTGCACTTGATCTAACAAAGTTCTTAATTGTGTTTAGCAGAAAACTTTCCAGCTATAATTTCCTAAGCTTTTCTGGTCTTCAGTAGAATAATTTATCATGCTTTGCTAAAAATGACTTGTTACACATTTATACCCAGGGATATATGACTAGTAAAAGGCAAACGTAATTTTTCTTCTCAACTTAACTAAAAACTCAGCTCCCTTTTTTGTTTAAAGATTTTATTTATTTGAGAGAGAACATGAGAGAGAGAGAGAGCACCAGTGGAAAGAGAGGCAGAGGGAGAAGGAGAAGCAGGCTCCCGCTGAACAAGGAGCCCCATGCAGGGCTTAATCCCAGGACCCCGGCATCATGACCTTAGCCAAAGGCAGACGCTTACCCAGCTGAGCCACCTAGGCGTCCCCTCAGTTACCTTTTCTAACTTGACTTTAATAAGAAGCAATCTGAACCCCACGATCCTGAATAGCAAAAAGAGAAGCAGCCAGGAAGTCCTATAGATTATAACTCTTAATTGAGTTAATTGGCCCTTGGGTCAAGCACCAACAAAACTCTCATGTAGTATCTTATTTATATTCACAACATTCCCAGCAAAGTTAACAAGAGCAGCTATTCTATCAATCTCCAGTTTCTAATAAGGAAACTGAAACAATCACAGGCTAATGAATTGCCCAAGGTCACCCGAGGAACGAGTTAGCCAAATGTTCAGTGCCAGGTGGTGCTAAATGGATGCATGATTCGAGGCTCTAAACCCATGCAATGTTTTTACACCCCGAAGCAGCAGTCCGCAGAGAGGGAGGGACCTATCAGACAGGTGGGGACTCAGGTACTACTATTCCCGAAGGGTGGCCACTAAAGCTTTGCTCCAAGAAGGCGGAGCCCAGCTGTTTGACCTCTGTTTGAATATCAGTGACCACCTGATGGAATCATCCAGAAGCAAGGGGCCGTAGAGAAGCTGCCAGCATTGCCCGCTGCTTCACCCACTTCCCCTCTCCTAGCATTATCTGGCAGGCCTGGCACTGTGCAAGGACTGCCCAAGCCTCTACTTGGCAGGGTCATCTGAAGCCTATTCTCTCTCCTAAGGGAACCTCGCAAGCCTCTGGCCGAAGCACACATTTTATTATGGAACCCACATTTTATTATTACCCGAGTCAGAGAAACCTAGATTGAACTCTGGATGGCACTGTTTTTTCCCATCTGTCAAACTTGCTGGTGCCATTTGAAGAAAACATTTGAAGAAGAAAAAAAAAAAAAAAGCCTAGTTAGTATCATATTTGTGTAACAAATGTTTCATTTGCCTTCCCTTCTTTGCCATCATTGGGGATTTTCGCTTGTAACCTATAGGAGGAGGGATTCAGCAGTCTGTGCTCTCCATGAAAATTATAAGACTGTCTTTTCAAGGATTGCCTTAAAGGTCTCAAATAAGCAGATGTAGTTGATTAGCAGTGCTCAAGGGAAGGGAGTACGTGGCTACAATCTGTAGGTCATCCAAAGGAACTTCCCGGGGTGGGGTCTGTGCTCTCCAGCTCAGTGTGCAAGGGCAAGGTTTTCAATTAAAGAAGCAGGAGGAGACAAAAAAGTGCTCCAAACAAGTAAAGCCTCTGTCTCTAAAACCTTGAACTTGGAGATATTTACTCATCGGCATCATTTAAGACACCAACCAGCAAGAGATGTTTTTTAGCATTCACACAGCCTCTCCCAAAAGCCAGGGTGACCTGCCTATTGGGAGGCCAATCTCTACAGTCTTCACTGAATTGCCAGATAAACTGCGGGGAACAGAGCCTCATCTGGTTCTCCGACTTAGGAGCAGAATCAAATATGTGTTAATAGTAACCTGAGTATTCTTTTGTTTTGGGTGCATGGGTATGTGTGTGTTCTGTAAGCAAATATTCTACTAGGGGTTTCATCCTAAGTTATATTCTAGTAACATCATTATTTTTCACTGTTTGGGTTTCCCATGAAATGCTGTACATTACAAACTGAAAGAAAACAAAGGCGTTTTGAGAAGGGCTCTTTCTGTTTTGTTTTGTTTTTTCAGATCTCTCACACAAAGCTTTCTGCGGATGATGAGTGGAAGTAAGTGATGAGTCTTTTTTTTTTTTTTACAGCTGTTATACTAAAAATTACGTTTCCACCTTAAAGTTGGAGAAATTCAGTGAAGCTATGATTTATTTGTAAAGGTTTCAGGCTACAGAAGGTGGGTCTGCACAGCACGCATGTGCACTGATACTATGAACCAAAACCACAGGGGTTTCCTCTGTTTCCTACAGTGTGCCCCACACAGTCCCCCAAAGCTGAATTTGTATGTCCTTCAAAACAGGGCAGTGTCAAGTTAATATTTATTTTAGGCACAAGATACATCTGGTTTTCTTTATATGCTGTTTCCCCTGTGTTCTGGTACTTACTATAGGGCCATTAGGGCCCTGTGGGCGCCAAAAGAAATGAAATAAAAATGAAAAGTTCCTCCTTTTTTGCATTATGGTAATCAATTGTGAATGTATTCCTAATCAAAATAGGAAATGCTTATTATATTTGCACATTGCTTTATACTTTCCAAAATAATCACACACAGGTTAATTATTTGAGATAGGTTTTCATTATATATACACGCAAAATAGATGAATGTCATAAAGCATATTTTATATCTGTGCAAGCCTGACTCTAGACCAATGATAAAGTCACTTTTCTGTCTACCTGGCCAAAGTTGAAAGTCTGTTCATTAAATAGAATATTAAATAGTTATTTTGGATTTGGTAAAAACTATAAGTGCTTATACTCTTATTTTTCTTCACTTCCCATTTCTTCAAACAACGAGTGTATTTTTAACAAGCTTCTGAAAATCATTCTCAGCTTCCAACACAAAGACTATTAACACTGTAATTTTATTCAGGTTGCTTACCTCATATGGACTTCAGCTTCTTCATTTGATAAATGTAGGGGTTTCCGTACATCTAATGTACCTTCCAGCAGCAAGGTTCTAAGATTCCATCTGAAAGGTGAACTCTGGCAGGAGTATTTACTAAGGCTCTGTAGGCTCCCTGCTACACATTCTCCAGCAGGGGGCACCCTGAGTGCCCTTTTCAGAGGCACTTGGTACTTCACTCTTTAGAGTAGCTGTGGAGATCAACCCTAAAGGGGGAGAACCTAGCCCACATACCCAGTGAGTGCCTTTAAAAGGTCACAATCTCATGGCATTGAATTACCCTGCAGTATTTTCTGATCGGTACATCAAATGCACACCCAGTCATAAGTGGAAACTTCAAGACATTTCGTGACTGATGGTGCCCCGTCCAGAATGAAAGACAATGCTAACCACTATTTATAAAGTACTTGATTGACGACATTCATAATTTTCCCATTTTCCCTAATCTGGACCCTGGACCACTCTCTTTTCCTCTAACTCAATCTTGGCTGCACCTGAAAATCATATATGGCACTTGAACTGCCATAACAAGTGCCGTAGCCCTGCGGGCTTACACAACAAAAATTTCCTTTCTCGTGGTTCTGGGGGCAAGAAGTCAAAGGTCAAGGTATCGGCAAGTCTGACTTCTCCCAACACTTCTTGGCTTGCAGATGCCTGCCTTCCACTCTTCGCTCTGTGTGAGTTTATATCCAGATATCCTCCTAGATGGACACCAGGCAGATTGGATTGGGGCCCATTCAGGGATGGCATTGAACCTTAGTTAACTCCTTAAAGTTCCTATCTCCAAATACAGTCACCTTCTGAGGAACTGGGGGGTAGGACTTCAGCATATGAATGGGGGTGGGCACAGTTCAGCCTGTAACACAGTCATTTAATTGATCTGGGCACAGCTCAGACCTTTGGGACTTTTAAAAGCTCCCCAGTGATTTCCAATTTACAGACAACATCAAGAACCACTGCTCTAGGCTTCCACTGAAGCCACTTGGGCTATGGGAAGTTAAACTAGGTGATGTACTAGAATCGTGTTTTCTCTATCATTACGCAAAGCCAAGAGTCCAGCTAAAACCTGAGACGTTCTGCCATCCTCTGAATGTTTGTACCTGCCTGAGATAACATGTGGGCTTCTTTTTTCCCCTTATAATGAAAAAAAAATGTATAGGGCTCACTCAGGAGTTTTCCGGAGTCCTGTGGATAATATTCTCTTCATTGGTACCACGTGCAGGATATCCTTTTACTTCCGAATATTACAAGTTACCTGAAATTACCACTATTTTACTATTTTGACTTTCAAAAATGCCAGTTTCATATGATTTAACCTAGTAATCTTTATTATTCCTCATTTAAGAACAAATAACATGGGATTTAGAGTTTTAGAGCAATCCTGTGAGGTACAGAGGGATCACGATTTTTAAGTTTGCAAAGGAGGATATACCGCAGTGCAGAAGGAATGAGTGACTTCCTCGAGTCTGTATGGGGATGACGTGATGGACTGGGGACTGGCACCCAGGTCTTTACAGAGCCCATCAGTGACTTTCCTGGCCCCGTCACTTCCCTTGAAAGGACAAGTCTGAGGCCCAAACCACACAGGCTAGCTAAGGGCTGACAGGAATCAGTTTTCCTGATGAACTCAGGCCCCTCCTCTCTGCTGCTCCTTCCTCAAGCCTGGGAGAAAAGGCAAAACCAAGAAAAACTTAGGAAAACTGTACTCGAACTTAAAACCCCCTACATTTGAAATCTCCAATAGCTTTCCACAAGCCCATTTTGTTCCCCTAAATGTGCCGTGCAAGGGTTGAAGGCTTGTTCAGATGATGTCATTTGCTGGTTCCAGCCTGCAGCAGGAGAGGATATACAAGACGCACCGGGGCCATGAGTCCATGCACGTGGAGATGATCTTGATCTTCCTCTGCACCCTGGTCCTCGCCCAGATAGCGCTGGTACAGTGGAGACAAAGGCATGGCCGGTCCTACAATGTGAGTTGCCCCCAGGGGCCTCTGGAACCACGCTCCTTTTCCTGTCGCATCTCTCCTTTCTCACCGCTTTGAAGGAAACGCTTTGGTTTAAGTCCGTGGTTCTCAACAGGGTGCAGTCTTGCCCCTAGGAGTTACTTGGCAACATCTGGAAACATTTTCACTTGTCATGCCTTAGTGGGAGGGGAGAGGAGAATGGGAGATGCTTCTGGCATCTCGTGGGTAGAAGCCACTGATGCCACTAAACATTCAGACAGCTCCTCCTGTAACTGGTGACAAGACTAAGAAACCCTGGTTTAAGTGAACCAACTTTCCATTAGCATGAACAATTTCTGCCAATGGCCCAGGAAAAGGAGGATTGGGAATAGCAACAAAAGATTGCGGCTAACTCTGTTTAATTAGCCATAAACTCAATTGGCATCAATAGTTGGCATATCTATAGAAATGGGTTAATGCAAATGCTGTACTGACCTCAGCAACACAAAGCATGGTCCCACTGGCACAGACCAATGCCACTTGAGCATGTCCATGGGAACATTGCCATCTTGGGGCCTCAGGATCATAGCCTGAGATCTTGCCGTCGTAATGTTTCCAGCAGTGGTTCTCAAATCTTAAGGTGCATCAGAATTGTTAAGATTGTTAATCAGATTCCCAGGTCCCACCCCCAAAGTCTGATTCAGTAGGAGCCCAGGGATTTGCATTTGTTCCCAGATGGTGCTGATGCTCCTGTTCTGAGACCACATTTGAGAACCTGATCATTTAGACTTGAGTATGTTCCAAAGAAAGAAGATCCTCATTTAATACCCCACATGGTTCTGGGTCTTGGACTGGCCGTTGTATAAGAAGACTTGTCTGTGACATACAAAATGCTGACTTAGACCAGTATTTTATTATATTTTATTTGTACCCATCATAAAAATTATTCCCTGTGTAGCACAGGATCTAAAGGAATTCTTTTGAATTCTGTAGAACGTTGAAGTGTAGACAATTTGCACATTATTTAGAAGGGGAAGTCTTGTCTTTTTGTTGTTTAAGTAAACACATTTATTTTCTGCCATGCGCCACTGTCTTATCAATTAAAATAAGCATCCTCTGTATTGCACTTGAACAAATTGTTTTTAAAAGAAAGAGACTAGAATAAGACTTCATTAGTTATTCACTCATATCAAAGGAAAACTCCTTAAATATATCTTAACCATGGTTTTCTCATCTGCAAAATGGAAATAACCTAATATTCAGAATTTCTCGAGTCCTTAAGTAAGAAGGAAACTGGATTCTTAAGGAAACCCTTCATAGCCCTGTTCCATCATTCCCTTATAACTGATAATGATCTCTGGATTAGATATTTTTAAACACGCTCAGTTTCCATGACAACACTGGTGTAGATTTTACATGGAAAGCCCCCTGCCCCTGAGAGGAAATGCCCCGTGAGCCAACTGACCTACACTATGTCCCACTTCTCCGTCATTTTTATTTGGTGATTTTCAAGGTGGCTTATGCCAAACAAAAAGAATCTGTCCGTGTCTTTATTTGGAGAAATTGCCCCTCTATCCACTCTCTGAAGATGTATTTCAGGGCACCAGTCAATGTGGGGCTCACACACTGGTTCTAGGTAGCCACGGATAGATTGGCCAGTGAGTCAGAGGCCACTTGAAGGACTTGTTGCCTTTGGAGGTTCGAACGCTTGATGACTCAGGCTACACTGGCACCAGGTAGACATCCCTGAGCTTAACAAGTGCCGGTTAGCTGGAGTGGTCTTCCCAAATCATTTCCTGTTGCTCACTCCCACAAGTTGTGCTGCCTGAAATAACTTTCTGGGCTTGTTACTTTTATTTGCACCCCGTCCCTCACCAATAACTGGCCTCCCTTGGTCCCCCCACTTCTGCTCTCCAAGGTTGCTGTTTCTGTGTCCTTCTGTCACACAGCTCCTCTATTTTATGGTTACCCAGAGGGGCTCTGGGAACCCCTTGGAGGGGACCAGATACCTGTGATAGCAGCCTCTCTCAGAGTGATCCTGCCTGGCACTTTAGCAGAGCCGGGAGCCTAGATCAAGATGCCCCACAGTGGTCAAGGACAGGTTTGGGTCTCATGGTGGCCCTGTTGGGACTCTCCTAGATTAGCTCATAGACATGATTGGCCTCCAGAATATTTTCTACTTCTTTGCCCATCAATCCATCTATATCTGTTATCACAGGTCCCAAAGGAATGGGTGGAGTAGTCCCTTTCCCCTGCATGTCTCTATTAGTAGTATTTGGCTCAAGGTGAAAGCCAGCATGTGAGGCTGCCTCAAATTTGCCCCATACTTTGCAATTCTTCCTAAGGTTTCACTGCCAGATCCAGGCATCAGAACACAGCCATCTCGGGAACTCTTGCTGGTACCTGCAACCACTGAATCTGGAAATGGTTTCCAGAGCAACGGTAGCTGATTCCAGCACCAGTTTCCAGCATTCTTACTGTACCCTGCGTGACCCATATTTAAAAAAAAAAAAAAAAAAAAACCCTGCGTATCAAAAAAAAAAAAAAAAAAATTCTCAACTTAACCTGTTTCAGAAAAACCTGTGTTTCAAAAAAAAAAAACTACTCAATTTAACATCTTTGGAATGAATTTGATATGGTCATATTTCCACAAATGCTGACCTGAACAGCCTTATCATCCAGGGAGAACCTAACTTTTAAATTGTTTCTCTTGGCATCTAAGATTATGTGACACCTCACAGAGCTACAGAGAGCTTTGAACACATTTATAAGATTCATCAGTTCCTGGCTCTTTTTTACAAGGGGCCATATAGGAGGATTTATTTCAATTATTCAATTTTGTAATCTCTATCAGTAGATTAGTAATATATGAATATTTATAACATGTTAATTATAATTACTATAATATAGTTATATATAAATTACTATATATAAAATTTTATATACAAATTACTGTTACTATTATGGTTGTGATAGTGAGTTTTTTATACATTAAGTTACCCTGGGAGATGATTATTTTTTATTCCCTTTCTGAAATATAGTTCAGAGAGATTAAATAACCTAGTCAAGGTTATATAACTAATTAGTTGCAGAGTAGAGACTAGAATCCAACCTCACTAGTTGTTTTGTTTTGTTTTGTTTTCATATCAAGGATAAGTTCCTTAAATATCTCTGAACCATGGTTTCCTAATCTGCAAAATGGAAATACTGAAGAAAGGAACCTGTCTCCAAAGTTATTGTGATTCAGAAACATTTTCCTGTGAGAACTTCTAACATGGAGACTGATATACAGTTAGTCAGTACCATTAGTTGACTCTGAATGCATTCAAGAGATATTGATGTATATTACAGTTTCACAAATTTAGTCATACATTGTAAAAGCATTTTATTAATAAAAGAATCCTTTTCTGAACCCACCAACCTAAATTTCTATACCCAGAGATACTATCTTTCAAAAGTGAAAGTGGAATAATTTCACTCTCAGATAAACAAAAAAAATGATGTAATTCATTAATAGTAGAATTGACTGCAAGAAATTTTAAAAGAAGTTCTTCAGAAAGACAGAAAATTATATAGGTCAGAAACTCAAGTCTACATAAAGAAATAAAGATTGTTAGGAAAGGAATAAGTGAAGATAAAATAAAATATTTCTTATTTTTAATTGACCAGATAGATAATTATTTGTTCAAAGTAGTAACAATGTACAGTTGACCCTTGAACAATAATAGGAGGATTCAGGATGCTGACCCCTCACATAGTTGAAAATCTGCATAGAACTTCAGACTTCCCAAAAACTTGACTGATAAATAGCCTTCTGTTGACCAGAAGCCTTACCATTAAGAGTCAGTTGACACATATTTGGCATGTGTTATGTTATATATTGTATTCTTACAATAAAGTAAACTAAAAAAAGGAAAATGTTATTAAAATTATAAGGAAGAAAAAAATTATAAGGAAGAAAAAATACATATATGGTACAGTACTGTAAAAAAAAAATCAACATAAAAAATATTTTTTAAGAAATCGGCATATAAGGGGACCCATGCAGTTCAAAACAATGTTGTTCAAAGGTCTATTGTACTGGTTGATTGTAGTATATGGATAAATGACATGAATGGCAGCAGTGTTAGAAGAAACATGCGGGAGGAATTGGGATTTCTGTGTTATAAGGTATTTTCACTACCAATGAAACAGAATAGTATAATTTGGAATGGACTTGATTAATTGTAAATGTATATTGCACACTCTAGGGCAACTACTAAAACACTTTTTTAAAAATATGTGATTGGAGCACCTGGGTGACTCAGTCAGTTAAGCATCCAACTCTTGATTTTGGCCCAGGTCATGATCTCAGGGTCATAAGATTAATCCCTGTGCTGGGCTCTGTGCTGGCCTGGAACCTGCTTAAGATTCTCTTTCGTTCTCTCCCCCTACCCCAACAATTCCACTTGTGTGCATGCATGCCCGTGCTCTCTCTCTCTCTTTCTTAAAAAACATATATACTAAGAGAGGAGAGAAAATGGAATCGTAAAATTCTCACTTAAAGCCAGAGAGCCTAAAAAAGGAGAGGGGCAGAGGGGAAAAGAAAGAAACAAAAAATTATGCAACAAACAGAACACAGTTACAAAATGGTAGATAGTAATTCAACTATATCAACAGTCACTTCAAATGTAAATAGTCTAAATACATCAATTAAAAGACAGAGATTATCACTGTGAATAAAAAATAAAACAAAAGAAAACCAAAAAACAAGACTCAATTATATATTGTTGACAAGAGACTCTTATAAGAATACAGATGTAACCATCAGGGAGGAAAAAGGGGCAATATATAATGATAAAAGAGTCAGTTATTTAAAAGGGAATAACAGGGGCGCCTGGGTGGCTCACTGGATTAAAGCCTTTGCGCCTCTCTCTGCCTACTTGTGATCTATCTCTATCAAATAAATAAAAATAACATCTTTAAAAAATAATAAAAAATTTAAAAAAATAAAAGGTAATAACAATTCATAATGTGTATATACCTAACAAGAGAGCATCAAAATATATATGGCAAAAACTAATTGAACTGCAAGGAGAAATTGACAAATCCACTGTTTAGTTGGATCAACACCCTCCTTCAGCAATTGATAGAGCAAGAAGGCAGAAAATTAGTAAAGACAGAGTTGACCTGAAAAGCACCATTCATCCATCTGCGCTAATTGATATTTATAGAAGACTTCATTCAACAAAAGAAAAGTACACATTCTTCTCAAGCTCACATAAGACACTTACCAAGAGAGACCACATTCAGGGCATAAAACACACCAAAAAAAATCTTTAAAGAATTTAAATTATACAAAGTATACTCTCAGACCACAAAAATTAAATTAGAAATCAATAACAGAAAGATAGCTGGAAAAATCCTGAGATATTTAGAGATTAAATAACTCATGAGACAAAGAGAAGGATATCAAGAGAAACTAAAAAATAATTTTTAACTAAGTGAAAACAAAAATACAACATATCGAAATTTGTGGGATGAAGTTAAAGCAGTGCTTGGAGAGAAATTTATAGCATTGAATGCATGTATTAGAAAAGAAGAAAGATCTAAAATCAGTCAGTTAAGCATCTACTTTAGGAAACTAAAGAAAGGAGTAATTTAAACTTTTAACAATCAGGAGGAAAGAAAAATTAGGGCAGAAATCAGTTGGATTAAAAACAGAAAATCAATAGAGAAACTCAATGAAACCAAAAACTGGTATTTTTTTTAAGATTTTATTTATTTATTTGACAGAGAGGAGAGAGATCACAAGTAGGCAGAGAGGCAGCAGAGAGAGGGGGAAGCAGGCTACCCGTTGAGCAGAGAGCCCAATGCAGGGCTTGATCCCAGGACCCCGAGATCATGACCTGAGCCGAAGGCAGAGGCTTTAACCCACTGAGCCACTTAGGTGCCCCCAAAATGGGTCTTTTTTCAAAGGTAAGCTAGATAAAGCTCTAGCCAGCAAACCAAAAAAAATATGAGAACACAAATTACTAATATCAAAAAAGAAAGAGGGGTCATCATTATTGTTCTTGTGGACATAGAAAGAAAATAATGCACAATTATGAATGGCTCTACAACAAATCTGGATAACCTAAGAATAGACTGATTCTTTGAAAAACACAAATAATACCAAAACTCAAACAAGGAGAAATGAATAATCTGAATAGGCCTATATCTATTTTCTATCCAGATATAATTGATATATAACACTGCATTAATTTTAGGTGTACAACTTAATGATTTGATATATGCATATGATGTGAAATTATTACCACAATAAGTTCAGTTAACATCCATCACCACACATAATTATTTGTGTGTGATGAGAACTTTCAAGATCTTCTCTCTTAGCAACTTTCAAATACACTTTATTGTTAACTATAGTCACCATGATGTATATTACATCCCAAGATTCATTTATCTTATAACTTTATGTTTGAAGATTTATACCTTTTGACCACCATCACCTATTTAATCCTCCCTATACTTACTGCCTCTGGTCTATATCTGTTTTTAAACACTGAGTCAAGGCACCCAGGTGACTCAGTCTATTAAGCAGTGCTTAAAACTCAATGATAAGAAAATAAGTTAAATGGCAAAAGATCTGAAAAGAGCACATCAAGAAAATACACAAATGGCAAATAAGCATATGAAAAGCAGTTCATCACCATATGTTATTAGGACATTGCAAATTAAAACAATAATAAGATATTGATACATTAATATTAGAGTGACTAGTGACTAGAATCCAAAAATATTGACAATGCCAAATGCCGATGAGGATGCAGAAAGCAGGAAATCTTGGTGAGAATTCAAAATGGTAAAGCCACTTTGGAAGTCAGCTTGGCAGTTTCCCACAAAGCTAAGCAGTCTTCTACACGATCCAGCAGTCATGCTACTGGGTATTTATTTACCCAGTTGAACTGAAGATCCACACTGACAGAAAAACCTGCATGCAAATATTTAATAGTGCCTTTAATCATAATTACCCCAAACCGGAAAAAACCAAGATGTGCTTTAAAATTGGAATAGATAAGCAAATTGTGGTATAGCCATACAATGGACTATTAGTGTGCAGTAAAAGGATATAACCTATCAAGCCATGAAAGGACATGAAAGAAACTTGGTTAAGCTGATCTGAAGAGGCTGCCTGCTGTAGGATTCCAATTATACAAAATTCTGAAAATTCCAAAGCCATAGATCATTGGCATGATCATAATATGATCATTGGCTATCAGTGGTTCAAGGAGGGAAAAGGGAAGGACAAACAAGTGAAATGGGGACTTTAGGGCCATAATATTGACCTGCATGATACTGTAATTGTGGATACAAAATTGTATGCGTTTGTCAAATCCCACTGAAGAGTACAGGACACCGAGCGGAGGTTAAGGCATGCCAATTTTTAAAAATTCATTTAGGAAATTGGAGAATCCCCAGGAAATCCAGATGGTAACATTACAAATGTTACAAATCAAACAACCTCCCTGAAGGGAATTAGGAGGGAAAGGTCCTGTTCTAAGTCCCTTTGGAAACCAGGGGAGTCTATAAGATTTAGGCATGGGGGGGGGGCGCCTGGGTGGCTCAGTCATTAAACGTCTGCCTTTGGCTCAGGTCATGATCCCAGGGTCCTGGGACCAAGCCCCGCATGGAGCTCCCTGCTCAGGGGGAAGCCTGCTTCTCTCTCTCCCACTCCCCCTGCTTGTGTTCCCTCTCTCGCTGGGTTGCTCTCTCTGTCAAATAAATAAATAAAATCTTTAAAAAAAAAAAAAAAGATTAAGGCAGTAGGAATTGCACAAGAACAATCGATAAAAAGTGTCCCATGGGAATATCAGAACAATTCCGATACTGCTCTATATGTATCCCGGAAGGCAACAATTAAATAAATAAATGGCAGATGGTGAGAGCCAGTTACTTATTATTTATTTACACCTTGAAGGTATTATCCACTGTATATAAAATAGTAGTAGTTTCACATTATTTCATGAATAATTTGGATCCTGTATTTCAGAAGTGAGGGGACTAATCCAAAAGGCTGGAAACATTTTCAGATTACAGCTATTAAGAAATAATGTCTAGCTTCCGAAGTGACCATTTAATTTGTCTTAGATTCTGTTCCATGGTCTGTAGGAACTGTGTATGTCAGAGCAGCTTATTATAAATACCTAGAACAAAGGAAACATTATATAGAAAACAAAGTTTAAAAATATAACATTAACTGCTCCTACGTGATGTCAAAAAGTGAAGAGAGAAAGTAGATAAGAAGTGGAAAATTCTTATTTTGTTTGGAGTACTACTAAATACCTGGATGTTTCCAAATAGTCTCAGTTTTTTTAGTACAATATAGAAAGAGCATCTGGATATTTGAATTTTTCTCTTTTCAGCTCATAGTGTTGATATGGTGTGGACTTGGCAGAACTTCAAAGTTAAATTATTTCCAAATGCTTTTAACAGCATTTTTTGACAGCATTTGATTAAAAAATAAAATCTCATTCAACACCACCCTCTCCACCTCCTTTTATATATTCTACTTGTCATATCTGCAGAAAATTAGGGGGAAGGTGCCAAAAAAGAATCCTTGTACTTCCCTTCAGATCACTAGAAGGCTTGATGACTACATACACAGAATTTGAGCTTCAGACACACTGTTAACTTGCCTCCACACTCCGGCAAATAATTTGCCACAGATTGAAATATTGCTCTATTTAAATCAACTTCCTCCCTATTAATAGCTGTGAAACACTAGAACATATTACCATACCAGTAAACCTTATGCCTGCTTGAATCTTTTTACAATGAGGCAACACACAAATAGATACAGAGTTTCATACATACATAACATTGCAGGATCTCCTTGAAGAACTTGAAGAGCAAAATCAACACTCTGAATTGATTTGAAGATAGAAGTAAGGACCAAGTGAATTTCTAATGGCCCTTTGTATGCCAAGATTCCATCCTTCTACTTCTCTGATTTATGTCCACACTCCTTCATTGCCTTGGCACTAATCCTAGCAGCAGTATTTCCTGGAGTCATTTATTTACATGATAATTTTCTGCTTACCTCTGGCATCTCCTTGCTCTTGCTGCACCTCCGCCTGCACAAATACACACAGACACATGGACAAATGGCTGCAAATACTTAGGGATTTGCAGTGCAAAGGAAATGAGCATCACATAACTTCCTCCCTCCCTCCTTGCCTCCTTCTCTGTCTCTCTCTCTCTCCCTCTTCCCTCCTTTTCCCTCCCTCTCTCTCTTTTACATTGTGTGATCCAATCATCATTCTATATAATTAGACAAAAAGTTATCTTTGTTCTGACTTGATTTGCTATTCTTTTCCGATTCATGATGTGCCTAGGCTCCAAGAAAAAGCAGGGTACCTTTGGGCAGCATCTGATTCATCAGGAAATTCCTTCTGCCACAACGTGTGGGTGGGGAGAACGTTTGGTGATGTGATCCAGATGCACAGGCTGCCCTTGGCCAGGAATGCAGCTGTGTTGTATATGCACGTGCCCAGATGGTGACCCCTCTGGCATTATTAATGTCTCCCAGCTGCCAGGCCCCCTCATTTGCAAGCACGCACCTCAATTCCACGTATTTTGTGTATTTATTTACGAGGCACCAAATTCCTACATTTCATATGTGGCAGTTGCTATTAAAAATGAGAAGTTTGAACTGCTCTGGAAATTGATACAGAATCTTCTAAATTGATACGAAATGTGGCCCTCGTTTCAAAATGCCCTCTCCAATTATTGAAAGCGTAATGCACATTTCTGACCTTGTCCCGTGCATGTTGAGAAAATATGGCACTGGGTTTACACTTTAAAGATAGTTAAGAAATTACATAGTTGCATTCCTGATATGATGATTTTTTGCTTTTCTTTTATTTCTGATCTCTCAAGCCTATTTTAAAAAAGTAGTGTGTCTATCCATTTGAACAGTTATTCGCAGCTAATTAAACCCAGGCATCAAGTAAGAGAAATTTGGGATCTTCTAGAAATAGGTTGATTCACAAGGAGAACTAGTATTCTAAAAATATGATCGAATCATTACTCCAAAATATTATAGATTATAATAATTCTATGGATTTAAGGAAATGGATTAGTCTTATCTGTTCTGGCTTATGATGTAAAGTATAAAATATAGAAGCATGGTAGTTTTGCTGAATTAAAATGAACTGACTCATCATTTTTTAAAAATTCAGCATTTTTATGGGAGAAACATAAAGATGAATCAAATTGGGTTTTTTTTTTTCAAATTTTTAAATTCTAGTTAGTTAGCAAACAGTGAAATGTTGGTTTCAGGTATAGAATTCAGTGATTCATCATCTACATACAACACCCAGAACTCAAGACACATCAAACTGCTAAGACAGAAAGATGAAAAATGCAAAAAATAGATAATCGGATTTTGAAAGATGGAATTCATGTCCATTTGCTTTTTTAATATCAGAAGTAACAAACTAAAAAAGCCAGAAAACATATCATTTATCATAGATAACTATCTCCAAAATCAGCTGTAGGAGATAAATGACCCAAATATTCGTGTGATGTTCTTTAAAGGCACCTCACACCTTACTATCAATAGCAAAGAGTCACAGTTGCTAGTGCTGAGTGCTAAAGTAGGTCTTATATTGAGTCTTACTTAGTATGTGGTTTCTGGCTCTCAGGAACAGTATTCTTCCTTTTTTTTTTTTTTTAAGATTTTATTTATTTGACAAAGAGTTAGAAAGAGAGCATAAGTAGAGAGAGAGGCAGGCAGAAGGAGAGGGAGAAGCAGGCTCCCTGCTGAGCAGAGAGCCTGATGTGGGACTTGATCCCAGGACCCATGACCTGAGCAGAAGGCAGATGCTTAACCAACTGAGCCACCCAGGCGCCCCAGTATTCTACTTCTTTAAGTAAACACTGTCTGTCCTATTTAGATAGATATTCATCTTGATTTCATAAATAAAGCTGCTAACTCGTGTATTCACTATAACCACACTCACAAGGTAGAATGGAAAATTAAGCACTGACAAGCCTATCCTGGAGATATGTCAGGTTCGGTTCCAGACGGCCGCAAAAAAGCAAGTGTGGCAAGAGAGAGAGTCCTGTGAATTTTTTGGTTTTCCGGCACATATCATAGCTATGTTTACACTATACAGTAGTCTACTAAGGGTGTAATAGCCTTATGTCTAAAAAACACTGTACATACCTTAATTAGAAAATATTGCTAAAACAATGCTAACCGTCACCTGAGCTTTCCGTGAGCCATAATCACTGATCACAGATCACCGTAACAAATATAATAATGAAAAAGTCTGAAATATTGCCAGAATTATCAACATGTGACACAGAGACACAACGTGAGCAAATGCTGCTGGAAACGTGCCAGACGCGGGATTGCCCAAGCCTTCCATTTGTAAAAACATGGTATCTGCAAAGCTTGAGGGACGGAGGCATGTCTGTTTCTGACTAATTCAGGCCAGAGTAAAGAATACTCTTTCCTGAAAGTACTGCCTGGAATCTGAAGACAAAAAAAGGACGTTATAGGGGCGCCTGGGTGGCTCAGTCGTTAAGCGTCTGCCTTCGGCCCAGGTCAGATGCCAGGAGCCTGGGATCGAGCCCCGCATCGGGCTCTCTGCTCTGCAGGAAGCCTGCTTCACCCACTACCATTCCCTCTGTTTGTGTTCCCTCTCTTGCTATGTTTCTCTCTGTCAAATAAATAAAAAAAAAACCTTTAAAAAAAAAAAAAAAGGACGTTATAGGGTATCTTTCCCGAAAACTCTCCAGAGAATCCCCTCAGATGAGCTCCATGTATATTTTCGTTCAAGTGTGTATATTCAGTGACAACCCTAGTGTTCTCCCAAAGATGGAGGGCAACTCTCAGAAGACTTCAGATCAGGTTATTTATGGGGATGAAGAAATAAAAAAGTGAAAAACCTCAGAAATGTCTCTTCATTTGATGTGGAAAAAGGAATGGCTGCGGCCTTTTCTTTTTCATGGACATCAGGAAGTCTTTTTTTTTTTTTTTAAGATTTTATTTAGTTATTTGACATAGAGAGAGATCACAAGTAGGCAGAGAGGCAGGCGGAGAGAGGGAGAAGCAGGCTCCCTGCTGAGCAGAGAGCCCGATGCGGGGCTCGATCCCAGGATCCTGAGATCATGACCTGAGCTGAAGGCAGAGGCTTTAACCCACTGAGCCACCCAGGCACCCCGGACATCATGAAGTCTTACCAAATGATTTTGGTCCTTGACCTTAAGGCTATTAAAGGACACAAAAATATATCCAGAGGCTTTTTTTCCCATAAGTTCTCTCCTTTTATCACAAAGACGAAGAAAGTAAAAAAATAAATAAAAATAATAAAAAACTTTTTTTAAAAATGACAGCAGTCTTTGTTCTACTCAGACGACAAATGTGTGAGAGTTATGCTCTCACAACTCCTTCCACATTCATTGGCAGACACAATTAACCAATCACCATGCTCTTTACACCGGCCCCGGGCTCAGAATTCTCCTCAGCAGAACACGTGTTGCCAGGTGCCCACCAACGAACATGCGCAGCTGAGACAAACCCTCTTTGCCATCCCCGGCTTACATCGGTGCTGAGCAAATCCTAGGTGGTTAGTGTGCGTGTGATCAAACATAAAAGGTCAGAGGTTATGGCTGTTGTTTAAACCTGTCTGCTTTTCCCAAGAAAGGTGGTAACTTGTGTCCGACCTGATCTAAGGAATGGGCATGTCACTGTGGTAACCCTATCGAGCTGACCCAGAAGCCGGCTGCTCAGTCCCTCCGGCTTTTGCCATGTGGGATTGGGGCCAGCCAACTTAACCCTCTAAGGCCACTCGCCCTCGGGTCAGTGGTACAGGCCTCAAGGAGTTACACAGAGATGAACAGGAAAGCGTTTGCTTCACATCTTGGCTTACCTGGAAAAGCCACCAGGACCTAAAAAGCCAAGGCAAGAAGCAAAAAGATGGGCTGTATATCGAATAGTCAGGAGAGTGCGGGGGGAGGGGGTTCCACAGTTGGGACTCCAGGTTAACCCTGCACGATGCACTGGGGCAGCAGGCAAAGGCGGTCCCAGGAGCTGCTGTGACGTCACTTCCTCCTTTGACATCACTGTGCATTTGGACATGTGCTCGTGATAGAAAAAAACAGCGGCTCGGCTCCCCGTATTGCATACTGTTTCCAGAGCACTTTCCCATCTGTGATGGTTTGAGCCCCACCTCGGTCAGCACAGGCAAGCGGGACAGGCATTGCTATCCCCAGTTTTACAACAAAAGTGAGGCTCATTTGTCCAGTCATGTAGCCTTTGACGCCCAAAGTTGCTTACATCTGAAATATCCAGGCGGAAAGAGGTAAAAGAAAATGATTATTTGGGGTTCTTTCCTATTTGAATTTTCCGATGATCAAACCAAATCCTTCCCAAACTTTGCATGGATAGAAGAGCTTACAGCTGGGTGGTGAGCCAGCTGCATATTACAGACGGGGTGGTGGAGGTGGTTCCCCCCAGAGTAGCTTCTGAATCATTCACTCGTGGACTTGACATTCTGGGCCTTCGGTCATTCAAAGAGCCTTTCTGTTCATTTTTCTGACAGCTTGTGACACTGTTGCAGATGTGGGTCGTCCCTGTCTATTTCACGATAAAACTCTACTGGTGGCGGTTTCTGTCTATGTGGGGAATGTTCTCTGTTATCACCAGTTACATCCTCTTCAGAGCTACCCGAAAACCCCTCGCGGGGAGAACACCACGGTATGTATTCCCTCCATTCCTTCCCTGACATCCTCTTCATGGTAAGCACTAAGAAGTACGCTTTATTTCCATTTTTCCCGGATGGGGCAGGAAGGCATTACACTTCTTCTGCCTTCAGTAGCCAAACTATTTAGAGATTAGCTACAGGGCTGTGAGTTCACATTCATTATTTAATGGCGATTCAGACACACCTGTAA
>CM053604.1:110266117-110303358 GCA_028646535.1 Procyon lotor | reverse complement strand
GCTTTTTCTCCCTTGCCTTTGGAGACATGTTTGAAAGAAGATGCTGTGGCCGATGTCAAAGAGGTTACCGCCTATGTTCTCTAGAATTTTGATGGATTCTTGTCTCACATTGAGGTCTTTCATCCATTTTGAGTTTATCTTTGTGTGCGGTGTAAGAAAATGGTCCAGTTTCATTCTTCTGCATGTGCTGTCCAGTTTTCCTAGCTCCATTTATTGAAGAGACTTTTTCCCATTGCCTATACTTTTCTGCTTTGTCAAAATTTAGTTGCCCACAGAGTTGAAGGTCCATTTCTGGGCTCTCTACTCTGTCCCATTGGTCTATGTGTCAGTTTTTGTGCCAGTACTGTGCTGTCTTGGTGACCACAGCTTTGTAATATAGCTTGAAGTCAGGCAACGTACTGCCCCCAGCTTTGTTTTTCTTTTTCAACAGTCCCTTGGTAATTCAGGATCTTTTCTGGCTCCATACAAATTTTAGGATTGTTTGTCCCAGCTTCTTGAAAAATGCCAATGGTATTTTAATAGGGATGGCATGGAAAGTGTCGATTTCTCTGGGCAGGATAGACATTTTAACGGTGTTTTAATGGCCCAATCCATGAGCATGGAATGTTTTTCCATCTCTTTTTGTCTTCCTCAATTTCTTTCAAATAGAGCTACAATACAACCCAGAAATTGCACTACTGGGTATTTAACCCAAAGATACAAACCTAGTGAGAAGAAGGGCCACATGCATCCCAATGTTCATAGCAACAATGTCCACAACAGCCAAACTGTGGAAGAATAGAGATGCCCTTCAACAGATGAATGGATATAGAAGATGCAGTTCATTTATACAATAGAATATTACTCAGCCATCAGAAAGGATGGCTACCCACCATTTGCATCGACATGGATGGAATGAACATGGGAGGGGATTATGCTAAATGAAATAAGTCAAGCAGAGAAAGACAATTATCATGTGGTTTCACTTTTATGTGGAACATAAGGAATAGCACGGAGGACATTAGGGGAAGGAAGGGAAAACTGAAGGGAGGATATCAGTGGTGGGGGGGAGACAAACTATGAGAGACTGTGGACTCCAGGAAACAAACTGAGGGTTTCAGAGGAGAGGGGAGTTGGGGGATGGGGTAGCTGGGTGATAGGTATTAAGGAGGGTACGTGTTGTAATGAGTGCTGGGTGTTATATGCAAATAATGAATCATTGAACACTAGATCAAAAACTAATGATGTACTGTATGCTGGCTAATAGAACATAATTAAAAAAAAAAAGAAATGATGTAAATGACAACTCGTGTCTCAAGCCAGTCCACCAACCCCCATGTAAGCGTCATGTTTCAGAAGGTCCCTCCCAACTAGACGTCAGCAAAGCAGGACATCTTTTAAAATACCCTCGAAACACTGCATCAGTAATATCGTAGAACTTAGGCATTGGGAGCAATGGCGCCAACAGGGAGGAAGCTGGGGGAGGGGAGGGAGTTGGAGGCAGGGTTCCAGAGGCTGGAGGTGAGCCGGCGTGTAAAGTCTCTGGAGTGCGATTCTGAGTGAAAAGCCCTGTGAGAGGCAGGAACAGGGGCTTCTGAGAACCAGAGGGAACAAACTAAGAGGCAACCAAGTGCTTCCTGCTTGGGAGCAACAGTCCAGCCCCCGCTTCTTTACCCTGGGCCCCAAGGACATCACCCAGCTGCTCCTTCTCCTTCTACCGCCTCTTCTTGTTCCAGTGGGCACAACCTTGCCCTGTGGCACGTGCCCAGTGGATCTGGGCTCCTGGCCTCTTCCCATATCCTTCCAGGTAAGAAGCAGCCACGTGGACCCTTCTGTAGTTTTCCTAAGGGCTTTTACTGCCAGGGATAAGGGAAACAAACAGGGTATGGGGCTCCCTTCTAGACCATCTGTACCCTTCCTCTCTGTCCCCATCTCCCGTTTCTCCATTTCAACCCCATGCGAAGAAGCAAAGGCTTTACGAGTGGTCAGGGTACATGCTGGGCTACACGGAGGACCCATCCACAGAGCAGGAGAAATCCGACCTGAGGCTCACTGGTGATTCCATCCCAGGGCTGGGGGAGGGGCTCTGGGAGTGGAGAGGACTTGGGATGAGGCTGAGCTCACTATTGAGGACACTGCCCTAGGGCTGGGGGGGCAGGGGCAGCAGGGGCAGGATGGGGGAGAAACTCCTGGGGGAGGAGCTCCCTTCCTCCGGACTTCTCTGTTCCTCTTTTGCTTACCTCCAAGCTATTGCTGCCAAAGCCACTCTAAGCTAACCCTAGGGCCAAAAAAGAGAAGGGGAGGCAGGGTCCCAGACAGAGAAACCATCCCTGAAGATCACTCTTATGTGAGGTACATCAAGAAGTTACAATCAATTTGTGTATGTGTGTGCATACTATTTATATAGTTTGTTGATATATTAAAGCTGTAGATTATTATTGAGCTTAGCTGATATAATCTACTTGTGTGTGTCACATAAAAAATAGAATTCTAGAAATTAAAAACTGACTTAAGAAACATTTGAGGAAGATAAAATACTTTATAATATATCATGTCCCGTATTTCTCTCCATTTTACACTCCACAGATTGGTCTACAAATGGTTTCTTCTAATCTACAAACTCAGCTATGCATTTGGTGTTATGGGCTATCTGGCTATCATGTTTACAATGTGTGGATTCAATTTATTTTTCAGGTAAGTCTCTCCAAGTAAGACCTTAACACCTCTAAGCCTTGCTTGCCACATTCACCTGGCTGCATTCTCTGGAAGCATTGGCCCTCTGATGTTCCATGCCCACACTGTGTATAGTGGATATCATTGGTAGAGTAGATGTCATTGGTGGAAACCACCAGAAAAGTGTAAGAGGAAACCCTAGAGAATAAAAAAGCTTCAAAAATGTATAAGCTTTAAAGAAAGTCTGTACTTGATGGGCAAATTTTAAAGATCATCATTAAAAGCAGGCTTACATTTGTGGTAGAGTAATTCTTACTGAACTACAAATTTTCCCTCCATAAAATTCTGAAGTATATTTCCTTGTCTATATCTTCCTTCTTAAAACCTCTAGAACTGTGCTGTACAGTGCAATATACGATAGCTCATGTGACTCTTGAGCACTTGAAATATAAAATAGAATGTTGTGTAACTATAAAATACATACTAGGTTTCAAAGTAGGAAAAAATAATTTTTCTATTTACTACATGTCGAACTATACAGTGGGGTATACTGGTGAAATTATTTCAGGTTTCTTTTTAATGTGACTACTAGGAAATTTCTTTTTTTAAGATTTTATTTATTTATTTGACAGAGAGAGAGAGATCACAAGTAGGCAGAGAGGCCGGCAGAGAGAGAGGGGGAAGCAGGCTCCTTACTGAGCAGAGAGCCCGATGAGGGGCTCGATCCCAGGACCCTGAGATCATGACCTGAGCCGAACGCAGGCACTTAACTGACAGAGCCACCCCAGGTGCCCTTAGCAAATTTTAAGCCTGTATTTCTGTATTGCCATGGACAGCACTGCTCTAGAATTTAGTTTCTGGTCCCCATGAAATCCGTTTTCCTGAAGACAATCAGAAAAGGACAAAACTAAGTGCTGAGAACTTGAATGAGAGGTAAGGAGGAAGGTAACAGCAAGAAAGTCTTGGGAGCAGTCAAGGAAATCGGGGTAATTATAACTGAGAACAGAGCTCCCACCAGAAAGATGGTTGCTGAGATGTGCTGTGGATGAAGGTTCTCATGGGCAGAGCTTCGGCCGTGTAATCAGCCTGTGGTCTGCAAAGGGAATTTAAGACCTACCACACAGCTATGGGAAGCAGCTCTAATAAAAAATTCTCCAGAGTATCTCTCACGTGGAAGTTTCTCTAAGTGTCCGGGACCTTAACAGAAATTGAAAGGCAGCGATCTGGCGACCTATGGAAGGCAGTTGAATGGAGTGTCAGCACCGAGGGGAAGGACTCTTCCTATGGCAACATCTCTGATTTTATAAGCATTTCAGGTCGCTTTCAGAGCGGGAGCTCCTACCATTTTCTAGCAGGAAAGGGGTAGAAAGCAATTGTACAGATCTTTATGATTTCTATATTATTTTGTTTTTGGAAAGACACTGGTTTCTTTTTTCAACATACCATCCATATAACTTTATTTTAGTGAATGTAGAAATATTCAGAAGGACTTTGTGAAATCACTGAGCCTGTAGTTGTCCCAAGACTATTTTCCAGTAGACTTGAAGATCCTTAGCCATGACTTCTCCTACAAGGAGGCATACCAAGAACTTAACCCTTCAGTCTGGGAAGAATTATTTTTTCACTCCTTACTGTTCTTGAGTACCACTGTTTTAAGATTCTTTTCTGTGGAACCATAGATCTGTCACTCTACTTTTTATTATAATTTATATTTATATATATATGTATTTTATATATAAAATATATAATATATAAAAATATATATTATATAAATATATTTATATATTATTTGTATATATTTATATATAATAATATAATATATATTATATATGTTTTATATATTTTTATTTATAATTTTATTATAATTATGTAAGATTATAATACATCCTCCTCAGAACATGGAGAGAAGATAATCTTCCTTCCTCCCCACTGCCCCAATTCTCAAATATACTCGGGCAAATCTTGAAAGAATAAAGTGCTTGCGCTGGAATTCTCAATTCACAACACCAAAGGATCTGTACCTTTAAGTCTACAAAGCTCTCTGCCTTGACCGTTTCCTCCTCAAATTAATAGAGCACAGAACAACCAGAAAAAGTTTATGGAGACAGATTATCCGGCTCCCCTCCACTCCTCACTTGCTGCCTGACTCAATCAGATCTACCGGGGCGCAGGGCTAATATTTGGAACTGTTGACAGATACGGCAAACCATATGTACAATGATTAAGATTCATTAAATTAGGAGCTAATTAAATTAGGGGCCGAGTGTTCATTTCTTAAAGAAATATTTCCCTTAAAAATGGGGTGGGGGGTCAGGTGCCTGGGTGGCCCAGTGGGTTAAGCGGCTGCCTTTGGCTCAGGTCATGATCTCAGGGTCCTGGGATTGGGCCTGGCTCCCTGCTCAATGGGGAGCCTGCTTCTCCCTCTGCCTCTGCCTCTCCCCTGCTTGCGTTCTCTCTCTCTAATAAATAAAATATTTTTTTAAAAAATGGGGTGGGAGTCGGGGCGCCTGGGTGGCTCAGTTGGTTAAGCAGCTGCCTTCGGCTCAGGTCACGATCCCAGAGTCCTGGGATCGAGTCCCACGTGGGGCTTTCTGCTCAGCAGGGAGCCTGCTTCTCCCTCTGCCTCTGCTTGCCACTCTGCCTGCTTGTGCTCTCTCTCTGTCAAATAAATAAATAAAATCTTAAAAAAAAAATTGGGTGGGGGTTACCATAGAGAATCCTATCATATTTGAAATATGATCCAACTTGCACAATTTTTTTTTTCTGATTAATACAAGGCAACAGAAGCAAAGCGCCTCAAAACTGGAGCTTGATCCTGGTACCAGTTGTTATGTTAAGCAAATCATTTCTTCTAAATCTCCATTTTTTTTCAAATGCAAAGTGAGGCTAAACCTACCTACCTACCTACCTAGAGTATCTGTTAGGTAGTAAAGTATTTGAAAGCAGGGATTCCTAACCCCAGGAGCTTCCATAAAATCACTGATCAGCAGACCCCACCCCAGGCCACTTACCTTACTGCTCCCGATCGGCAGAGCCGTCGATCTCCCCAGGTGATTCTGATCTATATTTAAGGCTGAGAACCACCAATCAGTTAAAGAGGTTCTTTCTGTTAGCTGCCCTGGGGCCTGGAAAGGTTCCCAAAATACTGCTGCACAGGTCCCACCCCCAGAGCATCTGCTGTCATTGGCGAGGGGGGCAGGGTGCAGGGAGAACAGTTTTACAAGCCACCCAGGCCTTTTTTTGCACAGCCCAGCCTGAGAACCGCTCGTTAGGAGACCGTCTCAAGAATTACTTTGTCCACTTACCACTGCGTAGTAAAATCCAGGGGAATTTAGAGAATTTAAAATTCTTTAAAAAAAAAATCAAATAAAAAAATCAATTAAAAAAAAATAAAGCTCCCAAGTTTCTGTTAGATACTCTAGCGGGAAATGTCTTCTAAGCTGCGGCCCTTCCCAAGCCCCCCAAATGCCACGTTCTTATTTCCTTACACTGCTGTTTTCAACAGAATCAAGGCTAGAGATTCCATGGATTTTGGTATTGTATCATTGTTCTATGGCCTCTACTATGGTGTAATGGGGAGAGACTTCGCAGAGATCTGTTCGGATTACATGGCTTCCACCATAGGGGTAAGTATTGCTTTCTTTCTCTGAAACCACTTGAAGAGATGGTCTCCTCTCACACATTTGCATCCGCTTTCGGAAACATGTCGGTCTGTTTTGGTTCTCCGAGGCCAACTGCTCCCTGATTCTCCTTGCATCAAAAAATTATCTTGGCTAATTGACTAGAAAATATACTTCTTACTTATATAAAGCAGTTGGGAAATAAGGCATCTTATTTATTTATTTATTTGTTTGTTTGTTTGTTTGTTTGTTTGAGTCATCTCTGCACCCAACGTGGGGCTCAAACTCACAACCCTGAGATCGAGTTGCATGCTCTACCGACGGGGCCAGCCAGGCACCCTCCAAAGGCCTCTTTTTAAATAAAATAATTATTTGGAAGCAAATGTATCTAACGTATTCCATTTGAAAGGATTAGTAGGGTTGGGTAACCTTATCCATTGGGTAAGTGTCCAACTCTTGATTTCAGCTCAGGTCATGATCTCAAGGTTGTGAGATCGGGTCCCATGCTGGACTCTGTGTTGGTCATGGAGCCTGCTTAAGATTTTCTCTCTCCCTCTCCCTCTGCCCCTGCCCCATCTCTCTAATAAAGAAAAGAAAAGAAAGGATTAGCAAAAACTCAATAATAACAAAAACCTTTCTATCTGCCTAACAGAGTCATATTTGATGCACATAAAGTACTTTGGAATCCATCAGTGCCCCAGGGTTACTCCTCATAAAGATCAGTTATCATTACACAGCATTAGAAGAAGTAGAAGATACAAAAACTGGGCTAAATGTATTCGATTTTTATGAATTCTTTTTTTTAAAAGATCTTATTTATTTATATGACAGAGAGACAGCGAGAGAGGGAACAGAAGCAGGAGGGGTGGGAGAGGGAGAAGCAGGCTTCCCATAGAGGAGGGAGCCGGATGCGGGGCTTGATCCTGGAACCCTGGGATCATGACCTGAGCCAAGGCAGATGCTTAACGACTGACCCACCCAGGCGCCCCAGGGCTAAATGTATTCTGACTATATGTTGTTCTCTAGAATTAAAAACAATATATCCCTAATAGTTTTTTTTTAAAAAGTCTCTTAAGAGTAAAACTCCAAATAGACATACTTTCTGGTTCAATGGATTCCAGATCCAGATTTTAAGAGCATTCATCTGCATCTGACACATGCCTGTCTCTTAAAAACTTACAGGGGCTCCAGGCGTGACCCAGTGGTTTCAAGAATTCCATGTTTCTGTCTTCTATAGTACTTTTGGTGCACAGCAGATATGAAATAGAAAAGCTAGTGCAAGTGGCAAGGGAAGAGTAATTCAGGACTGTTCTTCTCTGTCTCCATTTATGGGGCAAGACTAAGTAGACATGACCTTGACTTCATCCCCATCTCATCTGCCCTTCTCCATTTCTGTAGGCTCTATCTTACTCTTTTCCTAGAGCCTGGAATCCACTTCTGTGGTGAAATACTGGAACAAGATACCTTTGGGAATTCCTCTGCTGTGCGTCATCTATGGGACAACTACCTTTTTTCTAATGTTTATGGTGAGCACAGAAGGGAGCATTTCCACTCCTACCTCCTCTAGCAAAAGCCAGAAGTCAGACTCCCTAAAAAATTCCCAAAGTCTCTTGTGCTTGTCTATGGACAGGAGACAAGGAGAATTGTATGTCCTCTGTCCTCCAGTAGACCAGGAAGAAGAGATTCAACCTCATAAGACAAGTTTTTAAGCACCAACTTTCTAGAGACTTCTCACCTGATCCCACCTCAGAAGTCTCCAACTTATCATCCTCTGTCATCTTAACTCCATTTGCCAAATATATAAAACCCACCGCTTCAAGCTATTGGCACAGCCAACAATGACTTGAACTGATGGTGTGTGTGTGCACGCACGCATATACACACGCGTGCATGTTTGTACATATGCTTACGACAGAGGTAAGAAGGAGGGAAAGGAGGAGCAATTTCCATTCTCACACCAGTGCCTAAGCGCCACGCCAGACTAATTAAGTCACAATCTCTGGGAGCGCAGCCAATGCATCTGCTTCTTTTTAAAAGCTCCTCAAGAAAAAGAATGAGCTATTAAGCCATGCAAGCACATGGATGAATTGTGAATACATATTGCTAAGTGAAAGGAGGCAGTCAGAAAAGGCTACATATTATGTGATTCCATTTATATGACATTTTGGAAAGGGCACAACTATGGAGATGGTAAGCAGATCAGTGGTTGCCAGGGGTTTAGGGAGGGAACAGGGTTGAATAGGTGAAGTACAGGGAATTTTTGAGGGCAGTGAAATTCTGTACAACTGTGATGGTAAATACATGACACTATACGCTTGTCAAAATCAATAGTACTTTATAGCAGAAAGGGTGAAACAATGTGTACAAATATAGAAAATCATTTAGGATGGGAGAGAATGCCAGGATAGAGGATAGACCGTGACAGAAGAACCTAACCGTATAGCACATAGATGAGATAACCACAATGCAGGGAGTAGGAGAAGAAAGTGCTGACCTAAGTACCTTTGAAATGAGTAGAGATCTAAGATTAAAAGCAAAGGAACCAAACATAAGCACTGTACTCTAGTTCCTTCCCTTGGGGCTATGGGTTGACAATTCTGATACTGCTATCCATGCACTGCTATCCAGAATTGAACAACTAAGCAAATGGAGGACCCATAGTGGGAGCTATGTTTCTCACTCTCAGAAGGTTACAAACATGCCAGAAGAGAAGGCTAGAATGATCCCTGGAGTGATGGATTGGATTCGAGTTAAAGACAGTCTGGACTCATGTGTAGATTAATACAGGTTATATGTATCTTAATATGGATGGATACATACAGGACTATCTATTGCTATGTTAAGCACAGGGGTTAGTATATATGGATACATTTCCTGACTCTGTTAGCTAAGAAGCCCTAGAAGCAATGACACCCCAGTAGCAAGGAGCATACCTCGTGCCCAGATCGTTTCTTTTTTTTTTTTTTTTTTAAGATTTTATTTATTTATTTGGGAGAGAGAGAGACAGAGAGAAAGCATGAACTGGGGGGAACAGCAGGCAGAAGGAGAAGCAGGATCCCCACTCAACAGGGAGCCTGATGTGGGACTCGATCCCAGGACCCCCAGATCATGACCTGAGCTGAAGGCAGACGCTCAACTGACTGATCCACCCAGGCTCCTTGAGCCCAGATCTTTTCTAATCCCATTCTACAATAAAAGGAACCAGGGCTCCTTGGAGAAATGGTAGATTCTAGGTCTTGGCAGGGAACATACCAATGAGCCTGGAGTATTTTGTACTGCCAGAAGTTAAACAAGTGCTCCAAAAACCAACCAAACAAAAAAAATACCACGATGGTGAGGGTTAGTCAAAGAGATACAGAAGCCAACTGAAAAAGCTGCCAATGGCCAAAGCTGGAAAGATCTGTGCAACAAAATAGCAGTAGCAGCAGCAGCAGCAGCAGCAGCAAGAACATTGGGTTATAACCCAAGTCTAAAATAAATAACATGAATCTCTATTGACAGGAAGGGAGGGAGGGAGGGAGGGAGGAAGGAAAAATCTCCTATGCGGAAGAATTCCACATAACTATAGGTTGCATGGTCAAGTTTTTGTGTTACCTTGGGTGGACAACGGCGCTCAATTGATCAAACACTCAAACACTAGTCTTAGATATACACACACCCCTTTTTGTTTCCTTTTCTCTGGAGAAACCTCACTGACACTGAGAGCATAATCCCCCTCTCCTCATGAATGGGCTGCTCACGGTGATTTCCCTCCAAAGAGCACAGAATAGAAGGAATAAAAGAAAGAGTAGCTTTGTAGTGGAGAACCCTGACAAACACTGTCACAAGCCTGGTGATCAAGGTCAATAGCAACAGTGGTAAGTCCTGTTGCTAGTGTGTCCCCTCGCTATGGTGTGATGAGAATGTCACCTCTCTTCCCTTCCTCCCATAACCCCATAACGTCGGTGTCATCAAGAGAAAGACACCAGCTAAATTCCAGCTGAGGAACATTCCACAAAATACTTCCCCAAACTGTCAAAGTCATTGAAAAATGAAGTCTGAGAAACCACCCTAGCCAAGAGAAACCTAAGTGGTATCCTGGATGAGATTCTGGAACAGAATAAGGACATTAGATTAAACAAAACAAAACAAAAACAGAAAACTTAAGTAATCTGAATAAAATATGTATAAAGTATGTACTTTATTTCACAGTGTCAGTGTTGGTTCATTGGTTGTGATGAAGGTACCATACCAATGTAAGATGTTAAAAATAGGGGACATGGAGTATATGGTATGTGGGGGCTTGCACTATCTTCACATCTTTTCTTTAAGTTTAAAATAATTGTTCAATGAATATTTATTTTTTTTTAAAAAGCTTCTTAGGGATTCTAGGGGCACCTGGGTGGCTCAGTCGGTTAAGCATCTGCCTTTGGCTCAGGTCATGATCAGATCTTGGGATCGAACCCCACATCAATCTCCCTGTTCAGCAGAGAGGTGCTTCTCCCTCTCCCTCTGCCCCTCCCCTGCTTGTGAGCTCGCTCTCGCTCTCTCTCTCTCGCAAATAATCTTTAAAAAACAAGCTTCTTAGGTACTCTAATATACTGCTAATATTGGAATCAGTCTTTATCTGCAGTACTAAAAAGATGCTGGAATCCCAAGTTAGAATTCTAAAAACATTGCACCCAATGGGATTAGTCCATGTGCTCCTTCTCATCGGGTAGGAATTAAAAAAGATGGCAATGCCTTAGTTTACTCCAGACCTGTGAATCAATCTCCAGAATAAGAGAAAGGGTCAGGCTCTAGGTAAGCTTAAAAAGCTTCCTTAAAAAGCTCTGAACTGGGTGGCTCAGTGGATTAAAGCCTCTGCCTTCAGCTCAGGTCATGATCTCAGGGTCCTGGGATCGAGCCCCGCATAGGGCTCTTTGCTCAACAGGGAGCCTGCTTTCCCTCTCTCCCTGACAACTTGTAATCTCTCTCTCTCTCTCTCTCTGTCAAATAAATAAATAAATTCTTTGAAAAAAAAAAAAAAGCTCTGAACTACAGCCCTAGATAAGAGACATTTCCCCTTGAAGGATTCTGCACTGGGTAAGTTAAATTGGAGGTTATAGTTAGCCATGTGCTTCGGGTCCACGTGGGGTTCAGTGGGTTCTTACCTAAAGACCCTGACCCCATTGAAGCATCCCTGTGGGGAAGAGTGTTCTAATCCAAGGAGGAAACAGAGAAGACACCTTCTTGCTGTGTTCAGAGAATGGACGGCACGTGCCCTCCTTTCCAGCAGTGCTCTGTGCATTTCCCTCAACAGTTCTACAGCGTCAGTGGGATGCCCACGCGGAGCTTGTCAGACAACATCTGCGCCGTCTGTGGCCAGAAGATCATTGTGGAGCTCGATGAAGAAGGGCTCATTGAAAACACCTACCAGCTCTCGTGCAATCATGTGTATCCTTTTCACAGGAAACCATACGGGCTTCATCAAGCCAGTGATGGGAGGCAACTTTCAGATACCCCGTCATGGGCGATGGCAAGTCAGGGAGCGCTGTCTCCTCCCTTCCTCCTCTTCCCCCTCCCCCTCCTCCTCCCTCACCATGTTCTCTGCCTCACTGAAGCCACCTCCCACCCCCGAAACCCCAGGCCTCGATCCTCTGCCATCTCTCTCCGTTCCGACAGTCCCCGCTGAATGACTTACTCTTTTGCTAGTAATTTCCTTTTTAAAACTGAATCTCAGTGCCACAGGGACAGAAAAGCTGCAGCGTGTGCCCGAGACGCTGGCTGGGGAAGTTGGCAAAGCTGTAAGTGAACAGATAGCCAAGAAGGAACAGGGAGAGAAGGGTCTGGCGGTGAGAAAAAGTGGAGTTTCAGGCGCAGGGAGGGACCTAGGACTAAAGCAGGAGGAGCCTGGGTCCGAATCTCACAGGTCCGAGCACAACACAGTGGGCTCTGCCTGGAAATAATCCCGAGAACCTGCTTGTGTCCACAGTGGGAGTGGGGGCAGCTCAGTATCAGCTTTGGTCTTGGAAGGAGGACAAGGCCACTGGCAGCAAGACACCTTGATTACAGAAGGAGGGACCCAACCTTGAGCACCCAGTCCTTGGACCACTGGGCTCCTCTACCTGGGAGTTCTGGCCCAAATGGCTGATGGATCTTTAGGCGTTAGGGACCAGACAAGCCTGGGCCCGGAAACCAGCGTTCTTTGGGAATTCCAGTCACTGTGGAGGGAGACCCCAATATGGGGAAAGTTCCTGGGATCAAGAGCCCCAAGCAAAGCAGCCCGTGCTGCCCCAGCATAGAACTCTGGAGACCATAGTCGCGTTTGGGTGGGCAGACAATCGGCATTTGAATTCTTTTCTAAATACAGGGGGAGAGAAGGTATCGTTTATCTTTATTTTGTAGCACAATATCAATTTGATAATATTGCCGTACACTCAGTTCAAAGCTCTGGCATGACGAGGTGGTTAAACCATCTGTCTTTTGCCTTTGAAGCCCACCTAACTCAGTAATACCCTAGATCCGCAGTGCCTGTGATTCAGTTCTATTTAATCTGGACAGATTCCATTTATTCCATCCTGAGAGTTCAAAAAATGGACTAACTTCATCTGAAATGTAATAGGACCCCTTACTCCATCTTTTAAGCCTTACTATTTTAAGATAAGAGACACAAAGATGTCCCATATGGAATTCTATGGTGGTTTTTCAGTGTGGTACCTTTCCCAAAAAATGATCCTTCTTTGGAAGAAATTTTTCCAATCCGACCCTAGTTTTGAATGTGATTTACTTTTCAAATGTTGGACCAGAGCCCCTTCTGCCATTTGCAAGTGGAAATATTTTCTCCCTCCACCTTTAAAAAGCGCATAGGGATTGTTGTACATGTGTGCATATGTGATCTAAAATGTAGTCACCCTTAGGTTTGCAGGAAGCATTACTAATGGCAGACTTTAGCATGAGTCATATGAGCAAGGAAGGGGCGAACATGACTCATATTAACAAGGAGGGGCAGGGGAAGCAATCTGAATATTGCTCTGCAGCAATTCTGCTAGCTTGGAGACTTTTCAGCATCAAAATTTTGAGGATGAGACAGAGAAGATTAAGGAGGAGGTGGCCACTTCAACACTGTCTCCATGACCCCTGACCTTTGTACCTATCTAGAAGATGGGGCTGTACTCCAGTGCTTTTGAATAAAGGGCTGTAAGGGCTTTGGGTTTAAATTTTTTGTTACAATGCACCACTTTATGTTAATCCAAGCCTATTGCAAAAATGACCCAGTTCCAAAAACGTAAAATAGTGGAAATTCTTAGTTGCATACAGATCTATATTGAGGATTGTACACATGGCCTCGACTTGTCTACACTTCACTATTCTCCACTTGTTAGGGAGGAGACTTCCCCATCGTTGCTGTTCACGTGGGTGACAGCAAAGCTAGTCAGAAAATCATGGGTTCTGGATCCAGAAAGTCACGCTGGGATCAACAACTGTAGAAATAAATAAGCCAGTAGGATGGATCTCATGACTCTTCATCACTTTGCTCAAATCTACAGTGTTGTGGAACCCAAGAGAATATATTCACAAAAGTAACTGGTTTTGAGTGATTAAATAAAGTATTTATTTCATAAGTGGGCCCTTGGGCACTGCTTGAGGTACCGAGGGCAGAGAATGAGACGTGGCCCCACAGCTAGCCAGGGGTCTAGGAGAGACGTGTATGCACACAGAATGTCACGATACAATGTGATATGAGCTCTGACAGGAGCATTCCCCTGATGCTGTGGGAAAACCTCGGGTGCGCTCTCAACTTTAGGGGCAAAGGGTCAAACTCTCCAGACAAAGAGATATGTACAAGCGAATCTGTCAATGCCTGGAGTTTCAGAATTTTATTAGGTTTATCGTCTATTAAAAATAAGTGTCTCCTTATCAGTAATAAAAAATTGGTGATAGGACTGATGAGGCTAATAGAAATACCCGTAATTGGCGGTTTATGATTACAAGTAACTGAAGCTTGTCTAAGTGCCCAAGACAAGTCTGATTACATAGTAGGTCATGAGTAGTGCACAGAAAGTGGAGGAGGGAAATGCTATGGGGAATGCATGAGAAGCACACAATCAGCGAGGCAGAGAAAGGCCATGGTACATTTACATAAAATATTCACATAAATTTACATAAAATATTACTGTCAAAAAGCACTTTCATATTCTTTATCTACTTTAAATCTTGGGAGGATCAAGTGAAGCAAGAAGAACAGGTAAAGCCAAGGAGCCTTGGAAACGCCTCAGGGTCTACAGCTGTGGCAGCTCCGACCGCAAGCTCCAAGTCCAAGTGGGGGTCCCACTGTCCTGCACAGTCTTCCTTAGGTGGTGTCGTGCACAATCAGGTCACGCCTGACAGCCATCGTCCCCGTCTACTTCCTCCCCACAGATGGGGTCATTTCCATTATGCCGTCAGAAAGCAGACCTTGCCTTCAATATCTAGAAACTTCCCTAACGAGATGCCTAAGCTTTCACGAATTCTGCATCCGAGGTTGGTGCATAGTTGGTAAAAAGCAGACTTGCCCTTACTGCAGAGAGAAGGTTGATTTGAAGAGGATGATCAGTAACCCATATCCTTTTTCAAAAAAAGTGGTGCCGTGTTATCTTAAGTGTTCCTGGTAACGCAGTCTTCAATCTGAATTTTCAGTTTCTCCATTTCAGTTTGAGCAGAAGAATTTGTTTTCCTTTGCCGTTTATTTCAAAACGACTTTGTGGTCTCTTTTCTGCCCTGGGCCCATGTTACCACTCTGGCTGGGAACTCAAACGCCAAAACAGATACGTTCTACTCTTCACATTCCATATGTTCCACTTAGAGCGCTTTAGTGGAAATGCGATGGGGTGTTGCAAGAGTTAGGTGACTATGGAAGGGTTAGATCGATAGGTGACAAATATATAAATAGATGATGGATGGGTAGGTAGGCAGATAGATGGGTGACACATGGATGGAAGGAGTGGGTGCAAAGACATATAGACTGGAATAGAAATGATATTTTTAAAAAGGTTTCATTTATTTATTTGAGAGAGAGTGGGGGGAAGCAGTTTGGAGGGGCAGAAGCAGGCTCCCCTCTGAACAGGGAGCCTGAGGTGGGGGCTCGATCCCAGGACCCCCACATCATGACCTGAGCCAAAGGCAGACGCTTAATTGACTGAGCCACCCAGGTGCCCCTAGAATGGAAAGTTTAAAAGCCCCAAATGTGAACTAGAGTATAGAAAAAAAATTTTTAAGATGTACTAAGTTTTATTATTTCCAGAGAGGACTCTCTTTACCCCCTGTATTTTGGCCTTTTAAATTCCTTGCCATGCCTCATCTTATCTTGGGCTAAACCCTAGGGATAATAATATTGAAAGAAAATGAGGACCTACAGACAGCTTATGGCAACGACCAGGATTTTTAGGCAACAACCAAGGTTCTCCAGCTGAGGCCACGGGACGCCTCAATGGCCCCATCCAGAGCTGATTACAAATACTTAGTCCTCAACCCCACTGGCCCAAGACCATCATATATCTCTTCCGGGGACGGGGGTGGTGGTAAATGGGATTAAAACATATCCCCACCTTAAGCAGAAAACACTGAGAAGTTGGCATCAATCTACCAAGTACTCTCTCTTCTCCTAAGAGACAGCAGCCTTTCTACACATTCTGTGTACCGGTCAGCCACATTTTCCAGTGCTAGAGGAGACCCCTCGCTTGTTCCCCGCTCCCCCGACTTCACCAGCCCTAAAAATTCAGCTGCAACAGTGGCTCTTGGCAGCAATGCCCCCATCCCTGAGAACGGCAGAGAGGAAAGAGTTGCCATTGGGGCAGCAGAGGAAGCAATCCCGTGGGTCTCTGTGCCTTAGGTCCCTGACAGCAGAGAGTACCTCTGCAGGGGTCCCGCCCCCACAGGCCCGAGCTTTCTCAGGGAGTCAGTGCGATTCAAGCACAGCCGCGCTAAGGCCTGTGATGGCTTCCCCCTCCTTCTAATGCTCTCTCCCAGAAGTTCTCTTCTAATATGGGGAGACTGAGGCCAGAACCACTTTTGGGTAGCCCATTATGAAACAAAACCATCTGCATCTTTGTTATAAAATTGGCGATAATATCCCAAATGTCACCTTAAATGATCACATAAATAACAAAGGACAATGAGTTACTCTATATAGTCTCGAGAGCATTAACTTTGGAATAATACATGTACTCTTTTTACTCGATAAAAAAAAAATATTTGTCTTTATGTGTACAACATTGCTATCAGAGATATTATGTATTAATTATGTCCCCTTAGCACAATTTATCAAAGAAATCCAGGGGCCGCAGGTGGCACAGTGGGTTAAAACCCCTGCCTTAGGCTCAGTTCATGATCTCAGGGTCCTGGGATCGAGCCCCACGTCAGGTTCTCTGCTCAGCGGGGAGCCTGCTTCCTCCTCTCTCTCTGCCTGCCTCTCTGCCTGCTTGTGATCTCTCTCTCTCTCTCTCTGTGTGTCAAATAAATAAAATCTTTAAAAAAAAGAAAGAAAGAAAATCCGGAAAACGTCTATCTTCTATGTGATGTTTTTCTTTGGAATACACCGTGCGTTCCCTCTGATGAGCCAATTACAGCAAAGTCCAAGGCTGCCGTGGCTCATTTACAGAGGCTTCCATGATCCTTGGTTTTCCAAGGATCCCACTTGGTTCCAAGGTTTTCCCTTTCCCTGCTCTCTTTTAGTGGCGACCCTTGCCTTTAGTTCTTGTTTCAGAGTCTGGGATTTTATTGTAAACTGTTTTGGTTTGCTTTTGGAAATTCGGTGTAGCGTAAATAACAATGATAACCAAATGCTATAAAAATCATGGAAGGGGCCTCTCGGAGAGCACATAGAATTAACAAGAAAGGCAATGCCCACTCACTGCATTGCTTATTATATTTGCAAATGAGATTTATGAATATTTCTGCTACCTGACTGCACAGAGAGGAACCTCCTTAACTGAGACTTAGCTGGGAGCGCACACACTTTCTGTATGGACAAATCCTTGATTGGCTTCGTTATTTGGTGGCCTGGCAACCCGTGGTGATTGGAATAGTTCAAGGCATTAATTACTCCCTAGGGCTGGAATAGTACAGCAGACCTACTCCAGAGGCAACAGGCGGCATGTTGAAATACTTTTAAATCCTGGATCGTGCATTTATTATTGATATTCCTTTTTCAATTTCGGAGATGAGCCCAAGAGTTTAGAGAACTGAATAAAACTCAGAGCCCTCCAAAAGTGTATGTGGAAAGAATTTAAAAGAGAAGCTAAATATCAAAAATTCAGAGAAAAACAGAAGTAAAGCCAATGCATCAATACAGTAGTCATCAGTACAAGTTTATCGTGCACACAGAGAAAAGATCGTTTGCAAACCAGGAGCACTCAGACCAAAACACAGCATGAAGCCCAGAGGTAAATTTGAGGCAACAGCTTATATAGGGTGGAGACAGGGACTCTGTATTCTTCACAGAGATTGGTTACAATACTGGAATTTTCTTAAACGAAAGGGAATTGGTTAGTGATCACCTCATATCAATTTTGGGAAAACAATTTAAGTTTTGCTTATGATCTTCAGAGGCCTAAGCAAAAAAGTACCTGGGTCAAGTTAGCCTCACTTGTCTTGCAAAATAAGCTACATGGAGCTTTGCTTGTAAGACTAAAATGGTTCTGGGGCGCCTGGGTGGCTCAGTCAGTTAAGCATCTGCCTTTGGGTCATGGTCCCAGGGTTCTGGGATCAAGCCCCGCGTCGGACTCCCCCATCTAGGAGTCTGCTCCTCCCTCTGCCTCTCCCCACGGGCTCGTGCTCTGTCTCGTTCACTCACACTCTCTCTCTCAAATGAATGAGTAAAATCGTAAAAAAAAAAGGACGAAACTAGTTTTGTCTGCTCAGGGACTTTTCCAGGCTGGTCTCTGTTTGTGTTTGATTTTAATATGAACGACAGCATAAACAAATACAGCCTACTTTGCATCTTTCCCATCGTGATCATTTTCTAAGCCATGCAACACATTTGTTACAACCCACCCTGAACAGCCAACCTCTAATTTGGCTGATAATGTACTTCTTACATACAACCTTTAGTGATAGCTAAGATCTTCTGATGAGTTCAATGCCTTCAAAGAAGTAGGCAGAGATGTTATGTAATCTACAGTTTAATGATATGGTCTTCTCTGTGTGCTCGTGACCACGTGGCAGCTTTGGCCAGAAAGACCTTGAGCATAGAGGGTGTTATTCCAGAAACGTCTAGCATAAGGGGCCACACCCCATTCAACAGGCCGGAGGTCCACTGTGCTTCCTGGACCTGCCGAGTGCACCTGACCCATCCAAGGGCTGCACTAAAGGAGAGGAAAACCACTCTTTTCCATTGTGTTCTGGTTTTATTTTTCTTCATAGCGCTTCTTAGTACCTGAAATCATTATGATACATTTATTTATTTTTTTATTGTGTGTCTTCCCCTCCATGAAGGCAGAGAATTTTATAGATCTAGTTCCCACTGTATCTCCAGCACTCGGAGTAGTGCCTGGCATCTAGTAGGCACTCAATAAATATTTGTTGAAAGAATGAATTAATCCCACAGGAGGGGACAAAACTAACGGAATAGGAAAGAATGGTCAGAAAGAATTAACTCAAGAACAATACGTTGGCCTCCCAAAATGTACTTGTTCTAAATTGCTGGTGAGTTGTTAAAGAGCTACCACCGTATACCTAATATCAGACATCTATTCTGCGTACCTGGAGACATTACATTTATATGAAGTAGAAAGGAAACACATCGATTGTCAAAAACATAGGCAATGTACTTAATGCTCTTCGAAGTCCCATCACAGCTGTAATGAAGATAACTCACGCTAAGATTTTTTACCTGTTGGTAATTTTCCTTCTTGAAACTGCTGTGTTTCAGTATTATGATGTGTTCACTGTCAAGATTGTTAGATTTAACTCTGGCTTATTTCTCTACTCCACAAATATTTGAGTAGTTCTATGCATACTATATACCAGGCACGTGCAAGGATTAAGGAGATAAAACAAGATTCCTGAGCTTATAGTCTACTGACAAATGAAAGTCTTCACTGTTGGATAAAGTATTAACTAAAGGTTTTTAGTTAATTTAAGAGCCCTTAAATTGACCTCTGATGTATTTCCTATCTTTTTTTTTTTAATAGAGAGCGGGAGAGAGGGGCAGAGGGGGAGAGAGAATCTCAAGCAGACTTTGCACTGAAGAGCTCAACGTGGAGCTTGATCTCACGATCCTGACCATGACCTGAGCCAAAATTGAGAGGTAGATTCTTAACTGACTGAGCCACATGGACGGCCTGCCCATTTATCTTTTATGGACAGCTTCATGAGGGTAGCCTTTAGAAGTCTGGGCAGGTAAACGAGAATGTATCTGTGTGGAATTCTGAATGACTCTCAGAATTCAGAAATTTTGGATAATCGCTAAACAAACTCACCTGCAAAAAACAAAGATGCTATTTTCTTTATAGCTTAGTTATTGAAAACCTAATCCCAATTTTGTGAAGTAATATGTTTTTATACATTGAAAAAATTATGAAGAACTATACATAGTTACCAGTGGTTCTCCCAAGGTGAAGGAATAGGAGTGGATTCTTACTTTCTTTATATGCTCTTATCTCTTTTCCAAAATTTCTACAGTGAACATGTTTAACATTTGTGGTGAAAAAAATAAAGATTATTTTTTATAACATTACTTTCAATCTACCAACTAACTATGGAGCTCTTTCTCTTGCTGTTTAAATTACTGGAAACAAATCTACAGACCAAGTCTATGTTAAATTTGTCTGGTTCTCATGATCATTAACATTGTGCTTAAATGTAGGACGTAGAGAAATAAAGCAAAAAGCCCATTATTGTCTTTGGTTTTTGTTTTTTTTTCAGAGTTTATTTATTTATTTGACAGAGAGAGAGAGAGATCACAAGCAGGCAGAGAGGCAGGCAGAGAGAGGGGGAAGCAGGCTCCCTGCTGAGCAGAGAGCCCGATGTGGGGCTCGATCCCAGGACCCTGAGATCACGACCTGAGCCGAAGACAGAGGCCTTAACCCACTGAGCCACCCAGGCACCCCTGTCTTTGGGTTTTGTAACACCTTTCCTTCTCCTGAACTGTCCATTGTATCTCTTGGGCTGGCTACTATCTCCTCCATAACACTTTCCCAGGAAAAGTGAGGTATGAGAGAGAAGAAACACTCTCTGAGTTTCCCCAGGACTAAAACTGCTTTGCACTTAATGAACTCATTTCTCTGGGCTATTTTTCTGCAAAAAACAGGGTCCCTTGTATCACTGCAAGTACCCATAACAGAAAAATATACATTTACAAACTATAATCTATGAAAAGACGAACCACTTCTTGAAAAAAAAAAATAGGGCACCTGGGTGGCCCAGTGGGTTAAGCCTCTGCCTTCAGCTCAGGTCATGATCTCAGGGTCCTGGGATGGAGCCCCTGCATGGGGCTCTCTGCTCAGCAGGGAGCCTGCTTCCCCCTCTCTCTGCCTACTTGTGATCTCTCTCTCTCTCTGTCAAATAAATAAAATAAAATCTAAAAAAATTTAAAAAAATAAACATCTGTTTAGCTCACATGTTCAGAGCGGGATAAAAGAGTCTTTTTTAGAATCAGAAATAAGGCTTTTTCACAAGAAGAAGAAAAGCAAGATGCTGCAGAGGAAATGGATTAGAAGATGGGGTAACTAGAAACTCATCAGAACTTCACAGAGAGTTAAAGGCTGAAGGAAGATCAAAGTCATGAGTATGGAAGATTCCTTGGAAGTCCTCTAAATGGAGTATTTCATTTACACTCGACCCTTGAACAGCACTGGTTTGGCCTGCGTGGGTCCACTTATGCACAGATTATTGATTTTCCTAACATTTTCTTTTCTCTAGCTGACTTTTTCATAAGAATACCATCTGTAATACATATAACATACAAAATGTGTGTCAATCGGCTATTTATGTTATCGGCAGGGCTTCTGGTCAATGGTAAACTACTAATAGTTGAGGTTTTGAGAAGTCAAAAGTCATATGCACAGATTTCCAAGTGCACAGCGGGGAGAGGGGACTCACTGCCCCTCCTGCATTGTTCAAGGGTCAGCTGTTCTTCATTAGTTTCATGGAAAGATACAATCTACTGCATATGGTGTTCTATAGTCTCTCCTGAGTAACTGTGACTGGAGAAACCCATCCAACACCCAGAAAGGCAGACCCAGGTCACGCGACAACACCATGTCGCGTTTTGCATCCTGTAAAGTTTAATGGGGATTCAAGGTACTTTTTTTCTAGGAACAGAGACAAGTTTGGCTGAGTTTTCCAACCTCTTGCCCCATTGTTCTCAAGAGCAGTCACACAGAAGAGATAGCTAGGTGGGGTAGAGAATGCCATCTGCAGACACGGGTGAGCGTCTTTGCAGAAAACTGACCAACACATTCCTATGAGATCTGTTCATCTGTGCTGTTTCCTAATGAACCAAGCCAATTGCTCCAGGTAATCTGCTGTCAGTAATGGACCCCGATCATGATTATCTCACAGGATAAAGAAAAACCAAGAACCTTTTATTTTTAATCTGGTAGTTTTGATAAAACAAAACAAAATATCAACAGTTTTAGTGGTTTTAATAAGCAAGTCTGCAAATGACAGTGCATTCATGTCGTTTCCATATAAACATGTCAGATACATAATGTGTCAGTCCATATAAATGGACTTGGCTGCCATGAGTGATACAAAGACCACCTGCAGACCCAGACTGGCCTTTAATGAAGGAATCTAGGACTTTATTGCTGTTCTCAGATTTAACCAAAACCCTTTCTGCTGAGTTTCATCTGTGGGCCATTCCAGATAGGTCTTGGTGTTCATTATCTTCCGCAGCTTACAGAAACGCTGGGGGATGGCCTTCTTCTCAATGGGCTCCAGAAGAATAAGAATGACAGCATCATTGTTCTCATCAAAGAGGCGAAAATGGGAGAAGTCCAGCTCATACTTGCACCACTCGCTCTTCACGAAGTTCTCTGAGAGCACAAAGATGGTCTTGTGGCTCTTCTCGATGGAGTCAATGATATTGTCAATGATCCATTTGCCAGGGATAAAGTCCCGCTTGTGAAGACACAGCTTGAAGGGAGGGTCGAAGTGCTCCAGCTCCTGGACCATCAGGTTCTCCACCCAGTAGGAATCGAGCTCACTATAGGACACGAAGGCATCATAGCACACATCCCTGGGGGGCGCTTTCCTGGGCTTCCTCTTGGCCTGGAGCCAGGCCCACATCATTTTCAGGTACCACAGCCCGTGGAAGCGGTGGCACAGGACTCCCATGAGCAGGATCAGCAGCAAGAGGACCAAGCACACGGCAGACACCAGGGCCGCCCGGTGGCATTCAGAGGCCGGGAGCCGCGTGTCCCGAACCCGCTGGCCGCGCACGGAGAATGGAGAGTCACACAGGTAGTTGTCTGGCCAGTCGGTAAGGATCTGGGCCAGCGCCTGCTGCTCCCGAGTGAAAGACAGGAATTCACAGGAGCAAAGGAAATTGTTACCGCCGGCTTCCAAAGCCTCCAGTGTGCGAAAAGAATCAAGTTCCTCCTTAGAGAAAGTACTTATGGTATTTCTGCTGATTCTCATGACTCGTAACATGGGTAAGAAGGAGCCATCTGGTAGGGTCTTCAACTTATTTCTGGAAATATAAAGTTCTTTGAGTTGTGGCAAATTCAGGGAAAAGGAATCGAGGTTGTTACTGCTAATATCTAAAATTTCCAGTGTCCGGGGGATGCAGTGGGTGACACTGTGTATTCTGGTGTTAGATAAGTTCAAGTATTTCAACTGGTCTGGCCACTGACACGTTTCAGGCATAGAAACATAATTATTCTTACTAATGTCAAGGTTAGTCAGGTTTTTCAGAGTAAGCAAAGTTTCTCCGGTTCTTTCTAATGATTTCAAACGATTTTGCCTTAAAGTTAAGGTCTGCAGGAGGGGCCAGGCGTGCTCACAGGCTGAGTTTCTCAAGGATTCCTCCACCATTAAATTGTCACTGAGATCCAAATATTCTAGTGATTTTAGATGTTGTGAAAGTGCGCAAGGAACCAGAAAAACCTTACTGCTTTCTACTGTGATTCTTTTGACTTCTGCTGTAAGTGAATAGATACTACTCATGTCGTAAAATGAGTAAAAATATGGAATATTCAACCTCCGTACCGTCAAGGTCTCTATCCTACCTATATTTTTAATTCTGTCCATGTCGGATATGTCAAACTTCCCAAGCCCGTCCAGGGTACAGTCCTCAAACTCGACTTCTAACACTCCAGAGACATAATTCAACAGTTTCGTAACTTCGCTAAAACTTCCATCGGTAATTTTTACGTTTCTAAACGTCCACTTTTTAATCAACGTATTTGTTTCCCTGATGGATGCTTCTGAAAACTGGAAAGTATTCAAGTGAGTATCTCTCAGTTCTAAATGTTTCAAGGACCTCGAAAGATCCTCAAAAATCTCTAGCAAGAAAAGAGGCTGCTTCATGCGAAGAGCCAGGTGGCTGATGTTCTGAATTGACCTCAAACTCCTTGGCTCATACCTCTGGAGATTTGAAGCATCAATCTCGAGTTCCTCAAGAAAAGGGAGCCCAGCAAAATCCTTTTCCTGAAGCTCAGTGAAGCTGTCAATATTTCCTACTTTGAGAATCTGCAAATTTGTGAGCTGAGAAAAAAGAGACGTTTCCCCGAGTGATTTGTAAAGATTTCCCAGTAAGTTTAAGAACTTTAGGGAAGAAAGGGGCCTGAACCAGGAGGATGATAAGTTAGATAGGAGATTATAGGATAAGTCCAAATGTTCGAGACTCCGCAGGGAAATAAAAGAAGCTTCCTCTATGATGTTAATTGCATTGGAGGCCAGCTTCAGAGCCTTGAGGTTCACGCAGCCCCGCAGGTCGCTGTTGCCGACGAAGGTGATCTCGTTGTTGGAGAGGTTAAGGCTTCTCACAGCTGCCGTGAGCCCTGGCGGGATGGACTTTAAAGACCTGAAGCAGCCATCGCAGACACCAGTGGGGTCACAGGACAGAGAAGAAGCCTGATCAGGGGCCTCTTCCTTGGAGAGGTGGGTTACAGCCCCCAACACCCATACTGTCCACAAAACACGTGACATTGTCCAGGGGTCCAACCTACAAATAAAAGAGGTTCAAATGAGCGGTTGCGTTTGACAGTTTATCATGATTCCAATTCCTGAGAAACATTTTGTAAGGTATAACACACATACACAGACACACACACACACACACACACACACACACACACACACACACCTACCAGGAAAACAAAGGCAAATGGAATATATGAACGAGGACGACAAATCCAGGAATACCAACACAGAGATTTGTGCCCCTGTGCCGTGACCTAAAAGCCCAATACCACCGGGGAGTACACAGCAGGACTCACCAAGCAGGAGCCCAAAGAATGAGTGAATGAATGAATGGAGGACCGAATAAGCAAGCAGGTTAAGGAATGAGCTAAGCTTGGGTGGCTCCGTTAGGCATCCAACTCTTGGCTTTGGCTCAGGTCGTGATCTCAGGGTCTTGAGATCAAGCCCTACATCAGACTCCCCGCTGAGCTGCTCTTCCTCTCCCCCACTTACCCCCTGCTTAGTTCTCTCTCTCTCTAAAATAAGTAAATAGATCTTTAAAAGAGGAAGGAGCGGAGGGAGGGAGGGAGGGAGAAGCTAGGCTCAACCCTAAGGATTTACAATCACCTGCTCCTGCACTTCAAACCCTCTTGTATTTAAGCATGCCTCCCCCTGCCTCGATGTCCCCTGAGTTAGAGATCTCACGGAGCCCAGGCACAGCTCTCAATGGACAACTATTCACTGAACGCAGCTCCAGGGTGGCGAGCTTTCACCAAAAGGCGAAGGTCCCGTGCTCCTGGAGCCTGTCTGGCACTCGGTACTGGCGGGCAGGAGGAATGCTAGGAATGCCAGCCACAGCAAGGTGGTTTGCTGGGCTGAGGGACGATCAGACCATCAGAACCTTCTCCTCCTGCAGAGAAGTGCAGAAGCAGTGCTCAGTCTGGATGGGCTACCGGAATGAATGAATGAAATCAAGCGGTCTGCTCACTCTCCACCACTGTGAGATTCCTTACAACCTTCTGACCGGGAATCCAACACTTTCTTTCTGCCCCCCTGCTGGGCCCTGTATCCCTCTTTGCCTCGATTCAGCTCTGTCATTCCTTGTGCCTGTCCTCCTCTGTCTGGATTTGCTCCCTACACAAACTGCACAAAACATTTTTAAAAATTAACCCCAAGGACAACACTTCTTATGGGTAAAACTAATTTCCCACTTTCACAGAATGAGAGATTATCAAAGCCCAGGCTATGTAATTTATAGGCACGGGGAGTTAAAACATACATAATGTTAATACATACTTGGTTTGGAAATTTATTAGCTGTTGCTGCCAGATTTTTTTTTTTTTTTAAAGATTTTTATTTATTTGACAGAGAGAAACACAGCGAGAGAGGGAACACAAGCAGAGGGAATGGTAGCGGGAGAAGCAGGCCTCCCGCCGAGCAGGGAGCCCGATGCGGGGCTCGATCCCAGGAGCCTGGGATCATGACCTGGGCTGAAGGCAGACGCTTAACGACTGAGCCACCCAGGCGCCCCTGCTGCCAGATTTTTTATGGCCGCCCCATTGCAATTGCTTGGCATAGCTTCCCGTCTCTTTTAGATAAATGGGGCCACACTACGCAGAGTTATTTTGCACTTTCACTTCTTCCTATATCCACATCTTCCTATATCCACACAGAGAGACATTTCTGATTCTTTTTCTTTTTTAAATAGGTTTTCCTTTTTTTAAGTATTTTATTTATTTATTTCACAGAGAGAGAGAACACAAGCAGGGGGAGCGGCAGGCAGGGGGAGAGGGAGAAGCAGGCTCCCTGTCGAGCAAGGGAGCCCGATGCGGGACTCGATCCCAGAACCCCAGGACCATGACCTGAGCCGAAGGCAGTCACTTAACTGACTGAGCCCCCCAGGCATCCCTGAGATTTCTGATTTTCCCAATGGGTGGCAGTGTTTCCTAGTCCGGATACACGGCAGTTGGCCTTCCCACCAGCACTGAGTGAGAGCCCAACTGCTCTATGTCTTACCGCCACTGTGCCCGGCCAGTCTCTTTCATGTCAGCGATGCTGACATGAAAAGTGGGGAGGCAGCATCAGCTCACTAGAGTCTAAATCTCATTTCCTGGACTACTACTGGGTTGGAACATCTTCATCTGTAATGTGCATTGTTTCAGCATTTGGCCTACTGTTTTCTACTGGCTTGTCACTATTATAATTATGATAAATATTAAATTATATATTTAATACTTGATTTAATAATTTATACACATATATAAAGATCTATGCTCTCAAAACAGAAGATACACGTGTCACAAACACGGGCATTCCTTAGAGATCCTGCGGGTCTGGTTCCACAATAGAACAACTATCCCAATACAGGGAGTCAAACGAATTTTCTAGTTTCCCAGTGCACACACAAGCTATGTTTAGATTGCACAGTAGTCTGTTAAATGTGCAATGTCTTTAAAAAAAAATAGTACATACCTTCATTTAAAAATGATTTATTGGGGCGCGTGGGTGGCTCAGGCGTTAAGTGTCTGCCTTCAGCTCAGGTCATGATCCCGGGGTCCTGGGATCGAGCCCCACATTGGGCTCCCTGCTCAGCGAGGAGCCTGCTTCTCCCTCTCCACTCCCCCTGTTTGTGCGCTCTCTCTTTCTCACTGTGTCTCTCTGTCAAATAAATAAATAAAATCTTAAAAAAAAAATAAAACACAAATAAAAACGATTTCTTGCTAACAGAGGCTCACCATCATCTGAGCTCAGTGAGTCACCATCACTGATCACGGATTATCATAATGAATGTAATACTCATGGAAAGGTGTGAAATATTGCCAGAATTACCAAAACCTGACACAGAGACCCAAAGTGAGCAAGTGCTGTTGGAAACATGACAGCAACAGACTTGTTTGATGCAGGGTTGCCCTGTGCCTTCAATCCGTAAAAAATCCAGGCCCTACCCCCCCACCGACCTCCCCACGACGAAACAAGGTACGGCTCTATCTTCTCCCACTCTGTGCCTTTCCTTGTCATGTTCTACGTGGCTCTTTTGATGAACAGATGTTCTTAAGGTTTTCTGTTTTGTTTCTTAGTAGTGATTTTCATGTCCCGTTTAAAAAGCCTTTGTTATAGTATCATGAAGATATTTTTTTTATTATTTTCTTTTCTTTATTTGAGAGAGAGGGCAAGGGGGCGGCAGGGGTGGGAGGGGGGCAAAGGGAGAAGCAGATTCCCCACTGAGCAGGGAGCCTGTCTCAGGAGTCAGTCCCAGGACCCTGGGATCATGACCCAAGTGGAAGACAGACGCCCAACCGACTGAGCCCCCCAGGTACCCCTCTTTATCATTCTCCAAAACCTTAATTGCTTTGCATTTCATTCTTAGAGATTAATATTTGAGGTAGTGGACAGGATTCATTTTATTTTCAATATGGATATTCAATGGACCCAGCACCATTTTTAAAAAGATCATTTTGGGGAAACAACCAACAGTATTTACATTAGCCAATAGCCATGTGTCCTCATAGGGATGAGTGTGTTTCACTGCTCTCAATTCTGATCCAATGTCTGTCTTATCCTTGTAGTGGTAACACTATATTAAATATATAATGTATCTTCATATCCCAGAGGGCAAGTCCTTCCTGCTTGTTGTTGTTCTTCAAGTGAGGCCTGGTTAGTCTTGGCCCTTCACATATTCTTATAAATTGCAGAGTCCGCTTCTTTCTTTTTTTTTCTTAAGAGTTTATTTATTTATTTTGAGAGAGAGACAGCGTGAGCGGGGGAAGGGGCAAAGGGAGAGAGAGAATCTCAAGCAGACTCTAGCTGAGCGTGGAGACCAACCTTGGGCCCTGGATCTCAGGACGGTGAGATCATGACCTGAACCAAAATCAAGAGTCGGACACTTAACCGACTGAGCCACCCACGTGCCCCAGCTTATCAGTTTCAAAGACAAAACTTGTTCATTTTAATTGGCAATACCATGAATCTGTAGATCAACTTGGGAATTACTGACATTACAATACTAAATCTTCCAATCCATGAGCAGGTACATTTTTCCATTTATTTAGGTTTTCTTTATCACAAGAATAATCTTACGGTTTTCTGCATAGATATCTTGAGTGTATTTTATGAGATTTATTCCCAGGCATTTGATATTTTCAAAGATTTGAAAATAGTAACATGTACTTATATGTGTTGTGTGCGTATGTCTCTGTGTGTGTGTATATATATTCAATTAAATTTTATGTGTTTACCATGCATTTAAGCAACCTTGCTAAACTGATTTAGTAATTCCACAGTTTGTAGATTATTTTTATTTTCTATGTACACAATCATATCACCCAGATGTAATGCTGTTTTTTCTTTCTTGCAGTCTGTATACCTTTGTTTTCTTGATTACTGAATATTGAATTTTATCAAATTCTTTTTTGTCTTCTTATACCTACTGAGATGATTACATGGATTTCCTCCTTCACCCTGCTAATACTGGTGATTTACATTAATCAATTTAGTGTTGAGACAATGTTGCATTTTAGAATAAACCCAAGTTAGTCTGGATATAATATCCTTTTTATATTTTACTGGATAGTTTTATTTACTAATACTTTCTTTAGAATTTTCTATCTATATTCAGAGTAAAATTGCCCTATACATTTCCTTTCCTTTCCTTGAGTAGAATTCACCAATGCCGCCTTTTGAGCCTACAGTTTTTGTTATTATTATCTGTATATTTATCTTGTTTTTGTAAAAGGCATTAACTGTACATAACAGCAATGGAACTTTCAGATATTTTTTTTCTTCATCTGCCAGCTTTTGGTAAATTGTGTTTTTCAGGTGATTTATCATTTTCTTTTAAATTTTCAAATTTATTGACGCAGTTACTCAGAACATCTTCTTACTATTTTTATGTCCTATCTTATTCCTTAGATGGAGTTTTTTGTGCCTGCTTTTTTGATTATCTTGACTGTCAGCAGTTTACCATTTTTTACTAGCATTTTCAAAAACCAGCTTCTCATTTCATAGATCCTCTATTTCTTCTCTAACTAATTTCTATTCTTATATTACTATTTCCTTCCTTCTGCTTCCTCTAGATTTATTTTACTGTTCTTATTCTAACTTCTTAAGGTAGATGCTTACTCACTAATCTTCAGCCATTCTTCATTTCTTTTCTTTTTTTTTTAAAGATTTTATTTATTTATTCATGAGAGAGAGAGGCAAAGGCAGAAGGAGAAGTAGGCTCTCCACTGAGCAGGGAGCCCGATGTGGGGCTCGATCCCAGAACCCTGGGATCAGGACCTGAGCCGAAGGCATTTGCTTAACCATCTGAGCCACCCAGGTGCCCCCATTCTTCATTTCTAATATATTCATTTAAGGTCAGACATTTTCATCCAAGCACTAGTTTAGCTCTATTTTCCAGGCCCCCTTCTCTTCTGTTCTTTCTATATTTGCCTCTTCAAGTTTCAGTCTCGATGTTTTTTTCTGATCTACTTTCTAGTTTATTCTTCTTTCTCCAGCTGTGTTTAATCTATTGGTAGATCCATCCATGGCTTTTAAATTTTGCAGTTTTTGCCATTTTCATCTAACTTCTCTTTGGTTCTTTTCCCCATCTGCTATGTCATTTTTTATAGTTTCCAGTTCTCTGCCAAAATTTTCAACCTCGTCCTTCATCACCTTGAACACAGTAAGCCTCATCTAATAGGCTGGGTAACATTCTGACAGCCTTGAAGGACAGGCCGTTTAAGGTTAAGGTCTGGGGCAATCATGGATGGAAAGGTAAAGCTGAACCAGGGGAAACTGAGCCCTTAGGTAGACTGTAGCACAGCTCTGATTTATCTGGATGGTTCGGACAGTCTCTGTCTCTGAAAACGGATGAAGATGATTTCCAGAATGCTAGTGCTCACAGCTATCTGCAGAAGCTAAGGGAAATTTTCTCTAGAACAGACTAATGTTATCCGAGGGCTCAAATTTCTTCCTATAAACAGTTTTTCAAAGTGTATGTCCAGTACATCATAAAAGACAACCAGGTACTACAGGAAGCAAAGACAATGAGTATGAGAAGAGCAGAAACAGCAGGCAACGGAAACTAACCCATAAAGACTATAGATCCAGTATTGTCCCCACCCCTGAAACTGGCAGGGGTAAGATGAGATGAGATTACTATTTGGTACTATAGTTATCCCGTTGTCTTTCTGCTGAATCCGTTATTGAAAAAAATCACCTTAGTATGAGCTGTACTGGGCAACCAAAATTTCCTTGATCAGTTCCATTTTGTAATAAATAGCACCAATTTTAAGACATCTACTAGTTTTCAGCTGAGACTTAAAGATCAAATACATCTATTTTTTTAAATTTTTTCCTAGCCTTTTATCTTTCAACTGTAAAATTCTTAACAGCAGGGATCTTAGGATATTTCCTACAAATATTACATGGTACTTATGGCATGGTGACCTTTCAACAAATAATAATTATTGGTGATGCCAAAACTACCACTCACAACCTGACACTGAAGGTGAGAATCACATCTCTCTCCTCCTGTGTCCCCTCAACATTACAGTGTGGGGCAGAGAGCTCTGTGGAGTAAGACGCTGAGAATGGGAAAACCAGTGGCTACAGTTAGACTGAGTGGGAGACTAGCTAATGAAGGCTGTGGGTCTGGACAAAGTATAAAATCATCTGCTTAAAGAATCCAGAAAATTGGCAGAGCGGGGAGGTGTTACTGGCCCAAGACCCCGGAAACCGGAAACGATGGCAGTCTGACAAGTAAGCCTGGCAGGAGAGGCAACTTATGTGCACATCTGCTGATCCAGAATGGAGAGGAAGTTGAAACTCCATGGCCCCCAGCAAACCAGGACCAGATACCCCAATCAGGGCTACGTTGTAATGGTTGCACGAAGTAGGAGTAGAGAAGGGACAGAGGGCCAATGCGCTATTGGGAACTGAAAGTGTTACCTCTATAAAGCCACAGGCAGAGAAAAGGTTACCCCTATCTGAACAGGGATCTAAAAGAATCTCTGCCCTCTGGCCCTCACTGAAAGCCAGCCTACTTGAAATCTCCTGTAAGAAATCAGAACTCCAGGCCTGCCATGTACGCTGATGTGGATCCAAATATTAAAAGACAGAATAACTAAATATTTTTTCAAACTGGAAAAAAAAATAAGTTGCCAAATTATAAATACATATTGAATCCCCAGCAAAAAAGAACAAAAATTCGTTGTCTAGCCTGAAAACAATGTAATGATATCCTCAAAGGGCAAGGATGACGCATCTGCCAATCTAGACGTCAAGACTCGTTTAAATTATCATTCAAGAGCCAAAGTGAGATAGACATTTTCAGACACTCAAAAACAAAAAAAAAATTTTACCCATAGTCCATCATTGATAAAAGTACCCCAAAACATATGTTCTTCCACAATTTGGAAAATTAATAATAATAATAATAAATACATTTGGTAAGAATAGGCAGCAAGAAGCAAAAATTGCATTTTTTAAAATTTAATAATTGATAAGAAAGAAGATAGCATTCAAACACTCAGGCATGGCTTTTTGGTATGAGGAAAAAGTAATATAAGTTTTAAATGCTATTGGGGGGAAAACACAATTTTGGAAAGCAAGCTTCTTATTTATAAGGAGTAAATACAACTTACATTTATTAAGCGATCTTGATAAGAAGGTCACCCCCACAATGCCGTTTAACCAGAAATCATGCTCAACCGGGAAAATCAAAATAAGATATTTAACCAACCAAGCCAAATTCTTAAAGAAAACAATGCAAAAAATTAACTGGTAGCTTAGAAACTTACAAAACATGCTGTAAACTTCTGGCAATTTTCATAAAATGAGTGCATTATAAAAAGTTTAAAGATGCAGGGGCGCCTGGGTGGCTCAGTAGTTAAGCGTCTGCCTTGGCTCCGGTCCTGGGAACGAGTCCCTACATCGGGCTCCCTGCTCAGCCGGAAGCCTGTTTCTCCCTCTCCCACTCCCCCTGCTTGTGTTCCCTCTCTTCCTGTCTCTCTCTCTGTCAAATAAATAAATAAAATCTTAAAAAAAAAAAAAAAGTTTAAAGATGCAAATGTTCTCTGTTTATAACAGGAAGAAACTTAAAATACCGGTGAATAAGCCATTTTCAAATATAACGTTTGTCATTTCCTTTTTTTGGTCTCTGCTTTCAAGTCCTGCCACCCTATCCAACAGTTGCTTTTTGGCAAAGATCTGAGTTAGTAACAAGTGCAAACAAGACCTTCTGCAGGATTAGCATTATCTCAGCCAGCTGAGCTGTTCACACCTCATCAATCAATCGATTACAATTGATTGATTGTAATCAATTTACAATCACCCCGCCACCCGCAGAAAACAAAAACAATAAAACAAATAAACAAAAACAGTAAAAACACTATCCCGGCTTGTATCTACGTTCTAAACACAAGTTCTCATTTACAGAAGTCGGAGAAGATAGAAGGGGAACTTCAAGGCATTCTTATTTAAAGAACTCACCTAAGCTTAAAAGCTCTAAGTTATTTTTCTCATCAGAGACACAACTCCGATATTTTAAGGATGGAGGCACACGCAGGGGGCGTGAAGCTCACCCCCGCGCAGAGGCCGGGCTCGGGATCAGGGCGCGAGAGTCCCGGGCAGATCCGGAGTCCGGGCCCTTTCCCACTCCTCGCACGATGGGTCTCCCACTTGCGGAGTTCGGCCGCTGCAGTCTCCGAGGAGCGCACACACCCCCCGGCCGGACGCACGCGTGCCACCCCAAAGCCCTTACCAGACCGCCGTCGCCCCCGCCCGGAGAGAAGCGGGGCGCGCAGACCCGGGCCGCGAGGGCGTCGAGTCCCGGTGCCGCTCTGTTCTCCCCGCACCCCCGCCCGCCCGCCAGCCTCGGGCCCCGCGCGCAGCCGAAGGGAAAGCGGGGATCCCCCGCGCCCCGGCGGACGGCTGCGGGGGGAGCTTTCGGGCGCGGCGGCGGGAACGGTCCGACGTACCTGGGAGAGCGGCCGTCGGGCCGCGTCTACACCGCTGCCTCCGGACGCGACGTGCCCGGGCCGAGGCGGGCGGCGAAAGGAAAAGTGCGCGGGGCGGATGTCCCTCCTCGCGGGCTGTGGGGACCGCCCGCCCGCTACGCGCGCCGACGCGCAGGGGAGGCGAGGCCCGAGCTCGGTGCGCCAGCCGGGCGCGGGGACTCCGCGCCGCCTTGGCCCCGGGCCGCGTCAGGTGACCTTGACGGAGGCGGCGGGAGACCTTGGGCCGCCAGGGTCGGAGGAGGGTGCCGGGGCTGGCGGACGTCAGGCGCGGAGAAAAGAGAACTGAGATTGCCAGCAGCCCCGGTGGGTGAATTCCCGAAGCGCAGAGGAAGATTTCACAATCCGTGGCTAGTTACCCAACCAGTATTTTCTTGAAGCTTTGGCATTCAAAGTCTCCCGTACCCGGAAACGCAGTCTTTAAATTCCCCTTCTGGGTTCCTCTCCATCCTTGGGAGCTCGGATTCATGCTTCGCCCCGGGGCCCGCCTCAACACTTATTCGCGGGCCATGGGATCTGCAGGGTCCGCTCCCATCAGCATACCTATGCTCTCCTATACTAAAATAGCTTACCAGTCACTGTCCAGACCAACAGAGCAGAATCTCACCTGAGGAGCAAATAAGGACATTTCCCCCCTGGTGGTTCACCGACTGGAGCACCTATGTTGCATCCCTACTCTGACCATGAAAGGTGGGGGCCTCCCATTTTTCTCTAGGATTTTGAATCCGAATCCTAACCTTGTTCTTTTCCATCCCTGGAACTTCCGTCTCAAAGTAATTCCAAAAACAGTCTTACACTGACTTTTTTCATTGCTGCAGAAATTAGTGAAGAATGTTTATGAGGGAAACAAACTACCTTTTAAAAATTAAACTGCGTTGGAGTGCCTGGGTGGCTCAGTCATTAAGCCTCTGCCTTGAGTTCGGGGGGTTCTGGGGTCTTGGGATGGAGACTGCACCCGGCTCCCTGCTCAGCAGGAAGCCCGCTTCTCCCTCTCCCACTCTCCCTGCCTGAGTTTCCTCTCTTGCCCTGTCTGTCTCTGTCAAATAAATAAATAAATAAGATCTTTAAAAAAAAAAAATTAAACTGCCTTAATAGTGTCCATACAGTACAGTTTATATTCATAATTACATTTGATCTTCACAAATTAAGGCTGAGAAAGCATTCTTGCTTCTCTTCTACACAGGAGGAAATGCCATGTAAATTATGGCCCAACTGAGATTTGAAATGAGAATTTTACCCTAAATCCAGGGTTCTTTCTCTTACCCTATTCCATATCCCCAATCCTCATTAAAGGTGAGGCAAACTTAATAGGCATGAATGTGAACTTGAGAGGGCGCAGTCTAATTTTCTATACAGATTACTGACTATGTGGATATCCTTGATGATCCAGGCTCTGCGGTTCCCTGAAAAGTCTTCTTACTACAAAATCCCCACCTCTCTTCCTCAAGAGTTCTCAATTGTGTATCTAAAAAAACTTCTTTCCAGTAATTTCCCCTGAATCTAAAAAAACCTGGTTTTTTTCTCTATATGTCTTTACTTGAGCTGCCTAAATTGATGTTACTGCTTTGTTATCCCAAAGCCAATTAGAATTGGTCTGGTGGTCAGGTAGAAACCATTTATTTACCCACAAGTTACTACCAGTGTCATCGGTGTATAATAAAGATTCATAAGTGTTTTCAAAGCACTTTCAACTATATCTTTTCATCTAAATCTCATAATAATACATGAAATAAATAGTTCTGATAGCATTACACCTTTGGCTCAAATGATTGGAGAACTTACCTTAAGTCACGTGGTGACAAATCCAGATTAGACTCCAAGACTCATTAGTCGGTTTGCATTTTGTTTGGCATAAGACCTCCTACAACGTGCTATAAAACTTATTTTTAAGGTTAGAAAATGAGCGGGACGCCTGGGTGGCTCAGTCAGTTAAGTGTCTGCTTTCAGCTCAGGTCATCTTTCTCATATCATGCCTTGTAAATATTTAAATAAAATAATAAGAAATACATCTGTCAAAAATCACTTAATGAAAATCTAGTATAATCCCTGCACTATTTCATACACCCTTGTTTTTTATACACCCTTGTAAACACAAAAGCCCATTCTTCAAATTTTTTCTATTCTGAAAAGATTTCAGATTAACATCTGTAATTTTGGAAGAATGTTCTTATAATACTGCCTGTGCAAAATAGGAGTAAAATTCTAACTCAACATAGAACAAAGCTCTGAGAACTGAGAATATTTCACTGTGTGAATATTTCCATTTTAAAAACTAGAATTATTCTTTAACTCAAACACTTCCTGTTGAGGGATGGCCTTCTTCTCAATGGCCTCCAAAATAGAGGAGCTGGCTTTTTGTTAGCCCTTTGAGAGAAGGAAGGAGAAAACATCTAATTTCTCTAAGAAGTCATAAAATAAATATACTCACTTATAAAATATCTACCTTTTCCTTAATAAGTTGACATTGATTTCTCTCATAACCAAAAGAGCTCTAGGATATTTACTGGTGGAAAGAAAATTAAATTTCTTAAATAACTCAGAAATTCCAAATGACCTAGAAACATAATATCATAAAATCTTTTAATATTGTATGCAGATAGTTTTATCCCTTATGTAATGCTCATTTTCAGCTTGCCACCTTCCTAATATCACTCCATGCCTACTCAGGGTAATTCACCACCCAACTTTCATGAAGTCTATTCAAGGACTAATCTCATCATCCTGTAATGATTCCAGAAAATAAGATATTCTTGGCAGAATAATTTCAATGTTCGTTCTGGAGGAAAGAAGGGATGAGAAGGAGGGAGGGAGGAAGGGAGGGATTGATTCACAAAAACCTCTCCAAATAAAATTGATTGTTTCATATGTTGGCCCAAAATGGCTGATCTACATTGATTTCAGGCTTCTTGGTATGTATCTTGGGATTAGAAGCATCAATGTTAAATTAACTCAGAACAGAAAGTCCATAAAGGTCTTGCTTTTTCTTTAATGTAGAGAATTTGTAAATATTTCAGGACCTATTTGGGAAATGGAAGAAGAAAGAAAGAGACATTCCCTCCAAGTTCTTGGGTGGACTGTTCCAGAAGCAAAGGACCAAACCATGAGGATAACATACGAGGTCAGTTGTTATAGGATAGGGCCAAACACACAAGACTATCAAAGACAAGGCCAATGACTTTCATCTATTGCAAGAACTCCATTAAGCGACAGAAAAGGAGACTCCAAATTTACACACATGCATTGAATGTACCTGGATGCACATTTCATGAGGACATGGATGTTATTCTCCCTTTGTTGTGAAGCATCTCCAGACCCTTTGTCGTGAAGCATCTCCAGACCCTACAAAAAAGTAAGCAATAATCGACTAGTTGTCAAGTGGTGAATTGACTTGCCTTTTCAGAACTTCAGTTAGGTCTGGAGAAATGGAGTAGAAACACCCAAAGTCGCAGACACGCAGGGGGACTTCAAGGGAGAGAAGTCTGACTAAGGGCTCCTTGCCCTGACTTCCTAACCATGCCACACAACAGCGGGCCTCTTTTAAAGATGGGAATGAAGAAATACAGTGCTTGCTTTCCAAACATCCAGTTAAAGAAAACCATGAGTGAACAACTGCTATAATTTTGTTATCGGTAAGGGTTGTCTGGTCTCATTGGGCAGGAAGGGTATGAAAAGAAGGCAGGATTTTTTTTTATCAAGTTCCAACTTCTTTGGAACTCCTTGGAAATAGATTAGCAAATAATTGCTAAATCTGACTATGTTGTGTGGCAGGCTGGGTGGAGGGTGCTCACCTCTACGTGGATGGAAAAAGTGAGGTCATGATATGACTCCATCCCCGGGATGTGAGCTACATGACCACTGCCTTCTTAGGTTCAGTCCTGTGAGAAAGTATGGCTGTGATTCAAAACAA
>CM053604.1:110235379-110265617 GCA_028646535.1 Procyon lotor | reverse complement strand
CTGTTTCTGCTTTACACTGACTGACTGTCTCAATTTCCTCAGGACTATTTTAGTTTTAGATCCTGGGTCACTGGGGTGACTGATCACCTGTTATCGTTTCTTCTAGTAGATTCTACAACGAACTACAAGGTCCTGGTATGGCAAAACATGGATTTTAAGTTAGCATCAGGTAGACCCAACCTCAAATCCATGTGTGTGTTATGTGATTTCCAAGCTGTGTGATCTTAGAGAAATTACTCGTTATTTAAAAATGTGGAAAATATTTGCCTCATGGGTTCGTTACAAAGTTCTCGCCTCACTTTGCTCCATGTCACCGGCCACCGCTTTCTTCCCCCAACACACAGAGCCCGATCTCCCACTTTGCACTTCCTGTTCCCTCTGTCTGGAAGGCATATTCTCAGATGGGCTCTTCCTTGTCATTCAGGTCTCGGCCTACCTGTTACCCCCTCCCGAGGTCTTCCCTGACCACTCAGGAGGGAGGACCTCCCAGGGCTCCAGGGGGCTTGTCTTGTCCCCATTTGATTTCCTTCCTAGTGCTGAACATGATCAGGAATGGCCTTGTTTATTTATGACTATCGTTGGCAGCCTTCTAAAATGGCTTTCCCAAATCCCCATTTGCTGAAGATATTCACGTCCTTGTTTCATCCCTCCCCCTGAGTGTGGGCAGGACTTAGGGACTTGCTTCTAGCAAATGGAATATGGCAAAGCGATGGGACGTGACTTCTGAGCTTATGTTCTAAAAAACGGTAATTTCCCTCTCTCTCTCTCCTTGCTTGCTCTGATGAAGCTGCCTGAATGGAGAGGTGGATGTGGTCAAACACTGAGGCAGCCGGTAGCCAACAACCAGCAAGAAACCACACCAATGAGCTTGGAAGCAAGTTCTCCTGCAGCAGAGCCTTAACGTGACTGCGGTCCTGGCCAACACCCCTGCATGCAGCCACCTGAGAAACTGCAAGGCAGAAATCCCAAGCTAAGCCACAGAAACTGAGAGGTAATAAATGTCACTAAATTCTGGGGTGCACCGATAAATAATTAATACACAATAATAATTAATACCCGGATGTATTGTTTATTTCCTCCTCTGGAATGTTCGCACCCTGGCAGAAGGGACCATGCCTACCTTGTTTGGTATGCCCAGGGCAAAACACAAAATCTGGCCCATGAGAGATGATCAGTTTTATGGAGTGAGCAGACCAGGAGGTCACAGGCTACCTATGGAGCATGCCAGGAATAAAGAAATAAAAATTTGATTTGAATAAATGAGTGATGTTGCGACTAATTAAGTGTGAGGAAGGCTAGGAAAAGAGAGATGTCAGGCTGAGTTATCTTGAACTATCGAGGGCATAGGCCATTACTGTGGGCTCAGACGTTGAATGAACAAGTTTGTTAGCGAACAAACTGAGGCAGAGGTTTGGGTTGGCCATACACTGGAAGTGGTAGGCTGGAGTTGACACTAGGAGTGTGAGATGCCAGTACGATGTCTAAGAGGCTCTCAGAAGTAACACTAGCTGGGGCGCCTGGGTGGCTCAGTGGGTTAAAGCCTCTGCCTTCGGCTTAGGTCATGATCCCAGGGTCTTGGGATCGAGCCCCGCATCAGGCTCTCTGCTCAGCGGGGAGCCTGCTTCCCCCTCTCTCTGTCTGCCTCTCTGCCTACTTGTGATCTCTCTCTCTCTAAAAAAAAAAAAAAAGTAACTCTAGCTTTTCCCAGAATATGAAGTGAGAAAAACAGAATAGTGTGTATATCATATCCCATTTTTAAACACACACACACACACACACACACACACACACACACACACACACACACACACGTTTGGAAGGACACATATACCAAAATGTTAAGTGCTTCTTGGTGGGTGGTTGGATTTTAATGATTTTTTTTTCTTTCGATTATCCGTATTTTCTACAGAAAGAACAACCGATAACAGTATTTCTGCTTCAAAAGCAGGGAAATGATGGATTTAAAAGTCAGTCTCATGTAAGTCATTGAAGATGCAGGGATGAAGGTGATAACCCAGTGGGGAGAGGAGGGAGGACAGTGGTGGCTGAGGGCATCATCCCACGTCATTTTGAAAGCAAAATTTCTGGGGGAGTAGGAGCACAGACATCTGGTCCTGGCTGTCATGGTACGGCCACCGACCCCGCTGCCCAGCTCACTCTGTTCCATCCTGACAGCCATTTTTCTCTGGAACATTTCTCCACCTGCCTCTCAAGTCCCTTTCCCGCCACAGCACTGGCCTAGCCTTTATTTTTCTCACACCTGCATGTCGACTGCAGGCAGCCAACTTTCACAGCCCCTGGAAGCGGCCTCAGGGGCAACCCCTATAGCGATGCCCTCCCCTCCCCCCAATTGTTCCCCGCGTCCTTCCCTGGGTCCTCCTCAGCGCAGCCTGCAGGAGAAACCAGAGCCTTCAAGACCCCTCCTGAGTGGCTCAGTGGGTTAAGCCTCTGCTTTCATCTCAGGTCATGAGCTCAGGGTCCTAGGGTCGAGCCCCGCTATGGGGCTCTCTGCTCAGCAGGGAGCCCGCTTCCCCCACTCTCTCTGCCTGCCTCTCTGCCTACTTGTGATCTCAAGCTCTCTCTCTCTCAAATAAATTAATAAAATCTTAAAAAAAAAAAAAAAAAAAGAGCACTCCCGCCTCTCTCCCTGCCCCCAGGAGAAGCTGATTACACTTTCACTTCCCATCAGGAAGCCAACATTTTACCACAGTGTAACTACAACCTGTTTTTCAAAGTTCTGCTTTGAATTAATCTGGCAATGACCCCTTTCAGGGCTCCCAAGGTTTTAGGCAAGCTAGTTACTAAGGCAAAGGGTTTGTTCGTTTGAAGAGCCATTCAGTAGTTGACCTGCATTTGTGCCCATTACTGAAATGTAGGCTTTTCTGAGGGAAAAGCCACGTAGGGAGCACACACGGTGCTTTGGAGCCACGTTAGGCTCCTGGGGGGGGCACAATGATCCTCAGTAACTATGGCGGGAGTCAGGCCCCCTTCCCTCCCCCCGCGTCCCATATATGGAAGCCTGGAGGGGTGGGTGCTGGGTACCACAGGCATAGAAGCCCTTCTCCTCCACGCCCCGCCCCCCTCCCGCCAACCGGTGGGACCACATGACCAGCTCCCACCAATGGGCTGTGAGAAGTGAAGTTGGGTCATTGCCGCTGGGCCCACGCTCGGGAGAGTGGGCTGAGCCATCCGCACGCTCTCTTCCAGGGTGGAAACGAAAGAGTCGTCTTATGGGGGCAGCAGAGCGGCCTGAATGAGTCACAGGAGAGGGCCTTTGCCCTGCAGGATCCTCTGAACCTGCTCGGGGTCAGTTACTGCCGCATATGACGCAGCCTGGCCCAACGAATACCAACTCAGTTCTGAATTGTTACCCATTTTGATGTAATGAAATTTTCTGAATCAAAGCAGGAGGGCAAACAAGTGGTTGGTTTGGCTTCCGCAGCACTGTGGATGGAGAGCACACGGTGGACCGGGGAGCCTGGGACTACTTGCTCCTTTTCTTTTAATACTGAACCGTAGCCTGAGGGGGTCCCTTTCCACTCCGTTGGGGCAGCCTACCCAGCCAGAGGCCGCCCTGCTCATCCGTTCCTTCCATCGTTTTCAAGATTTTAAGTAAGCTCTACATCTACAGGGAAGGCATCTGATTGGCCAGATGAGGAGACACTGGGCAAAGTTTTCAATTACTTTTAATCTCTAAAGTAAGAATTTCCCTTTATAAGTCATACATTCTACGTCCATAAATAATACATTCTATTTTACTGACATCTCTGTACTCTAGGAGGAGGATTAAATGGCTCAAATATCTAGGTCACACAGAAATTATTATTTTGAAATGTTAATTTGAGTGGGTATAAGTATTACGTGCATTTTAATAAAGTTGTATTTTAAAGGTGACTTTTATAATACTTGTCTGGTATTTTAATTCATCATAATTAGACTGCCTCACATTTTGTATATTAGCTATACAAGTATTTAAAGACATTCTTATGTGCCTTTAATCCTAGCCCACATAATTACCACATACCTCATTTTATAGGATTTTTATTAGGGAATGCTTAGGGAAAGTTTCACTTTGCCTTTGCCTTAAAATTATATCCTTCTATTGCATGATGTAACTTTGATTAGGACTTGAGCATTTGTTTTTAACATGCTTACTTTTCCCCATTGTTAAATAAAATACTTTCCCTTCAGATATAATTAAAATTTTGGGAGATAGACTAATAGTAACACATGCTTATAATAGACAATACGAATAAAAAAAAAGATACAAAAAAGAAAATAAAAATCACTCACAAACCTACCCACCAGAGGGTGTTTCATTCCAAATCCATATTCTGCTACATCCCTCTCATATTCATACTGTGTAAAATATCCATATTCATATGCAAACAACTGTCCATATTCATGCTGTATGTAACTTTGTATCCTACTTCTCTCACTGCCTATGTCATTGTCTTACAGTTTTTAAGAGGCTTCCTAGAATTCTAATATCTGTACTATAAAGATTCCTGAATATTTATGTCTAGCTCACCACTGTCCTAAACACTGTAGTGAATATGCTTACACATCATTGTGGCAGCCAGAAAAATGACCCCCACGCCAAAGAAGTCCACATCCTACACCCTGGAACCTGTAAAAACAGCCAGAAGATGTTTTGAAGGGATCATTCAACGGGATCATTGAAAAATGATCCCATCTTTGAAGATGGGATAAATGAAGGACCTTGAAATGGGGGATGATCTGGGTGGGCCCAGTCTAATCACATGGATTCTGAAATTAGGAGAATCTTTCCCGGGTGAGATCATATAAGAGATGTGACAGTGGAAGCCGTTACCAGAGAGATGCTACATTGCTGGCTTTGAAGATGGAGAAAGGGGGCCACAAGCAGAGGAACGTGAGTGGGTGGCCTTGAGAAGCTGGAGAGGTCAAGGGAGAAGGCCGATTCTCCCCTAGAGCCTCCACATAGGAGTAAATACAGTGTTGCCAACACGATTTTAGCCTGGTGAGACTTGAATTGGATTTCTGACCCACACCACTGTAAGATGATAAATTTGTAGTGTTTTAAGTGACAAAGTTTGTGGGAATCTTTTTTTTTTAAGATTTTGACAGAGAGAGAGACAGTGAGAGGGAACACAAGCAGGGAGAGTGGGAGAGGGAGAACCAGACTTCCTGCTGAGCAGGGAGCCCGATGAGGAGCTCTATCCCAGGACCTCAGGGACATGACCTGAGCTGAAGGCAGATGCTTAACCAATTGAGCCACCCAGGCACCCCAAGTTTATGGGAATTTTTAATGGCAGCAAGAGAAAATTAACATCTGATTTTTGTGCACATCTTTTACTATTTTTTGTAGGAGTCAATTCCTAGAAGAGTCTTCAAGTGCCCTGATACACATTGCCAATGATTTTATAATTGCATCAGCAATGTGAAACGCGCCTGCCTCACTTGCCCCCATCAACCCTGAGACTTCATTTCTTATGTGTCCTGTTGTTTCATGCCCTCTCATTGAAATCGACAACAGTAATTATACCAAATACTGTGTAAAATCACACTGTGTAAAATATCCATATTCATACGCAAAGTTTATAGCAGCCAATCAAGGGCTTACTATCTAAACACTCATTTAATCCTCACAACTACTCTGTGAGGTATGTTACCACGGTCATCCCCATCTTACAGAAGAGGAAACTGCAGCACGGAGAAGCTAAGAATGTGGTGAAGCAGGAGTTAGACCCCAGGAAGTCTGGCCCCAAAGGGCCTGCTCTTTGGTGAGTTCTCCATTCACATCGAAGGTCCTGGAAGGCAGGGTCTTCTCCTCTACCTCCTTGATTACTCAAGTGATTCACAAGTTTTCCCCAGCGTTACTGTAACCCAGGGTGCCAACGGTGTTCCTGAAAAGCTCTAGGCATGGAGATTGACATCCGAAAGTTCACTCATGTGAAGAATTGTGTTAACATTTTCTCCTCCCTTGGCTGCTTTGCTGGTGGCCCTCGCTTGTCTCTCAACCACAGAAGAATTGGAGTATTCTCTAATAATCAAGACTCACTTCAACTCCCAGATTCCCTCAGCCCCCTTCCCCCAAGTCCTTTACACGCCCTACTCCATACCAGATCGATCCTACACCAGGTGCTAGAGACAACAGGGAACTAGACAAGTGGGGAAGGCTGTGCTGGGTCTGTGTTACAGCATCGCTGGCCCAGTCAGGAGTCTGAGCCCCGCGCCAGCGGAAGAACAAAGACGAGAAAGCCACGCCCCTTCCATTAGGGGCACAACCCCCGAGCTGGCTTCTCACCTTGTGCACATGCCACACAGCCACTGATTTTAGGCTTAAGTCTGAAGATAATCCTCCGAAGTGAAGATTTTTACTTTTTCTTGTATAGAGTGGAATAAAAGCTTACTTTGGTTTCTCACGTTTTCCTGATGGAGAACTGGGGGATGGGTGAAAATAGAAAAACAAAGTAAGTCAGCAATCACACTGAACAGAGCATCTTCTAACGTCTCACACCCTCTCCCTGGGGAATTTTGAATTTGATTCTGAAAATGTTTTGAGACTTTCTCATCAACCTCAATTATTTTTGTACGTGGGAAAATAGACTTAACGCAAAACTTCCCGTTTTAATCATTTTGAAGCGTGGTCAGTGACACGAAGGACGTTCACACTGTTGTGCGACTGTCCCCACCATCCATTCCGGAAGGTTTTCATCTTCCCCAATGGAAAGTGGACACATGAAAAAACCATCCCCATAGCCTCAGCCCTGGTGACCATCCTACTGTGTGAATCTGACCACCCAGGTACCTCATTCTGGAAGAATCATAGAGTAACAATCCCATGATTGGCTTAGTTCACTGAGCATCGAGTTTTCATAGTCCCTCCCCACTGTGGCATGAATCAGAATCGTCTTCCCTTTTGAGGCTGAACAGCCCATTCTATGTATATATCGGGTTTTGACTGTCCATCTGTCAATGGACAATTAGGTTGTTCTCACCTTTCAGCTACTGGACACCTTTCAGGGGCTATGGACGCAGGTGTGCAAACATTTCTCTAAGTCCTTGCTTTTGATTCTTTTGGGGTATATACCTAGAATCCAAATGATTTTGACATTATTCAACATTGGGGGTGGGAGGTCTGCTTTACCTAAGTCAGGATTCGAACTTGGCCGCCTTAGTAGTCCCCGGCAGCCGAGCACGCTGGGAGGCTCTCCTCACCGAAGGGCAAGCCCAGGTTTGCAGTATGCCGGCCCTCCTCCCAGTCCCAGGCCCCCTGCCCCCCAGCAGAGAGAAATCCAAAGCCAGCATACCCAGCTGGGTATCATATCCACTCAAAACCCTCTCCTACTGAATTTCCAATAAAGATGAGACAAAATGTAAAAATCAGATGTTTTTATTAAAAGTTAAAAATCTTTCCAAAGTTTACACGTGCACATAGACACTTCCACCATCTTATGGATTTCTAAGATCACTGACAAGCAGATATCCACTGGTCAGGCAAACTGCTTCGGCTACCTAACTCCCCTGAGGTTTTGCATTTGGAGAAAGCCTGCTCACTCAGGGGGAAAGCAAACACTTACCAGAATGTGCCCGCTGCTGCTGGTGCCCCCACACCGGCAGGACGGAGGGGAGGGAACACTCTCGCCCTGCTGAACAGGCGGGGCAGTGCTGGGCTCTCTGCTTTGCCCCAGCAGCCCGACCGCTGGGCCCGGAAGGAGCCACCATCCGCCCAGAGCAGGGGCTGTCCAGGCAAGGGAGCAAGCCGCTTAACTGGGCATCCCAAATGGAGAACTTGAAGCCAAATCCTGACGGCTCGAGCCTGGGGTCAGTTCAATCAGAACCTCTGGGAATGTCACCAGATAAAGGTCATTTAGGAAGTCCCCAGCGGGGGCAGGCCTCTGATGCCCAAGGAGGGGAGAACTATAGCGGCCCCTCCTTCCTCAACTCTTACCTTCTTAGAAGTCCCCCTTGTTTCAATTTAAAACATTTGGCACGTCTGACACCTTTCTTCAGTTATGAAGAAGTTATGACATAGGGATGCTGAAGTTACTTTTTTTTTTTTTTTTAAAGATTTTATTTATTTGACAGAGAGAAACACAGCAAGAGAGGGAACACAAGCAGAGGGAATGGCAGCGGGAGAAGCAGGCTTTCTGCGGAGCAGGGAGCCCAATGCGGGGCTGGATCCCAGGCCCCTGGGATCTGACCCGGGCCGAAGGCAGACGCGTAACGACTGAGCCACCCAGGTGCCCCTGGATGCTGAAGTTTCTACCAGTGATTTGTAATGGGTCAAAAAAAAAAAAAAAAGAGCACCCAGATTTCATTAAAAAAATTTATTTTCATATAAAAGTGCCAAAATATCCACCAATGTCATAATCTATCTCAACAACCAGTTTACGCTAGTAATCAAAACACGAGCCTCTTTATTCACATTGTTTAAAAAATCAAACTCTTTTCACACATTCCCGCAGTAGCTTGAGTCTCTGGACAGTGGGAAGCTTGCACTCCTGTTTGCCGCAGTGGGCCGTATGTCCAGGTCCACGTAGGCACGAAACGGGTTAAACCCTGGGTAGTACTCCTTGCACATGACAGCCTGGTTTTCCATGGGAGTCGAATGTTCCGCGGTGGGACTGAAGGGGCAGCAACTTTCATATACATCGCTTTGCGGGGCCCAGATGGAACCAAAAAGTCCAGACATTGGAGACAAGCTTCTGGTGCTTGTGAGGTAGGGCTGAGGTGCGCATGAGGAGGGCGAGAAAGAGGAACTTTTTAGAAAGGCAACATCGAGGTTGGACACCACAATGCTGGGCACTCATCCAAGTCACCGGGAAGTCAATAAACTGTTCTCAACCCTCCAGGTTGCCTCAACGCCATTCTTCTCAAACAGAGGGTTGAGAAATCCTCATCTCCCTGGATAAACTTACTTTCCAAGGAAGGACCCCCTAGGTTAAATGCCCTCGACCCGTAAAAAGTGTCTTGAGTGGATGTGAGAGGGAGGAGGCACGGGCCAGTGAGCCACCTCCCTGCAACTTTCATTCCTCTCTGAGCGCAGCTAAAAGGTCAGCAGGACCGCATAGACACAGCTGGGTCACAGAGGGCTTCCTGGCCCGGATTCAATTTTATCGACCCACCATCACCCCTCCGTGTCCTCTGGGTCACCTTTCTCGTTCAGGGCAGCTAGACTGCCCGTGTCCACAGGCCCCCCCTGCACCCCCCCTCCCCCATCTGACTGGGCCTCCGGCTCCTTCAGAGGGTGGCTGGCCCGGCTTCTGGGATCTAAAGGACACAAGCCAGGCTTTGGCCGACCCGAAGCTGACCCCGAAGTGAAGTGAGACCAGGATTAAAGAAGCACCAGAAAGAACGCGGAGCTGCCCCGGGGTCACGGCACTGACCGGAGAGTTGAGGAGACCCGCGTGTCCCCAGGCAGTCGGCATGTTGGGCGGGGGGCTCCAGGTAGACGGAGAGCTGTGATCCATAAAGTCTGTCTGAATTTCAGCAGGACAAGGGAAGCCGTTGGGGTAATTCATGTTTTCTACAAAGAGTGGAAGACAACGACACAGGTAAACATTTTTACGGTGAGACCCTAATTCTAGCTCTCAGGCCAAAAGCTTTCAAGGCCTTCCCACGCTGCTGAGGTAAAGACCCGTGTAGACACTTGGCGGGCTCTTACCCTGCCATTCTCAAGGTTCAAACTATTTGTGAGATATGCTATCTAGGAAGCCCTCAGGAAGGAAGGTCTGCCTCCGGGCTTGATGTTCTGTATTTGACAATTTGGCAGGAGGCTTTCTAATGAAGACTCCCGCAGACTGGACCCGTGTCAACATTCTTACCAGCCCTTAACGTTTGCTTTTATTACCTGCCGGGCCGACCTCAGCTTCCTACAAGTTCAGCATGCGGAGTGACCAGAGCAATATGAAATCAGCACTTCTTAGCTAAGTAGGAAGGTACAGCTGTCCCCCCTTTATCCACGGGAAATACGTTCCAGGACCCCCAGTGGATGCCTGAAGCCTCGGATCCTCCGGAACCCTATGTATGTTATGTTTTCTTTCTATACATAAATACCTGGGGTAAAGTGCAATTTATAAAATAAGCACAGGAAGAGATTAACTAATAAAATACAAAATTATAACAACACACTGTAACAGAAGTTATGGGAATGCGCCCTCTTTTTCTTTGCCTCTCAGAGTATCGTGTACCGCACCCACCCTTCTTGGGTTTGCTGTGAGACAGCAAACTGCACAGGTGAGCAGAGGAGGAGAGGTGAGGGAAAGACACTGTGACAGAGCGTCAGGCTACTAGTGACCTTCTGACAACGTCAGCAGGACAGTCATCTGCTTGCGGAAGGCAGCTGACCACGGTGACGGGAACCACAGAAAGCACAACCCTAGGTTAACGGGTGCTGCTGTGACACACACAAGCCTCCCAAGGCCAGGAGGAAAGTCACGACAGCACCCCCCTGTGGTCAGCAAGGAGCAAGGCAGGTATCCAACTCCGGTGAGGGCTACCTCCTTAGGCCCCTTAGAGGTTCCCGGAACAGGTAGCCCCACTACAGGAAACCGTGATCACTCTGCAATGTATAAGAACATTCTGCAGCTCATCGGGAGATCTCATAGCTCTTACTGTTTGTCATTACCGATGCCTGAGCCCAAGCACCGGCCATTTCCCCCAGTTTCCCCTCCCAGCTCTCCTTCTGCGGCACCACCCAGTGGCGAAGAGTCGGGCCCCGCTGAGGAACAAGCACTTGTTTCCACTTCACACAGAACTTGTCTGCCTGGAAAGTACAGCAAACACCGAAAGTCTCAGCTTCCCAAAGGATAATCTACAATCTTAGGTCCACGGAAATCCAAGTGACCCGGGTCTACCAGATCTGAAGGACTAAATAGATCAGGGTTGTTTGTAGAAGCCCACGGCAGGCCTGCACAACTGAACCCGCATGAAGCTACTCGGCCGCTTCCTGTAAGGCCGTTCTCAAAGGTTCTCACCGTTAAAGGCACTTTCTTCTTTTTTAAAAAATTCAATTTAATTAACATACAGTGTGACTAGTTTCTGGGGTAGAATTTAGTGATTCACCAGTTGCACATAACACCCAGTGCCCATCACATCATGTGCCCATCACCCAGTTACTCCCACCCTCCCAACCCCCTCCCCTCCAGCAACCCTCAGTTTGTTTCCTAGAGTTTCGAGTGTCTTATGGTTTGTCCCCCTCTCGGATTTCGTCTTATTTTTCCTTCCCTGCCCCTATGCTCATCTGTTTTGTTTTTAAAGGCACACTGGTAACAAACAAAAATGTAACAACCAAAAACTAAGCTCATGAATACAGAGAACGGATGGGGTTGTCAGAGGCAGGGGCCGGGGATGGAGGGGAGTGGGACGTATGCAAAATGGGTGAAGGTGCTCAAGAGGTACAAATGCCCCGTGTAAGATGAGTCAGTCCTGGAGATACAACATAAGGTCGTGGCGAGCAGAGTTGACAACCCTCTCGTGTATTTGTAAGATGCTAAGAGAGATCTTAAAAGTTTTCCTCACAAGAGAGAACATTTGTGACCCTGTGCGGGGCGGGGTGGTGACTAGACTGACTGCAGCCATCACTTCCCAGGACAGACCAACCGCCAATCGTTACGTCCTACACCTGAGACTGATACAGTGTTCTGCGTCAATTACATCGATGTAGCCTTTAAAAAGGCACCTCCCTCTGCAGTTAGTGTCTCAGGCCCACCCGCTTCCTGCTTTGACTCTTCTGAGAATAAAAGAATGGCATCGGGTGGTTCGAACAGCTTTTACCTTCCGGAAAGGCATTATAATCGTTCAGTTCCAACGGACAGTACACGCTCGGGAACTGGCCTTCACAGGCTGCGCTCCAGTCAATGAAACTGCTACAAAACACAAGAGGTCTCGTTTCAGAAACTGGATGTCCAAAGACCAGGTAAAGAAAGAGGAAAACGATTTCATGGCCCAGCATCCTAATCACTGCCCATCCCTCAGTTTTGGAAGAGGAAAGATGTGCTTTCTTGAGTCACGGGATCAAAGACTTCTCGACCAATGGCTCCCCACCAACGACACAGCTCGGGCGAGGAGCACGTGTGCTTGATTGTGGGCTGGGCTAAGTCCAACCCCAGGCAGACGCAGGAGCACTCTGGGAGAGGACAGCACCGCCCCGAGGCTCTCCGCCCACACGTGCAGGTGCTGCTCTAAAGCACCCCCCTCCCCCGGAGAAGGGTCCGAGTTCGTCTGGGGGGTAGGGGGGAGCCTCGACCATCAAGGCTGACTCACGACAGGTACTCTGATCACGGTCACAAACCAGAGTCCCATGACAGAGTAAATACCACTGTAATAAATGGAACTAAGAAAACTTCAGATTCTGTGATGAAACGGAGACGCCAACATTTTCTCACGTTCTCACCGCTGAATGTCACTGATCTCCAACAGCAAAATAAAGAAATGGCTCGAGTGGAACTGTCAATACTCAAACTGGCCTTTCTTAATGTTTTAAATGTGTTCACGATGGATACCATGGAAGAATGGAAAGCTCTGCTCCATCAGGCGGTAGGAGTTGTGAGCGACTGTGTTTTCAAACCGGCCCCTATTAACAGACCATCTTTTCAACTGGAGGAGGAAAGTAATGACGCGGTGAGCAGCTCCGTCGCTCTTCTTTCCTTTCATGTTTCTCTCACCCCTGCTTTGTTGTTTTCTAAGGCATCACAGTGCAACTCCAAGAGGCAGATGGAAACATCCAGCTGGGGTGCCCTGGGGAAGAAGCCTGGCCCCCAGTTTTGTAAAGCCTGCCTACCAGACCGAGCTCCAATCCCCTCGGCAAGCCCCTGGGCTAAGTGAGGCCGCAACCGGAGAAGGGACTCCGTACCTGTTATGCACGGGGCCCGGGCCCTGCATCACGGCAGGCACACTGTTCTCCACAGCGCAGTTGAAGCTGCTTGTCACGCACACGGGCTGCGTGGGCCACAGGTCTCCAGCTGGGTAAAGACCTGAGGAAGAGAACAAGGCCTCTCAGTCTGCCCTCCTCAGCCTGCGTCCCACCCTTCCTACAACTTTCCTTCTCTCCTAGAAAACACTCCCCGCAAGGAAGTCCCCCACACACATGCTGACCATTTCTGCCTTCCCTGGCCCTTTTCAGGATCTACTTTCAGGATACACAGCAGGAAGATGGGGTCTAAGGAGAAGGCCATCGTTCCACTGACAATTCAACCAAAGCAAGTCCAAAACGTGCCCAAAGAAGGGCACAGAAGCCCATGCTTTCAGAGTCGGCTCCGAGGTGGAGAGCAGTTTTCACATCTAGCAGAATTCGTACACACAAAAGCAAGCTCAATGATGCCACGGGGAGTGGACATCAGGCTTATGTTGCTACAATCCCTGACGCTGGCCACACAGGAAGCAGTCACTAGAAGATGACAGGGGATGCAAGAGCGTCACCCACGAGGCAGGGGCAGCCCGGGCAGACGTCCCTGACGATGCCGGTCCTGAAGGCCAGTGCCTTCTGAGGGCACGGAAGCCCAGTGACACGGCTTGGACCACAGGGCCCGGCGCCCGCACCCAACCTGCTCGTCTCCACAGGCTCCCTGGCCTGCCATGGGAACAGAGGAACGCCGGGCTGGTATCTGGACCGACAGTCTGCCCTCACCTTTATCTTCTTCAACACCTGCGGGCCCAGCAGGAAGGCTGGGGCAGGGAGCTTCTGCATACTGTGGGAGATTATTCATGTTTCTGTGGAAAGAGCCAGAAAACGAGGATATACGATTTTTTCTGTAAAAGGATGTACCAACTCTGCTCAACCAAGTCCGAGTTTTACAGGAAGTCTTCCTCCGAGAAACATAAATACTGCAGACACAAAGGTACACGGCCAGAAAAGGGTTAAGGGTTACCAAATTGCCCAGACCCAGCTAAGCCTGTTTTTAATAAACAACAAAATCAGGGTAACTGAGGCCGCCTGCAGGGTCCGGTCTGCCCCGCCCCAGCGGTGGGCAGCAGGTGTCGGTCCCTGGTTAGTGTAGGTTCCCGCCCACGAACAGTGCGTAGACGGCTTGCCTCGCCGCCGCTGCTGAACCTCCTTCTTCACGCGGGCGTCCATTTGATGGTAACAACCGCCTCCAGTCCTCTCACCGCGTGACCGGTGCCCAAGGAAATGCGATCACGTTCTCACCCGAAAACCCTCTGCTTGCTGCGTCCGCTCCTCTTGTCCTGCTCAGTAAGAGCCCCTCGTCTATTTTGTGTGATGGGGCAGCAACCGTCACACAGTGGCGTCCCAACCATGGGAGCACCTGCTTGGTTCTCGCAAGATGCCCTGTGTCATCAGGGCTCCATTTTATTTCAAGTCCCAGCAAGGAGCAGATGATGCTCATCCCTACAATAACTGCAGTTTCTCTTTCTGCTTTCAGGAAGGAGATGGGTTTTGTTTGTTTTTTTTAATTTTATTTATTTATATGAGAGGGGGGAGAGCGCGCGCAGGCACACAAGCTGGGGGAGGGGCAGAGGAAGAGGGACAAGCAGACTCCTTGCTGAGCCTGAGCTAGGAGCCCAATGGGGCCCGATGTGGGACTCGATCCCGGGACCTTGAGATCATGACCTGAGCTGAAGGCGACGCTCTACCAAGTGCAGCAGCCAGGCCCCCCGGAAAGGGGAAGTGCTCTAATGTGGCTCTATCACTGGCAGCAACAGGGCTCCCAGAGACGTGCCCAAGGGGAACACATTTACCCAGAAAGATCCTGCTTTCTGAGTTGTTAGCAAAACTGGAGGTCACTTTCTCCCCTTCTTAAAAAGCTTTCCTATTTCCACCCACAGAACCAAGCACAAAGCGGCAGCATGACAGAAAAAGCAGTTCATAAAACACAGTGTCAAAGCGAGAGAGTGAAAAACTTACGTGGGATTGCAGATGTGATGAGAAAGGTTCAAGGAGATGGGAGGTTCTGAGGAAAAGTTGTTTTGCGAAACACTGTCTCCTGCATAAAAGCAAAACAATTATCACAAGGTTTACAAGTGTATTTCAACTGTTATTATGCATTAAAAGTGCAGACTACTAATATCACGAACCCTGAATGAGCAATTTCTCACTTTTGACTGATTTTCACATTCAATAATTTCATTTAAAAAAAAAAACTCTACTATATTTCATTGAAAACTCACTAAAACTCCACATTTAAATTTATGTATTTTGGATTCACAGTGTTTTAATATTGAAAAAAAGCTGAAACCATTAATATTATGTAACTTTCTCATAGGGATTTTTCTGATAAAAGAAGTCTTGCTATATAAATCGACCCCTGCACTTTGTAAAAGTGACACTGTAGGAAATCTATGGACGTAAACAAGTTTAGGGAAGAAAAACAGAAGTCACCTGCAATCATGTTGTCATTTGACATGAGGTCTACTTCCTTACAATCTCTTACGTGTACACGTATGTGTAGAAAATCGGGGTCATGCTTCACACATACTTTGTCTTTATGGCCTTTTACACCATTAATTATACTGGGGACATTTTCCTGACACTACCTAACCCTCAGACAACTTACAAACTACACGTAAGGTCACTGGACAGCAACACCATCAATAATTTTTATCCTCTTGCTCCCGCTGGCCTTCCCCAAGCCGAAGCGGCACTTCTATTTTTTGTCACTAAGGACTGATTTTTAAAAACCTTGAGTCAGGTTTCGTCAGGCAAACTTTGTCTCTGGTGGTGGATGGAGCTGTGCTAGGTGGAGGCTGTGAAAACCAAGCTCCCCCAGGCCACACGCACCCTGCTCTCACAGCACGCGGGCGGGCCTGCCTTCCTCCGAGCCTATGTGACTCCATGCAGGCGACCGCAGCGTCCCCCAGAGCGGGAGGGACTGCTGTATTTCTGGGGCCCTGAGATCTTATCTTTTTGAGCCTAAAGGACAGTAACAGTAATAAAAAGTGCGTATCAGTGATATTAAAATTTTATGGGGGGTCATTAAGAAAGGCTCCTGGGGGGAGCTGATAATGAAACACAGCCTGAAGACACACGCTGGTGGTGAGCAATCTGGGCTGTGGAACAAGCCACCAACCCCTCTGAGCCCGGGGCCACTGGCCCTCCCTCTCAAGGCTGTGTGGGAGCCGGGCCAGGGTGACCGGCGAACGAAGGCCTCACACCTTCTCAATCTCATCACAGTTTCCTCACACAAAGACCAAGTTTACTATTTTGAAAAAAAACAGTGAAAAGGAATGAACTGCATCTTTATATGGTCAGGGAGCTTAAAAAACACCAAATGAAAGAAGCAAGACACAGAATGACATACTGAAGCAGGATTTCCTTTATGTAAGTCACAAACGTTCCGTATTCTGTTGATGGACATATGCAGGTAAAACAAAATATGGACTAAATACATGCCAAGTTCATGACACTGGATAGTGATTCTCTTGAGGAAGCCAAAGTGGGACAGACTATAAGGATTAAAAAAACAACCTAATGAGCACTGAATAGTATGTAAGACCAATGAATCACAGACCTGTACTCCTGAAACAAACAACACATTCTATGTTAATTAGTTTAAATTTTAAGAAATGAAAAAAAAAAAAAAAAAGGACCTGAGGGTATATATAACAAAAGGAAATTAATTCCTTGACCCTTCTCAAATCTTCCAAATTTGTCAAAAATAAGAGAGGGTCTCAATGTTCATAGCAGCATTACTGACCGGAGCTAAAAGGTCGAAACACTCCAAGTGGTTATCGACAGATGAATGGATAATTAAAATGCGGTATGTACATGCAATGGAATATTATTTGGCCTTAAAAAGGAAGGATGGACGAACCTTAAAGAAATTACACTAAGTGAAATAAGCCAGAAACAAAAGGACAACCATTGTGTGAGTCTCCTCTGACAGCAGAGTAATCAAATTCTTGGAGACAGGAAGTAGAGGGGAGGCTTCAGGGGCTGGGGGAGTGGGGACCGGACGGCCCTTGTTTCAAGGTGCAGAGTCTGTCTGGGCTGATGAGAGGATCCGGGGAACGGATGGTGGTGATGGTTACGCAACAAGAGCGCTCCTAATGTCACTGAATGGTACACTTAAAAATGGTAAATTCTGGTGCGCCTGAGTGGCTCAGTGGGTTAAAGCCTCTGCCTTCGGCTCAGGTCATGATCTCAGGGTCCTGGGATCGAGCCCCGCATTGGGCTCTCTGCTCAGTGGGGAGCCTGCTTCCCCCTCTCTCCCTGCCTGCCTCTCTGCCTACTTGTGATCTGTCAAATAAATAAATAAAATCTTAAAAAAAAAATGGTAAATTCTATTTCACCATAATAAAAATGTGCAAGTACTAAAACAAATGTGGACGTTCTCTGAACTGTTTCAAAGACAAGACATGAAAATGATGATGGTGACGATGATGGGAAGGGAAGGGAGAAAAAGGAACGAGGAAAAAACAAGAGAGTGAATGAAATCCAGAGCTAAGTCAAGACTCCAGTCTGTAGTCCTGCATATGCTCTGGGTGCTGGAAGGCAGATCCAGGCCCAGTACCGGGCTCAGGGGTGGGGCGGGAGGCAGGCCAGGGGGGTGGGCCACTTGAAAGGGCCCGGGCGGCCCCCAGGACTCACCAGCTGGCAGGAAGTGCGGAGGGCCCACCACAGGCTTCTTGTCCCCATCGGAGCTGCTGCTGCTCCAGCTGCCCCAGCTGCCTCGGCTGGCCCGCACACTGCCCGAGGAGCTGCCACAGTCTGAGCTGGAATCAGAGCAAGACTTCTCCACGCACTTCTTCCCAGGCTTCGGGTAGTAGCCCTCTGAGGGAAGGCAGAGATGTCAGAGACGTCACGTTCATTTAAACAATTTTCCACTAGCTGCCACGTTTCCTCAAAAGAGAGAGGTGACATTATGATGGAGGCCACGTTCAGCTTCGGGGTTTGCTCCCTCTCCTCATCCAGGGAGAAGGAAGAAGTTACCTGAGACCAATGAGGGGACCCAAAGGAACCGTGGGGGATGAGCTCTGTCTACTCTGCCTATGGGATGGACTCTCACACCTGTCCGCAGCTCAGGATAATGATAACCAATGATAACTGTGATCTCACGATGGAAATAAACACACCAGGGAGAAAAATAGGCTGCTCGACCAGACTGAAAATTTATAGGTAATATCCCCCTTGCTTTTATGAAGACTTCCACCTAGAGCTTCCAAGTATTATTTATGTGTGGGTAGAAAAAAACCTCCAGTAAGACCAAAAAGCCACACGTGTATCAAGGGAATGAATGAAAGGACAGAGAGAAACTCACTAACTCTGCCAGCCTGTGGGTCTGCCAGCCTGCGTGCACGGACCCAGATGTGTGTCTGGGGACACGGGGGCCCGCCGGGAGGATGACAACTCACTCACCGCTCCCTCCCCCACAGGTACAGCCAGCTTCAGTGGCCCGTGAGCCTCCCGCCATCCTCTGCCCTACCCTGGACCTAGCTCTGGGGGCCCTCTACCTCCCACTCCGAGAGACACTGCCCAGCCGTTCTCAGGCGGGCCAGCAGCCCGGTCTGCAGGAACCGTCCCGCTCAGGTGTATGAGAAGAGCACGGTTCTCGCCTGGCCAGCCCCCGGAGTAAGCGACACTGTGCCTTCAGCACTCTGCATGGGGACAGCGGAAAATGACCAGGTTTTAGGGGAAGGGGGAGAGAAGAGGGGGCCACACTCCAGGCCTGCCCAGATCGAAAACAACCTCAGGTTTCCAGTCTTATCCTGAGAGCTGTCCATTCGGGCTTCCATAAGCTAAGCTGCCTGTAAAGTTATAATCTCAACACCCACTGCTTTATACTGGGTACCTCCCGGAGGAACCGACACTTCCGACGGAGGCACCATTCACTGCTCGCTGTCGCTGTAGTTACATACCTGCCTCTCCAGGTGCAGCCGGCGAGCTGCTTCCAATGCCAGCGTCTGGCTTACAGATTTCCCCGGGATTTTCCTGTATACACCAGTTTCTGACATCGATGTCACCACTCAGCTCGGACCTTTCAAATTCATTGCACACTAGTTTTAATTCACTCTGCTCAGAAGGCCTAGAAGAACCACAGAAAGATCACATCCGAATGTTACCATCCACCTACCCTTGATTTCCAGGAGACTTCTCAGAGCTGAAAATGGAAACCTGGGACAACTCAAGACCTCTCAGGGTTTTGGGGGGAGAAGACACTGAGTTAGGGATAACAAAAAGACAAAGATTTTGCGGTCTTAGAACTAGAATCAACTTGGAGCTCATTTAATCCACTTCCTAGTTCCCAGTGAGAGGAATAAAACTCCACAAGGTTAGATGAGTCCCTCCACCATCTCCTAAGCGGGAAGTCCAGGACCAGAACGCAGGTCTCTTGGCCCCTCTTCCTTGGCTTTAGCATAAAGTATGATTCTCAATAGATGAACCTGCTCCTTGGTGTCTAGGGGAAGGTACTGAGTGTTGATTTCAAGCTTTCTCATCCATTCATTTAGCAAACACGTGTTGAATGACTACCACATGCCATGTATTGTTAGGAAAGGTGTCGCATTTACAAACTTACAGTTCTGCAAGTGGCGAAACAGAAGTCGGTAGAGGAGGCCACAGGAGTATGCGGATGGCTAGTCACATGGCCCAATTTCAATAGCTCGTGGCAGGTTTGTAGGATGGCAGTTATGAAGACAAAACATGTGAGCCTCAGCACATGATTTCACCGGCTTCTGACCACTCGAGGTAAAGAGTGTAATAGATGCAGGAGCCCAGGAAACTGACAATCTGATGACCACCTACTTCTTAAGCATCGTGTTCTCAAAACATTCTGATTAGCTACAAGCTACCTGACAGTTCTATTTTAACAACTTGTTTTTTTGGCATGTCAGAAATCTGCTTGGTGAAATTCCACGTGATTTTTGTATTTTTCTGTATGTTCATATCAGGAAAATAGAATACTTTATTTTTAAAGAAAGATTTAATTCATTCATTTGACAGAGAGAGAGAGCACAAGCAGGGGAAGCAGCAGGCAGAGGGGGAGGGGGAAGCAGGCTCCCTGCAGGGAGCCCAATGCTGGAGTTGAACCCAGGACCCTGGGATCATGACTTGAGCTGAAGGCAGATGTTTAACCAACTGAGCCACCCAGGCGCCCTGAAAATGGAAGACTTCAGATACATGTTTGAGAACACAAGGTGCAACTTTGCTTTCTACAAGATACCATATTGCAATTTTAAAATAATTTAGCTTAAATAAAAAGGATGATTACGAATCAGCAGTTAGAATTTGGTATTCACAACAAACTAACAGCCAGTCTATTATTTTTTCATCTTTGCACTTTCTGGTGCTCGGCGCGCGCCAGGGACCCTGGAGCAGCTGACGGTTCTCCAGCAGGGCACACAACATGGCAATGCCGAACCACCAGCTCTCAGCTCCAGACTGCAGCCGCCTTGGGGACCTAGGGACGGATGCCATGAGCAGCACCTCGTGTGCTTCCCATGCCTCGGTCCTTGCCTCCGCATGGGCTGGGCCATGGAGTCCCCTTCCCGTGACCGGCGCGGCTGCAGCAAGGGGGGGCCTCTTCCATAAGAAGATTTGGAGCCACGAGAGAATAATTGGTCAGAAACACATGTAAATACCTACAAGAAAGAAATCCCCAGATGCCAGAACTCAAAAGGAGCAAAGGCCAGAATGGTGAGGATGGAGGAAAGAGGCTTTCAAACCCAGGGGCTGGGTTTTAATTCCCAGCACAGGGACAGGCACAGACAGGAGGCAGGGAGCTGGGACTGCTGCCTAAATAAAACCTCGGTCCTTGAAGGAGGCACTGTCCGTGCAAGAGACCCCAGAAAAGCTCCATCCATGAACTCAGGGAGGAAAAGGCAGGGGAAAGTATCTCTACTGGAGGCTCTCGACTTGGGCACACTGTGGTTGTTTAGAGGTCTAACCCAAGAAATCAAAATGCAGAGACTATACCCCCAGGTGGATTTGGAGTCAAAATGCGTGTCCTATTGGGGTGCCTGGTTGGCTCACTCAGTTGAGTGTCTGCCTTCGGCTCAGGTCATGATCTCAGGGTGCTGGGGTAGAGCCTGGCACAGGGGCGCAGGGCTCCCTGCTCCGTGGGGAGTCTGTTTGTCCCTTTGTCTGAGACTCTCCCCGCACCACCACCCGCCCCCTACTGCTGCTTGTGCTAATAAACAAAATCTTAAAAAAGTAAAAAATAAAATCTTAAAAAAAAAGAATGTTGGTACTGCTGACCTGTTAAAAAAAAAAACAAAACAGGATTCCCATATAAACGATATCCAGGGCCTTCTTTTTACTGATAAGCAAATGAAAGCTCAGAGAGACTAAGTGACCTAAGGAAGCAAGGTTTCCAAAGGAGAATACCAACTCTGGCTCTGCCCCTTCCTGACTGGGGGGCTTTCAGCAAAACAACGTCTGGGCCCCTCACTTCCTAGACGTGTAAGAACCTAGCTTCTGGGGCGCCTGGGTGGCTCAGCTGGTTAACACCTCTGCCTTTGGCTTGGGTCATGATCTTGGGGTCCTGGGATCAAGCCCCGTGTTGGGCTCCCTGCTCGGCGGGGAGTCTGCTTCCCACTCTCTGCCTGCCTCTCTGCCTACTTGTGATCTCTCTCTCTGTCAAATAAACAAATAAAATTTAAAAAAAAAAAAAAAGAACCTCGCTTCTGCAGGACTGAACCTCCACTTCCGGGAATGGTGACTCTTCTTTCACTACGGAACCCCACGTAGGGGAGGGTAATGCTGGGAAGGGGAGGCCTGCCGGCACCCAGCTGTTTTCGCTGTCCACCTGCCTCAGGAACACTCCTGCCCTTCAGAGACAGACTGAAAGTCTCCTCCTCCACAGAGGAGGCCTTGTGCTCTTTCTTTAAAACCTCCTATAGCTTTGAGCATTTTTAAAGGTAAAAACATGAAAAATCTATTCACTTGAAGGTACTTTAACAAAATAAAGGAAAACATAACCAGAATGTATATTAATTTTAATAACATATTTTTATGTCAATATTGTATTCTCAGTATCCAAAGTCACCAAAGATTAAAAGATAACAGCTAGGTGTAAAATTATAGAATAAAAAAACAGAGGAAAATCCTAAAGGGACTATAAAAATGAACACACCTCAAGACCTGAGCAGCACCCCGTTTCTTGTTTTTTCTACACGTTCGAGTTTTATTCCAACTTAAATTTTGTAAATTTCCTTCTTTTTTCTCCTGAAGCTTCTTCTTCCTATAAGGATCTTCTTGCTACAGAGAAAAAAGAAACCTTAAATGAAGGTTTAAACTGACTAAATATACATTTTAAAAACTTTTTTTTTTTTTTAACTTTTGAAGACCGACTCCATACAAATTGATAATGTTCCAACACTGGTGAAAATAGAGACATCCATTTCTCAATCTCCAGTCTGTTTTCATTCCCCTGCCTTCTCTAGGTCCCTCAATCTCCACAAAAAGAAGAAACAATTGTTGCCTACAGAATTCCAAAGGGGCTTAAAAGGAAAAACATCTGTTAGCAATTTAGGGTCAGCTCGATGTTAACTTCAGCAGCAATAAGTTCTCCGACTTCACCTGTTAATTTGGTATGTGCAATTCACATGAGTTACTACTGAAGAAAAACTCAACGTAGGAATAATCCGTTTTACAGAAAACCTTTTAGAGACAGCTGATCTCCACTAAGTGCGCCAAATAGTTTAAGCTTTTATAAATAAGAATACGCTTGATGTTTTTTAAATGTGGTTTTGCAAAACTTAATTTAGCATGAAATACATATACATCAATTATACATATATGCGTACTCACGTATATATCCATATACATAAATACACACACACACATATATGTAATTATTTTTTTAATTTGGGTCTTTTCCTTTTATGTTAGGCACAGTCTTTTAAGCGGCCCACGGGGAGGAGGAGTCCCCTGCCCGAGAGCTTTCTGAAGGAGTCCTCTTATACTCCCCCCCCGGCCCCCCCCCTCGCTTCCTTCCACCACTCTGCCCCTTCAAAGCTCAGGTACTGTTGTCAGGTGGGAAGTGGTAGAACAGAGACCATTGAAAAATGCATCCTCGGGGACCTCCTAGAGGCAAATCCCAGGGCTCTGAGAGTCCTCTTCCTACCAACCCTTAGGATTGACCTTTCATAAAGAATAAAGCCTGGCCTATTTTACCTTAGTTTTCGAGAAGGTTGGTCTAAAATTCAGAGCCGGAAAATGTAGGACGTTCTACATACACTTGCCTGACACACATGACTTGGAGGAAGAAAAATAAAAGGTTTCAAATGCCTACAGGTTACAGATCTGGGGTACCGAAAGCCTCGTGTTACCTATTAAAGCAGCAGGCTTACTACAATAAATATTAGAAAGAAAATGAAATTGTAACTGCACGTGTAGCAGACTAATGGGATTTTCATTTTTTTCTTAATACTCCTTTCGTTTCTCCCCCAGCCTGTATTAACTTTTTTCTGATTCTGAAGGTAGTTTAAAAATATGACAGGTTGGGGCGCCTGGGTGGCTCAGTCGTTAAGCGTCTGCCTTTGGCCCAGGTCATGATCCCAGGGTCCTGGGATCGAGCCCCACATCGGGCTCCTTACTGGGCAGGAAGCCTGCTTCTCCCGCTACCATTCCCTCTGCTTGTGTTCCCTCTCTCGCTGTGTTTCTCTCTGTCAAATAAATAAAATCTTAAAAAAAAAAAAATGACAGGTTAAACACACAAAGCCCTATCTTAAAGGATCATAATGCTAACTGCTGAAGTTTCATGCTCAACAAACACATTAATAACATATGATCAGACATTCTCCAAAGTTAAACATTGGCTATATACCATATTTATTCATGTACTGGTCCCCGTATATTTCCTGCTTTGATGGAGAAAAGGATTCCCCTCTCCTGGGGGGAAAAGAAAGGCTGTTCATCAGAGCAAGTCCTTGAGCCTTTCTGTCCCTCCAGAGTCGCATACGAAGAAAGGATCTGTCTCTAAGTGGGGTCAGAGAAATCATGAACTGGTCAGCAGGCACTGTGACACTGGGCTGTCTCTCTCCACTCAGTCTGGCGAGAGCTGCCATCCTGTGCAAACTTAGAGGGACTACAGAGACGTGGGGCAGGGCGGTCAGAGGCATGGCTGCTGTCTCTGAATATGAGCTAGAGTGATTACTGGGAAAGTGCTCCGCACGCTGGACTCGGGTGCGTGGAATGACCGAGAAGCAGCATCCATGAGCAAACAAAGTGGGGCACGGAAAAACAGTGTGGACAAAAGGGAAGAGACAGAGGACACAGGGAGGAATGAAAAACGAATGAATGGCCTTTATGTATGTGTGCACACACGCACGTGTGGCGGGGGAGAGGGAGGGAGAGAAGAACAGCAGTGAGGAGGAAGGGCCCCCGTTGGGCTTGGGGAGAACGGGCCTGGCCTGGACATAGCAGATGGTGAGGGGGTGGGGTGGGCAGGGAGGGACACCAGAGCCCAAAGCCACAGACCTGTCAAGAAATGAGAGGGAGAATAAAAGGACACTCTGGCTCTTTGCTTTTCGGTGGAGAGGGTGTCACAGAGAGGAAGGCGGGACCAACCAGGGGAGAGCCCAGGGAGAGCTGCACGTAGGACCACCACTCTGAGGCCAAACAGCCTGAACTGGAGCTCACCCCAGGCTTTTTACTGGCTATGCGATCTCAAGCAAGTAACTCAGCTTCCCTCTGCCTCAGTTTCCCCCATCTTCCTCAAGAGGCTGCTGTGGGGAGCAAACAACCTGACGCACAGCCACAGCTTTATAGAAGACGTTCTATTCTCACGTTATGGAGTTATTGGAACTCATGAGGTTCTCAGAAATCCCTGCTAGAAGGGACAGTTTTGCTTATTATTACAAATAAAAAGATTTCCTGAAGCTTTAATAAAAGCAAACAAAGAAATCAAAGGAGAGAAATCACTGACTCCACAAAACATTCTTCAAGATGCTGTATAGAAGCAACAGCAAATAAAAAATGAGAGGGAAGGGCAGACTGAGGGAAAAAAACCACACACTCCATCTCATAGGCAGGGTCAATACCGTACCGTATGTTCCAACGGAAAATAAGAAAAACACGGGCAATAGAAAAGTGGGCAAAGCACATGACATGCAAATTCACAAAAGAAATATAAAAGGCTAAAAACCATGAAGCCTCCATCCAAAATATTTAATAATGAAGTATGTTTTTAGGAAAGGGAAATTATAGACCAGCTTGTAGCTCATCTTTCCGTGTTGGTTTTAAAAAACACGAGTGTGTTTATACTGCCTGTTTGTGCCTGCGGACACTGCGAGAGGGCTGGGGAGCGAGAGGGCTGGGGAGCGAGAGGGCTGGGGAGCGAGAGGGCTGGGGAGGCAGGCCCCTAACAGAGTCTGCCTCTGCGCAGTACAAGGGGAACTGGGTGAGACACGCACTTCCGAATTTATAAAAAAGAAAGAAAGAAAAGTAAGGGAGAAGGGTGGGAGGGAGGGAGAGATTTCTGGGGTAGGATTTTGGATGGATGATATTTTACTTGTTTTTCAGAATTTTACAAAAAAGGAAAAGAAGGAAAGTGCTCACTTTTCCCTGGTAAGAGATGCAAATTGGAACACAAACCAAAACGTGGTCATTTCCCCACCACAATGACCAAGACTTTGCAAGGAAAATGCACGGTGCTGGTGGGAAGCCCACGTTGTCCCAGGCATTGCTGTGAATGAGAATCGGGACCACCTTTCCAGAAAGCAGTCTGGGGCCTGTGGGAAGACACTCTTTAATTCTACCTCTAGAAATCTCTAACAAGGATACATCAGGTATATGGGGAAGACTTAAGAACAATGTAGATCATCACAGTGCTACTTATGAAAACAAAAAGCTGTAAATACCTTTAATGTCCAACTGCGAGAGAATGGTTTAGGATTAGGGCAGTTAAGTGATGGAATGTTATATAACCACCAGAAACAAAGTTCCCCTTGTTCTGAACATGAGAAAGTGTAGAATCAACAGTATTAACAAAGCTACCTACACATAATGAAGGTCCTGAGTTCTTTAAAAGTTGCATGAAAAAGAAACAGAATACAGAAAAATGTACAAAGTGCTTTGTTTTGTAAAGTTTTCTCAACCCCTTCTCCATGCTTTTGTAATAATCCTGAGTTCCTTTTCTAAGAGAAAGAAAAATCTGCTTTAAAAAAAACACAGCAGCGCTAGGGTTAAAATTTAGTTTGTAGCTCTCAAATCTGGGCTTCCACCTTCTTTGCCAATAAATCTAGAGGAATGTTCCCCATGTACTATAGACAGATTTATACAATTTTCTAAGCTGCAAAGTTAGGCCCTAAGAATGTACAAGAAAAACAAACCTTGAGTACTGCCCTTGGGAATGTATTTATTGAGAACGATTTCTCCAAATGAACAATGAAATGGAAAGCATACTCACAAGGGTTTTAAAGAAGAGCTTTTTGCAAAACTGGGAGAGAGTCATGGAGACAGAAAAAAAGAAAAAAAAACAGATGGGGTCCGCAGGCCCCCAGATCCTCCGACTCACCAGCCCCCCTGTGGGCCTGGCTGCCATCTTTGGATGCACAGGTCTCTCTTACACGGGCTCCCAGACCAAAAAGGAAGGAGGAGCTTATACGACCGCTGGTACAAGACAAGTCTGCGCTCCCGGGATAGAGAGAGAAAAGACGAGGCCTGTGACCTCAAAGATCGAATGGTTACTATACCCAGAGAAGAAAGCAACCGGAAGAAATTAAGAAACGTCCCATGAGTCAGGGCACAAGCATAGCGGGCGGAGTCTGAAGTCCAGGAATGGCGCCCACTGGTGGCAGCACCACGGGGCAGGGCTCCTGGGGCCCCCTCCTCCTGAGGGCCCGCAGAGGGATGGACGGAGTTGTCACTGAGTTCCAGCCGCTCTGCCCAGCACGCAGGCTGTGCAGCCACCGAGTCGTCACATCTCAGGGTTGGTTTCCATCTCATGGCGGGGCAACACAGAAGTCTCCAAAGCCCCTAGCAAGAGGCTGCTAAGGTTCACTTCTTCACTCATCCATTCGCTCCCACCTCAAATTCACTGACTCTCTGCTCCTGAAAGCACAGTCCTTCCTCGCCTCCAGGGCCTTGCTTTCTGTACATCTGGTATACCTGCACCCTCGGGCCATCTGCAGCTTCACCACCACCCAGGGTCACCGTTGGGCCCCGCTCTTCTCCCCGGGTACGCACACCACAGAGAACTCAGTGTCGCCTCAGTTCCAACCTCCACAGCTCCTAAATCTCAAGCTCCAGGCCCAAGTTTGCCGTGTAAGGCCTGGCTCTCTGGTTCCACATCTCCCGCTGTCGGTCGCAATCACACAGTCATTCCCTTTGTACTGACCCCCTGTTAGTGCGCAGTACGGAGCTACTCCAAGCACTTACCCTGCTAACTCAGCCATTCCTCATGACCCTGGGAGGCAGGCACGCTCTTGGTACCCTCGCGTGTCAGATAAGGAAACTGTGGTGTTAAGTAACTCGCCCAATGTTACAGAGCAAATAAATGATGACCAGGATCCAAATCCAACAAGTCTGGCTGCAAAGTCCATACTCTTAACATGCAACACTGCTTTGATAGACATAAAAATGAACTTGTCATGTAAGTGAGAATTCCCCATCTTCTTGAGAGCCAGACTTAAAAACTTAGAGGAGTTATTTTTGCAAATGGTTCTGTAAGAGAAGATAGTTCCTCTCCTTGCGCAATTAGGGACAGGGAAATCCTGTTAGTTTTTCTTCTAGACTCTTATCTACTCTTCCTGTCCTTCCCCCTCGATCCTGCCCGAACACAGCCTTGCGTCACACCTCCCCGCGGACTAACAGCCTTCTTGTTAGAGGAGAGCTGGTGTCCATTCCTGCCCGCTCCAGCCTGGCCTCCAAAACACTCACAATGATCCTCCAAAAATCCACTATTCACACATTCACTCAAGCATTTACAGAACTGCACTGCATGATCTCTGTAGTAGGCATCCTGCCCATCTTTGTAAACCTGAACCAAAAAATACTCAGTTGTGACCTTCAAGAAAATCACAGTCTCCAGGCTGTTTTCCATGTGTTACCTCCTCCCTCAACCCACCCCCCAGTCTAGAAATCTTCCCTGGCTCCCTGTCCTTTGTAGCAGGGTCTCCTAAACTGACCACCCTCAAGCCAAAGCTTCCAAAAAGATGTTCTGTTTGGACACATGTGCTTTTAAGACTTGGATTAACGTCCAAGTCCCTCTGAAGTTCCTTAGCAGGCAAGCGGCCATGCTTTGGTTCTCTACAGACATCGTCGCTTCCGACTGCTGGGCTCGCCTAGTTCACCATCTGCACTTCCGGCCCAGATCGAGTGGAGGAAGTCCAACTTGGAACTGGGGAGCCAAGGCCTTTGCCATCTGGAATGACTCCCACTCTTCCCTCACATTACTTCCCGTTCCTGACTGAGCCTCTTCCCAACGATGATTTCCAACTGCTCCTGATTATGCCGTGGGGCTCAGGGGGGCCGCTGCCCCCCTGTCCGAGTTTCTGCCGCCTCTGGCAGCTTTCCGTGCCCACTGCAGGCTAACCTGACTTTTCACTCGCTGAAATAACCTTCCACCCTGTACTGACTGGGGCACTTGACTACTGAACATGTAGACAAGACATGGGAAGACAACTGAACATGTCTTCTCCTTAAAAGACTGCAAATTCCCAGTTGAGATGTCCAGGATATATTTATGTTGCATCATTTTCATGTTATTTAAATGAAAAATTGGTGTTCGTTATAAAGTTTAGGCAAAAACAGAGAAACATAAAGAAGGAAAAAGATCACTGCAAACCCCACCACTCAGAATAACCACAGTCTGCCACTAATTTTTTGGCAGATCTTGTTTTTACCATCTCTCTATGAACCTACAGACACGGCTGGATGGCAAGACAGACGATGGCAATAATTTATAACACTGGGACAACGTATTATTATTTTCTTTAGTATACGTGCTGCCGAAGCGAACACGACAATGTATTATTTTTAAATAAAAATTTAAGGTTCAGTTTTGTTTTGTTTTGTTTTTTAGGGTTCAGTTTTATTTGAATTTAACATAAGAAACTGAAGTAGAACCCAGGGAACTGCCAACTTTCAAATAATTGTTTCTTCTCCATATGATATATTAGTTCCTTAAGGATCTCTCTAAAGCTAAGCGAAAGACAGTGAAAGACATTTTCCTAAGTTTTCACCCTGTTAAATGGTATGTTCAGTTCTACACAGTGTTGGCTCTCTACCAGGAAAAATAAAATTAAAACTCATTGTCACCTACCATTCAATACCACCTCCTGTTTTTGCAGCTTATGTTACTTTTTTGCTTTAATAAAGTTCCAATATATGTAATCTGTTCTGCAATGATAATTGCCAACTGTTTCATCTTAGGTCTGGTTATAAAATGGGTAGAAATCTCAACAAGAGACCACTAACGCAGCTTCTATAGTCCTGGGTCTTCATTTTTACTTCTGTCCTGGGCCTTTTACTTCTATCTTGGTTGGCTAAATTTCATTAACTTCATTTTTTTTTTTTCATTAACTTCATTTTTTAAGAAAGACTCATGATGAGTTCACTTGTGTCTAAGGACGCCTTCCTTGCTGCCTTTGTACTTGAGGGTCAACCCGGCTGGAATGTTCTTATTCATATTTTTATTCTCTCAGTGTATGGCTCCCCTGTTTCCTAGCATTAGATGTTTCTACAAAGTCGGAGGCGAGCCTGACTGGTGTTTCTCCATCTTCCTGCCTTTGCACTACTGTTTGTGCTTTAAGATCAGTAATTTAGCCAGGCTGTGCTTATATGGCCATTATTATCTATCAGTTTTTCCTGGTGTGCACAGTGTGCCCTTTCATTCTATAAATTCAATTCTCCCCTCATATCAGGATAGTATTCTTCTATTACATCTCTGAATACCCTCAGATCCATTTGTTGGGCCACTGACTTAAACACTCATTATTCTGACGTTGGACGGCTTTGTCTTTCTTTGCCCCATATCTAAATGCTTCCAGTTCTTCAATTTTTTTCCTTCACTCTCACCCTGATTATCTCCAAGCCTTTCTCAGGGTCAGCAATTCTATTTTTGGCAGTTGTCTGAAATGTCATTTGGTCTTCATTTATTTACTTAGCTTTATAATATCTCCTTTAATCTCATCCTAGTATCTTAAATTTGCCTTTTAAAAAAAGCTCTTATTTTATTGAGTACATTTTCTTTCTTTTTTTTATTTTAAAGATTTTATTTATTTATTCGACAGAGAGAGAGAGATCACAAGCAGGCAGAGAGGCAGACAGAGAGAGAGGGGGAAGCAGGCTCCCTGCTGAGCAGAGAGCCCGATGTGGGGCTTGATCCCAGGACCCTGAGATCATGCCCTG
>CM053604.1:110203734-110229179 GCA_028646535.1 Procyon lotor | reverse complement strand
AAAAAAAAAAAAAAAGAATTAGAAAAAAAAGAAGAAATTAAAACCAAAGCAAGAAGAAGAAAGAAAATAATAAAGATGAAAGTGGAGATAAATAAAACAGAAAACAAAAACACAGTAGAGAAAATCAATGAAACCAAAAGTTGGTTCTTTGTAAAGATCAACAACATTGACAAACAGGATACTAGGGACAGTTGTGTGCCAACGAATTAAATAACATAGATAAAATGGAAAAATTCTTAGACACACACAAACTACCAAAACTGACCCAAAGAAGAAATAGAAAACCCAAACAGACCTATAATAGGATATTGAATCAGTATTAAAAAACCTTCCAACAAAGAAAAGTCCAGGATCAGATGGCTTCACTAATGAATTCTACCAAGCATTTAAAGCAGAATTAACACCGATCCTTCCAAACTCTTCAAAAAATAGACGATGAGGGAGCATAACCTAACTTATTCTATTAGGTCAACAACTCCCAACACCAAAGGCAAAGACATCACAAGAAAAGAAAAGTTCATATCCCTTATGAATATAAAGGCAGAAATCCTTAACAAAATACTAGTAAACTGAATCAAGCTGTATATTAAAAGGATTATACAGTATGAACAAGTGGAGTTTAACCCAGGACAGCAAAGGTGGTTCACAAACAAAAATCAGTATATGTAATACACCACATTAATAGAATAAAGTCGGGGGTGGGGGGAACCTACATGGTCATCTCAATTGATGCAGAAAAAAATATTTGACAATATCCAGCACCATTTCATGATAAAAACACTTATCAAACTAGAAATAGAAGAATAGTTCCTCAACTCGATAAGGAGTTTCTACAAAAATCCTCCAACTAACATCATTCCTTATGGTGACCCCTAAGATAAGGAACAAGACAAGGATGACCACTCTTGCCATTTCTATTCAGCAATGTACTAAAAGTTCTAGCCAGGGCATTTAGGCAAGAAAAAGCAATAAAATGCATACACTTTGGAAAGAAAGAAGTAAGAATTTCTCTGTTCAGAGTGGATATGATCTTATATATAGAAAGCCCTAAGGAATACACTCCCAACCCACTCCCCCACCACACACGAAACTATTAGGACTAACACATGAATTCAGCAAAGCTGTAGGATACAAGATCAACAAACAAAAATCAGTTGTATTTCTAAACACTTTGCAATGAACAATCCAAAAATGAAATCAAGAAAATAATTCCATTTATACTAGCATCAAAAGAATAGAAAACACTTAAGAATAACTTTAGCCAAGAAGGTGTAAGACTTGTACACTGAAAACTACAAAAGACTGTTGAAATAAATTAAAGAATACCTAAATAATGGAAATTAATGGAAAAATAGTTCATGCTCATGAATTGGAAGACTTAAAATTGTTAAGAGGGCAGTATTCCCAAAATTGATCTATTGATTTAGAGAAATATCCATCAAAATTCAAGCATCCTTTTTCACAGAAGTGAACAAGCTGTTCCTAAAATTCAGATGGAATCACATGGGACCTTGGATAGCCAAAACAATCTTGGGGGAAAAACTGGAAGATTCAAACTTCCCAGTTTCAAACCTTAGTAGCCAGCTAGAATAATCAAAATACTATGTTACTGACATAAGGCTAGACATATAGAACAATGAAATAGAATTGTGAGTCCAGATATTCAAACCATGCTTTTTTAAATTTTTTTTTTTTATTTATTTGACAGAGAGAGATCACAAGTAGGCAGAGAGGCAGCAGAGAGAGAGGGGGAAGCAGGCTCCCCGCTGAGCAGAGAGCCTGATGCGGGGCTCAATCCCAGGACCCTGAGATCATGACTTGAGCCGAAGGCAGAGGCTTTAACCCACTGAGCCACCCAGGCGCCCCTAAAACCATATGTTTATGGCCCACTGATTCTTGACAAGGGTGCCAAGACCACACAATAGAGAAAAAATAGCCTTTTCACCAAATGATGCCAAGACAACTGGATATCCACATGTAAAAGAATGAAGTGGAACCCTTACTTTGCTCTATCTACAAATATTATCTTAAAATAAATTAAAGAGCTAAACATATAAGCTAAAACTACAAAACTCCTAGAAAAAAAAAAAGGAGCAAATCTTTATGACTTTTGATTTGGCGGTGGTTTCCTAGATATGACACCAACAGCACAAGTAACAAAAAACTGATAAATTCTACTTCATCAAAATAAAATCTTGTGCGTCAAGGACACTATCAAGATACCATTAAGAAAGTGAAAAGAGGGGCACCTGGCTGGCTCAGTCAGTAGAGCATGTGACTCTTCATCTTGGGCTTGTGAGTTGAAGCCCCATGTTGGGTATAGAGATTGTTGAAAAATAATAGCTTTTAAAAAGAGAGTGAAAAGAATAGGAAAAACTACTTGTTTGCTATATATCTGATAGGATAAAGTACCTAGAACATATAAAGAATCCCTACAACTCAAGAACCCAATTCAAAAATTGGCAAAGGACTTGGAGAGACATTTCTCCAAAGAAAATATACAAATGGCTAATTTGCACAAAAAAGTATGCTCAACATTATTTATTTTTTAAAACAGATTTTATTTATTTGTTTGTTTGTTTGTTTATTTATTTGACAGAGAGAGAGAAAGAGATCACAAGAAGGCAGAGAGGCAGGCAGAAAGAGAGGGAAGTAGGCTCCCTGCTGAGCAGAGAGCCCAATGTGGGGCTTAAGGCAGGCTCGATGCAGGGCTGGATCCCAAGACCCTGAGATTATGACCTGATCTGAAGGCAGAGGCTTAACCCACTGAGCCACCCAGGCGCCCCCTATGCTCAACATTATTAATCACTACAGAAATCCAAATCAAAACCACAAAGAGATATTTCACACTGACTAGGATGGCTAGACTCAAAAAGTCAGATAATAACAAGTGTTGGTGAAAATGTGGAAAAATCAGAACTTTCCTACTTTGCTGATGGGAACGTAAAATGGTGAAGTCACTGTGAAAACAATTTGGTGGCTCCTTAAAAGTTAAGTACAACATTATCATGTGACCCAGGAATTCCATTCCTAGGTATATACCCAAGAGAACTGAAAACATACTTCCACACAAAAACTTGTACATGAATGTTCATAGCGTTATTCATAATAACCTAAAAGTGGGAACAACCCAAATCTCCAACAACTGATGAATGGACAAATGAATTGTGTTATATCCAGATGATAAAATGTTATGTATCCATAAAAAAAGGCATAAAGTTCTATATACTACAATATAGATGAACTTTGGAAACATTATGCTAAGTGATAGAAGCCAGATTCAAAAGAGCCCATAATTTATGACTGATTTATATCAAATGTCTACAACGGACAAATCTATAGAGATGGAATGCAGACTGGTGGTTGCCAGGGGTTAGGGATAAGATAGAATGGGGAGTGACATGATGAAAAAGTTCTGGAATTAGTGGTGATATTTGCACAACCTCTTGAATATACTAAAAACCGCTAAACTGTATACTTTTATTTTTTTTTAATTATTATTTTTTTAGAAAGGGAGAGAAAGCAGGAGGGGAGGTATAGAGGGAAAGAGGCAGAAGGAGAAAGAGAATCTTAAGCAGGCTCCGCGCCCAGTATAGAGACTGATGTGGGTGGGGCTCGATCTTAGGACCCTGAGATCATGACCTGACCCAAAATCAAGAGTCAGCCTGAATTGTATACTTTGAAATGGTCAAAATGTTTAATTTTATGTTATGCGAATTTTCCCTTAATTAAAAAAAAAAATGCATCTTTGAAGAGAGAGCCTCGTACCTGGGTAATGTCCCTGGTTTGGTCTCCTAAGTGTTTCTTGGAAACAGAGGCCCTAGAATCATTCTGAAATGTGAACAGCCAGTCATTCTCAAAAGCTTGTGCTCAGGTTCTGGCTACTTTGTCTCAAGCTGAGAGTTAACTGTGCAAAGTGTGAGACTCAGCAGAGCTCATCCATTGTGAGTGAGATGATGCTGGTGTTCCCAGGGGCGGCTGGGCCAGAGGCCAGGACTAGCTTATTTTTGTTGGCAGGTGGTAACCATTTGTGAAAATGACAAGGCAAGAAGTATGCATTACTAACATAGTGGGAAGGGTGGTCAGGGCCTTGTGGCCGCCCTGGGGCTGTGGAAGTGGGGACTTGTTAGTGGTAGGGCATTCTTAATGAGGCTCTCTCCTTTGCACCTCTTAACATCCTCGTTAGTAAGGTGCCTAAGCAAGCCATAAGAGGGTTTAATGATCATTTGTGTTCCCAGACCGAGAGCATGAGCTCAAATGTCTGCTTTACGTGCAAAGAACCTCTTAAGTCCCTGACCATTATTCCCATTTTTCTTTGTATTTGGACAATGCAGCCATGGCTGTTTAATTAGAAGACAGATAGTGTCACAGCACTTAAAGGAAATGACAGGCTTTCATCCACATGTGCTAATCAGCACCAGGCAGTTTATGAGGACAACATCCTGCTTTATTGTTAATTACCTGATTTTATTAACCTTCAGATGCTTGAATTGTTTTTAAAGATTTACCCATGGCAATTAACTGCAGCAATTTATCTGCAATATTGCATGTCTTTGACTTGAATATGCAATGAGGACCCCTGTTCCAAGGCAGCCTCGGTTAACTCCTACAATCTACGATGAAACAATAGAATGATTCAAGACACATGCTGTTAATTTCCAAGGCCTCCTGCTGGTTTATAAATTTTATGATTCTGGCACAGAGAAAGCACTCCAACCATGCTTTATTTATTTTTTTAAACTTTTGTTTAAAAGATTTTATTTATTTATTTAGAAGCGAGAGAGTGAGAGAGAGCTTGAGAGGGAGAGGGAGAAGCAGACTCCCTACTGAGCTGGGAGGCTATGCAGGACAGATCTTGGGACTTGACCTTGGGACTCCATCTTGGGACTCTGGGATCATGACCTGAGCTGAAAGCTGAAGGCAAATGCTCAACCAACTGAGCCACCCAGGCGCCCCCAAAACATGATTTAAATAGCATCACCTACCTCAAGGATGTTCAAACTCTAGATAGATTTAATTTAATTTTTAGTGGATTTGATGCAATGCATTTGGTAGAGAGACAAGGCAAAGTTTTAACCTAAAGGGTTCTTTAGCTTTGCTGGAATGGGCATCTCTAAGAGAGATCCTGCATAGCAGCTTGTGGCATCCAAGGGTCTCATTTGCTGAGCTGTGCCCAGGAAATACATCTTTAGGAATTCCGTTTGTCTCTCAGGCAGCACAGAATATCCTTCTCCCTTCTATACTGCGCATACAGGGTGGTCTTACTAATTAAAAACGAAAGTCTGTATAAACACACAAGCATACTCACATTGGCATCAATGTCACTTGTTACCATAACATCAATTTCAGGGGCTACCCAATAATCAGTTATAGGGACTTAACCATAATTTAGCCATTTCCCTAATATTGCACATTCAGATCATTTCCAATTTTACTGTCACATAAAATTTTCAATTAACATTCTTCTATCTCCATTCTCTTCTCCAGCTATTTCCTCAGAAATATTTCTATTCGTGGAATCACTGACTGAAAGGATAGGTAGTTGTTTAAAACACTCATTGCAGTTTGACAAACTGACATAAACTTTCTGCAGAGCAATTTACGCTCCCGCCCACGGCATAGGAAAATGTCTCCCTTTATCCTCATCAGCACCACCTATTATCTTTAAAAACCTGTAGCTAATTTGAAAAGATGTGATTATTTGTGAAGTTTGACACTTTTTTCTCATTCTCTAATTAGCCATTTTACATCCTCTGTGAATTTTCTGAGTTCTTTGCCCATTTTCTCTTGTGATGTTCATAATTTTCTTTAATTCTTAATTCTTACTATGTAAGAATTACATATTAAAATGCTGAGGCATTTTAATTAAGAATTTTATAATTTCTATTGAGGTGCCTGGGTGGCTCAGGTCATGATCTCAGGGTCCTGGGGTCAAGCCCCAGGTAGGGCTCCCCACTTAATAGGGAGTCTCCTTGTCCTTCTACTTCTTCCCTGCTCATGTACTACTAGTTCTCTCTCTCTCTAATAAATAAATGAATCTTTAAAAAAAAATTCTTTTACCTATATCGATATCTCTTTATTAGTCCTAATTCGATATATTCACATTTCCCTTTTGTTAGTTTATCAGATGTCCAATTATTTCATTAATTAAAAAAAAATCAGCTCAGGGCGCCTAGGTGGCTCAGTGGGTTAGGCCTCTGCCTTCGGCTCAGGTCATGATCTCAGGGTCATAGGATCGAGCCCCGTATCGGGCTCTCTGCTCAGCAGGGAACCTGCTTCTTCCTCTCTCTGCCTGCCTCTCTGCCTACTTATGATCTCTCTCTCTGTCAAATAAATAAATAAAATCTTTAAAAAAAATCAGCCCATAGATTTATGAAGTCAGTTGTTTTATTATCTTCAAACTAAGTTTATCTTTATTATTTTCTTGCTCTTGGGTTCCATATATTTACTTTGTTTTCCCTAACTTTTTGAATTGAACTCTTTTTTTTTAAAGATTTTATTTATTTATTTGACAGAGAGAGAGAGAGAGATCACAAGTAGGCAGAGAGGCAGCAGAGAGAGAGGAGGAAGCAGGCTCCCTGCTAAGCAGAGAGCCCGATGCGGGGCTCGATCCCAGGACCTTGAGATCATGACCTGAGCCGAAGGCAGAGGCTTTAACCCACTGAGCCACCCAGGCGCCTCTGAACTCATTTTAAATAAAGGAAAATGAACCTATAAAATTCCCTGAGTATAGATTTGACTTTACCCTATACATTTAATAGATAAGGTTTTCACTTTCAGTATGTTGTAAATAGTCTAATTTTGCAATTTTTGATTAAATAATTCTGAGCTTTTAATAAAGGTCTGGGGTTTTACAATAATGTATGTTACTAATGCAACCTTAGTGCACAGTGGTACTGATGGTTTTTTGTAACTTAGTGTATGACCAATTTTAATGGCTCAAATACTCACAGTCTTAATAGCTTAGCTGAACAGATTTTAACATATGCCTCTTTATTTGTGGGAGGCAGATTCTCAAGTGAAAGAGTACTCTCTTCTCTGAAATTCATCCTCTCTTCTCCAGGTCCACTGATGCCATTTTCCCACCTCCTAGCATCTCTTATTTGGACAACTTACTCAAAATTGATGTTGCAGCCTTCCATCTCTTACTATTTCATAAGGCCAGGAAAATACCCATCTCCTCCTTAAAAGGTTTTCATGGTTCCCTACTGTGTATGAAATTCAGGTCACAGATTTTCTCCATGATATTCATAGCTTTCACAATCCTTCCTCAATTATCTTTCCAGGCTCCTCCCAATATCCTTCAGCTCACCCATGCTCCCACCCCCAGCGCCCATCTCCATGCTCTCACTGCACTGAGCTACAAGCTGTGTCCTGAATTCATGACCCTCTTACCTGTACTTATTGATATAATCTCTACTGTTGTCAATATCTCTCATTCTATGAGATTGCTCTCTACATCCAAATTTAGACCAGTGTCTACAGTAGATCTCCTAATGTTCCTAAAACTTCACTTCTCTATCAAATCAGATTTCCCAAGAGCTCCATGCCTGGACTAACGTCAAGACAACTCTTGTACTTGGTAGAAAGGTCCTTGCAGACTAGTAGTTAGAATGTGAGCTCTAAGAGGAAACGGTCTCAGCAGGAGCCAGTGGGAGAGTTGGTCGTAAAAAGAATACTCGAACAGGGGCGCCTGGGTGGCTCAGTGGGTTAAAGCCTCTGCCTTCAGCTCAGGTCATGATCCCAGGGTCCTGGGATGGAGCCCCACCTTGGGCTCCCTGCTCCATGGGAAGTCTGTTTCCCCCTCTCCCAGTCCTCCTGCTTGTGTTCCCTCTCTCACTGTCTCTCTCTCTCTCTCTCTGTCAAATAAATAAATAAATAAATAAATAAATAAAGAAAGAAAGAAATAAAATCTTTAAAAAAAAGAAGGGAAAAAGAAGAATACACAAACTAATTGAAGGTATCTTTTAAAGTTCCTTTTACAAAACTTCCATGGTAATTCTCCCTTGGAGAACAGTGCATAGAAAACCACGGTTATTGATAGCCTGATGTGCTTTCAATTAAATAATGCAAGATATGGAATCCACAATGTCTCTCTTATTTTGGCTACCCAAAAGCTCAGGATTTTATTGCTTCCTGGTCTAGCTTTTACGATGTGTCAATCAGCTTTGGGGTGTAAGCTGTTCAAACTTCCGTTTCTTGATCTATAAAATGAAGGTAACTAAAAACAAACAAATAAGAGATGAGCAGATAAATAAATAAATAAAATGAAGGTAACTAATACCTACTTTGCAGAGCGTTGTGCACAAAGTCAAGCATGGCGTCTGGCACATTCACTCAACAAATATGTACTGTCTGCTTTTTCTTTTTTTTTTTCTAAGATTTTATTTATTTATTTGAGAGAGAGAGAGAGTGAGAGAGAGTATGAGAGGGGAGAAGGTCAGAGGGAGAAGCAGACTCCCCATGGAGCCGGAAGCCTGATGTGGGACTCAATCCCAGGACTCCGGGATCATGACCTGAGCTGAAAGCAGACGCTTAACCAACTGAGCCACCCAGGCTCCCTTAATGGCTAACTTCTGAGAGACTGAATTCACAAATGGACAAAAGCCAGCTCACATATAAAAACAGAACTCTGACCCACGACCTGTCCAGGAAAGCAACCCCTTTATCTACAATAAACAAGCCAGGAAGCCAGCTTGCCACTTCCTACAGACCACTATCTCTACTAACAATCTCAAAAAGCTAAACAATAACATCGATGACAATTGGCCCCAAATGGCTAGGAATGGATTACTCAGTTTCTGTAATTTTTGTCCCCACTTCCACTTAATGTCAATCAGAGAAAGCCAAATATGTACGCCTAACCAGTCACATACGATGCCCCACTTCTAGTTAGACTGCCTCCAGCTTCCCCATGCCAACAGCATCCAATCAGAGCAACCCTAAAGCCTTCCCTTTTGTCTACTGTAGAGTTTTCCCATTCCTCTGCCTACCTTTGAGTCTCTGCCAAAACATGAGCGATGGTGGCTAACTTTTTGCTATAGCAAGTTCAGAATAAATAGCCTCTGTTTATTTCTACATTTCCATGTATGAGATACTGTGCTTAGTGCTAGGAATTTAATGGTGAACATGGTCCCTGCCCTTCTGGAGTTCACTTTCTTTTTTTTCTTTTTTCAAGATTTTAATTATTTATTTGAGAGAGAGAAAGTGACAGAGTGCACCGGTGGGGAGGAGAGGGAGAAGCAGGCTTCCTGCTGAGCAGAGAGCCCAACTCGGGACTCGATCCCAGGCTCCTGAGATCATGACCTGAGCCGAAGGCAGGCACTAACCGACTGAGCCACCCAGGTGCCCCTGGAGCTCACTTTCTAAAAGTAAACCCAGAAGATCAATTGGCCAGCAAATACACAGATGAAGGCAAGCAGAGCCCAGTGAAGGGCATGAAGGAAATCAAGAAATGATGTAATGCCCAGGAACTGGGAGTCAGAGGTGGTCTGCCTCAGACAGGCAGTTAGGGAAGACTGCTCTGTGTAGGAGAAATCAGAGCTGAAACATGGAAGGATGAGAGCGAGCTAGCCACATAGAGAGGGAACACGGAGCACGGTAGAAAGAAGGCTTAGAGAACAGTCAAGCCCCAGTGTGGGAAAGTTCCCTGGCAAGTTCCAGGCCAGTGAGGCCAGGGTATAATGGGCAGAAAGAGTGGTATGAGATGAGGTAAAGAAGTAATAGTTATGGCCAATAATTACTGCTCTTACTACTATCAATTATAATTGATAGCTTGCTTGATAGTGATTTTATTATACCTGGGCCTTCTATTATAAGCAGTTTCTAATACTTTTGAAGTGGCCATTATAAAGACAACAATGAATAAAGTCATTGATAAGAAATAATTTTAATAGGTAGCATTTATCAAGAGCTTACTATGATGCCATCTGGGACTTAAAAATCTAATTCTCCAAGTAATCCCATGTGGTAAATACTATTACTACTTCCTCTTTTTTTTTGCAGATGAGGATGTGAGACACAGAGACTTTAATAAACTTGGCAGAGCTGACACAGGGAAGAAGTTGAAGAGCAGGATTTGAACCAGGCAGTCAGAATCCAAAGCAACAAGGTCTCTTGAGGGGGCTGAGCTATTGTGAATCAGTTATTTAATGGTACACAAAGGTCCTCCTAGGTCCCTAATAGTTATGCTTGCCAGTAGCAGGAAATATGTTTGAAACTCATCATCTATAACCTATTATCAAGGATTCACTCATCTTCAAATTCTATTTACTGTGAAGGATTAGGGCCTAATGGAGCATGAAAAACATTTCCCCCATAAGAAAAACAAAGAACTCCAATTAATTAATATTTTAATCATCATTCTCAACTTGGAGAACTCATCCATTGTTGAATCTTTATTCATAATTTACTCTACAGATGTTTATGTAGATCAAAGAATACCCACTTTGCAAATAGTTATGGGTCTGCTCTCCTGGGGAAACTAATTATAGGTACTGTTAGACCCAATGAAGATTGATTTTATCATTTACTTGCATTCGATCGGAGCAAGTAAGCAGGCAAAACAGTCTGAGCGCTGCGAAAAATATCTTTTAATTGCTCATTTTCTGGGTGGAGTTATGTGTTAGCGCCTAACCTCTGACTGCCCGAAGCCCACCCAGCTCAAAGCCAGGATGCGTCCGCGCTGCACTCACTTACATTGCCATCGTGGTTTGGGCAAGAGAGAGGCTTTCCCGCGGCCACCGCGGTGACTGTCTCCAGGATGGAGGACTCCTCAATGTTGCTGCCCGGAGTTCGCTGCAGCACATCCATCAGGTTCGTGATGAAGAAGTTGTTCTGGAGCGCGGCCACCCCCTTCTCGGGCAGGATGGAGGTCTGGCGGCACACAGGGCAGGAGAGGGTGAGGCTGTGGGCGGGAATGTAGTTCTGCAGGCACCTGTCGTGGGGGCAGAAGCAGGGGGACTGTCAGCACAAGGGGCTCACGGGCTAGAGCGGGACCACCTCCTTTTGCAGGTGGCACGCCTGTTCTTGCACTTATATGGGCTCCTTTGCAGAAACTCCCTCAGGAGTCTCCTTTTCAAGGAAAATAAGATTTCTGCAACCAAGTATAAGGTATACTCACAGGGGCACTGTCAACTGACGAGGCTAGTGATTAGGCTCAAGGAAAAGGATAACATCTTTGACTCTGGCGGTGTTCCATGGAGCCTTGCCATGCTCGAGCAGCATCGGCCTCTCCAGGGAGTTTAGAAGAAGTGCAGAATCTTAGGTCCTACTTCGGGCCTGCATGAATCAGTTCCCGGGTGGGAGGGGGGAGGGGGTGGCGTATGCACAATTAAAGTTGGGAGGCACTGGTCTAGAATATCTAGTGTCCTGTTCACAGATTTGTGGACTTTCACAACGGGGAGAAATGTGTCAAAGTTTTCTGTTAGTGTTGAAATCCTTTTTACATACAAATGCATAAGCAGATCTCAGATGTTAAAAACATATCCCGAAGGGCGCCTGGATGGCTCCGTTGGTTAAGCAACTGCCTTTGGCTCAGGTCATGATCTTGGAGCCCCAGGACAGCGCCTGCATTGGGCTCCCTGCTTAGCAGGGAATCTGCTTCTCCCTCTGACCTCTCCCCTCTCATGCGCGCTCTCTCTCTCTCGAATAAATAAATAAAAAATCTTAAGAAAAAACAAACAAAAAAAACCCAAAAACATATCCCGGTGAAAATGTGTTTGAAGCAGGGCTAAGACACTCAAGAGTCACATCAGCATGATCTCTTCTCGCCTCTACTCAACAGGCAATTGATTAAATCAAACAATTAATTAGCAAAATGCATTCCTAATAATGACTTACGTATGTGTTGCTCACTAGATTCAAAGTACCTGCAATAACCCTATGAAGCAGAAACATGAAGGAACACTGGCAGAGGGAAGCAAAGTCGCTTGCTCCCGGAACTCGAGTGGAAAAGGGCACTGGGAAAACCCAGTGCAAACCCAGGCAACTGGGCATTGGAACCTATGCTCTCCATAACTACTCTGCACAATGTTTCCCTGTTGCTCCACCAAGCAGAATCTGAAAACCTCTGATCTAGCCTCATGCCCCCTGCTGTGTACAGAAGAAAACTGACATCAATGAGGTTAATTGACTTTCTATGTCCTAGAAGTAGCTATCTCTGAATCAATACCAGAAACGAAACAGCTTTCACTAAGGTCACTGAGGGCATCTACATCCAGACAATAGACATTTTTCACTCCTTTTTCAGCAGCACTCATCAAACTTGACCACTGCCTCCCAGCCATCCGCTTTTGAAACTTCACCTTCCCTTGTTTGTGACAGTACACTCACTTGGTTCTCCGATGTGCTCTGTCTTTTCCACAGAGCCACACAGGCTCCGTTGTTAGCATCCTTCTCTCCCAGGGACGTCACATCCACATACAAGGCATACACACAGCACTCCCGTATTTCTATTTCTCCCACAGATGTCTCCATTGATCCCCTGATCTCTACACCAACAGCTCTTGGCATCTCCTCTTAGATGGCTCATGGGTCCTAAAACTCAGTATGTCCAAACCCAAAGCTATGTTCTGCTCCCAAACCGGGTCCTCTTCCCCTCTGAATGAGCAGCACCTCCATTCATTCATCCAGGCAAAGCAGGTGCTGGGAGCCATGCTGAAAACAGTCATTTCCTAACTGTCCGTTTTCCACATCCAAACCACCACCGAAGGCCGGAAATGCTGCAATACCTTCCAGTGTTTCCAGTTCTTGTCATCTGATTTACACCATCCTTTCCTGGGGTTCTGGAGTAGCTCTCCTCACTGCCACTCACCCTCAAATCCTCTAACCTTTCTCCATATTGCAACCAGTGACTTTCTCAAAACTCATTCTATGCATTACACAGGGACTCGTTGGGCTAGGATCTCGGAAATCTCTACCACCCGCCATTAGATGGAGGAACCAAAGTGGATGGAGCTAGACCCAGCCGAGAGGGCTGAGGGCAGACCCAGGACAGCCCAGAAGTGTTGCTTCCTACCTCTCAGAGCAAGTAAATGGGAGTCGAACAACTGCCTGGCTGAGCACTGAGCAAGGGGGGATGGGCAGCTCCACCAAGCTCAGACTGAGTGGCTCTCAGTGTTTTATAGAAAGAGGCTGACTGCTGCACATCAAATGATGATCTTACCATGTAAGCCCAGGCACAGAGGGACACTTAGCTGCTGTTCATGTTTTAGCTACACTCATTAAGTGAGGAGGAGAAAAATCACTCTCCATCTAGTCACCTTGGAATATGAATTACAAAGTACTTACGTCAAAGTACAAAATGAATACAGTAAAAGGTGCTAGTGCCTTAAATAACACCACTAAAACAAACAAAACTCTACACACACACTCCCCCCCACACCCCAAAATAACCCCCTAAAAAGCAAACTGACAAAAAACCACAATGACCAGTAATAAATCCACCTTCTCCCTCTATCCATCACCTGGAAGGTATGGTTATTCTGTTGCAACTGAGATCTTCCAAAGTAAATCAACTTTAACGAACGTATATGAAATTGATGGCAAATGTAATTAGCATCGATCTAAAGCCATTGGAAATGCCAATTTCCTAGTCTATAACAAGAATTAAAGAGTTTTAATTATGTTTGTTTAATAATAATAGAAAATGTATTTAATAAGATGCAGTAAACATAATTACCATATTAGTTTTTAAGGAAAAAAATACAACTTTTTAAGGAAAATTATTACCAGGGAAATATTTAAATTGGACTGCGGATAAACAAATTACTAACAAACTTTATATGCTTAATTGCTTACATGCTAAGTTAAATAAGGTAAAGATGTATTCTGATAACTAATGAACTCAATGGAAAAAACTATTCAAGAAGGATAAAGAAATATGTTTTCATACATAGCGAATTGCATATTCAGGTAAATTATAATTACTTCATACACACAGTCTTTTCTTCTATGAAACATCTTATGTTCATTAGCATGTATCTTTTGAATTATTTTTGAGAGGAAGCCCTCCCTTTTAACTAACTCCTCAATAACCAGGTATCTTAGTGATGTGTACTTTGGGAGGAAATAATAGATTTTTAATTGGTCCTCACCAAAGATCCTCTATGAGGGAACTGTGGTCAGCCAAAAATTGTTTGACGAAGAACAAAGGGAAAATCTTAAATTTTTTAATCTTAAAATATTGAATGCTCCATGTCCTGAGGAAATGAATCTGTAGCTACTGGGTTGCTTTCTCTCACTTACAATGATTTAAAATAGAGTAAATTATTGGCAACTCATGATTATGTTTCTAGATGTCTATCATAAGCACAAAAGACTTACTGTGTCCCCTAATTAAAAGGAGAATTCTGGAAAGAACCTTTTGGTGGGTTGTACGCGATCAATCTGTGAACCTCTCTTCTCCGGGTTTGACAAAGGAGGCTTACCTCTCGCAGAAAGTGTGCAGACAGGGGAGAACCTTGGGATTCTTGTACCGTTCCAGGCATATACTGCAGATCAGAAACTGCTTGTCAATCTGGCGCACCACAGGACTTGGGATGTTGGTGGCTTCACTGGCCATCCTAGACCACTGACATGGGAGGCCGGCTGTCTTTGACCCTGCACGCTGCTGCTGTCAGACAGGAAAGATACATAATAACTTGTAAGTGCTCATCAATCATTGGTCCATTCCCTATAGGTGCTGTGCTATGAATAAGGGGACAAGTCCATGCCGGTGACCTCGAAATGACCATAACCAACACTCAATGCCTGTTGATTTTGTAAATCAGTAAAACGGTCACATGTTCACCATGTAAGCCAAACAAATTAGAAGAAGTGTGTTGTCTAAAGAGGCACATTTGCTGCGTTTCAAAGCAGATGCAGCTGAGGGGATAAATACTTATACAGCTCTGCCTGTTTGCCTTCATTCATGACTATATTTGACTATATGCCTACAGTCTTATTAAAATATAGTCTATGGGGCGCCCAGGTGGCTCAGTTGGTTAAGCGTCTGCCTTTGGCTCAGATCATGATCTCGGGGTCCTGGGATCCAGCCCCACATTGGTCACTTTGCTCAGTGGGGAGCCTGATTCTCCCTTGCCTGCCACCCCCCTGCTCTTGTGCTTGCTCTCTCCTTCTCTGTGTTTGTCAAATAAATAATAGATACACACACACACATATATAGTCTATATTAGGGGCACCTGGATGGCTTAGTCTGTTAAGTGTTTGTCTTTGGTTCAGGTCATGACCCTGGGATCAAGCCACACTTCGAGTCCTACATCAGGCTCAGAGCCTGCTTCTCCCTCTCCCTCTGTTGCTCCCCCTGCTTATGCTCCCTCTCTGTCAAATAAATAAATAAACAAACAAACAAACAAACAAATAAATAAATAAATAAAATGTCAAAAAATATATAGTCTATATTAAATAGAATAGCCTCCTTAAGATAAAATATGTTTTCCCAACTATTGCGCTTGAAGAGGATCAAAATGTCACCCCAGAATACACCATCTTGACATAAGGATTAATTTGAGCTGAAGGCAATTAGGAATCAGGAGACATGGTGGGGACACGATGGGGTGGCTGGAGGAGATGGCGGGCGGGGGAGGGGATTGTGAGTACTCTGCCTCTCCAATCTGCCTAAAAGCAGAGCATAGACTTCCCATTTGTAAAGGAAATTTTAATTTATAAAGGTGCCCCACTCTCCCAAACCAAAAAGAGGAGACTTTTAATCATCCCCAGAGATAGCATGGGAGGGCAGTCTGCATAACAAACCTGACTAAACCATCCTTATGTACCATACATTTCCTGGTCACTTTCCCACAATTCACTGCTCCTAAACCCCCTTTTCCTTTGTCTAGTCACTTCTCTACAATTTGTCATCCTTTGTTAAAATAGTATATAAGCTCCCAAGTCAAACTGCCTCTTCAGGTTTTCACTTCCTTTCTATGAAGCCCGCATGCATGTAAAATTAAAAAATATTCGATTAATAAACATCCATAGAATACAGTATATATACTATTTTGAAAAAAAAAAAAAACTACCGATAAAATGTGTACGCCCTTTTCTCCTGATAATCTGTTTTTTGTCAGTTTAATGCACAGGCTTCAGTGATAGAATTTAAGTGTGTAAAGGAAAAAAGTTTTCCTACCCCTACATACTGTTAACATGCCAGGATGGAATAATGAGAATTTTCTATGAAAATCTTTGTACATGGTTCAGAGTGTTTTCTTCAGAGCTAAAGGTGTAGAGATTGTAGGCTAAGATGTATTTGCCATGGAGCAGGGACAAAAGGCAGACGATTCTTATTATCTTAAGAAATGTCTGTTGGCCGGGCACCTGGGTGGCTCAGTGGGTTAAAGGCTCAGTGGGTTAAAGCCTCAGTCTTCGGCTCAGGTCATGATCTCGGGGTCCTGGGATCGAGCCCTGCATCGGGCTCTCCTCTCAGCAGAGAGCCTGCTCACCCCCCCCACCCCCCGCCTGCCTCTCTGCCCACGTGTGATCTCTCTATCTCTGTAAAATAAATAAACAAAATCTTAAAAAAAAGAAAAAGAAATGTCTGTTGGTATTCATGTGTGGGCATCTGAGGGACCTAGTGAAAATAATTTAGAGGTTTCAAAATGTGAGGGATCGTGCCAGGAAAAAGAGAATTAGAAGAGGGAGGGCAACAGAAAAAAGTGGAGGGCCTCTAAGGGTGGGAAAAGTTACAACACAAAACACAGCTTCATTTACCAGCTTGAAGAATGTGTCTGGCTTCTATCCCAAAGGGGTAAACCAAGGTTAAGCTAAAGTTCAATTCCTAATTTTCTTTTTTTTTTTAAAGATTATTTATTTATTTATTTATTTATTTATTTGAGAGAGAGAGAACATGAGAGGGGAGAAGGTCAGAGGGAGAAGCAAACTCCCCGCAGAGATGGGAGCCCGATATGGGACTCGATCCCAGAATTCCGGTATCATGACCTGAGCCGAAGGCAGTTGCTTAATTAACTGAGCCACCCAGATGCCCATCACTTCCTAATTTTCTAAATACTTTATACGGTGTCTATAGCCTCCCCAATTCCCAACACAAACACTTTTTTGAAAAAAAAAATTAATTTTCAATATGACCCCAGGCAGGAAGTAATATTATTCTCATTCTACAAATTTTTGAAAACTGAGGCTCAGTTAAGAAGTTTGCCAGAATACAAAACCCATAGCCTGTTCACTCCTTAAACCACCACACCTCCCTTGACCTTGTGTTTTAAGAAGGCTGCACATACGATGCAAGCTAGGTTTATATATAACATTTTAACTTGGTCTGGGATCTGTGTTTAAAGCTGGGCAATACATCATATTTACAGAATCAACAATTTGACATTTTGTAATGGAAACTCTTTTCATATATGAATGATAGCTCTTTCTCCCCACCAAACCACTCAATTTTTTAAAAAGCATGTCAACTTTTATTAAGAAAATTCTATTTATATGTATTTGAGTATAGTTACATACATGACAACCCATTTTCCAACTCCATGTTTCTAGATAAGCTCATTAAAGAGCATGATTAATAAACAAATAGAACCTTGTGGAAGCACTTGCTATACAAGAGTGTCACCTTCAAATAAAACTCTCTGCATTAGTTAAAACTGTGTGACACATCTAATTAGCCTGCATTATCTGCTAACTCTTTCATATAACGTCTCCCTAAAGAACTAGCATAGAGAATGATATGCATTGATTGGATTAAATGTGGCTCATCTCTCAGGAGCTCAGAATATTGGCACATCATCTGCTTTTCTTTAACCAAGTTCCTGTGATATCAGAATAGGGAAAGGAAGAAATGGATTTGCCAGTCTTTAAGATAAGGAAACCCAAGCTGAGGGTTTAAATGACTTGCCCAAGGTCATCCAATAAAATCAGTGAATCCTGAAGAGCTCAGATTTCAAGTCTTCTGCCTTATCTGATACCTAATCTTAAACAAGTTGAACACTTTCCAGTATGGGGTGTGTGTGTGTGTGTGTGTGTGTGTGTGTGTGTGTGGTAAAAATTATGGGGTGCTCACTTCAGTAGCACTAAAATTGGAATGATACAGAAGATTGGCTTGGCCCCTGAGCAAGGATGATGCACAAATTAGTGAAGTGTTCCATATTAAAAAAAAAAAATCATGTTGAACTTTTCAGTTAAAATCAGTTAAAAATAATTTTAATAGCTTCTGAAAAGTTTCATATCGCCCTTTGAAATAGTCAGTCATGATGAGTATCGAAAAAAGAGAAAACATCATATTGATTTTAGTCTTTTTTCAAATCCTAGAATTTTAGGGTTTGGGCAAGGAAAAAAAAAAGCACGTTTTATTTTTTTATTTTATTTTATTTTTTTAAAGATTTTATTTATTTGACAGAGAGAAACACAGCGAGAGAGGGAACACAAGCAGAGGGAATGGTAGTGGGAGAAGCAGGCTTCCTGCCGAGCAGGGAGCCCGATGTGGGGCTCGATCCCAGGACCCTGGGATCATGACCTGAGCCGAAGGCAGACGCTTAATGACTGAGCCACCCAGGCGCCCCAAAAAGCATGTTTTAATCAAATGATATAGGTTGGCTAAATGAAATTTCCTGAGGTGACATTTCTATTCTCAACACTGAGACAAAACATTTCATTTTAATTTTCATCCTAATTTTATGATCATTACTGTAGTGGGTGAGAGTAAGTCTTTGTTAGTATTGTTAATTTATATGGTAAATTAAGTTCACTCATGAACACTGATTTAAAATCATGACAATATTACAGATCTGTCACAAGCGACTTGTTGAAGACATCTGGATTTGCATGACCCTCAGAATCAACACAAAAGCTTTCCAACCCCCAAAGATCCCCAAACTGAGACTTTGCCAGGGTAATGATCATTCCCTGAATATAACTGGATGCCCACAATAGAAAGATAATTTGACGACTCCTAAAGGAATAATGTGCTGAAGAAAATGGAGGCACAGAATGTGCTAATAGGCACCATGGGAAGCTTTCCATCAGTCTGAATATGCCGCAAGGAATATACATAAAATGTATGACAGCCTTTAATCACAGTGTTTGGGCCCTACCAGTTTCTGGTCGTTCTGATTAGAAAAGCAATAAATACTCGTCTAGATTCTCGACTGCTCTCCTTACCCCATGTTGGTTTCTGTAGTGTCAGTGATCCTTCTTATTCACAAGGCCAGCAGAAACAAGCACATGATAGTAAGAGAGATCAGAATGCGGAACTACCCCTCTCCTGGAGGTCCGAAAAATCAGTTTCTGGAGAGGTGCACCCGCAAATATGCCAAGGGTGGACTTCTGTCTCTGAAGGAACCTGAATCGTTTTGGATGTAGAACTAGCACCACGTGTACTGACAAAAGGCCAATAGAAAAGAAATGACGGAGGAGGGGAGGCAAGCGGAGCCGTTTTTAAACCACATGGGTATTGACATTAACCAGCCTTGAGAGCTCTCACTGTGTGGGGACACTGGCTGAGTTTCCGTGTCAGGGGAAAACCAAAGGCAATACTGCTTACAGAGGTGTTCAGGCCTCCTCTCAATAGCACCTTCTCAATCAGACCATTCTGTTTAAAATTGCAACTTGCCCCCTCCCCCACCCCATCCCCCCAGAACTTGCTATCTCCCATCCTTGCTCTGTGTCTCTCTATAGCACTGGTCTCTTTCTGATAGAGTACGTAATATATTTATCTTGCACATTGGCTCCTCCGCACATATCCAGATGCAAGATTCGCGAAGGCAGGGATTTTCATCTGACTGCTCACTGCAGGAGTCCCAGCACCAAGAACTGCTCCTGGTAGGTAATAGACACTCGTTCTTTCTTTGAAGGAACTGAGCAAGTCAAGTATTGAATGGGAATGGACTCCGTCCCAGTAGCAAAGAAGAGTGGCGTGGGCTGACTTACACAGTCAAGAGTACGGTGGTCACCAGTCACGTGAATATTTGCATTTGACATTAGACGTTACCAGCCTTCCTGAGCGATTGTCTAATCTCTAGCAAGATAAGCCATCAGCCAGAGGGTAAAGATTCAGGGACATACTTTAACACACTCACAAATGCAGAAAAGAAATTGAGAACCAGAGGACACCTTTGCGTGGAAATACAAAGTCTAAGAAGGTTGACGCATAAATTCCTCATTAGTGGGGTGTGCCAACTCAACAGTTTTTGAGGGTAACAACAATGCAATGAGCATGTAACAAAATTTTGGGGCATAGAAAAACCCCATCCCAGCATTTCTTGTCTCGCGTCATCTCTGGTTTTTTTTCCTGGCTCATGTTCTCAAATCTTCTAGAACTTGGTGGAAACTACAACCAAGTGGAAAAGCAGAACTTGAGAGGAGGAGAGGAAACAAAAGGAAAATGCCTATGTCCACAATTCTAGGGTTGAGACCACAATTCCCACCCCAGATTATACCATTTAGATCAGAAAATGATCCCAATGTTTTATTGCTGACACCAGAGTGAGGAAGGGAAGGTGGAAGACCAAAGACAATCTGAAAGCCCTCTTCTTGGGAATGGGAGAGAGTTGGTGACAACTTGTTGGCTAGACTAGGTACCATGGTTGGGAAACAGGTCAAGATTCCTTTAGAAAATAAAATTTTAACATGTGATTTGTGGGTAGGAGGCAGCGTATTTGATTATATACCGTCGTAAAGGCATTGGATTCCATTTCTATTTAATTTTATGGCATTCGTGGGTTACTGCTTCTTTTTGTTGCCACTTAGCTGGCTTTATTAGCGACGTTACATTTTTGCTATTCTTGGACCAATGACAATGGTGCAGACACACTAAAATCAGCTTCCCAAGAAGTTAAAAATCTTCCAATAAATTTAGAGAAAGAAAATCTCAAACCATTAGGATTATCTGTAACTCCCAATGTCTTCCTATCTTTTACCCACCAGGACAGGTGGCACCTAGAGCTCAAAGCACAGGTGAAAACATGATTAGAGAAACAAGGTCTTCTTAGACTTGAAAATTTATGAGCGTATTATTATTCACCTGCCACCGAATTTGCATTGTTACAGAGGACTTGACTAGAAGAAAGAAAAGAGGACAATCTTCAGTGACATTAAAACAGGGTGACCTATTTCTAGTTAAATCAAGCAACTATCCCAAATGGACCATTTTGTAAATTAGAAGGCCAGATGCAATATCTTTTCTGACAGTACGTGCATAAACGTGTGTGTTTGGGGTGATTGGGTGTAGATCACTATTATAATAGATCACTACTCAGGAGCCCTTCCACTTTAACTTTTGTCTCCAGGCAAGGAGATGCCCGCGCTTTCCAAGGATTCCTCTTATTTCCAGGATCGGAAATACGGCAGCTTCCCTAGGTTGCTGGGTCTTACCATAGGGAAGCTGATTTATGCCAAGCACCCAACTTGTCTTTAGGAGATTTATATCTATTTCCTCTACCTCTTAGCATAGATTACTGTTTGCCATTGCCTTCTTCATAGAGGTCCTTACCTTTTACAACATAATTAAGTCAGTTCTTAAGATCCGCTTTGGGTTTTCTAAGGTGCAGAAGGCTGGATCTGTGTGATGGAGTGTTAAGTGGTCAAGCTAAGTGACATTCATCTTACAGTGCACTGGGACAGTCAAGATGGTGGGGTCTCCTCTCTCCTTGCCAAGTCTCTTCCCTTGCTCCCCTCTGGGACTAAAGGAGGCTGCATATTCTGGGACCACAAAAGAGGCAGAGGACAGCCACGGCCCTAAGCTCTGGGAGTTGGGCGAGGTTAGCAAGAAGGGGGAAGAGAAATGTATTCTACATCAGAACCTCACGAGGCATAGGCCCACACAACAGCAAACCCTCTTTTGGTCCTGGTGGATAGGAAGTGCACTATTTAAGTCTATTGTTTATTAGAATAAATGTTTACCTTAATACGTTGTCAAGAAGAAGAATAAAAAACACTTAATGGAGAAATGGAGGCGACTGTGAACATGAAGCGTAAAGTAAAAGAGGGTAGAAAGTCGAGCATGCAGATAGCAGTATGAAGCTTCCTTCCACAATGCAGTTTGAATAATTACACTGGGCTCATTCTTACCTCAGTCTCTGGTTTAATCTAAACCTCCAAATTCGAGGAAGAAACCTGATCTGATCATTTCAGATAATCTGCACAATAATAATATTCAGAGAACTCTAATAGCCAACCCCATTATAGAACAAATTCTATTCTGACACTAAAACCCTTACATAAGTAATAAAGGGCACAGATGGCATCAGACATTTAAAAAAAAAAAAAACCCCGATCACAGGTGTGTGCAAATTATAATTATGCCACAATTAGAAGTAATTTGGTCACATTTTTTAAAGAAAAGAAGAACTATGAGAGTAAATAATTTGGCAGTTTGAAAGTATTTCTCTTCAATAATACATACAAATGTTTTGTTAAAGTCTTAGTTTTAATCGAGAGATAAGGAAGAGAAGCACAAGGGAGTCTTAAAAATTAAACCTAGGTTAAATATTTTAAAATTGCTGCAGAGTTGTAATTTCTTCGACAGTTATAATTTCTTCGACTTAAAGACAGAAGAAGGGGGTAAGTTTGGTGAAATTAAAGTCTCCAAATAACCAAATGAAGGACATTTTCAATTCTTAGTAAGACAAAGAATGAATATTTTTACTTATTACACAAGCAACAAAATCCACAAAGCTTTTATCATATAAGTAAAAAAAAAAGTCATCTCAGAATTATATTAACTATGGTGAAAAATATGTATAGATTTTACTCTCCATTTTTAAAATATATAGAACATATACCATGCATTCGTACTTCTTGAAACAGGCACATTCTATCAGAGAACATTGGTACATTCAGTCCTATTTTAACCTTTCCAGTGCAAATCACTTGGGTCTTTCTAGGAGAAAACTGGAAAGAAATACTTAGAGGTTTAGGAAAGGCCACTACTCACATCTCTGTAATAAAAAGCTGCTTTCTCAAACCACAGCACACACAAAAACTTCTCATTGTGTGCTTGCTCGGGAGGGGCGTGCATTATTTAACATTACAGCGGGTTAGGACTGGTGCTCCTAAAGCATTCGCCCAAAAATAATGAAAGGCACCAGAAAACAGGTTCACACTAAACAAAAATGAATCCTAATGCTTAAGAAATCATTTTAAAAATCTGGACAAACAATGCCTCTCCTTACATATTCTAATCTAAAAAATAATAATAATAAATAAAACCTCTAACAATTTATTCACAAGGAATAAAACCACAGTAATCCGATCTAAGCCAAAGAAACAAACTAATAATTTTTAAAATGCTTCATTCTGAATCTAGGTCTGCTCCTTAAAGCAGTGACATTTAATCTATCATAAGACAGAAATATCATTTTACCTTTCGGTTCAGAAATCCACTTATTAACATTCAGTATTTAGGTTAAGATAAATAGCCTTTCTACTTGCTTTCCTATCCTCCCAAAATAAGGAATGATGACAGGGTGGGGCACACTGGTAGAGAAAGCTGTCAGAAAAATCATATCCAGTGTTTCAGGAAGCAAACCTAAGGTCCAACCCAAGGATTTTTTTTTTCCTGTGTAAAGCTACCATTGAACTCCACCCAGATTTGAGTCTACTTCAGAAGCAGAAAAAATGTCAAAAAAAAAAAACAAAAAAAACCCCAAAAAACAAAAAACCCAAACAATAACAAATCATCTTCTGCATAATTTGCTGAACATCAATGGCATTCAGAATTCAGAGGGTCGAGTCATGCATTATGAATGAATGGGTTTCCAATGGTAACTGGGAACCGAGGCACTCAACCCCAGGGTTCTCCGACTGAGGACCGGGTGGGGGAAGGGTCGAATCGCACATTTTCCTCCACCCTGGGGTACGGAGCAAGGAATTCTGCAACTTAAATATTTCATCCCCATCTTCCCCCGCTAACGGAGAAATGCTAGGGGTGAGGGAGAATCTTCTATTTAAAATAAGCCGAAAACACATTAAAATGGAAGACAAGTAAAAACAAAAATCTAGTCACTAGGAACTTGAGAAGAAAATCTTGCATGACTTTCTCCCTGTTCTTAATTTGGTGTCTTTGTTTGAGCAAAGAGTGGGTCTCCCTCTGTCTGATAGTTAGAGAGCATGCAGCATCGCGGAGAGAGAAGGGCGGAAAAAGGGGAGGAAAAGAAAAAAAGAAAAAGAAAAGAAAAAACCCCGAAAACCCATAATGACAGGAGAAATCAGTTATCCACCTAGCGATATACTGAGCAATCGGAACATTTAGGACCTACCCATTTCTGCAGACTGACTAATCAACGAGGCAAAGAATTAAATCCTCCCAAAGCCTGTCGCTGCAGCTCCGCGGCCATCCACAAGAACAATGCACACTCTGCTAACCTCCCAAGTTTGGAAGCACCATGCAAAGAGACTGGTTAAAATTCCCTACCATGCAGTGCAGCCATCATCAGAAGCCCAGCATATCTTCTGCTCTATGTAGTGATGTGCCAGTTCATGAACAGAAGAGAGAAGAAAAATGGAGGAAATGAGAGAAGGCTCAGGAAAGTCGGCAGGAATGTTTCTGGGTCATTAACAAGTGGGAGACCCCTTTCGGCCTTGAAACCAATCAATCTTTATCTTACAGGACATCTTTTTCTCACTCAGCGTCTGTTGAAAAGACTGCAGCAAACCAAGCAAGGGATTGTGGGATAGGGATGCAGCAGCGAGCTGCAATGAGATTCGCGGGTGGCTTGCTTTCCCCTCTGAGTCAGCAGTCAGCTGTTTCCACGCTCTCGTGCTGGGCCGCCGAGGTCCGTCGCCGAGCACCGGGCTGCACGATTAACCCAGGAAGAGGCACCCGCGCACGTCTGCCAGCGCCACGCAGCAAGGACAGGCACCCGAGTTACAAGTCAAAGAGGGGGTGCTGATGAGCAAAAAGGGGTATGCACCGAGAACGCACACTAGGAGGAAAACCAAGTATGTGAGACCTCAGTTCAAATTTAGAGGTGTGTTTTGTGAGTGACGTTCGAACGTGTGTTCGAACATGTGTGTGTTTTTCGTGAGTGACGTTCGAAGTGAGTGTGTTCGAACACACACTTACTTCCTTAAGTTGGGAAAAACACATCATCTGTTTCCTCAGGCTTTAAGTAGCTTGAAACACAAATAGAAATGGATAGAAATGCAAAACAGCCCAGTTCAACGGGCATCTACTATCTTTTCCCCTCTCGGTCTGTATCCAGAAAGGGGTCTATAGAATACATTCCTCAAGGTTGAATAATGCAAATGACATTCCTCTGCTTTTTGTCGTTCTAATTACTTGACCAAAAAAACATTCATTTGCTTCAGGGGGTATGCAGAACCCTTTGTTTTGCTGATGATGGCAACGTTTTTCAGTAAAGGGTTGAGAAAGTTGACAAACCTTACATACATACATAACTTGCTTTCCTAGTAGGTGACTGAGCTTATTTTTAACAGGTTTTAATAAAATAAAAATGGTAAAGTAGCCATATAAAAATAATTAGGTCCTC
>CM053604.1:110186195-110203634 GCA_028646535.1 Procyon lotor | reverse complement strand
ATTATTAATTCTCATCTTTGATTATATTAATATTCATCACATTCTTTCCATGGGGCCAGTCATTGCATTGAGCCCTGTGATGGGTCAATCAGCTCTGAAAGGCAGATTACCTTCCGGGGAGTGGGTCATAGAGAATCCAGTGAAATCCACAGACCCAGGACATGCCAATATTGCCATGCTATTTCAGATGGTACCCAGTTCTTGAAAGCGCACGTTAACACCTTGTTTTAGAAGTTTTGTTCTGGGGCGCCTGGGTGGCTCAGTGGGTTAAAGCCTCTGCCTTCAGCTCAGGTCATGATCTCAGGGTCCTGGGATCGATCCCCACATTGGGCTCTCTGCTCAGCGGGGAGCCTGCTTCCCCCTCTCTCTCTGCCTGCCTCTTTGCCTACTTGTGATCTCTCTTTCTCTCTGTCGAATAAATAAATAAAAATCTTAAAAAAAAAAAAAAGAAGAAGTTTTGTTCTGTGGGGCACCTGGGTGGCTCAGTCTGTTACAAGACTGACTCTTGATTTAGGCTCAGGTCATGATCTCAGGGTTGTGGGTTCAACCCCGTATCAGGGCTCCCTGCTCAGCAGGGAGTCTGCTTGAGATTCTGTCCCTCAGTCCCTCCTCCCACTCATGTGCTCTCTCTCTCTTTCTCTCAAATAAATAAATAGATCTTTAAAAAAAGTTTTGGGGCGCCTGGGTGGCTCAGCTGTTAAGCATCTGCCTTCGGCTCAGGTCATGATCCCAGGGTCCTGGGATCGAGCCCTGCATCGGGCTCCCTGCTCGGCGGGAAACCTGCTTCTCCCTCTCCCACTCCCTCTGTTTGTGTTCCCTCTCTCTCTCTGTCTCTGTCAAATAAATGAAATCTTTCAAAATAAATAAATAAACAAACAAAAATTTAAAAAAGAAGTTTTGGGGTTTTTTTTTAACAACTTTACTGGGATATAATTCACATACATACAATTCACTCATTTAAATTGTACGAGTCAAAAAAATAAAATAAAATAAATTGTACGGTCAATAGCTTTTAGGATATTCACAGATGCAGGCAACCATCACCACGGCCAGTTTTAGAACATCAACGTCTCAGAAAGGATCTCTATGCCCTTTAGCTATCATCCCTACCTTCCCACCCCCCACAGTCTTAAGCAACCACTGTCTCTATAATCCCCTCTATAGATTCTGGACATGAAATTGGAATCCTATAGTATGTGGTCTTAGGTGTCTGGCCTTTTTCACTTAGAATAATGTTTTCAATGTTCATCCATACTGTAGCATGTATCACGATTTCGTTCCTTTTTGTGGTTGAAAATATTCCATTGGGGCGCCTGGGCAACTCAGTCTTGAAGCGTCTGCCTTCAGCTTAGGTCATGATCTCAGGGTCCTGGGTTCGAACCCCACATTAGGCTCCCTGCTCAGCGGGAAGCCAGCTTCTCCCTCTCCCACTCCCCATGCTTGTGTTCCCTCTTCCTGTGTCTCTGTCAAAATAAAGAAAATCTTTAAAAAAAAAAGAAAGAAAGAAAAAGAAAAATATTCCATTGTATGGATATAGCCTGTTTTGTTTATCCATCTATCAACTGATGGTCACTTGGGTTGTTTCCACTTTTTGGTTACAGGTGGACCTATGTTCTATTGTTGGTGTTAGGTGGACACTCCCTTTAAGAAACGCTAATCTCTAATACTGGGAATGCTCTCATCCTTTCCTAACTCCTTCCCCTGTTTAAGGCCATTGAATTCTTCAGAACTCAGCAAAGATACCGTTCACGTTAAGAAAAATTCCCTGACTCCTTCTCCAATTCCGAACCCTCCACCCCTAGTCTAGATTGGGTGTCAGTCCTATGTGCTCCATAGCTTTCTTTGCCGAAAATTATTGATGGCTTCATACCTTACCTCTAACTCCCCTAGTGCAGTGCCCATCACATAATAGGTGCCCAATAAGTAGATATAGAATGACAAAAGTCTTCCTAGAAACAAATGAGTAACATAATATGCTATAAAGGTGAATGTTCATTTCAGAATTGGAAAATAGTTGGAGCATTAAGGAGAGGCAATTCTTCATATCTTATTGGTGGTTTATAATGTATTTTTATTTTTAAAAATATCTATTTATTTATTTTAGAGAGAGACAAAGAGTACGAGGAGGGGGAGGGGCAGAGGGAGAGAGAATCCCTAAGCTGACATCCCTCTAGGCGAAGAGGCTGATGCGGGGCCTGATCCAAGGCCCCAGAGATCATGACCCGAGCTGAAATCAAAAGTCGGGTGCTCAACTGACTGAGCCACCCAGGAGTCCCTGATTGGTGGTTTATAATTTAGAAAGTACCTTCATAATACATTTTCTCTTTGATCTGCAAAGCTATTCTAGAAACAGAGGAGGCATCATTATTATTATAGTGGAAACTGAGATTCAGAAAGGTTACATGGGGCACCTGGTTGGCTCCGTTGGTTAAGCGACCTACTCTTGATTTCGGCTCAGGTCATGATCTCAGGGTCGTGAGATGAGGTTCTGTGCTGGGTGTGGAGCCTGCTTAAGATTCTTTCTCCCCTTGCCCCTCCCAGCCCACACACAGCGTGCCCCCACTCTCAGGAAAAAAAGAAAGAAAGAAAAAAGAAATGAAAAGAAAGAAAGGTTCCATGACCCAGTATGTTGTGTAGTAAACACGAACTGGAGTTTGGCAGGGTCAAGCTCCCTCCAAAGACTCTAGGGGAAGATCCTTCCTTGTCTCTCCCAACTTCTGGTAGTCCCAGGCATTCTATGGGGCTCGTAGGGGCATCACTGCAGTCTCTACCACCGTTGTTACATGTCTGCCTTCTCCTTGTGTGTCTCTGTGTCTTTGAATGGCGCTTCCCTCCCTGTGTCCCTCTTTTTTCTTCTTAAAGGACCCGTGTCTTACTGGATTAGGACCCATTCACATGAAGTATGACTTCGTCGTAACTTGATGGCATCTGCAAAGAACCTATTTCCAAGTAAGTTCACATTCACAGGGACAGTGTTTGGGACTTCAGCCTATCTTTCTGAGGTGTAATTCAACTCACAACACCTCCCATGGGTGAAAGGTTAACATGAGGCCTGGGCTGATGCGGGCCTGTCTGAGAATAACCTGGATTTTCCCACAGCAGTGTTCCTTTGAAAGCAGTAGAGTTAAGATAAATGGGGAATATTATGTGTGCTTCATTTGTGGGGTTCACCAGTAAGACTGTGAGATGGCTACATAACTCGGATGATATGATATAAAAGATTGGTGGGGGGAAAGGGGTATGACCCCACATACTTTGGTTCTCATCCCTGGTACATACCCTAATTGGGGAAGGGGGCAAAGGAACCTGCTTTGCCTCCAATGGGACAAAGGTGCCATGTGTCCTGCTCTGTATTTTATTTTATTTTTTTTAAAGATTTTATTTATTTGACAGAGAGAAACACAGCGAGAGAGGGAACACAAGCAGAGGGAATAGTAGCAGGAGAAGCAGGCTTCCCGCTGAGCAGGGAGCCCGATGAGGGACTCCATCCCAACAACCTGGGATCATGACCTGAGCCGAAGGCAGACGCTTAACAACTGAGCCACCCAGGCTCCCCTCTGCTCTGTATTTTATGCCAATGTTTCCTAACCATAAAATCAGATTAAAACTGTGCCTGTGAGTCTGATTGGCAGCTGGAACCCACAATCACGGCTGCTTGCTGGTCTACGTGGTCTGAGTTCCTTCCCATTGATCTTCCCAAGCCCCTTCTCAGCCTGAAGATGTCCTTTATGGAAAAGCCTGCCGCAAAACGCAAGGCTCTGACATCCATGGATATATCAAACTTCCCAGCGCCACACTTTCCCTTTCTTATTCTTTGTCTTGCTCTGACAATAGCAAAAATAAAAAGCAAAAGCAAGCAAACAAAACACTCTTGTTCTGCCATTGTCTGGCCTGGATAATTCAAAGTTGACTATCTGCCCTGAGTTTGCCTGGAAGATAACCTCCCAGTCTTCTCTGGACTCCTAATTACATTAATGTCCACACTGATGAGCATATCAGTATCAAGTGCTGTTTTTCCCTTCAGCGGACTTTCATGATCACACTTTTCATTCTGACAATTAAATTCAAGGCGGTGCCAAGTTCCTGCGTGCTTGGGTGGTTTACCATGTTTAATTAATCAGTGCCGGGGCTCGGACTAACAGGTTGGAATTGAGCTGGAGTGGGGGATTCTAGACCACAGATGTCCACAGATGACCACAGATGCTGAGGCCGGGCCCAGACCTGAGCAGGGCAGGACGGAGCCCCGAGGACCGCGCGGGGCGGGGCGGGGTGGGGGTGGGGAAGTAGGGTGGGGAAGGGGGGTGGGGGGGTGGGAAGCCCGCTAGTAGCCAACGTGTGCGCATCCCACACCCCACTACGCACGCCTTGCTAGGCGCTGCCTCCCCTTTCCCCACATTGCTTCCTCTCTACGCCCAAAAAATGGATGATTTGCAAACCAGTAGGTAGTGCAGAGGGAACCTGAGAAATGTTCGTTATCTGTCGACCAGATAATGCCACGGCTAGCAGTGTATACTAAGGTAACAGCCACAGACGCCTGCCAATCTCACCCGCCCGCCAGGGTTTCCCAGGCGGTGCAGAGTCGGTGCAGAGCCAGAGCAGGCACGGTGGGGCGGGGCGCCGCCGGCGGTAGTTTCCACAGCAACAGGCCCCTCCCCCAGCGCGCCAAGCCCCGCCCCCGCGGAAGAAAAGCAGACGGCCTTCCTCACCCAGGCGCCCTTCCTCACCCAGGGGCCCGTAGCTCTGCTTGTATTATGAATCTGTCTTCCCCCCCTTATCTCTCTGTAGGTTTCCTTTTCTTTAATATTTTATTTATTTATTTGACAGAGAGAGAGATACGAGAGAGGGAACACAGGCAGGGGCAGCAGGAGAGGGACAGGCAGGCTTCCTGCCCAGCAGGGAGCCCAATGCAGAGCTCCATCCCAGGACTCTGGGATCATGATCTCAGCCGAAGGCTGACACCTAGCGATTGAGCCACCCAGGCGCCCTGTAGGTTTCTTTCTTTCTTTTCTTTTTAAAGATTTTATTTATTTATTTCACAGAGAGGAGAGAGATCACAAGTAGGTAGAGAGGCAGGCAGAGAGCGGGGGAAGCCGACTCCCCGCGGAGCAGAGAGCCCGATGCGGAGGACCCTGAGATCATGACCTGAGCCGAAGGCAGAGGCTTTAACCCACTGAACCACCCAGGCCCCCATAGGTTTCCTTTTTTAACCTTATTTCTCACCGGGGAACAGGACCATTCTGTAAAGTAACTGATTCAAGTGCTGGCGATGGGAAAGCCGGGGGAGAAAAGGGAGTTAAGTCGGCGGTGACAGCAAGAAAAGCCGTGACCGCCCCCTGCAGTGCGGGTGCCCCAACTGTGGCCCTTTCCCATTTCCTGGGACTGCAGCTCTCCTGAGACTCTCCTGCATTCCAGCCCTACTGAGCTAACGTTATCTTGGTGCTACAGAGTTCAGGTGGGACTTTCTCCCCTCAACACGCCTGCATGCCTGCATTTACGAAAACTTCTAGAGCTCGGTGCTTTTACCCGGATACTAAAGTAGGAGTCTGGGCATCTCCGCGAAGAAAGATAATACGACGTTAGAGGAACTTGGCATCACCGGCCAAAGGCTGCCTCCCCTACACATGGAATCAGGAAAGAGTAGTATTAGAATCAAACTACCATGATACTGTGACTCGGACACAGACTCTGGAGACACCTCTGTATTTGCTCTATCTGCAGGTCGCTCATGGCCTAAGCTCATTTGTAAAATGCGATCTCATGAGGCTGTCCTAGTGGTTAAACGGTATAGCATCCAAGGATCTTAGCGCTGTGCTTAACACACAGCAGTCTCCAGCGCTATCATCTGAAACCGTGTGGTGCAGTGTAGACTATGGGCCCCAGTGACCGGGTGGGTTTGAATCCTGGCTCTGCCACTTATGACTTTAAGTAAGTTAACCTCCCTGGGCCTCAATTTCCTCATCTGTATAATGGGAACAATAACGTACTTCGCAGTGTCATGGTGATAACCAAATGGTTTGGTCTATGGAGAGGACCTACCATAGATAGGTAGGTATCTGTCTATCTATAGGTAGATATAGGTATCTATCTTACTATGATACATAGTAAGCCATCAATACATAATATGACTACAGTAGCAGCACTGGTAGTATTGCCACTGTGAGATTTCTGAGTTCTTTTAGAGATACCTAATGACTTACTTTTGTATTCCTAGAACCCAGCTCATGTAGGGATTCAATAAGCATTAATTAATTTTTGGATGAATGAATAGACTAGTTAATACACTACTCCTCATTAATTTTTTTCTTCTGCCCAATAAAATAAATCAATGAGAGTGGGCAGAGACATGCAAAACCAGAAAAGATATATCTATACACTGTTATCACCCTTGGCTGGACACAGACCCCTTGGCCTTCTCACCCACTTAGCGCTGGCTTGACACAGTGGAGTGAGAGGCTGGAGCGCTACTTTGTTGCTCCTCACCCTCACTCCGAATCCCAGGCCAGCCCCAGGACCTGCCCCGTGTTCTTATGAGAGACAAGCTCTGCTACTTTGTGCTGTTCATCTGCCCTTGGAAGTGAGTCCTCCCTCACCGGCCAGCTTCTTGCCTTGAGAGTGGGCTGCCTCCTTGGAAAGATAAGACAAGAAATGATTCCTTATGGTACCTTTCCAGAGTCAAATTTTTCCCCTCTGATGACAGTCATCATCACTGGACATGAGAATGGGAGGCCTTGCGTTCATGTCCTCCTCTGAATGGACATGTTCTAATGCAAATACTGACTTGCCTAGCTCTCTATCCGGAGGCTTGGCAGTGTGACTGGGCTGGATGCCAGGAAGCTATGGGACCAGCAGAGGCAAGGGGAGCGGGAACGGAAGAGTAGCAGGCTGGCCAGGGCAGAGGGCAGGGGGGTATGCATATGGGTCACGTCGGGCCTACCAGGCCCAGGGTATCCTACTGATACCTCTGAACCCTGGTGTGTGGTGAGCCAAGGGTAGCCATCCATGGCCAGGGGGGCCAATGATGGGGGCACCTCGACTCTTCCCTGATAATGTTTTCCCCCTTCCTGTCTCTCTTCTTCTCCATTTCTCCTGCCCTCTCTCTGCTCCCTGTCCACTTACTTTGGTCAGCAAGCTTTTAATTTAGCTTCTACTATGAGCTAGGTACTGCACTGGCCTTAGATCACTATCTTTAAGGAATGCATGCACACTCATGAGAGAGATATACACATAAATCTCAAATAATAAATGAACAAAAAATTTTTATCTCAAATAAACAATTTTTATCTGCGGCCTCCACCTCAGACCTGAGGATGCTCACGGGTGTTGCTCCTCACTGGAATGGTGTTTGGGGGTGGGGGGGGGGGCGGGGGCGGGTATTTGGACTCTGGAATCAGAAATGTGGGTTAAAAAAAACCCAGCTCTGACACTGACCACCAGTGTGATTTGGAGCATGACACAACCTCTTGACTCCCCTTCCCCCATCTGTAAAATGGTAGTGAGAGTCCACGTCATAGGGTCATTCTGAGGATTAAATAAGACAACGACTGGAAGCTTCTCAGCACAGTGTCTACCTCGAAAGAGTCAACTATTGTTGTTCTAATTACTCAAGCGCAGTGGCAGGCAAACTTTCTCTGTAAATGGCCCCATTTCCATTTCAGATTTTGAGAGCCAAACAGCATCTGTGACAACCGCTTAACAATGCCGTTGTTATATATCTATATATTATTTATATATCTATATTATATTATTACATTTTATATTAATATATAATATGTTGATATATTTATATTTTATATATTATTATATATTTCATTACATATAACAATATAACAATGTATATTGTTATATGTCTATATGCTAATATAAAAAGGAATGTAGATGTGTTCCAATAAAACTGCATTCATAAAAACATAAATTTTATATAAATTTCACATGTCATAGAATATCATTTTCCTTTTACTTTTCCTCCCAAGCATTTAAAAATGTAGAAACTGGGGTGCCTGGATGGCTCAACTGGTTAAGCATCTGACTCGTGATTTCAGCTCAGGTCTTGATCTCAGGGTCATGTGTTCCAGCCCCACATTGGGCTCCATGCTGGGCCTGGAGCCTACTTAAATAAATAAGCAAATGAATAAATAAGCAAGCAAGTAAGTAAATAAATAAATAAAATTAAGATGTAGAAAGTGTTCTTAACTAAGAGGCTATAAAAACAAACCAGTCAGTGGGGCAGATTTGAGACACAAGTCATAGTCTGCCCACCTTGATCGAACCTAATGAAGTGGCTGGCACTGCCTTTTATGGATTTTGCTTCAGGAGAATGGGTCCATAATACCCTAATCCAGAGTCTGAATATTAAGACACAGCCTGATGAACTTTGACACATTTACAAACTAACCCAAGGACAGCAAAAATCTCATAAAATAAAAATAATAACTGTAATTTATTTGTGCATAAACAAAGACAATTAGGTAACCAATACCAAAATATCTGTGATTTATTTGTGCACAGGAAATGGAAAAGACAATCATTTCCTCAGATGCACAACCCTCCTGTGTTCTGTGGATGGAGGCGAGCTGTCTCCCACAGGGGTAAGGAGACACTTACCCCTTCTTCCCAGTGCTGTGAAGGGGTAAGTGTCTGTGCACCGAGAAATCCAGGTGTAAAAACATCACAGAACATCCCAACACCCGTAAGTTTTACACTCGGAGGATGAGAGAAGACACAAGGTATAGTGGGCAAAGGCTGGGAAAATTTCAGGAGGGCAGGAAGAACTACCAGAAAAGGGGCCAAGTCCCACTGCTGTGGAAATCAGAATGCAGGTGATTGGCTTGCAAGACAGTTAATTCCATGGCAAATAATGCCATATAATTCCTAATTCCTTCTTTCCTCATCACTACTCCTACCTTCTGACTATCTATGAATGGAAGCAGAGACATTTTGCTTTACTTCCTATGACAAATCAGGAAGATTTTTACTCTTTAGTTCATATCAAATTCCTCACAGGCTAGAAATCCTTTCTCTAATGCTATAAAAAGGCCATATTCCAGACACACTGCAATTAATAATTAAACTTATTTCCCTTGACTTAAAGGAAATGCAATGGCTGTCTTATAAAGCTATTCCAAGAATCAAATCTACTCTTGTACATCATTAAAAAACTACCCATGTCTTGCTATCATTACCAGATAATGAATCTGCTAATCCAACCTGATTGAAGTGTTGAGCAGTCCACAAGGTCAGATGTCCTATAATGCCCCCTAACTCAGTGGGAATCTCCTTCTGGAAAGAACATAGCCCAAGCGCAGGTGTATATATATATATATAGCTCGAGTCAGAGATCATCTGCTGGCTCCCTACAGAATCACCTTGTTTTAACTGCTTCATGGTTTAGAAAGAAAGAAGGACTTTTTGAGAAAGGAAAAAGTGAGGTGCTGGGATCTGGCAAGGGACCTTGGCCAGGATATCTGCAACAGCACCCGGTGTTCCTTCCCTCCTCACCAAGAAGCACAAGCCTAAGTTCAAAGGACCTGGTACTGTCTTTCACCTTGACCCAACCACGTGGCGTGGCACTGGTACTCTCCAAAGGGATATGAGCCACCGTGCTGTCTATGGCTCTTCCGTCTCAGACCAACAAGCGGAATCAAGAGCACAAACTCTATCATTTTCTAATCTCTTGGGAGACTCAGTTCACTTACCCCAGCCCCCCTGACTGGCTCCGAATCCACTTCTCTTCTTGCTCAGCCAGGGCCTCTCCATCAGTGACTGGAAGCAGGAAGGCACAGGACTCTCATCCTTTCATACAGTCTGAGGTATTTAAAGTTTCAAAGAACCATAGAGATGATACAGTTTCATTCCAAGAATTCCAAAGAATTGGGCCTGGGCCGGGCGCCCTGCCAACACACTCACCTCTCACTTTGCTGTGTCCCCCACCTCCCCCCACCCGCCACCGTGCATCTCTTCAGAACCCCTGGACTTCTGTGGCCCTATCCTGTCTGATCACCATCTTATAGGCAAAGAAACAAGTCTGGGGAGGTGACATGACTCCCCCCAGCACCATACAACCAGCAGGTGGCAAAGGCTGACACACACTGGGGCCTGACTCTGAGTGCGTGCCTCTCCTCACAGGCAGGCCTGGGGAGCTGGCGCTCTTTGCAGGCTGTGTGGGGTTCACCATGACTATGTTAGTTCTGTAGGACTGTTCAACAGAAACGGCTGGAACACAAGCACAGGTCTCACTGGATGAAAACAGAAAACTGAACTGAGGAATAACAAAGAACCCTCACAGCACAGCTGCTCCGCTTGAAGAGTTAATGGTTTCAAGTGGATGAATACGAAAGTGCCACAGTCAAATGGCAGGAGTTCCCAAGATAGCGGAGAAACAGGAACCCACCACAAAGCCCGAGAGGACTCAAAGGTTAAGACTCTGGCCGTCCACATGGCAAAGGGCAGGGAAAAAATAAACCATGACATCCTGTTAGACGGGGATTCACAGAGAAGGCAGACTCCAGGGGATAGAAAGAAAGGAAAAAAAAAAAAAAACCAAAAACAAACATACAAGACATAATAGACTAAGACTATTTACCAACTTAGTTGCCTAGTTGAGAAATTGCAGATCTTCAGAATGACCTTGACAATAAAAATCCAACCCAAAATAAACACAGGAGACCAGAAGTCATTAAGCAGTTGTAAGGTCTGCATGTGAAACCCCTCAGCCTAGTCCAATTTGAGAGGAGGGTAAAGTGATAAAAGCGCAAGGAGTTACTCAAAGACCTGCCTTTTTGGCATTAAATGGCCAGGGCCTTCAGGCCCTTCTCCTTCCTGTTCCCTGATGGGCCTCGGAAGAATTTCCATTCTATTTTTAAAAAGCTATTAACACATGTTTGTTTGTCCCCAGAAATGGAAGTAGAAGAACCCAGCCTTAATTTAGACTCCACCAGAAGGCTTATTCGCGATAAAACCAGGTTTTACTTCTGGTTTTCTCTTTGTTCTAGTAGGGCTTTCCTAGCAGCATTCTGGGACCTTAATCTATACTTCCTGTGGCCTCTGGATCCTGCTCTTCCACCCATCATTCTCTCTTCACTGTTTCTGGCTTTTCAAGAATCAGTCAGCCCATTACCTTAAGTGCAAAATTCCGAGATCTTACACCCAGAAAGGGAGACTGCCTTTTGTTGGCAAACGGTAAAATCGCTGAGTCTTCCTGAGAAAGGCACCAGCTGCCAGGGGTCCTACCCCAAGGCTGCCCCTATGCCCTCAGCTCTCTGCCCAAAGGCTGCCTCCTCTCTGAAGCCCTCCCTGCCCCTCCTATCCTAAGTGCCTCCCTTGGTTACTTAGCCCTCCACCGTATTCAAATCCTTCACGACAATTGTCACAGTTTGTAATGACAGATGTATTGGCTTGCTTGGTCAGAGCTGCTTCCTCCCACCCCCTTGTACACTCCACAGGGACAGGGTCACAGCCTAGGGCTGATGCAATTCCCATGCACGTGGCTTCCGAGAATGCGTGCTGAAGAACCACCGAGTGTCAAGCCTGCCCAGACACGACCCTGGGCTGTGTGACCAACACTCCTCAGGAGAACACAGTCTCACTGGCCAGGTCCTCAGGCGACACACCTTCCACACTACTTGTTATGACTGGACTTCAGACCTGAAGGTCCCCATGAGCTACATGCGCAGAGGGACTCTGTTAAGAAAATGATATGCGAGAGGATTTCAATCTAAAATGGAACTGGAGGGTATGAGATGGAGAATCTCACCCGCGTGCCCTCAGAAGAATAGAAGCGAAGAACCGAGTGACTGATTTCTGGTTAATACCTGCCTTACCGAGAGCCAAGCCTTATGTCCCGACCAACGCGCATCTGCTAAGAGTCTCTCCACTTCCTCAAGCCAGTGAACCTACTGGTTGGGCTCTGGCTGGGCTTCCCCTCTTTGCACATCTTGCCCAGAAATACAGCCCACCCCAGACCTTCAACAGACCAGCCTGTAGCTCGCTACAGCCTGCGTTTCCCAAAGTACAATTCCTTGGCTATTCCTGAATTCACTCCATTTCTGGTCGTTTGAGCATGTGTTGGTTTACCTCTATATCTAGGTTGCCAGGTAAGCAAGATTATTGGGACGGAATAACCTGCCTGAGAGTTTGATACTCTACAGGAAAAGATTCTCTTATTTTTTTTTTTTAAAGATTTTATTTATTTATTTGACAGAAAGAGATCACAAGTAGGCAGAGAGGCAGGCAGAGAGAGAGGGGGAAGCAGGCTTCCCGCTGAGTGGAGAGCCCGATGCGGGGCTGGATCCCAGGACCCTAAGATCATGACCTGAGCCGAAGGCAGAGGCTTAACTGACTGAGCCACCCAGGCGCCCCGGAAAAGATTTTCAACATTTGATAATCTTTTTTTTTAAAGTAAGAGAAACAGACTTACTGCTTGTACAAATATATAGTTTTGAAGGAGTAGTTCAAACTACAGTGTAAAACCTCTTCCTTCAAATGCAGAGTCTAAAAACACACTGGAATGAAAACACCATCAAATAAGATGTGGGATCTCGTTGTTTTTATTGCTTGGCCTGAAGTATTTGCAGTAGGATTAAAGGAAAACATTTTCTAAGATAGTCTAGGGATCCTAACGTGCAGTTGGGCAGTAATAATCTTGCACATGAGCAAAATAAGGAATTAGGGCCATGATATTCAGCTTTTAGTGGTTCTCCCTACCACTGTGGGAAGTTCAGATGCTACTGTGCAGAGACATTTTATGTTGCTCTAAAATTTTGCTTCCAATTAAGCCCAAGAGGAACAAGGGAGATATTCTCTGATAAAAGTCATGTTTTTTTTTTTTTTTTTTTTAAATCATGTTTTTTGAAGAGAAAAGAGGAAAGTAAAGAGAAAAGATGAGGTGCAGGCCACTTCTTTATGACACTCCTTCCTTCCACTTTTATGCAACAATAATGTGAATTCGCACTTGGCCCAAAGTGGTTTTGCACTCAAGGGAATTCAAAGTGGTTTTACAGTGATTGCATTCTTTGATAATTACAAATAAGATAGCTTTTTCCCCTTCATCAGAAAGGAACAGAAAGAGAATAACAAAAGCAAAAAGAAAAACGAGAGCTATCTTTATGATAAAATCTCCAACACCACTCTATCAAAGCCAAAGTTATTGTCTAACTAGAGACTGAGCACTAATCCCATCATGAGGCCCCGCCCTTCGGGGCTTCATCAAAGCCTAATTATCTCCCCCAAGGCTTATCCCTAAATATCATCACATTGGGCTTAGGGTTTCAACATAGGAATTCGGGAGGGGGATCAAATAGCCCATTACAAGGAGTCTTTAGGGTTTTGTACAAGAGGGTCTGGCCCTCTTCTGCCTCTGTGAGCCCATCTTCTGGGCCTCATGCCATGACTAGAGCATCCAAACCACTTTCGATCCCTGGATACACTGAGACTCCATGACCAACCATGGGACACTTAAGCCCAGCAGCTCCAACATATGCAGTTGGAGCTGGAATTGCTACACTTGTGGGTTCTAGGCTTGTCCTTCAACAAGTCTTCCTTAAAGAATTTGAAATGCACTCATTCTAGGCCTCCAGAGAGTCCTGAGTTACTCTCCTTCCTCTCTTTTTTAAACCTTTGTGCCTTAATACATGTTTTCCCTTTGCCTGGAAGCCAAACCTTTCTTCTCTTGCTAGAGATTCAACTGATGCCTCACCTCTATTTCAAAAACTTTCCTGATAATCCTTTAACTCAGGCAAGGTATTCATCCCTCTTTTGAGTTATTGTCAATGCTCATACTGATCTCTCCTTTTGTACTTATCACTCTCTGCAGTAATTATTAGTTTAAATGTCTGCCTCTCCTGAGAGAATGAGCTCTTGGCCTACACCTTCCCTGACTTTTTATCTCTGGACATAGCAGGGCCTACGTATAAGTAAGTGCTCAGTAACTATCACCCATCTAGTTTATGAATATTACTTTTTTCCTATACACATTCTGGTTCAAGGTATATAAAGAGGAAAGGAACTCTCATTTATTTAGTACCTACTATTAACCAGGCTCTGCATTAAATATCCCATTTTGTTCTCAAGACAATTTTGCAGGATAGGAATTACTGGTTTGAATAAAACAGAGATTGAAGAACCTTATTAGAAACAAGAGAAGAGTATTTATCCAAAATCTATTTGGGGCTAACAACGTTTCTGGAGCTTAGTTGTTATTTATTTATTTATTTATTTATTTATTTATTTATTTATTTATCTATCTATCTATCTATCTGACAGGGAGAGACACAGTGAGAGAGAGGGAACACAAGCAAGGGGAGTGGGAGAGGGAGAAGCAGGCTTCCTGCCGAGCAGGGAGCTCGATGTCGATGTGGGGCTTGATCCCAGGACCCTGGGATCATGACCTGAGCTGAAGGCAAATGCTTAACGACTGAGCAACTCAGGCGCCCTGGGACTTAGTTGTCTTAACTCTAAAATAGCACAGTGGGGGCGCCTGGGTGGCTCCGTTAGTTGAGAGTCATATCACCCATATATTCCGCGTATCATTCCTGCCTCCAGTAAGGGCGGATGTGATATTTCAAAAGGGCCAATTCATTACCTTTACCTCCATGCAATCTGTTTGGGTACAGATTGTGAGATGTGTTATGCCACACATCATACCTTATTAATTTTGAAAGTTAGTCCCCATCAAAGCTTGTAAACAACTGAAAATTGGCAAACGTTCCTTTAAAAAGTGTGTATTAATTTGGTTTGTTGACTTGTTTCCAAGATTTGCTTGGAGAGTGGACTCAGACACATAAGAGCTATGATTGCCACTCCCTGAAGGCTCACCTTTACTCAGGGTTATGTGGGGAGAAGAGTAGAAGGACAAAGACAGGAGAAGGACCCCTGTCTGGGTCCCTTTGCTTGCAGGAAGGAGGATCAATTTCATGTGGACAAAAGAAACTGAGCTTTGGTCCACCTGGACACAGGACCAGCTCTTGAGGTCATTCCCACTGCCACTTGCCATCACGGCAGATCACCTGCCACACACCACAAGCTCTACATAGCTGGGGAAGTTGTAGGTCACAAGGGGACAGAGCTGGGGAGCAGACTACCAAAAGACCTTCTATTCATTGAAAAAGACATAAAATTAGGTTTCAATATTTATGAGACCAAACATAGACTGTCCTCATCCTCCAGGTTTTTTGCTTGATAATGTAAGAAATAAATAAATAAATAAATAAATAAATAAATACGCGTGCACACACACACACACACACACACGCACACACGCACACACCCTCCACCCAGTGATGTGTTTGTGTATTTACATCTTAGTCTTCATCATATACTTTGACTCTTAACTCATCTTGTTTTAGTAGTATGCACACTAAGTAAGAACCACAAACTCCGGACCTAAAGGCATATTAATTCTAAAAGAAAACAAATTCTACTGGAACGCCCGGGTGCCTCGGTCTGTTGAGCATCTACCTTCAGCTCAGGTCATGATCCCAGGGTTCTGGGGTGGAGTCCCAAGTCAGGCTCTGTACTCACAGGAAGTCTGCTTCCCTCTCTCCCTCTGTCACTCCCCCACCTCATGCTCTCTCTCAAATAAATGAACAAAATCTTAAAAAAAAAACAACTACTAATTAATCTTCAATCTTTTAAACATGCTTATTGAATACCTAGTCCAATGCAGTTATAACATGATGCCAATGTAAAGTTAATGAAATATATTTAAGAGTCAAATAGCAAGGGGCGCCTGGGTGGCTCAGTCATTAAGCGTCTGATCATGATCCCAGGGCCCTGGAATGGAACCCTGTGGCAGGCTCCCTGCTCCATGGGGAGTCTGCTTCTCCCTCTCCCACTTCCCCTGCTGTCTCTCTCTCTGTCAAATAAATAAATAAATAAAATCTTTTAAAAAAAAAATCAGGGGCGCCTGGGTGGCTCAGTCGTTAAGCGGCTGCCTCCGGCTCAGGTCATGGTCCCAGAGTCCTGGGATCGAGCCCCGCATAGGGCTCCTTGCTCGGCAGGAGGCCTGCTTCTCCCGCTGCCATTCCCTCTGCTTGTGTTCCCTCTCTCGCTGTTTCTCTCTGTCAAATAAAAAAAAAAAAGTCAAAAAGCAAGAGTTAAACCCTAATTCCTCCTACCTTAGCCCCTGAAAGTTAAATCAGCAAGCAGAAAGAACCAAATTTAACTGATTTTCAGTTCTGCTCATTTCCTCAAACACTTATGAAAAGCAATAAGTAACATAATATGATTGAGGAAACCTACTTTTGTTTAGAAAATGGATCAAGGGCTGGCTGGCTGGCTCGGTCGGTAGAGCATGCAACCCTTGATCTCAGGGTTGTAAGTTTGAGCCCCATGTTGGGTGTGGAGATTACTTAAAAATAAAATCTTTCCAAATAGAGAAGAAGGATCCAAAAAGGTTCTGGAATTGTTGTGTGCTAGCATTTGAGGGGGTTTCCAAGGTTGTGGGGCTGTGACGGGTGACGATGAGTGAGTGAACAGAAGGCAGTGAAGATGTCGGGCGTTTCCATGAAGAGCAGCATGGAGAGGCACAAAGGGAGTGAAACGGCCTGGTTTTGCATAAGAGACAAGATATGGGGAATATAGAAGAAAAGGCTGGAACTCTAAATAGAAGCCATCTTGTAGAGGGCCCGAACTGCCTGTGTTATTAGAGTGCACTGACAGAGCAAAATTCGAGAAGCACAGGTGAGTCACCAAACTCTACCCTCAGAGAACACATTTGATCGCAAGGAACAGGATGAGTTTCTTGAAAAGAGAGAAAGCAGGGGCACCAGTAAGGAGGTAATTACAAGAGTTTGCGCCTTCATTCATCAAAGAAAAATTTATTCATCAAGTACTATAGGTCAGGCACGTGCGTGCACTGAGGGAGCTTGGTAGGCAGCGAGGAACCAGGCATGGAGCCCTTGGGAGCCTTGGAATCTGGGGGGAGAAGAGCATATCACTGTTCAGGCAGCCAAGAACTCTGATGGAAATAACACACCCTGAGATCCCAGGGGGTTCCAAAGAGTCCCCAAGGACGTGAGCCTTGGTTGAATCTTGAGGGACAGGCAGGGGTTGGTCAAGGGAAGAAGAGAGGAAAGGAGAGTCAGTCGGGAGAGACAAGTCAGCTCTTGAACAACCTGACACATTCAGGTCTACCAGAAGCTCCGGCCCAAAAGGAAGTGAGCTGAGACTTTTTTTTTTTAATTAAAAATAATTATTATAAAGAAAATAAGTCAACCATTTATTTATTAAGTACTTATTAAGCATGTGCCAGACACTGGTTTCTACCTATGATCGTCCATTCAAGTCTCACAACTCTCTGAGCCAGGCATTGTGATTCCCATTTTCCAGATCCGCACGCTGACTTCAGCAGCTTCCGAAATTCGCTTCTCAGAATCACATGGCTGTTAACCATTGATGAGGGGATTCAGACCTAGGTCTCTCCCGACTTGAACACCAATGTTGAGC
>CM053604.1:110166685-110185695 GCA_028646535.1 Procyon lotor | reverse complement strand
TGAGCCACCCAGGCGCCCCGACTTCAGGGCGATTTTTAAGCTAAAAGCAGAACAAGATGAGAAGGGAATCTCTTCCACCAAATCACGCCCTGAGGACACGTCTGTGGAAGCTCGCTCTTCAGTACTGAGTCATTTACGGCTGCCACACGCATTTACGGGGACTGTAGCCATTTCTGGTGCCAGGGTTTTCCATGTGTGGAACAGGAAAAGATGCAGATGCGCTTAACTCCGGGGAATGTTGAAATGTTGGTCCTACAACCGCTCCAGTACTACATGGCGGCAGGATCTGGGCACACAGCCCAGAGGAAAGCAGCCGTAGGTCTGCCTTCCGCTTTGATGTAATTCCTGTGGACAGTAATTGCAATAGGAAATAATACTGCCAAGGAAGAAGCTATGGAATATGACATTTACCATCTCGCTCAGCGGGAAACAGTTTTGTTGGCAGGACTCAACGAATTCACCCCCCACGTGTATCATAGACCCTGAACGTACACATGGTGTCCTTCCTTCCACTTCAGAGGAAGAGGGGAAATGTTCCTTTTCACTAGAATTAACACCTTCTGAGTGGCCCATCTACCTCCTCGCCACCTCCGGGGCCTCACTCCCCGGGTTAAGCCTTCCTTCCCTCTTTAGTACCATCACTTTCTCCTTTGGCAGGGCTCCCCTCCCCTCCAGCTTCATTTTTTTTTTTTTTTAAGATTTTATTTATTTATTTGACAGAGTGGAGAAAGATCACAAGTAGGCAGAGAGGCAGGCAGAGAGAGAAGGGAAAGCAGGCTCCCTACTGAGCAGAGAGCCAGATGTGGGGCTCGATCCCAGGACTCTGAGATCATGACCCGAGCCCAAGGCAGAGGCTTAACCCACTGAGCCACCCAGGCACCCCTCCCCTCTGGCTTCAAACACACATGAGTACCCTTTAGAAAAGCCCCTCCGCACGAAGGCATGATGGGGGGGTGACGGACCATTCTCTTGATCTTGAGAGCGGTGCTGGTTCCCCAGCCACGGGCGCTGTCAAAGCTCCCAGAATTGAACACCACGAGGGGTGCTGTTACTCTACGTCCACTGAATCTCAGAAACATGACTGCCAAATGAAAGACCCCGGGCCCCTTTCCTTGAACCTGCCACCCTGTGAAGGCCGTCCCCTCCCTCCCTTCCTCTCCCTGTTGCTTCCTCCTTCCGCTGCCCACAGTAGATAAACCCAAGTCTTCCCCACAGCTGGTCCCCAGCCAGTTCTCTTCCTGTTCTCTTCCCACCTTCCTGTGGCTCCCGGGGCTGAAACTTCCACGAGAAACTGTCCTTCTCTTCAGCTTCGGAGCTAGAAAACTTGACAGTTTCTCCTCTGCCTCTTTAAACGCTGCTTCGACTCACTAGTAATCCTCCAACTCTGGGATTGTGCCCAAATACCAAGCCCACCGCTTTCTCTACATTCTCTCCCTCAGAGATCGCCCCACTCCCAGGGCCCCAAGGACCACTTAAAGGTGTTTGACTCCCCCAATCTACGACTCTGAGAGCGGACACATGGTTCAGATCACCAGTGACCGCTGTGGACATCTGTGGTCAGCTCTGTGCCCCCCTCACCTGCTCCTTTTGCCAGCTGCCCGTAATGGTGCCGATGACCTTCCCACGGGTCCTTCTGCTAGACCAGAAACCCGGGAGACATCACCCAGCCTTCTGGTCATCAACACCCAAGGAGGTAGAGCGCTCCGTAAACTGTCGCGTTCTCGACTTACGATGTATTAGCATTGCAACTACTTAAATCTTTTCAACTCTTCCTCTAAAATGTCTGCAGATTTTACCTACTTCCTCTCCATGCTCCACTCCCAGCCCAAGGCTCCCTTCCTTCCCCGCAGCGTGTTCTGCATTCTGTCGATAGTGCATCTTTACTCAAACATTTCCCTCCCTTACTCTGCAGCTCAATACTCTTTAAAGGCTCCTGTTATGGGCTGAATTTGTCCCCCTGAAAAAGATATGTTGAAGCCCCCAGAGAATGTGGTCTTATTTGGAAATAGGTCTTCACACAGGTAATCAAGTTAAAATGAGGTCACCAGGGTGGGTCCCAATGCAGTATGACTGGTGTCCTTATAAAAGGGGGGCATTGGACACAGAGATATCCAGACACGGAAGACAGTGTGAAGATACAAGGAGGAAACCCACCCCCCCACAAGCCAGGGAATTCCTGAGGCCACCAGAAGTCAGGAAAGAGGCACAACAGAGTCTCTCTCACAGCCCTCAGAAGAAACCAACCCTGCCCACACATTGTAGCACCCAAATCACCCAAGTATCAGTTCTCTGTCTGGCACTACAAATCACCCAAGTATCATTTCTCTGTCTGGCACTACAAATCCTCTTCGGTATGGTCCCATCCTCTCTCTTTAATTCCAAAGACTTCCCTACCTAGACCTACTGGTCAGTCCCTCCTCCAGACAAAGGTATCTCCCTGCTAATCTTCACCTGGACAGTGGCTCTCTACCCTTGCTTAGGATGTTCCCAGCCTATCATGCCCTACCCACCACTCTCTTCCATCTAAATCTTGACATTCTTTAAGCTCTAACTTTCGTCCCTCTTCCTCAATTATACTGTCCCAGCTTTCTCAGCCTATGTTTTTCTCTCTCCTCTGAATCATCATTGTACTTCTCATATACATCATATATCATGTAAGTTGACATTTAATTATGTCTTGTTTACATAGCTCCCTCATGGTTTGTTGTGGGGTAGTCTCAGATTTAGAGTTAAATTTTAAGTGACTATTCTCTACTGGAAACCACTTTTCCAGACACCTTCCTAGATTCACTTCCTCGAGAAAACGTCCTTTCATCTAGAGCTTCCCACAATTTTCATATTATTTTATCATATGTCATCCAATCAAAACTTGATTGGATGCAATCAAGTTTTACTGTGTGCTTTGGTTCGGTGAGGACATCATAGGTGGGAGTCCCAACTCCTCCTTTCCTGGAAAAGTCACTGGACTTCTTAGAGTCTTGGTTTCCTTATTTCTAAAATGCTTTCTCTTAGAGCCGTTGTAAAGGTAAGATGGAATAATTTATGTGAAAGTGATTGTTAAAAGGTAAAGATGTGCTCAAACATGAGATTAAATCATTATTATCATCTCAGTGCCAATTTAGCTCAGTGAGTTAGCTGCCGTGCTGATGAAATCATGCACGTGAGCCAAGTGAGTTGGTTCTTCTTCTAGATTCATGCCACAGGAACCAGTAATTTTCATGACTAATACAGAGTGAGCAGAGGGATGGAGAAAGCTGCAAAGCACATCCTGGTGGGTCAGCAGGGTTATCTTAAATAAAAGATAGCACCCGGTCCCCTCAATCTACCTAAGGCATGCAGGACCCCAGACTTTGGGCAGAAGTAACAGCCCCGCTCATAATCAGCTCTGTGCAATAAATCCACAAGATAATACATTATGCCTCATTCAAGAGTTGAATGTTTTTGTTTTTTTGTTTTGTTTTGTTTTGCTTTGGTAATTGTATTCGACTACCGGTTTTAAGACTGAAAGTTAACCAAAGAATTGCTACATCTGCCTGCAATACAAAAAGCAAGCCAATCTCTGTCAATTTAGAATTATTCCAATATGGTTCATCCCATGAGCATATTGGTACAGGGAAGAGCTAAGCCCTCGCTCCAATTTCCAATGAGGATGAGATTTAGTAGTATACAGACCCCAAGTGTTTGGTTAGTATTCACATCCTAAACCCCTCAAACCTTCCCTTCAAAACAGGTCATATGAATTTAGACTTCTTGTTGTTTTAAAATTTAAATGCTTTCACTTAAAAGGGGTTCCAGGGGCGCCTGGGTGGCTCAGTGGCTTAAAGCCTCTGCTTTCGGCTCAGGTCATGATCTCAGGGTCCTGGGATGGAGCCCCACAAGGGGCTCTCTGCTCAGCGGGGAGCCTACTTCCCCCTCTCTCTCTACCTGCCTCTCTGCCTACTTGTGATCTCTCTCTTTCTGTCAAATAAATAAAATCTTTTTAAAAATAATAAATAAAATTTAAAAAATAAAAAAGGTTCCAGTAATATTCTCTTTTACTTCCCCTTACGTATTTGTCCCACGAACTTTATACACTGGCCAATAATTTCAAGTGAATCAAGGGGTTATTCTTAAGTCACAGACATTAAATGCATAGTAAAAACTAAGTATTATAGCAGAGACTATGTGCAAAATCCAGAGAGCTGAGCCCTGGATCTCTAGGGAAAATAGGGAAGGGGGCTGCCTAGGTGGCTCAGTCGGTTAAGCATCTGCCTTCAGCTCAGATCATGATTCCAGCGTCCTGGGATCAAGTTCCATGTCTGGACCCCTGCTCAGCGGGTAGTCCGCCTCACCCTCTGTCCTCTGCCCCTCCCCCTGCCCATGTGCTGGCTCTCTCTCAAATAAATAAATAAAATATTTTTTTTAAAAAAGAAAAGAAAATAGATCTATGGGGCGCCTGGGTGGCTCAGTTGATTAAGCGTCTGCCTTCAGCTCAGGTCATGATCCCAGAGTCCTGGGATCGAACTCTGCATCGGGTTCCCTGCTCAGCAAGAAGCCTACTTCTCCCTCTCCCACTACCCCTGCTTGTGTTCCCTCTCACTGTGTGTCTCTCTCTCAAATAAATAAACAAAAAGAAAAAAGAAAATAGATCTAGGACAAGAGCTGGACATTCGAGTGTCTCCACCTAGAATGACTCCCTCCCTCTGCTGGTGAACTCCTGTGTCCCCCCACAAACCACCCATCAACAGATTCTAGCGGAATGGCTACATAATGAAGACTGAGGACCAACCTAGTCATAGACAGATCTGGCAATACTTTGTGAGTGCATTTATCCAAGGGACTTGGTGAAGAGAAAATGGCATAGGAAAAAAAAAATCTAGGAAAAGAAATGCAGTTCTATCTAGATTTAGTTCTAACAGGGAGCATCCTCTGTGAAATAAGCCCCAAACATGCCAAGGATATTTTGTACTGCATTGCAAATGAAAACCAGCTCCTATGCAGATGGAATCAAGAATTTCATAACCCAATAAATCTGCCTGCCTCCCAGGACAGAAACTGCTTTCACTATTCCAAGCAAATTGTTAAAGATTTCCCACTCCTGATGTGTAAAGGCTTTTTAGAAAGTCGGATGAATTTTGTCAGTGATAGATGCTTATTAAAAATTCAGAATCTTTGTTTAAGCAAAACAATGTACGTGGACCCCAAGTTAAAATCCTTGTGGAGGAAATCCCTGAGAAATCTAGTTTTTTCCCTCTCAATGAAATTATTTTAAAAACGAATAAAACATACGTTCTTCTGTGGGATCTGTAGCTGAGGCGGAGATATTTGAGTAAATGTCACAAGGAAGAGGGGTCCTTTGCACAGGGCCCCCACACCCTTCACCACCACCTCTTCCCTTGCCAGGCTTCTCAAGTTTTCCATGTTGTTTTGGTGGGTGGTTTGGCAGCTTTGTGTGGGTTTTAGCCTTCAGGCTTCCATTACTTTGTACTTTAGGTTTCTGGATTGAGATGTTTGAGGAGTAAAGGAATGAAGGACACTCCAAGGGTTATTGCTCCTTAATAGCCCAAAATAGAGAAAAATAGCAACAGGAGTGCAATTAGCCTCCGCTCATCCTTCCTCTAAGCAAGTGGCATCTGTCACATCACCTATCAAGCAACATGATTGTGTGGCTTCTGTGTGACCTGGGGCAAAAGACAGGATTTCCTACTTAAGGCTCATTTGTTGTAGAATGTGTGGCGCATAAGGCCAAGGAAGCACTCATTGCTTCTCTAAAATGGAAAGAGCTTTGTAACGATTTTAATGGTACCGGGAATCTGGAGACCATATTCTATAACTACTAAATTTGGCTTTGATCAGCGGCTTCGTTCTTGGCTGAGATTTAGAAGCGAAAGACCCCTATTTTTTGACATTTGTTTTTCTGCAGCAATCAAGACACAAACATCCAGCCCATTCAAGGACCTCTTTAAAACCCACTTTCCTTGGGGTGACCTCTGATTGACCACGCTAAATAAGGGGGTATCCAAGAAACGCTAACATTTCATAAGAGGTTCACTTTTCTAATCTCCTCCTTAGACTAAAATGGCCATTATTTTGCCTTTCCTAACAGAATCCAACGGATGGAGTAAATGAAGGAAACCCTGAACAGGCTGAACGACAAAGCGGAGCCAGCTGGCCCAGTGCTGCACGGAGATGATTCACTTGCCAATAGTACTGCAGAGATTACTATGCACCGAGGTAGCCTGTGCTATTGCTAAAGCCAACTCTACCACTGATCTTGAATTACAAAAGCACTCCCAGTTATAAAATAATTAAGTCATGGAGATGAAAAGTGCAGCAAAAAAAAGGGGGTGGTGGTGGTGGTATTAGAGTGACCCCAAGCTCCTCTTTTTTTGAGTCTCCTAAAAGTTCCTACCTCTTTTCTCCTCCTCCACCCCACTACTCATGCTTCCAGTTCACTATTTTAATTCCCAGCAGGATCATAAGTACGACAGGCTGCCCAGCTACAAAGACAGACGTGCACACTCCCATTGTGTCCAGTAGTCAAGGACACGCAGGCAGGTTAACAAGATGCCAATCCCATTCAATGTGGCCAATGTCTTGTTCTATTCCTATGCAAAGGCCCAGAAAACTCGTTCTTTTAGGCAGTTTTATAATCTAACTAGGACACCACTGCTGAACGTGTAACGCTAATTTAAATAAATCACAGGTGGTTAGCAAAAGCGACAGTTCTGTCTTTGTTTAGTCTGAGAGGTTATTTTCATGATGAAAGAGACCTGATCTCATGTTCTTAGGCGAGGTTCAAGGATATCTATCATTTACCCTCCAGGAATGCCCGCATCGTGGGTCATGTGGGCGCCAGTCTGGGGGCTGCTGAACTGCTTGGTGACTAGGGAAGAAACATTCTAGGAACAGAGTCACGCATCGAATAGGGGTCTTGGAATTATGTAGCAAGGGTCACTTCACCCAGGTTGTGTTGAAAGAGGCAAGAACACAACTGTCTCTGCCAACAGAAGCAAATCTCATGGGAATCACCGTGGTGATTCCCTCAGGATGTGGTTGCAGCTGAACTATAAGACGAGGGTCCTCCCACAGCCTTGGACCTGCTTTCCCAGCCGAGGAACTCAGTGCACAGGTGGGAGGGGAATGTACATTAATGTCTAAAGTGACCACTGAGGCTTGAAATTGCTTCCACAGCAGATGCTCGCTTTTTACTCACTTGTACCTTTCAGATCATAAAGCAGGGGGCTGGAAACACAGTATGTGTCCAATAATCCCGTTAGCTGACAGACTGGGCTTAGAAACACCTTTCCTCTCTTCTACCTGATTAGACAGAATAGTCAGAAACAAAAATGGGTCCAGTCTTTCACATTTTTGGTCTCGTGTCAGATCTCTCTTTTCAGGAGTCTTAATCGGAAAGATTTTTCCAGTTGGTTTACTTCCTGGTCTTCAAAAGCATCATCCCTGAAGGTCGGTATTGAGAGTCCGAAAGTGCTAGTCCTTTCCCTAACGGGAGATAAGCCGGTCAGCAAGACTTTATGCCTCTCTGGATATTTTGGTTTAAATCAGTGACTATATTTAAACTAAGCATGATGTCCCTTAAACAGCAGACCTTCTGAAACTTGGAAATCTTTTATGATAAGGAGACAGCGATTTGAAAGGCTAATCACCTTCCAGAAGTCCAGCTGCCTCCAGCACAGTTCTGCAAACTGCTCTGGTTCCCGAAGTCTATACTTCCTTAGTTCCTTCGTTTTCCTGCAGTTAAGGCAGAAGTAAGCCTGTACTCACAACTTCTATTGAGCACTTCTAAACTGTCCTAAGTTCATAAAGATGCTGAAAGACACTGTTTTTTGTTTGTTTGTTTGTTTGCCTCAAGGACACATCCTAATCTTCCTGGCCAGCCCTTCTGCCTACATAAATTGCATCCAGACATCTAATATGTTCAGAAAAAGAAGCATGTAGTGAAAATTCTAGGGAGAGGATATTTCTGTTCAAGGATTAAGATGAGAGTCACAGGCAGGATATGCAAAAATGAGAGTTTTACAAAATACTCTCGTTCCAAATACTCGTTTTACAAAAATGAGAGTACGAGGGGCCCCTGGTTGGCTCAGTCGTTAAGCGTCTGCCTTCGGCTCAGATCATGATCGCAGGGTCCTGGGATGGAGCCCCGCATCGGGCTCTCTGCGCAGCAGGGAGCCTGCTTTTCCTGCTACCATTCCCTCTGCTTGTGTTCCCTCTCTCGCTGTGTTTCTGTCAAATAAATAAAATCTTAAAAAAAAAAAAAATGAGAGTACGACAAAATATTTGCCCACAAAAGCTCGTTTCTGAGGTTCAATTTCCACTAAATTCTCTAAAGACACATAAAAGCTGAGGGGCTAGTACCCACTGGTTCCGTTACACTAGATTTCCTCTCCTTCATTTCCCCTCCACTTGTTTATCTCAGAGGTTGCACTTGACAGTTCTTCTAACGCTAAGACCAAATTGTATCCATATCAAAGATCTACTAGTCTCTTCCAGAGAAAATAATGAACTAAACTCAAGAGACTTGCAGGAGCTTATTTCGACTTTCCAACTAGCAGGTCAGTCTCAAGGTCTAATACATATGGACACAAAAAAATAATGTTGATAAGGGAGTCTGATAATATGCCAGCCTTGACTCAAGGCTTTTTGCTTTTAAGATTTTATTTATTTATTCTGAGAGAGAGCATGAGTGAAGGCGGAGGGAGAGAGGGAATCTCATGCAGACTCTACTCGCTCAATCTTTGGACCCTGAGATCATGGCCTGACCTGAAACCAAGAGTCCGACGTTTAACCGACTGAGCCCCTCACCAGCACCCCTTGACTCAAAGCTTTTAAAATAACAGTCCACAGAGGCTTCTCTAACAGACATCCAGGAACGTATCTTCTCATGAAACCCAAAAGAAAATAGTCATTGTTCCTGTCCACATCATTCGCAGAAGCATCAAAAGTGTCTTGCATACCTGCCAGCATAAACGTTTAGGGCCTGAACAAATCAAGCTAAACATTGTCTTCAGGGAATTTATAACCCATGATAGATTTGGGGTGAAAGGAGCAGTGGAGTGGTGAGAGGAGAAAGTTCTGATAATGTTATCTCCCCAGGATTTCAGGGTACCATTTTTTCCTTTTTTTTTTTTTTTTAAGATTTTATTTATCTATTTGACAGAGAGAGAGAGACACAGCAAGAGAGGAAACACAAGCAAGGGGAGCGGAGGAGAGGGAGAAGCAGGCTTCCCACTGAGCAGGGAGCCTGGTACGGGGCTCCAACCCAGGACCCTAGGACCATGACCTGAGCCACTCAGGTGCCCCTCAGGACAGCATTTTCGAAGGTTCCTTGGGTATTACTGTATTACCCGATTGGTTTATTTCCACTCAACAGGCAAATTCTCACCAAGCAGCACTTGGAGAGTAGTGAGTGAATTACGGCTGCTCTGAAAAGGCCAAATAAACAGATCACTCCTGAGCCCCGAGGTAAATATGCAGCTCTTTCTAGTGTAGTCAGTGGGCAGAAATTCAAAGGACAGTATTCAGCTCAAGGGCAGACCAAAGAGAAGGTCAGCGTCAGCATCTATTCTGTTAATTCTCAGGAAGACTCCCTACCCCATTTATATTCCGTGTCTTATGAGAAGTTCCTTCCACTTGTGTTCCAATATGAAGCAGAAATAACAAGCTGACCAGGCAATTAGGAAACCAGGGAAGACAATATTAAAATGATAATGCAAGAAAAATAATTCAAGATACAGATGCCATGTCACTTTGAAAGATACAGTGGAATTTCCAATGGAGGATTTAATAGACATAGAAGTTTCCAGGTAAATAAAGATTAAGACTTGGGGAAATCTGAGAAGACTGATAAGGAATACTGTCATCTAAACAAACCTTGACACTGAAAGGTAATGATATCCATGATTCCATGATCCAAAATAGAGTCATGTATGTACCTAAAAGGAATAGTGTAGAAAGGGGTAGGAAGAAAAGTAAGAGCACAGGGAAAAGAATGTGAGCATATGATGGTGAATGAGGGGGTGTGGTGTTAACCCTCTACCTAGTCCAGAATATGACTGAATTATCTCACAGTGAAGACATTTCATTAATGTATGCAGCCTGGCCCAACTCAGCCAAATCCCTATTTACCTTAAGGGAGGAGGAAGGCAGAGTTTTTTTGTTGTTTTAAATTGATCCTTTATTGCTAATTGTACCTAAATTTGCAGAGGAGGGAAGCATAACTTGGGTTATAAAGAATTCAATCAAATTCTTTGCCTTGTTGGTGGAGGTTGTGATAGTCAAAGTGTTCTGAATCATTTTCCTGCTCTTCTGTCTCTTTCAGCTGAAGGACAGGTACTACATCTGCCAAGGATGAAATCAAGTGGAAATCTGAGACTAGAGGTCAAATAGGGCTAGGAGGTAGTGACCTCGGGCACAGCGCTTCTTCCCATCCCCTGGTAAACGAACCTGGAAATACAAATTATCAATTGTATTGGCATCAATTCCATAAGCACATTCTAAAAATGCTGATGAAAAAATTAATCTCCATTTTTACAGGTCGAAAATTTTCTAGTGAAAAAAAAGCACTGGTGTGTGCTGGCCACAAGAACAAGCCACACCTCTTTCCCTAGGGACTAACCTAATTTTTGGATGTCTGGAACTCTAAGGACTTTAAAATTAACTATGTAAAAAGCATTTGAATCTAAAGCTGTCTCTGTTTCATAATTTAAGGCTGGTGATTTCCTGGGGTAGTGGAAGGGTAAAAATGCTACCAGTTGCTCTATGGGGCTGGGTTACAGGTGGGAACAAATTTGGGGTTTCCAAGAATGCTTTGGATCTTACAGGCGTTTCATACGATAAACCTTTCTCTCCACCCCGATTTGTCAGCAACGTATGGTTTTCAACACGGGGCATGCATGTTCGAAATAAACCATAACCATCAAAAGAGCCCTGCAAACCCTAAAAAATCAACATCTCCCTCCTCTAATAAGCTAGAACTATAGCATGCCCTCGAGCTGCGTGGAAGCTAATAGGAAGGAAATCTATTTGAGTGGTTTTGCAAAACGATCCAAATTTAAGAGAGACAGGGAGAGGAAACCCATCTTTAAAAAAAAAAAAATCATTAAAGAAACCGCTTTTCAGATCGCAGAATATCCACCCCGCCCCCCAGCCGCCATCACCCCCCACCCCTACCCCCGTGTGCAAAATGACGTTAACAGTTTTACTTCCGAAGCTGTGCACACCTATTGCAGGCAGAGCAGACGTGCCTGGTCCCCCCGCGGGTACCTCGGTCAGCCCGGGCCTGAGTGTGACGCCGGGTCAAGGCTCAGCACCCTCCGCGGCCCGGGCTGACAGCGCGTCCCCACCGGCGCCCGCTCCAGCCTGGCGTCGCGGCACCGCGGGCAGGATCCGGAAGCGGACTGGCGGTCGGCTGCCCCCGCCGCGGTCCGCCCGGACCCGGACCGGAGCGGAAGGCTCCAGGTGCATCGGGCCGCGCCGCCCCAACCCCGCGCTGACTTACTGCCCGTGGGCGCCTCGCTCGGCGGAGAACCCGCGCGCAGGCGGGAGGCGGCGGGCGGCGATCGGCGGCTCCGCCTCCGGTCGGGTGGCGGCCCCCTCCAGGGCCGGGGTTTGCTCTCGCGCGGCCCGGCGGTGGCGGCCGGCGACCTCGGCTGGCGCGCTCCTCCCGGAGCCGAATCTGGAGGTGGAGCTGCTTCACCGGCTCATGGGGTCCGAGAGCTGGGCTGAAGGGGCAAGAACAGGCGAGCGGGAGCAAAGCTGCCTCCCGACTGGCTTCTGGAGGCCCTGAGCTCGGTGTCCCCGGGTCCAAACGGCTCTTGGTTGGTCATTTCCATTCTGTGCCGAGGCGCAGAGCGGCGAGACATCTGTTTTCCATAAGCCGCGAGGCAGAGACAAATCTGGATTACGGGTTGCCCGGCCCTCGCAGCATTCCCAGACCCCGCACGGCAGCTAATCCCCGCACAAAGCGCAGGAAAACAACAGGCAAGTTGGTGCCCGGTTCCAGAAAGATTTCCCAGTGCGACGACTAAAGACTCTTGCGCCCAGCCTCCGGGGAAGGGCCAATCGCAGCCCAGGGGGGCAGAGAGGGGGGGTTGGCTGGGTTTGCAGATCTAGTCCGGCAAGCGCGTCCTCCCTGCCAGTGCTGTAAACACAAATGCAAACTCCGTCCCTCCGGGGGAAATGACTTTAGTTTGATGAGGCCGAGACAACCGAAAAGGGCCAGCGTCCATTACGGGACTGTTTATTCTACTGAAAGCAGTCACGATTCCTGAATGGGAGACAGGAAAAAAAATCTCCGCATTTACTTTAGTAGATTTTGGCAATGAGTCAACTGCGACACCTCAGCACTGAAAATGATGAGAAGGGACTGCTTCTTGGGGACTTATTGTTTATTCTGTAAAATAGATTGGGGTAGGAGGTCTCCCTCCACCCCTCACCCCCAACTTCCTTGCTTCCTTCTAGAAACATTTATGAGTGCCTCCCATGTGCCAGGACTAGGTTGAGAATAGAAAGCTGGAAAAAGCCTTCAGTCTCTATTCTAAAGCGCCTTAGTATTGGGGGACAGCGAGGGGCTGAGAGGAGGAGACCAACAATTTCAGCGCATGAAGAAATTGCTATGATAGAGTGTGTGCCCAGAGGGTTAAGGGAACAGAGAAGCAGGCTTTCCATCATGCTAGAAATCAAGGAAGGCTTCCTACAGGAGGATGCATTTGAGTTTTGAAGACTGAGCAGGCATTGGGCAGAATGGAGAGAGAGGCACGGGGAAGATCTGAACTTCTCTGTATGGCTGCAGAAAACAGGTGAGAGGAACAGAGGTGAGAGATGTGGTTATAGAGTCAGACCAGGAAGATCTCACCGGCTAAGCTCTGGGATTGGACCTTCGAAGCTGTGGGAGCCCTTGTGTCACACACAGATTCCTGAGGAAGGCGAATGGAAGGAAGACAGCCTAGGAAGGGGGTGGAGGTGGGCGGGGATGGAAGGGAAAGGCTCCAAAGATGTGAGAGAGGCAACACCTTTAGGATATCATGCCTGGGAACAAGGAGGGGAGTGGAGGGAGAGGCTATCACCAGGGTTCTGACGCGGAGAGTACCATTTGCCAAGACAGAGAAATGAAGGGGGAGCAAGTGGGACCAGAGAAACGATGAGTTGAGTTTAGACAAGTTGAGTTTATGGCTTTTGTACAGTATCCAAAGCAAATATCCCAGCAGGCAAGAAGCCCCATGGATCAGTAAGGCACTTTGAGCATTATGGGCTAGCAATGCAAATTAGGTAGAAGGAAAATACAGGAGCAGAAAACAATTCATTTCGTTTGCTATGCTGCCATAACCAAGTACCACAAACTGAGTGGCTTCAACAACAGAAATGTATGGTCTCACGCTTCTGGTGGCCAGATAGCTAAGACCTGTGTCAGAAGGACCATGCTCTGCCCGACAGTGCCAGGCAAGGATCTGTTCCAGGACTCTCTTGCTGCTGGTAGTTTCTTGGCTTCTGGTATCATAAGTGCAGTCTTCACGTGGTACTCTTCCCGAGTGAGGGTGTCCGCATTTCCCTTTCTGTCGGGACACCAGTCATATTGGATTATACCCCCTGCCGCCCCCTCACCGACTCCAGTGTGATCTCATTTTAACTAAGTACATCTGTCCTTATTTTTATTTCCTATCTGGAGATTACCTTATTTCCATATAAGGTAACACTCTGAGGTAGTGCTGGTTAGGACTTCAGCCTACAAATCTCAGGGGAACACAGTTTAACCCATGACATTCACACAATTTGGATTGAGTTACTCGGAGCAGGATTGAACATGTCAATGAGGCGAAACATCAGCTTTAAGCAGGCAAAGAGAGCAGCTTCCGGATGGAAACTGAGAAAAAAAACTGATTAGAAAGAATCATGAGGGCTGACCCACACACAGGGAAGAGAAATGTTTTTAAAAAGAATGATTAATGGGCGCCTGGGTGGCTCAGTCCGTTAAGCGTCTGCCTTGGCTCAGGTCATGATCCCAGGGTCCTGGGATCGAGCCCCGCATCGAGCCCCGCATCAGGCTCCCTGCTCAGCAGAAAGCCTGCTTCTCCTGCTACCATTCCCTCTGCTTGTGTTCCCTCTCTCGCTGTGTTTCTCTCTGTCAAATAAATAAAATATTTAAAGAAAAAAAAGAATGATTAATAATGAATCATGGAACACTATATCAAAAACTAATGATGTACTATATGTTGGCTAACTGAACATAATAAAAAAGTTAAATTAAATTTAAAAAAAAGAGTGATTAACGTTCCCAAATGCTTAACAAGCTGGGAAAGATAAAGCTAGAAATTGCCCATTGTCTTTGGATTGTGGTAGTCATAGGACCAAATGGCCAGACTAGTAGACAACCTTCAAAGAGCTCACTTAACTCCAACGTTTTATGACTTTAAAACTATTGTCCAGGCAAACCCATTGAGAGAAGTGTGGGATAGCGGACATTTGTTTGAGTCTCACTTCCCACATCTCTGCCTGCTTTCTTAGCCTCCCTTGCAGGTAGGGCTTGAAACTGTGATGTGGACTCTGGCAGTTGGATGGATAGACATTAGACTTACATTGGGATGAAGGCAGTAGGCAATGATAGATCCGAGAGAAGCCATCTTCTGTCTGGTGGCAGAACGTGGCAGAGAGATATGGACCCTAAGGCCCATAGGGGCAAAGGTCCAGCAGAGGGTCTGTACTGGCAGTGTTCAGAGGAACAGAATTAGGGCTCATTCTGGAATCATCTGCGGTATAATTTAGGTATTACTCTCAGCTGAGTAGCCTCTGAGGCTGGTTCTCTAGATTTCTTAGAGATTCTCTGAGCCACTTAATATTCTTCTTTTTCATTTATTTTTTTAAAGATTTTATTTATTTATTCGAGAGAGAGAGAGAGAGATACCAGGAAACAGCATGAGCAGAGGGAGATGCAGAAGCAGGCTCCCTGCTGAGTGGGGAGCTCGACGTGGGCTCGATCCCAGGATCCTGGGATCATGACCTGAGCCGAAAGCAGATGCCCAACCAACTAAGCCACCCAGGTTTCCCAATATTCTTCTTTTTGAATAGTTTTATCTAGATAAAATTCACATACTATAAAATTCATCTACTTAAGTGTACAATTCAGTGGTTTTTAGTATATTCGCAAAGCTGTGAGCCATCATCATCTAATTCCAGAATATTTCATCACCCCAGAAAGAAATCTCATATGCACTAGTGGTCACTCCCCATTCCTGCCCCCTCCTCTCAACCGCTAGTGATCACTAATCCACTTTCTATCTCTAAAGATTTGCTTATTCTGGACATTTTATATACATGGAATCATATAACTGGTTGCCTTTTGTGTTTCACTTCTTTCGCTTAGCCAATTTTTTCCAAGGATTATCCCCACTGCAGCACGTTCCAATATTTCATTCCTTTTTATTGGCAAATAATATTCCATTGTATGAATAGACCACATTTTGTTTATCTATTCATCAGTTGATGGACAAATGGGTTGTTTCCACTATTTGGCTAGTATGAATAAGGCTGCTATGAACATATGAGTACAGTTTTTTGTTTGGACATGTATTTTTATTTCTCTTGGATCTACCTAAGAGTAGTGTTGCTGAGTCATAGGATAATTCTGTGTTTATAATTTTGAGGAACTGCCAGACTATTTTCCGAATCAGTTACATCATTTTACATTACCGATAGCAATGTTTGAGGGTTCCAATTTCCTAGTGGGGGTGAAGTGGTATTCACTTCATCCAGGGAAATGGATTTGCATTTCCCCAATGTCTAATAATGTTGAGTATCTTTCCATGTGCTTATCGGCCATTTGTGTATCTTCTTTGAAGAAATGTCCTTTGAAATCTTTTGCATATTCTATTTTATCTATTTATTTATTTAGATTTGTTTGTTTGTTTTGGGGTGCCTGGGTGGTTCAGTGGGTTAAAGTCTCTGCCTTCGGCTCAGATCATGATCTCAGGGTCCTGGGATCGAGCCCCGCGCCAGGCTCTCTGCTTGGCGGGGAGCCTGCTTCCCCCTCTCTCTCTGCCTGCCTCTCTGCCTACTTGTGATCTCTCTCTCTCCCTGTCAAATAAATAAATAAATAAAATAATTTAAAAATTTTTTATTTTTAAATTTATTCTTTTTTTTTAAATGGGGCATGCAGCCATGCCTTTTTTTTTTTTTTTTAAGATTTTATTTATTTATTTGAGAGAGAGAGAGTGAGAGAGAGAATGAGAGGTGAGAGGGTCAGAGGGAGAAGCAGAGACCCAGTGGAGCTGGGAGCCTGATGTGGGACTCAATCCCGGGACTCCGGGATCGTGACTGAGCCGAAGGCAGTTGCTTAACGAACTGAGCCACCCAGGCATCCAAGATTTATTTATTTTAGAGAGAGAGCACTGAGTGTGTAGGAGCGTGTGCATGAGTGGGAATGGGCAGAGGGGGAGGGAGGAGAGAAGAGAGAGAGAAGCAGACTGCCCATTGAACATGGAGTCTGACACCAGAACTCCATCCCAGGACCCCAAGGTTATGACCTGAGTTGAAATCAGAAGTTGGATGCTCAACTGACTGAATCCCCCAGGCACCCCAGAAATCTTCTGCACATTTTACAAAAATAATTTTTTTAATTAAAGTTAATATACATAGCCTAGAATTTACCATTTTAACCATTTTTTTTTAAGATTTCATTTATTTGACAGAGAGAGAGAGATCACAAGTAGGCAGAGAGGCAGGCAGAGAGAGAGGAGGAAGCAGGCTCCTCGCTGAGCAGACAGCCCAATGTGGGGCTCGATCCCAAGACCCGGAGATCCTGACTTGAGCCGAAGGCAGAGGCTCTAACCCACTGAGCCACCCAGGCACCCTCATTTTAACCATTTTTATGTGTGCAGTTCAGTGATGTGAAGTACGTTCACAATGTTATGCAACCATCATTCTTTCCTCATTTTTTAAAAAAAATTTTTTATTAACATATACTATTATTAACATATTTGCCCCAGGGTACATGTCTGTGAATCATCAGGCTTTCACACTTCACAGCACTCACCGTAGCACATACCCTCCCCAATGTCCATAACCCAGCCACCCTATCCCTACCCCCCTAACCCCCAGCCACCCTCAGTTTGTTTCATGAGTTTAGGAGTTTCTTATGGTTTGTCTCCTTCCGGATCCCATCTTGTTTCATTTCCCTTCCCCACCCCCCACAACTCCTGCCTTGCCTCTCAAATTCTTCATATCAGAAAGATCATATGATAATTGTCTTTCTCTGACTTCTTTCGCTTAGCATAATACCCTTTAGTTCTATCCATGTCTTTGCAAATGGCAAGATTTCATTTCTCTTGATGGCTGCATAGTATTCCATTGTACATATATATACACCACATCTTCTTTATCCATTCATCTGTTGATGGACATCTAGGTTCTTTCCATAGTTTGGCTATTGTGGACATTGCTGCTATAAACATTTGGGTGCACGTGCCCCTTCGGATCACTACATTTCTATCTTTAGGGTAAATACCCAGTAGTGTAATTGCTTCTTTCCCCATTTTTTTTTAAAGATTTTTTTTATTTATTTGTCAGAGAGAAAGAGAGAGAAAGTACAAGCAGGCAGAGCCAGAGGGAGAAGCAGGCTCCCTGCTGAGCAAGGAGCCCAATGTGGGACTCAATCCCAGGACTCTGGGATCATGACCTGAGCCGAAGGCAGCTGCCCAACCAACCGAGCCACCAAGGCATCCCAACTTCTCTCCCCATTTTTTAAAAAATGGGGAAAGATTTTATTTATTTACTTGACAGAGACAGATAGAGAGCACAAATAGGCAGGGCGGCAGGCAGAGTGAGAGGGAGAAGCAAGCTCCCCATTCAGCAAGGAGCCCAATGCAGGCCTCGACCCCAGGACCCTGGGATCATGACCTGAGCTGAAGGCAGACGATAAACTGACTAAGCCACCCAGACACCCTTCTTTCCCCATTTTTAGTTGTCTTTTATAATTTATCCTTTACTATTGAACTTTTATATTCTGGATACAAGTGATATATGATTGGAAAATATTTTCTCTTATTCTGTAGGTTGTCCTTTCACTTTCTTGGTGGTGTCCTTATATTTTTTAATCAATTCATTTTACAGTCAAACTAATTAGAGTAGTTTCTGTTGTCAGTAGGTAAGAATGCTGACAGATGCACTGCATTCTACTAAATACAATCCTTTACTATTTTGTTTTCTAGAATGATCTATCTCATTTCACATCTTCTATCCAATATTGTCTTAGAATTTTGTTTTGTTTTTTTCCTAGAGCTTTTCTCATTTTCTTTTTTTTTTAAGATGTATTTACTTATTTGGGGGAGGGTCAGAGGGTCAGAGGGAGAGAGAGAGAGAATCTCAAGCAGACTCCCCACTGAGAGCTGGGCACGATGGGGAGCTCCATCTCTTGACCCTGGATCACGACCTGAGCTGAAACTAAGAATTGGATGGTCGTTTGAGCATCCAGGCACCTCAGCGCTTTTCTTATTCTTTCTGAATAGCACTCACTCACATCTTACATTTCTGGGGCAATGGACCCACAGTATAAGTGACCCCCACCAACACAATTATAGCTACCAGCTTCCCTCCCAGCCTATCCAGTCCTGCCCCAGAAACTTGGAAGTCCTGTGCAATGTTCTCCTTCTCTCCAGACCCCTCCCACCCTCCCTCCCTTCCCTCTGTTACATTGCCATCACCAGGTGGGACCTAATGAATAAGCTCAGCGACCTATTGAATCTTCACACCATCCACAGTGCCCGGGGCAAGGCTCTGTAAAAACCTGGAGCACAACATGTCAACTTAAACAGAATCTTGTGGGGCGCCTGGGTGGCTCAGTCGTTAAGCGTCTGCCTTCGGCTCAGGTCAGATCCCAGGGGCCTGGGATCGAGCCCCGCATCGGGTTCTCTGCAGTGGGGAGCCTGCTTCTCCTGCTACCATTCCCTCTGCTTGTGTTCCCTCTCTCTCTGTGTTTCTCTCTGTCAAATAAATAAAATCTTAAAAAAAAAAAAAAAAAA
>CM053604.1:110122841-110142699 GCA_028646535.1 Procyon lotor | reverse complement strand
ATGGCCTCAAACATAAAGTAAGATTCCAGCCGTTCTCATACATACCGTGTAAGAGACGCGGTATCCTGGGCACTTCTCTGCACTAGCTTACTATGCTCTAATAATAGCAAAGGGGACTCAGATGAGTCCTTATCTGTCACAGTTGCATAGTAAACGGTAGTTTTCTTTTTCTTTCTTTTTTTTTTTTTAACATTTTATTTATTCATTTTAGAGAAAGAACAAGCAGAGCAGGGTGGAGAGGGGCAGAGAGAGAGAGAGAAGCAGGATCTGCCTTGAGCAGGGAGCCTGATGCCAGCTTATCCCGGGACCCCAGGATCATGACCCCAGCTGAAGGCAGATGCTTAACCAACTGAACCAACCAGGCGCCCCAACAGTAGTTTTCATTTAATGTCACATCCAGCTATTTTTTTTTCTTCCTCTTTTCAGCAAAGTTCCATGATTCTGTAACCATAAGGACCAATTTATAATTTGACACAAGACAAGATTGAATATAAAATCATGTTTTCAGACTTAGGGTTAAGCTGGATTATTTTCCTTCCTTAATTATCATGTCTAATAGTCTCTTAATTGCTCTCTCACCCACACCAACCTGTTAGTCAACTTCCAAGAGAACCCTGACTGCGGCCTTTAACATGTCCAATCACAAAAGCAGGGATCAAAAGCTTCTGCTATTCGGGTGTGGAGGATTTTCATTTGTCTGGTTTCTGTTCCTTTAGGTGGCAACAGGGGGATTGGGGACGTTACGGAGAGATACTGAATAATGAATATTTGGGATGCCGAGCATAGCAATTTGTTTTCCCGGCTCCTGGTGGTGACGTTAACGCTCGCCCCATCAAAAACACATGACCCAAGAAATATGTGTGTGTGGGAGAGTCTGGGCGAGGCGGAAGGGAAAGAGGAGGTACCGGGAACGCAATTCAGAATCAGGGTTTAGAAGCGGGGTCGCTGGGCGGGATTAAATACCACCCGCGGAGAGCCACCGGCGTGGGCAGGTGCAGGACCAGGTGGTCCGCGCGGCGGCGCACTTCGTCCCAGGGGCTGAGCTCGCGCGCCGCGGCGAGCGCTCACCCGACCTCGCTTCCCCCCCACCCCCCAACCTTGCAGGTCCTGCAGTCGCAGCTGGATACTCTGCTCGAGGGGCAGGAGAGTATAAAGAGCTGCAGCAACTTCACGGCGCAGGCCCTCAACCATGGCACGGAGACGGAGGTGCTGCTCGTGAAGAAGCAGATGAGCGAGAAGCTGAACGAACTGGCCGACCAGGACTTCCCGCTGCACCCGCGGGAAAACGATCAGCTGGATTTTATCGTGGAGACCGAAGGGCTCAAGAAGTCCATCCACAACCTCGGGACGATTTTAACCACCAACGCCGTCGCCTCCGAGACGGTGGCCACGGGCGAGGGGCTGCGGCAGACCATCATCGGGCAGCCCATGTCCGTTACCATAACGACCAAGGACAAAGACGGCGAGCTGTGCAAGACGGGCAACGCCTACATCACCGCCGAGCTGAGCACGCCCGACGGCAGCGTGGCGGACGGGGAAATCCTCGACAACAAGAACGGCACCTACGAGTTTTTGTACACTGTCCAGAAGGAAGGGGACTTCACCCTGTCGCTGCGACTCTACGACCAGCACATCCGAGGCAGCCCGTTCAAGCTGAAAGTGATCCGGTCGGCCGACGTGTCTCCCACCACCGAGGGCGTGAAGAGGCGCGTGAAATCCCCGGGGAGCGGCCATGTAAAGCAGAAAGCCGTGAAGAGGCCCGCCAGCATGTACAGCACTGGGAAACGAAAAGAGAATCCCATCGAAGACGATCTGATCTTTCGAGTGGGTAAGGAGAAAGCGCCGCCGCGCCCGATTGTCTGAGCGATGCTTTGGTTAAGGGGCCTCGGGGAAAGGGTTGTCGCAAATGGGAACCTTGCGGGTCGGGACTTGGACCTGAAGGCTCTGGGGAACACTGGGGTATTTTATTAGGTGAGTTTAGGCAGTCTTCTCCGGAGATTTTAGGATTTATTTTCCTCTCTTCCTCCCTCCTCCCTCTCTCCCTCCTCCTCTTCCCTCCCTTCGCCTTCCAGTTAATTTCCCCTCTGTGCTCCGCCTTCCCCCCAAGTCCTCCCCACCCTCGGCCCCTCCCCCTCCTCCTCCCCAGCTCTCCAATTTCCCCCGATTGTCCAACCCCCTCGCCCCATCCCTCCCTCATCTTTCCCCTTCTTTCTCCCCTTCTCCTTGTGCTCTCCTCTGTCCCCCTTTTCCTCGCTGCTCCTCTCCCCCTTCCTCCTTTGTAACACAAGTGCTGCATATTCACAGCACTCACAATCCGGAAATTTTAAAAGACATGTTGGCCATTTCACCGCTCCCTGACCACCCCGCTCCCCTCGCCAAGGGAATGTCTTCAAGAGTAAAGGCAGAGCGATCGTTATTTGAGATCACTCCATTGTTTCCCTGAAATCTGCCAGCTCCCGCTGCACTGCCTCAGGCCTCCCCGTCACTGCTTCTGCCGCCTAAGGGCTGGGGGCGGGGGGACATAGACAGTGCGAGTCGTGGTCATTTCCAGGTGTGTGTAGCCGGAGAGCAGCCCCAAAGAGGGCAGGGTGGGTGGAAATCCAGAGAATGGAATGGGGTTGGGGCGGAAACCAGGCGAGGAGCCAATAGATTGGAGGATGCAAATCTCAAATTCCCTTGTCTGCTTTATTGCCTCTGATTTTTTTTTAACTGTTTATTCTCTCAGTAGAAAGCAAACTAAATGTAAATATCAATGGACTTTGTCATTCTTCAGGAAAAAGCCTGCATTTTAGTTAATGCTTCCAAAAGTAGCTTTATCCTGCTTATCTTTCTGCCTTAAGTCCTGCCTTGCAGTATCTCTGAAAGGGCGCTGCGTGGAGCCTGGTGTTCAAATAGGTGGGAGAGTCCTTAGCTTCAGTGAAGGAAACAGATTTTTTTTTTTTTAACTCCGGAACCTTTAGAATCTGTCAGTGTGCGCTATAAATCTCCAAGGCAGGAGAGGGATAACAGGCAGCACTTCTACAAAGCTTTCCCAAGCAGAGAACTTTTTCCATGGCACGTCTTGGGAAATGAAGGCTTCTCGGAATCTCCTTGCTCAGCTGCTGCTCTGTGTTAATACTGCATCTTGTAAAGGCCATGATAGGGTATGTAACTTGTCCGCTCACAGCCCGGAGGCCCTCCAGCATTCACTGGCCATATGTGCCACATGTGTGCAGAAGTTGAAGATCTGCCGGCCCAAGGGGGATGGAGGGGCTGGTTGGGTGCAGGAGCGGGAGCCTCCCAGGTCTGTCGCTCCGCTTCTGCCACTTACCTTGAACTTCAGGCAGGTCTCTCAGCTCCTCTGAGCGCCAGGTTCAGTGTCCATGAAATGAGAATACAAAAATATCTGCCTCTCAGAGCTGTTGTGAGTTTCCAGCTTAATGCCTGGTATGTTGGAGAACTATTGGTTTGCACGGGCAATGAAGGTGCTCAGATTTTTCCCTTTTCTTCTAAAAATTGTTTTTATCTTCCAGCTCCCCACTGATCTCCTGCATTGAGAACAAGCTCAACGGGGAGCTTGAGCTCAATGGGTCAATAGGGAGAACAAGCTCAGTGGGTCTCCTGCTCAACCCTTTCCCCCACCTCCTCCCCTGACCTCCTGATCCCAGCCTACTTCTAGTGATCCCAGCCTACTTCTCCAGGCAGTGTGCCAAGCAGAAAAGGGCAAAGATCTGGGTCTGAATTCTAAGTCTATTTAACAGCTGGGCAACTAGCTTACCTTTTCCGAACCCAGTGCTCAATTACCGGTAGCTGTTATTTTCCCGTTGTTACTAATTTTAATCTCCATCATCACCACCTGTGATTCTCACCTGACATACCTCTTCGGGTGTTTCTCCCCCCCCATATTGATTTTGAATCCCCAGCTCCCACCAGAGCAGGGGGGTACTTTTCTTCCCTCCTACCCGTTGAGAATTCACTGGTGATTTCACTGGCACTGGTGGAAAGGTGTTTAAATGTTTAAATATCTGTAAAGAGCTTGGAAGAGTGTCTGGCCTATCGTACTGTGAGTTTATTCACGAAGTAGAGATGCGATCCCCATTTGCTAGGGCTGCCGTGACAAAGTACCGTAGACTGGGTGGCTTAAACAAAGGAAATTTATTTTCTCACAATTCTGGAGGCTCAAAGTCCAAGATCAAGGTGGTGCCAGGGTTGGTTTCCTATGAGGCCTCACTCCGGGCCTTCTAGATGGTGGTCTTCTTACTGCTGTGTCCTTCCATGGTTGCCCCTCTGTGTGTGCAGAATCCCTGGTGTTTTTTTCTCTTCTTTTAAGAGGAGATTGGGGCCTCACCGGAATGGCCTTATTTGAACTTAATCACTTGTTTTAAGACCTCCTCTCCAAATGCAGTTACGTTCTGAGGTACTGGAGGTTGGGACTTTGACATATGAATTTTGGGGGCTCAGCCCATAAGTAAGGGCAGAAAGGAAGGCAGGTCTTTCAGGCCATTTCTCCTTAACTTTGTTTTAATCCAGAGCTAGCCAAAGGACACCACTCACAGTGCAATAATTTGGCTCAAATAATTTGGCTCCATATGCCAGGTTATGGCACGTAGAGGTGCAAGAAAGGGGATCTCCTCCCTCAAGGAGCGTACGGTCTGGGTGATAGATGGATGACAGCCTGACTGACCTGGTGTCTCTCCATCAGATACCAGGAAGTGAGAGAATTCACCTGAGGCCAAACAAAGGCGATGGAAGTTTATTGAATCCTCTGCAAGGAGTGGTGGGGACAACAGCAGAGGAGAGACTGAGGCAGTGGGCGGGGCTCATTTTTAAAGAGGAAAGCCGAGGAGGTATAGGGATATATGAACTCTTCCCTTTTTTGGGAATGGGGCTGAGTAGCCCATTGGTCATAACCTCTGGCTATTTTGCGGTGGGTCCCCTGAGGGGCCTGTTTTCAGCCCGGTGCTCACTGGGGCCCTTTCCATCGCTCAAGCCTGTTGCCTAAAAGCGGCCTCTACCTTTTATACTATGGGTTAGGGGATGGAAAGCTAGAGAAATGAGAAAGAATTTAAAGCAGGAGATGAACAGAGAGGAGGACTTATCCAGGCTGACAGGTGGAAGCAGCATTCCAGGTCGAAGGACCAATGAATGCGAGGAAGAAAGGCAAGGTGAAGAGGAGTGACCCTGAGTGAGGTTTCCCAGGAACACATCCTGTGAGAAGATGCAAGGGAGCAAAGGTCAGACGAATGGAAAGTGGGGAAGGCACTGACTAGAGACGAGGGTGGACAAGTCCATGTCTGAGCCCACTGCTCCCCGAACACCCTCTGGGCTTCCAGGCACCTGATCTCAGAATTCTTTCCCCAGTTTTATCTTTTCCCCAAGTTCTACCTTTTCCTTCGGAGTCTACTGTGATTATTACTATTTATGCATGGGCCTTATTTCCCAATAAGATTACAAATTGAAAAAAAAAATTACAAATTGCTTGAGGTCAAAGATGATGTCCTTAATCATTTATAATCTATCTACATATATATATTTATATATATATACTTATAGTCCATATATATTAGACTATATATATCCTCTGGATATATATATATCCTCTGCCATTTATAGACTCTCTCTCTCTCTCTCCCCCTCAAAGAATACTTGGCATAAGTACTTTGTTCATTTGAATAGGATCCAGTTGTGACCTTCTGTGTGATTTAACTTCCGTCTTATCACTGTCAGACCCCAGTGTTGAGGACCAAGGACACAGGACCAAGGACACAGGGCACTAAACACAAGGTCAGTCATTCACATGTATTCCCATGCCTGGAACTGTGCTAGGCAATGTCAGGCAAACAGTGCTGGCCTTCCAAGACCTTGTCTTCTTGACGTCTATACTGTAGGCTACAGCGGATAGAGTTTATATTAATAATTAGAAGAGTTTCAACCTTTTTTTTTACAGTTGTAACTTTATTATTTTTTAAAAAGATTTTATTCATTTATTTGCCAGAGAGAATGCACAAGCAAGGGAAGCAGCAGGCAGAGAGAGAAACAGAATCCCCTAACTAACAGAAACAAAGGGGCCCCATGCAGGACTCTATCCCAGGGCACCAATATCATGACCTGAGCCAAATGCAGACACTTAACTGACTGAGCCTCCCAGGCGTCCTTTTATCTTTGTTTTAGAACTTTAGGTTTTTCCATGCAATTCAGCTTTTAGGTGCATAATAATAGAACATGCACAGTTTGGGGTGCCTGGGTGGCTCAGTCGGTTAAGCATACAGCCTAGGACTCTTGACTTTGGCTAGGGCAAGATCTCTGGGTCAAAGAATGGAGCCCTGCTTTGGGCTCCACACTCAGCTGGGAGTCTGCCTTTCCCCTTTGCCCTTTCCCCAACTCACGCTCTCTTTCTTTCTCTCTCTCTCAAAGAAATAAATCTTTAAAAAAATAAGATAAAATGCATCTTTAAAATGTTATTTAAAAAAAAAAAAACATGCACAATTTGAGCAGTCCCTTTGTGCAAGTGTGGAAGCCTGCCACTTGTAATCCAAAATTCACTGAAATTCAGCTGTACGCCTACCATGGTTCTGCTGTTCCCTCAACTGGTCTCACACATACGGAGCTTCCCAAGGCACTGAATTTGTGCCTCAAGATACCAAGTTTTCATAATACATGTATGAGGGTTCAGTCAACAACCATAAATAACGTGCTGATTTTGTGTATTCATGAAAGTGAATCTTCACTTTCTGGGTGACATAAAGGATTTTCAGAGCTAAATCTGACTCCCATTTTCACCTTCTTCACCAGTTATCCAGCCCCCAAGTTAGATGGAACTCTGCTGTTGAGCTCTTACTATGTGCCAGATACTTGGCTAGGTTGTGGTACAAAGAGGGATGAGATTCCGGCTCTGACTTAGAGGAGGCGACCGTCCAAAGGAGACAGACGTCTACAAAAATGTACCTTCAGTTTGAATCAAGACACAGAAGCTGGGGTGCCGGGGAGTCCCGGAAGGTTCCCAGAGATAGCCTCTAAACCTAAGCCGGCTTTGAAAGAGAGTATCAGATGGAAGGGAAGAAAGGGTGGTTTAGATGAAGGGAGAGCAGGTGCAAAGGCAGGAAGGTGAGAAACTGAGCGATTCAAGGACCATAAATGATGCCATCATTTTGGAGCCTCAAATGAAACAGAAGCAGAGAGAAGGTTGTGTTTTCCTAGATAAGGAGCTTGAACTTTGTTCTCAGTCTCTAGGGAGGGCCAGAGGGATGCCTTCTGTAAGCTGCAGTGATGCTCGTGCTCACCGCAGGTTTGAGACCCATAGCCGTGTGGGCGATGGGGAGGCCCTGAACCATGTGATACAGTGCGGTGGCTTACTAAGCTGTTTATTTCCAGAGAGCCTGGAGGCATTCTAGGCCATCTACTGTAAAGTCTCTCCCAGGAAGCAGTAGTCCACTTGAGCTAATACAAGGGCCACGAATCAGTGTTGCAATGCAATGGAGAGGAAATGGCCGGTGTATAAATGCTCAGGAAGGGGCGCCTGGGGGGCTCAGTTGGTTAAGCGACTACCTTAGGCTCAGTCTGCTTCTCTTTCTGATCTCCTGTCGCCCCATGTTCTCTCTCTCTTTCCCTCTCAAGTAAATAAAATCTTAAAAATACATACATACATGCATGCGTTCATGCATACTCAGGGTGGAGAGGGCAGGACTCTGTGACCAGACTGAATTCTCACCGTGCGACTTGTGTGCTGTAGGGACGTGAGCCAGTGGAGTGAGTGGCGGTTGCGGCTGTGCAGTCTGAAGCCGGGAGGTCTTGGATCCCAGCCCTGGCACTGCGACTTTCTCATCTGTGCGGTCCTGGCTAAGTTTCTTCTCTTGGTGCCTCAGTGTCCTCCATAAAATGGGTTGGAGAAGAACCACCTGCCTCCCAGGGGATTGTGATGATTAAGTAAATTAATTCCCGAAAGAGCTTAGAATAATGCCTGGTATGAATGATGTGCAGTCCACTTTAGAGAGGCAAAGGGGGTAACACTAATCACATTTTATTCGTAGCAGTACTATAGAAGTAAGAGTTAACCTAAGTCGTGGCGAACAGTCAAGAACTGGAAAGACTGACTGCCTCATTTTAAATCCCAGCCTGCTCCTTATTAGCTATATGATTTAGAGGAAGTTGTTTAACCTTCTGTGCCTCGGTTCCTTTATCTGTAAAATGGGGATGGTATTAATACGTACTTGATCTGGTGAGGGTTAATATATGTAAAATGTATTCAAAGAGTACGGGCACATAGTAAGGACTCAAGAAATGTTCGTTGTCGTTGTTGCCATTATCTTTATCAGCCCAGGTAAGGACAGTCAGGGGAAAGGGGATGGATTTCAGTTTTGATCAACCAGGCTGAAGTGTACCCTAGGCAGTTCAGATCGTAGGTTTGGAGCTCAGCAAAGAGGTCAGTGCTAGAGATCCATTTGGGAGTGAAAAGTATAGAGAAGTTACTTTAAATCACGAGCATCAATGTGGTTCAGGAGGAAAGGATGGGGAGCGGAAGCAGAAGGAAGAACTAAGCATTCTCTGAGCCAGGCTTTGTGCAGTCCATTTCTGTATGTCTTAAAATCTTTGGTAGGGATAACAGCCTTCCGGTTCCTAATGCCCCCCCAGCGCAGAATACCTACCACGACATAGTACAAGGCACATGCTGGAAGGTGCACAACCTCCTGACTCTGGGCTCCGTGATTTCACTTACACGGTAGCAAGCAGGACATCAGCCTTGAGGGGAGCATTTACACTACAGAAGTGGGCGAGGGCTACAAGTCAGAGCTCTTCCCACAGCTCCCGCCCCTCAAGAGCCAAATTACCACGACATATAATTATCCCTGCCCCTGAAGGAATGGGGGCTCCCAGGGCTAAAGGGCAGGACCTGAGCCACCTGGGCCTCTGATGCCCCTGCCTTTTTAATCACACGATGATTCCTCTTCATCTTTTTTTTTTTTTTTTAAAAGATTTATTTATTTATTTATTTGACAGAGAGGAGAGAGATAGTAGGCAGAGAGGCAGGCAGAGAGAGAAGGGGAAGCAGGCTCCCTGCTGAGCAGAGAGTCAGATGCGGGGCTCGAGATCGAGTCCTGGGATCGAGCCCCAGGACCCTGAGATCATGACCTGAGCTGAAAGCAGAGGTTTAACCCACTGAGCCACCCAGGCGCCCCAATTCCTCTTCATCTTAAATGTCTTTTAACTACTGTGGTTTTCCAAATTTGAGAGATCTGCCACCTCCCACGCCTGAAAACTTAATTATATGCCCGCTGTTAATGAGTTATTGTGTTAAGTCTGCTACTGTGCAGGAAAACAATCCTGAATGAGTTTAGGGGGGTAGCTTAGAGCATCTGTTGACGAAATACCGGGATTGTTTTTCCCTGCACTGTTAGAGTTTGCCCACTAGAAGCGGTGAGCTGGTTTTCGTCAGCTACTAAAGAAAGTCGTTAAACAAAGGGGAAGCCAGAAGGTGTGGGAGGGAGTGAAAGAATCACAGCTGAATTGTTTCAAATTCTGTAATTCATACACCACACCTTAATGTGTCGGTGAGAAGAATGGAATGAAACATTCCTTTGTACTCTAGTGGGCTTTCTTACAATGTGAGAGGGATGTGTAAAATCACTTGGCAGAAGTTCAGAAGCTTGACAGGAAGATGGGATACTTTAGGCGTCTTCTCCGCTACCTCTCACCTCTACGAATCACTGCCTTCCCACCCGAAAATCTCCGGGCGGAGAATTCGTGCTGATGTGGCTGAATCTCAGGTCATTACAGGAACCCCGGCACACCCCTTTGAGAATCTGATCCTTAGGAACTCTTCTTGCATTTCCGTGGGGAAAGATGCCATTAATATTTCCTGAGTGCTAGGCGCTGTGCTGGCGTAGGGGGTGTGTTAGCAATCAGGATGGCTGCTGCCCCTGCCCTTGGAGAACTCCCCGTTTAGGGAGAGACAGTTAAACCGTTAAAATGTCATGTGCTAAGTAAGGGATGGAGTTCCTAAGGATTTTAGAGAGAAAGCATGAGCCATATGAGCCCAGAGGTAATTACGTTCACCTCAGGAACCTGATACTCTAAAGTCTAATTAGAAAGAAGCAGGGGCGCTGAGGCACCTGGGGGGCCCAGTCAGTTGAGCTGACTCTTGGCTTTGGCTCAGGTTATGATCTCAGGGTCCTGAGATCAAGTCCCTGCATAGGAGTCTGCACTCAGCAGGGAGTCTGCTTAAGTTTGTCCCTTTCCCTCTGCCCATATCCCCCTTGCTCTCTCTCTATCTCTGTCACTCTCTCTAAAATAATAAATAAATTTTTAAAAAGACAAGCAGGGGAGATGCCTGACTGGCTCGGTCAGGAGACCATACGAGTCTTGTTCTTGATCTTGGGGTCATGAGTTCAAGCCCCACATTGGATGTAGAGATTACTTAAAATTGAGGAAAAAAAAGAAGAAGAAATGTGTATAAGAGCAGGGGAGCTGGGTTTTATTCTTTTCTCTGTCTTTACTACCTTTGTGATGTGTCTAGCTCCATCTTCTCATCTATGAAATAGAAGAGTAATATTTCTCCAGCTAACTCATGGGATTGTTACAGGGAGTGCATGAGAGAATATATTAGGAAAATGCTGTAAATATTACTGAACATTTAGTTTTTCCATGATGTAATGTGGGGTGTAATTTACTCAGTCATTAATATTCATCCAGGCAACTCACTCATTCAACAAACATTTGCTAAGCACCTACTTGTTTGAAGATTCTGTGTTAGACCCTGATTTTTGCTTGAGTTCATCCTCTTGCATTATCCCATTTAGAGTATCTAGATTTGTTTAGCGTTAATTCTCCTATTAAGTTGGAGTGGGGGCGGGAGGAAATTTGCAGTTCTTGATCCCTATTTTAGTGGAGAGGCTTACCTTCTGTGATCTTCCTGGGGGCAAGGGTGGGTGTGGCCAGGAGGAGCATGGATCAGAGGATCAGGCGAGGCCGGATCAGAGGCTGTTGTCTTAAATATTCATTTCCTGCTTCATCGGCTAGTCTAACATCTGGGAAAAACCAGTTTAATTATATTATGGAATTGTTGCCAAATTGTTTATAATTGCTTTTAAGACTGGTGTTACTCATTTTACTAGCCAAAACATAACCACCAAATGAAATCTTGTACATCAATGTAGACAGGAAAAGATTTTATAAGTACTATGTATGTTTGTGTTACATTTATATTCATTACGAAAGAACTAGTTTTTGTTATATAGTAGAATACTTTTGGGGGGCCTTTCCGTAGTCTATACAGAATATACTAAAAATCTTGAAGAGTAAAGCAGGCTCCCAAATTATTCTAACGTCTGGAATGTATTTTATTTTGGTCCCAAGACACCTTATAAACACCTGGATTGTGGGCATTTCAGCATAATGATAATATGCTATAATTCCATGTTATTACTCACCATCAAGATTTTTGTAGTTTAACTGCTAGTGAAGATAGCATTAGTTGTCCTTCAAGAATATGCTGGTAGTTTCATTTGATCTTCAGGAATAACACTGTGATCCTGCTACTTATTTAAAGCATCTTAAATATTTAAAATTATTTTAAAATTAAAATTTAAAATTAAAAAAATCGGGGCGCCTGGGTGGCACAGTCGTTAAGCATCTGCCTTCGGCTCGGGTCGTGATCCTGGGGTCCTAGGATTGAGCCCCACATCGGGCTCCTTGCTCGGCGGGAAGCCTGCTTCTCCTGCTACCATTTCCCTCTGCTTGTGTTCCCTCTCTCGCTGTGTTTCTCTCTGTCAAGTAAAGAAAATCTTAAATAAATAAATAAATAAATAAGTTAATTAATTAAATTAAATTAAATTAAAAAATCTATCCTGCTATAGATTTAAAAAAAACCCGATGAGCAATAATTTCTGATAAGATGAAAGATACCCTTAAGAATCAGAAGGTATAATGGGGCATCTGGGTGGCTCACTGGGTTAAAGTCTGCCGTCAGCTCAGGTTATGATTATCAGGGTCCTGGGATCAAGCCCTGCATCAGGCTCTCTGCTCAGCAGGGAGCCCTCTCTCTGCCTGCCTCTCTGCCTACTTGTCATCTCTCTCTCTCTGTCAAATAAATAAATAAAATCTTTTTTAAAAATAATAAAAAAATAAAAAAGAATCAGAAGGCATTATCTAGTCATACCAACCCCAGCTATTTGAATACTAAGCCACGAAGCTTAAAGAAAAAGATATTTTAAAAAATATATAAAATGAAATGGCAGTGCCTGCTCTATCTAGCTCTTTCAAAAATATATAATCAAGGGGTGCTGGGTGGCTCAGTGGGGTAAGTGTCTGCCTTCAGCTCAGGTCATGATCTCAGGGTCCTGGAATGTAGCCCCAAGTTAGGCTCCCTTCTTCTCCCTCTTCCCCTGCCCCTCACCTCTGCTCGTGCGCATGCTCTCTCTCTCTCTCTCTCTCTCAAATAGTTAAATAAAATCTGAAATACACACACAGAAACCTGGACTAATAGATGTTCTTCCAACCCTGTGATTTTATGTATATGTGGGGCAACAGACTCCAGCTCTAGTTAACTTGAGACTGAGACTAAGAGCTAGGCCAACGCGTGGCACTGGAGCTTCATAGAGGTTGTAGAGTCTCTTTCCAACAGTGTGGTCTTGGGCAACAAGGTTGCATTGCTCTCATGACCCAGCCTTGGTAGGCACTGAGCATCTCCCTCCATTTCCCACTGGACATCAAGTCTTCCTTCTCCTTGTTCCAAGTGGTATTGACATGGAGCCCAAAGAAACGTCTTCCCAAGTTTCACCTACCCTCAGAAATGTGTGCTCATTTCTGCAAAGGTAAAAGTGTTAGTATTTTTTGCTCATTTCATTTTCAGGAGGAAAATGAAATCTTTTTGACTAAGGCACCCCTTAGCTTCCACCAGAGCTCTATTCTCCCATAATTTTTCCCTTCCTTTCAAACATCAACCTGCTGCCTGCAGGGCCTTCTCTGAGTAGAACAGGCTCTAATCTCTAGATTAGATAAAAGAGGGCAGCAGGCAGGTTTCTGTCCCTGCCTGGACCAGAAGGACAGCACCAGAGTCCATCTACCCTATTCAGGTGTTTCTTATTCCCCTCCCCATTTTCAGTATTTCTTTCCCCTCCCAGTGTGTCCTCCAAGCTGTGGGTGCCCTTCCCATTTTACATAAGGAAGGACCTAGGACAGCCTGGGGATTTTTTATGGAGCCACTTCTTTTGTTTATGTTCTAATCACAGTTGTAGGACCTTGCTTTTTTTTTTTAAGATTTTTTTAATTTATTTGACAGAGAGAGATCACAAGTAGGCAGAGAGGCAGGCAGAGAGAGGGGGGAAGCAGGCTCCCCGCTGAGCAGAGAGCCAGATGCGGGGCTCGATCCCAGGACCCCGAGATCATGACCCGAGCAGAAGGCAGAGGCTTTAACCCACTGAGCCACCCAGGTGCCCCAGGACCTTGCTTTTTTATTATGTTTCTTTACTTGGTCCTTAGTTTCTCCTCTTGCTCTTAACTTCCATGTTTTTATCAAATGTTCCTGGCAAATTAGGTCTCACTCTTGAGAAACTCTGGCCTTGCTCCCACTACCTTTAAAAAGTATGTATTTGAGGCGCCTGGGTGGCTCAGTGGGGTAAGTGTCTTGCCTTCAGCTCAGGTCATGATCCCAGGGTCGTGGGCTCAAGTCCCACAGCAGGGAGCCTGTTTCTCCATCAGCCTACCACTCCTCCTGCTTGTGCTCTCTCTCTCACTCTCTGACAAATAAAATCTTTAAAAAATATATAAACTGAATTCAGACATCAGCGGGAATGCACAGAAGGTAATAAATACCATGTTGGCACCTGCATCCCCCTCTTCCCCTGCCACCAATAGATACCAACACGTCATTTTAAGAGAACGTTAGCTGATGTCATAAACCTGCTTACTATAGGGATTCTATGCAGATCAAGTATAAAAGATCTTCTCTTCTGATACATTTGAAATCAAATAGAACCCGTCCTTCCACAACATGGAAGATGTTCTTTTGAGAATCTGGATCTCAAATTTTTCTTTTGTGTTAGTTAAGAGTAGATGAGACATAGAGGTGGTGAGTAAACTTGATGGAGTCCTGGATTTCGGTAAAATAATGAACTACCCTGTGGATCGGGTTGAAGCCAATAATCAAAGCATTCATGGGACTAATCCAAGCTGCAGACTAAGAAGCGTAGCTGCAACTTTCTCCCCAGACCTTGTTTGTTTGCCTTTAAATTTCCTTGCCTCTTCTCCTTCAGGGAGGCAGATTGGAGGCTTGTCCTCCCCGTCCCCTCTTGTGGTTGCCTCCGGAGTAAGCCCTTTCCTTGCGGTGTACCCCAGGTCTCGGAGTGACTGTCTTATACATCAGGCAGATGAACTTGGGTTTGGTTACGTGGTGAGGACCAGGTGATCCAAGTAACATGTTTCTGCCCAGCAGTTCTGCTGTCAAGTTTATTACAAGCTGAATTCCATTGCCAGTTTCATTTCCTAAACCCACAGATCTGTTTCAGAAGAGTCTAACCATTTCTGAGCAGTGCATAGGCCCGCGTCTGACGCCAGCCACCATCAGCGTGCCTACGGCACCGCGTCCATGCCTAGGGCCAAAAGATCAGATTGCTCTTTGGAGTAGGATAAAAAAAATGAAATGATAGGAAGAAATGAAATGATAAAAGTGCCCAAAAAACCCCCCTGAGATGTAGCTTTCTCTCTAATTGTGAAAATCGAAAACTTCCTGGTCCTTTTTGAGCAAAGTTCAGTCTGTTTCCGTCCCTTAATATTTACCTGGTCCTATTGAAATAAGTTACAAACACTTGTTTTGAAACAAAAAGAGACATCTGTTAACCCATTGACACCCTGGCTTTTTTCTTCCTCCTGCCTCATCTCTCATTAAAAAGCTCTTCTCATTGAAGAGCGGATGACAGTATTATTGGAGTAATTAATTTTCCTTTGCCTTTTGTATTTATTTAACCCAGAAAGCGCTATGAGATACTGAGTCTTTGAAAATAATGCATAAGTTAATCAGCACATGAAAATCAGCCTGCTAGTTGTTTTTTTGTTTTTTTTTTTAATTTTTATTTGCTTATTTGACAGAGAGAGATCACAAGTAGGCAGAGAGGCAGGCAGAGAGAGGGGGGAAGCAGGCTCCCTGCTGAGCCAAGAGCCCAATGCAGGCTGGGATCACGACCTGAGCCAAAGGCAGAGGCTTTAACCCACTGAGCCACGCACATGCCCCCAGCCTGCTAGTTTTATAACGTCTGAGGCCCCATGGTTTGTTAAATGTACTGAAAGCTTCTTCTTAGAAGCTTCTTCAAGTCAGGTTTCTCCAGGAGCTGCTGATTGAGAGGGTGGGATTTCAGCAAAACTCTAAAATAAGGCCCTCTACTGTTGCATATCCTCGATTGTAGTAGTAGGCTTTTTATTGTTTGTGAAATCTAAATATATTTTAATATGATTATTAATATAATATTAAAATAATATGTAGTTACAGCTTAAGACTAGATTGCATTTGCCTAAAAATAGTGATTTTGACAAAGACTTTTTTGGTCTGGAAGAGACATTTAGGAGCCTACGCATTAGGTCATGGTGGAAGAGGTGTTCTTTTTTTAAGTATAATTTAAAAAAATACATTCTCAGGTTACCTATGGAAGCCTGGCTAATTCTCTTGAAGAAACTGAGAGTTGTAATTCTCTGTTGCTTAATCTCTGTGGTTTTATAATTTGTTTCTAGGTACCAAAGGAAGAAATAAAGGAGAATTTACAAATCTCCAAGGGGTAGCTGCGTCTACGACTGGAAAGATATTAATTGCAGATAGCAACAACCAATGTGTACAGGTATGGCCCCTCAGTGTATACCTTTCTGTGCACATTTTCCTACTACTTAAGACTTAAGGTCTACGGTACAAAGAAAGAAAGGGAAGCCTACAATGTGTATAGACTTTTCTTCAAATGGGATTTGCCTGTTCTGGCCGGTAGTACATATGACGCATGTTCTTGACTGTTTCTTCCTCACTTATTTCTGTGCTAGTTCACGTTCCGAGGAATGTCATCTGTTTTGCAGATATTTTCCAATGACGGCCAGTTCAAAAGTCGATTTGGCATTCGAGGGCGCTCTCCCGGGCAGCTGCAGCGGCCCACAGGAGTGGCCGTGCATCCCAGCGGGGACATAATTATTGCAGACTATGATAATAAATGGGTTAGCATTTTCTCTTCTGATGGCAAGTTTAAGGTAAGAACAAGCTGCCAGTTGGCTGCTAAACGGTAGAGAGAAGAAATAGGAACTATAAAGACAAACTTGGACAAGTTTTCATATACAAAAACGTGCTCACATTGTTACATCTGACGTTTATGGAGAGGAACAGTGATTTTTTTTTTTTTTAAAGATTTTATTTATTTGACAGCGAGAAACACAGCGAGAAAGGGAACATAAGCAGAGGGAATAGTAGCAGGAGAAGCAGGCTTCCTGCCGAGCAGGGAGCCCGATGTGGGGCTCATTCCCAGGACTCTGGGATCATGACCTGAGCTGAAGGCAGACGCTTAACGACTGAGCCACCCAGGTGCCCCGAGGAACAGTGATATTGTCATAAATCTTATATATAGGAAATAGCGGCTTCATTTTGTCAAGCCGTTAGGTTGCTCAGTCGCTTTCTTTTTACGTATTATCAGATTTACCTAAATTCAATGAAGAACAACCGTTAGAAAAGGGTATTGAAGGGGCCGTTGATATCTCCCAGATTAACCCACGAATTGTCATGTATGAAGTGCCGTCTAGTTTCTCAGGCCTATGCTAGATGATGATATGGGAGAAACAGAATTGTAAGACATGGTTTGTATCTTTGAAAAACCTACAAGTCCCTTGAGGAATAATGACACCAGAATGACACAAAACAATTTGCATTAGCCTCCAATCAGTCATACATACATTGTTCCGTGAGACCTGAAAACCCCGTGGTAGTTTGGTCGCTGAGGAGTAGAGAGCCCTCTGGGGATACCAGGAATCTCTCAAAGAATATTATCGTGCAGCCTGTTTTCTGTTGTTCACAAGAAGATTATGAGACACATTGTCAAACCTGTTTTTGAAGGCTGTGAGCACTGTGCCTCCAGTTTCATCCTGTCCAGCCTGCTAGAGGTTTCTTCCAGGTGACAGTGTGAACTTTTACTCAGACAAATCAACCCTTTGGAAACCCACGTGTTCAGCTCATTAATTACTGCTAAAAGTTCTGTGAGCCTCGATAGTCTCCTATCTCAAATTTGGATTACGAAAATATATTTTATAGGATTTGGGTGGGGATTACAGATTTATTTTTGGATTTTATATTGCCTTTTATGAGAAAGGCATCCAAGAAATGTTCTTTTCCATTGCATCCAGTAACCCTGTCCAATAAATGAAGTCTGTTTGATCAGCTGTGATTTGGACTTCATGACATGCCGGCACCTTGTCAGAACGTCCTTTTCCAAATGTTCAGAGATCTATGCTCTTCATAATCTATTTTGGAATCCTGAAGATTACACAGAGTTCACTCAGTAGTTTCTTATTGGAGGAATTTATGTTTTACTTTTTAAACTTGTTGGACACTAAAGCCACCCCCTCATTTTTATTAAAACAAGTCACTTCCATAATTATTAATCCTTAGATGGGAGCCTCTGTTTTGTGTGGGGCAGCATCTTTTCAATCTAGGAGAATCAAAAGCCGTAGTTTCTAATTCCACCATATTACACACAATTCTTCAATTGCCCTTGAGGTTTTTTTCTTTTCTTTTTTTTCTTCTTCTTTTTTTTTTTTTTGTTCCACTAGAAATTTGATGACTCCATGTGATGGCCATATACAAAGAAAGGTCTCTTGCCTTTCTAGGTCTTTAACTTCCTCCCCTTCTTTTGTGTTTTCATAATTGTCTTTGTGGTAAGACATACGCAGATACAACAGCTTTAACATGAACAGAAGGAAAACTATCCAGTGACATCCATCTAATTTGGAGACCACCCATTTCCTTGTATTACATACTGTAGCAAAATCATGACCTGTCCCTAACTTCCTAAACGAATGCGAAAATAAGTGTAAGAGCAGCAGTTTTATGTCTAATGTACTGAAATATTATATATCTAATATATTAAAACATTTTGAAACTGGAGTTTTCTCTCTAGGAGTGAAGGGCTTCCTGAATTATGCATTTTTCATTCAATTGTTCAATAGTCTACATGCAATAGACAGTACATGGAAGATCTGGTCCTCACAGTTGGAATACTGTTGGTAGTAATTGGGATAAACAAGAACACTCATGCCCTCTAGAGGATTGGGGGAATGGATAAGGTAGAGTTTCAGCATACCCTTTTGTTTTCGGTAGGCCTTGATGGAGGTAAAAGGATAGCAAGTAAAAATGCTTTAATACCATAATGGGAGCTCATCCGGCTGACCATTTGCGTGACCATTTACTGAGAGATACTTATTTTCTTTTCAGTGGGATTCAGTAAAATTAAACACGTGCTCAGAAAGACAAACCTTTAACACAAAGGTGGATTCTTTGTATTTGTTCCTAGTTAGTTCTAGAGACATAACAGCTTATCTCCTTTTCTTTCTCTTACTCCCCAAATTCTTAGCCCTAATTTTCATTCCTCTCTGCTTCTGATTTTTTCCTTGCCATCTTTTCTGTCGATTGTCATCTTCCAGCCCATTAAGGAACCTTTTGTATCCCTGGAACTGACATGGGGGGCCTGGCCAGCATATCCTAAAATATCTTGTCTCTTCCTTCTTCAATTTAAGGATCTACTTGTTGGGTTAAATATTTCTATTTAAATCTTTCAAAGTCAAGGTCTAAAATACCTCTGCTCACTATTGGGTTTAAGACGGGACACGTTGTCAGGTCAAATGCAGTAACTCTTAGTTTCAACTCTTGGTAAAATCTAGTGCAGCTATGCTGGGAGTGATGAAGGGAAAGTGGAAGAAAAAGAAGTTTGCACTCAACATGTGAGGTTTTTTGTTGTTGTTGTTGTTGTTTTAAGACCTGCTCTAGCTCTTACTGCATGGTGGAATGACAATCCTTTCTTTTCTGTCTTTGTTCTGCATAATTATCATCTGCTTGATATTATATGGCTGAGTCATTCTAAAGGTACAACTAGTGTTCATAGTGTTGGGTGGTAATAATATTCTTGCTGTAATCATCAGAGGGTCCTCTCTTCCTTTTGATCTCTACTGACATATCTTCCATTATAACATGAAAGTATACAATTTCTTTACAGGTCATTATGGTATCGCCTGTTTGATCTCTGAGCTAGTTTACAAAGTCAGAATCAAATTTATATAACAGATTCCCTCGGAAGAATAGCACTGTTTCCTTTCTAAGTAAATGTGTCTCTTTGTACTAAAGACAATCTGAATCTCATCTCTAAGCTTACAAGAATGAAAAATCACACACGGTCTGAACCCCCACTATGAAAACGTCCCTGTCCTTCTCTCCATACTCTCTTTCTGCATGTACCTGCATGTCTCTTAGGAAAGAAATTCTTGAGAGGCAGATATGACAGCAACCGAATGGGTGGAGAGAAGGAGATTTTGCGCAGTTGCTGCGCTTGGCACACTATCCTTCAGAATCTGCATGACCCAGGAGGTAAATACAACAGCTACCATTTTATAGATGAGAAAACTGAGGTTCCAACTGGTAAAAGAGTAAATTTGGCTCTGAAATTTTGATCCTGGGTTTGAATGAACTGTGGTATCATAAAAAGGAACTAGGAAATCAGGAGGTGCTAGTTTTCTTTTTTTTTTAAGTGGTGGAAATAAAGAGATAAATTTGGTTTAACACTGGTTGAGTTTAGAGGTTCTTTTTTTTAAGATTTTATTTATTTATTTGACAGACGTCACAAGTAGGCAGAGAGGCAGGCGGCGGGGGGGGGGGGGGGGG
>CM053604.1:110103278-110122741 GCA_028646535.1 Procyon lotor | reverse complement strand
AATGTAGAGAGAGAAAATAAGAGGACTAAAACAGAACCTATGGAAATGTAAATTTGGGGGGATGAAAATTTTTAATATAAAAAGTAATACATGTAAATAGGTTTTTTTTTTAAGGTTTTATTTATTTATTTGACACAGAGAAAGAGAGAGAGAGAGAGATCACAAGTAGGCGGAGGCAGGCAGGGAGAGAGGGGGAAGCAGGCTCCCTGCTGAGCAGAGAGCTAGATGCTGGGCTCGATCCCAGGATCCCGAGATCATGACCTGAGCCGAAGGCAGAGGCTTTAACCCACTGAGCCACCCAGGCACCCCTAAATAGGCTTTTAAAATAACCATACTTATGAGCATAAAATGAAAAGTAAGAGTTTCTCCTGCCACCAGTAATATCGCTGGCTTCCTACTTTCTCTTCTGGGAATATGTATACAGACATAAACCCATTTAAATGAGGTGGGCTCAGACTATACCCACTGTTCAGTACCTTAGTTTGTTTAATAATAGATTTGAGGAAGCATTTATAAAAGCATGTAGAGATCTACCCAACCCCCTAAGCCCCTGTGACTGGGAGAGCAGCGGCTCTTGCCTCCTCCCTCGCTTTCTCTGCCTCTGCCTTGCTGATCCCTCCCCTGGCTGCTCCCTCTCCTTCCTTGTCTGTAGTGACCCATCCTATTAAGTTTTTGTTCTCTTTGGCTTCTGACATCGCCTATTTGAATTCTCCTAAATCTCCCAAATCAAACACTTAGTACTAGGCACTTTAAAAAGGACGCAGTGACAGTGTTTGTCTCTGTCATGTAACTGAGACATCTTCTAGGGTAGGGGCTGGTCTTGTCTTAGTCTACTCAGTGCCCAGAATCCTCAGCCACAGAGTTGGTGCTGAATTAGTGTTCACAGCATAAGTAAATGAACGGGTGCATGAGTAAAATATTTCTTTATAATGTAGCTATAAAAGTAAAGCTATACGACATGCCTCTCATAGCAAACAGGCATTTCTATAGTCTACTCAGAAAAATGAGTAGGATTTAAAATGCATATGGTATGTGTTTGATAGAAATAGAATGCTTTTCTCCCAACTTAAATACTGAAAACCAGAACTATTCAACCATCGTGATTACCCTAAATAATGCTAGGCTCTTTAAATCAACATATTAAGCAAATTATGTGAGTACCTGTTGGGCACCAAGAAGTACGCTAGGCTCTGAGTACACAGTAGTGGATAAAACAGACGTGATTCCTGCCTTCATCGAACTTAACCCTGGTGAAGTCCAATGCCAGATGCTTGGCGATTTTAATATTAATATACGATCCCCAATAATGACAATGATAGCTTCCTTTTAACGACTGCCTAATATAGGCTATATTGTACCCTAAACACCTTATTGACATTGTTTTATTTCGTATGTATTCCAAAAAGGCCATTGGAAGTTACTGGGGTCTTTTTTTTTTTTAACATTTTTTGATTTTATAAGGAATCCTAAGCTTAAGGAAATCAAATGCATTTGTGCTATTCTAGGTGTGTCTAAAGCAAACGACAAGTGTAGAACGGTCTCCCTCCTCCTGATCCCGTGATCTTTTGCTAGACCCCATTGCATCTCTACAACGTAACTGGGACCTCAGTTAGGGGGATTCAAGAACATTTTTGGTGGTAAGCCTCTTAAAAAGTAAGGATTTCGCATAAATCTTAGTAGCAGATAACGGACGTGACAAAAACAGAAGCTCGTGGTGACCTATGAGTAGTTGTCCACCCCCGTTTGAATTTTCAGGTACATGTGTACTAAAACAGATGTCTGCCTTCGTGTTCCGTAGTGTTTTAATAAACCTCCTTCTCTGTACTTGTTTCTAACAGACAAAAATTGGATCCGGAAAGTTGATGGGGCCCAAGGGAGTCTCTGTGGACCGCAACGGGCACATCATCGTGGTGGACAACAAGGCATGCTGCGTGTTTATCTTCCAGCCAAACGGGAAGATAGTCACCAGGTTTGGTAGCCGAGGAAATGGGGACAGGCAGTTTGCAGGTACACTCGATGGTAATATGTAAACCCCCTTTTTTATGCTTCTTCTGCTCACATTTGCATGATGTTGGAGCATGTGGAAGATGCCTCAATCCCCAGTGTGTTTGCTGGCTTTGGGAAAGATACTGGGGATGAAATCTAAGTGAAAGCATGGTGGGATGCTTCTCAATGACTCCACCCGCAGTAAGTCGGCCTGCAGGCCCTGTGTGGTCTCTATTGGCAGCAGCGTGCAACTCAGAAGTCTAATCTTTGAATGTTGGTATTAAGTAAGACAAATTTTAAGATAAAATATTTTTTAAATAAAAATGTTTGATGCACAGTAGTGTTCCTCCTGGTTCTTCCTCGCTGTAGCTTTGTCTAACGAGCTTCTGGATGAGAATTTTTTTCACCTTCCTAGGTGATGATAAGAGAGCAGGACTTTAGAATTTTCGGGAAGGGCAGTTCTGTTACCTCTCTTTTTGGCGTAGCCCCTTTGCAAGCACAAGCTGCTTAGTTTTTTGCATCTGCAAGAAGAGGCTGAAAACAGTTTATTTATTTTTTTTTTTTGAAAGGATGCTTTTGGCATTTGACAACAATTTGCATCATCTTTTTTTTTTGGTGCTTTGTGTCCAGTGCTGCCAGGTTCTGAATGTCACCCCAAATTACCAAGTATGGATTTCTGCTCTACTTTTTAAAAATTATTAAATACTGGAGGCTTTTTTCCTAGGACTGAGAATCACTACATCTTTCCTCAGGGGGCACCTGAGGGCCCTGAAAGGATTAAGGTGTCCTCAGGGAAGCTGGCAGATGTGACTTTCAGACAGTGGCTTGGAGGATGAATTCTGATGCTTCCCACTCATTCCACTTCATTAGGGCTGCTGGCGCTCTCAGCTTGCTCTAAAAGAAGCCAGAGTGGACAGTCCTAAGTGTAGAAGGAGAGAGGACCCAGGGGATCTGGAGCCAGAGTTCTGGCTGGATGATCTTCCTAGACTGGAGCCTATGATTCTTTGTTCTTTCTTAAGTACTGAATAGGTTAAATTGTGTCACTGCTGTGTTGTTATGATCGTTTTTTATCGTTACAGTCATCACATATTTTTTTCACCTTTATTGCAGGTCCCCATTTTGCAGCTGTAAATAGCAATAATGAGATTATTGTTACGGATTTCCATAATCATTCTGTCAAGGTACTATCAGCACATCCATTATTGTTATCGCTTAACTGCTTTTATTGGGAAATCAATCTGAGAGAAAATAATATAATACTGACACACATGCACAGGAACTAAAGGCATTAACCTCAAAGAATAGATTTTGCTTCCCCCCCGAGGTGCAGGTTTTGATTTGGACATACAGACTTTGGAGAGTCAGAAAATTGAACGAAATAAGGTGGTTGATGAGTTTCTTAATTTGAAACGGGAGTAAATGGCGATGACTTAAGAATGAAATTTGAAAAAGCAGTCGTTTGAACTTAGAGAGGCAGAACCTTCTCAAGCTTCGTGTTTTGTGGCTATTCAATAAATTAAAACAAGATGACTTTTTCAATTATCTGCATCATCATGCCTTTCAAACAGAATTGGATATTAGAACTCTGCTATGACCAGAGATTTGGGGAGGGAAATAGCCCTAGTATACATTCCTACAGTTATTTCATGCTTAGAATGCCTCACACAACGTGGGTGTTCCCCAGAATAGTGTGGTACCTCTTTCTTACTAGGCTCGAGTGGGGCGGGGGTGGGGGGGAGAGAGAGTTGATGTTTATTGTGAGCCAGTCAGGACTTATAAAAATGAAAACAGATTTCTCATTCTATCGAAATGAGGAAATGTTTTGTCACTTTCTAGACCACGATTCTCAGGGTGTGGTGCATGTTCCCCTGAAGGGACGCCAGGTGGTCATGGGCCATGCGCTGGCAGGCATTTTTCTTTGGAGAGTTATATGTTTGTTTTTAGGGTTACCTTCTTCTTCTTCTTCTTCTTTTTTAAGATTTTATTTATTTATTTGACGGAGAGAGATCACAAGCAGGCAGAGAGGCAGGCAGAGAGAGAGGGGGAAGCAGGCTCCCCCCTGAGCAGAGAGCCCGATGTGGGGCTCGATCCCAGGACCCTGAGATTGTGACCTGAGCCGAACGCAGAGGCTTTAACCCACTAAGCCACCCAGGTGCCCCTAGGGTTACCTTCTGTTTACATCAAGTGGTACTGGTTTGCCCTTGTAGAAGTGATACAAAGTTTTCCTTGTAAGTAAAAGTAAATTCATTTAAACTTTTTAAAGTGAGGCTTTTTTTTTTTAGTTTTTTTTTTTAATTTATTTGTCAGAGAGAGCGAGCATAAGCAGGGGGAATGGCAGGCAAAGGGAGAAGCAGGCTCCCCGCTGAGCAGGGAGCCCAATGCAGGACTCAATCCTAGGACCCTGAGATCATGACCCGAGCTGAAGGCAGCCGCTTAACTGACTTAGCCACCCAAACGTCCCTGAAGTGAGGCATTTTTAAAGGAAGGATAATAAGGAAACAGCATAGGTGGTGTAGGCCAGTGACTGAAGTTTGCAGTTAGAGACAATCATTGGGCAACCAAAGTGAAAAACAGTTTATTCTTGTTGATAACTAACTGGAATTACACAGGGATAGGATTTCAACACCCAAAGGTACTCTCTCTTTGGAGTCCTTCTCTGTTCCATTTCCCCAGTTTGCCCCAGAGGCATCTTTAACCTGAGTAAAATGGAAGGGTTTTGAGCTTTTTTTCGTGAGTACCAAGTCCCTGTGCAAAGAATAGAGCAGGGTGGGCTGTGGTGATGGGGCCGGAGGAGGAGAAGGGACACCCACCATTGCTTACTTCTCAGGCTGCTTCCCGCTCTCCCGAGTTGCTGCGGTAGAGGTAGAACTCCGTCCCCACTCCCCCCACCACCCTCGGCGTCTCTCTATCTACAGGACCTGTCTTGGTACAAAAGGAAGAGGGCTGTGAGAAAAATAGTGGTGGGGGGGAGGGAAACATGGAAAGGGCGGTAGGGACTGGGCTCTAGGCTGGCCCCCCAGGGGGCTGAAACAGTCCTGTGTGCGGGGAGAGAAACCAGAGAGAAGTCACAGGCCGTTAGCATACTTCTAGCCTTCCCTCCCTTTATAGAGGAATCATTAACTAGAGGGCATTTAAGCAGAAGATAACCCGTGTAGATGAGCAAAGGCCAGCAAACGCCTGGCATAGATGCTGCCCACCCCCACCGGAAGACAGTCCTATTAATCAAGTTGCTCTTTTCTACTAAGCGCAACTGTGGCCTCAGAGCCTTTCCGTCCCAGTGCTCCAGGCAGCCTCTATGAACCAACTGGCATTGGTATGTGGGAGGACTCCTATTTACCAGCCCTGGCTGACAATGTAGAAGGAAATAAAACAGATGTAAGTAATCAAAATGCAAGGCAGGTAGCAATAAGCTATTTCTTTAAAATAGGTACATATAAAGTTCTCTGAGTATCCGGAAGAAAACATAGAGCAGATTTCTGTAACTAAGACTTATCAGGGAAGACTTCCAAGTGGAGGTGGTATTTGAGGTGAGCAGGATTTTGAAATCAGGAAAGGATTATCAAAGTTTACCAAAAACTTGGTGTAAAAACTTGTTACAAAAATCACAGCTGTGAAAACTATTTCAGCTCACGCATCTGCCTCTTAATGTTTTCATCTGAATAATTTATAAGCAATTAAATGATGTTTTAGGCGGGAAAAACAAACTGAGAAATTTATAATTCCTTAGATTCTGAAAATGCCTCAAGTTTTCAGTACAATCGAGGTAGATTATTTTAGTAATTTAAATTCAGTTTTCCTCGCATTTAAGAAAACCAGTCTCTTTTGTTTTTTCCCTTCTCTTTGATAGCTGTTGCCAAATGGCTTTTATGGAACAATTGGGCTTTTGTTTCCCATGTAACACATGGCAGTTAGAAGTGGTTCTGGATTCCAGTCACTTCTCTGGTGGTCGGTGTGAAAACCGTGCCTGTAGGTCAGGGCTAACAAATGGTCTGGTTCCTCAGCTACCTTCAGCATGCCTTCTGTTTCATTGCAAAACAAGTAAGACTAACTTTGGCATTCTCCGTCATTCCAAAATAGAGCAGAAGCATTTGAGCCATTGTAAGCCAAACGGACTTACTCAGAGAGATCCGTACAAACAAACAAAAAGATTATTGGTAGGACTTAATAAGGGAAAGATGGGAGAATAATAGATTGTGTCCTCCCCAGCAAACACTCTCCCTTGTCTTTAAAACAAGGATGTTTTGTGTGAAATGAGATAAAAGGGGTCAGGAAAGATTTTTAAGATAAAACGTCTTAGCAAAAGCTGGTTCTTGTTTTCTTTCCAAAGAGCCAAAGACTGCTTACTTGGCAAGTTAGGTAACTAATTCAAGAAGCAATCATGCTCCTTTTTCATCTTAAAGGAAGCTTAGCCTTTAGAGATGAAGTGTCTCACTTCACTTTCCGATGTACGCAACTAAAAGGGAAGAGTCGTTTTCATCTCTCATGATCACAGAGGTGTGTCAGTAGGAAAATCTGTAAAAGGCCCTGAGATCATTTTCCAATTAGATCTGCACTCGGGTATAGTGAACTCCCTCAGTTCCACGTGTTAGGAACCCTTACTCTCCATGGGGCTTTGCATGTAATACTTTTTCATTTGTTAATGAGTATTTTTACCCATGTAGGCTAGATGACAATGGAAGCTTAAAATAATATCCTGGGGATATTTCACAATCATTAAGTATCGTCTGAATTATCAAGACAAAAATCATGCTTGCTATATCTTATATTTAAACACATATTAAAAATTTAGTTCTCTCCAAATCAATAATCTGTATTTGGTACATCTACAGTAACACTCCATTAATAAGAATAATTAATTGACCACAACAACCCATTGCTTTTCCGTATCCGATATTAGATAATTTGCGAAGGGTTCTGTTTTTCTCTCCACTTCTGTCAGCCCCCCTCCCCTCAGTATGCTCCATCCATCAAAGCCTTATGGTATATAAACTCTTTATATTAACTAAATGTGTATTTTGAAAAAATATATTAAAAAAGCCTTTCCTTTGATTCCTCACCTGTGCCATTAAGCACATATGCACATGCATATGCGTACACATGAATAATTTCCCCCAGTGTATGTGTGAAGTCCGGCCTAGTCTTTACCACGTTGACTTTGCAAAATGGTAATAAAGTCTGAGCATCTGGCCTAACAAAAACTGCTAGGTCCTGATCCAACTTTGATCATCCATCCTTTAGAAATATGATGCCTGTCCTTGAGATTTAAATATTTATTTAAAGGCAGAAAGAACAATATGGTTGAAAATTACAGCTCCACTTTCTCATCCTACCCTATACTTAGGTATATTTTATAATTTATAACAAAAGTATTTTTCATGTAAGTATTCAATAACCAGATATAAGCTAGAAATAAGAAATGATATGACAAACAATAAACCAAATTTATATAGCAAATATGGGAAACATAAGTCATGTGGGGGTCTACTTTGTAGATTTTTTTTTTTTTTTTAGAATGTCTTAAATCATAGGGCTTGTTGTTATATGTATATGTTATATGTATGCTCTGATACATATTTTTTAAAACTCATAATGTTGGCTCAGATGTTCTCAATTTAAAATAAAGCCATTTAAAAATATCTCATACAGGTGTTTAATCAGGAGGGAGAATTCATGTTGAAGTTTGGCTCGAATGGAGAAGGAAATGGGCAGTTTAATGCTCCAACAGGTGTAGCAGTGGATTCAAATGGAAACATCATTGTAGCCGACTGGGGAAACAGCAGGATCCAGGTAACTGAAAATGCTAATGGATTTGTTGAGTGGGATTGTTGTTCGTTGAAAGTGAAGAATTGGGTGTCTCTCACTGGAGTGTGTTCCATTCTTCATTGGTTAGGTTCTTCATAGACCACAGGTAATCTCACCAGAAGTGCTGAACTAAGGAAGGTGGAGTAGAAAAAACATTGCCAGGTTACCAGAGTGAAACCCTTGGAATTGGGAATTTTTAACATGAATCCCTTGGACCCCCCCAAAGTGTGTGTGGATGGAACTCAAGAGGTCCATTAAACCCAAATATTATATTACTATTTCTACCGGCTTCTAACTGAAAACTATCATTTTCTTTAATGATGAATATAGGCAACAATCACAGGAGTTTTAGTAATGCCTGTAACTTTGTCACCAAGAGGAATCACAGAAATTTCCGTATTACAGTTGCAAGGTCTCGAATTACCATTTATGCTCATCACTCTTCGAAAATAGTCAATATTAAACCCATCCCTATTTCTTGTTGCTTTAGTGTGTTAAGAAAGTACACATATTACTATATCACAATTTTGTAAAATTTTGATAACTATTTTTTAATATAATTGTCTTCCTTTATAGCCCCATGTGTTTTGTTTTATGCATTTAAAAACATTATTCTGCTGAATAACCTGACTCAAACGGGAAGTCTTAAGGAAAATTAAAAAATATATTGGACTGAATGAAAATGTAAATACAGCGTATCGAAGTTTGTAGGGTGTAGCTAAGACAATCCTGAGAGGGAGATTTTTTTCCCCAGCTCTATTGAGATATAAATGACATACAACACTGTGAGTTAAAAGATATACAACGTGTTGATTTGATATACTTATATATCACAAAATGATTACCACTCTCGCTTTGCTAACACCTGCATCACCATCCCATTGTTAGCATTTCTTTTTTGTGGTGACAACATAAAGATTACTCTCTTAGCAACTTTCAAGTACCAAAGACAGTTTTATAAACTATAATTATCCCACTCTGCATTAGGTCCCCAGGACTTAATCATCTTCTAACTGGAAATTTACACCCTTTGATCAACTTCTCCCCATTTCTCCCACTTCTCAGCTCAGGTAATCACCATTCTACACGAGAGGGAAATTAATAACACTAAATGCTTACATTAGGAAGTCAGAAATCAATATTCTGAGCTCCTACCTCAAGAAGCTGGAAAGCAAGGAGCAAAACAAGCTAAAAGCAGGCAGAGGGAAGGAAACAGTGAAGATAGGATCAGAAATCAATGAAATGCAAGGCCAGTAATAGAGAAAATCAACGAAACAGGAAGTTGGCTCACTGAAAAGGTCAATAAAATTGACAAACCTCCAGCAAGATTGATAAAGGAAAAGACACAGAATACTAATGTCATTACAGACTCTGCAGCCATACAGAAATTCTGTGAGCAACTCTACAGGCATAAATTTGGCAATTTAAATTCCTTGAAAAGTACAAATTCCACAACTCACCCAATATAAAAGAATTTGAATACCCCAAAAGCTATTAAGTAAATTTTTTCGTAATTTTAAAATTCCCCAAGAAGAAATCTCCAGACTCAGATGGTTTCACTGGAGTATTCTAAACTGGATGAAAGGTACACAGGATTTCTCTGTACTATCTTTGCAGCTTCCTATGTCCTGTGAATCTAGAATTATTTCACGATTAAAAGTCAACAAAAACAGGGCGCCTGGGTGGCTCAGCCAGTTAAGCATCTGCCTTTGGCTCAGGTCATCATCCCAGGGTCCCAGATCAAGCCGAGTCAGGATCCCTCCTCAGTGGGGCATTTGCTTCTCCCTCACTGCTGCCCTCCCCACTCCCCTCTCAAATAAATAAGTAAAATATTTTTTAAAAATAAATAAAAAATAAAAGTTAACAAAAACAAATTTTAAAAATAATAATGAATTTAAATATGTCATCATGGTTTAGCAATAATGTTGTAAAAGGCATTTGGCATTTTAGTGGGGTATAAAAAATAATGAAAATAAAAAATAACAAAAGTGCTCACATTCTAGGAAAAATATTAAAACACTGTTCTGAGATGGGGTCTGTAGTCTTTGCTAGACAAAAAAATGTATGACTTTTTTTTCTAAATTAAGAACAAAGATTTTGAATCCTCAGACTAAAGAAAGATTATTCTTTCCCCCCATTTCTCTGTGTAAACACCTGCATGAATCTAAACATACATCTGCAGAGGGGGCTATTTATCCTTGCTGATGTGGCCCTGTGCAGAGAGCTCCCAGGACCTCAAACTGTACTGATTAAATCTAGTAGCATCTGGATGTCTTTGTGAAGACAGCAATAGTCAACAGTTTGAATCTGATATGGGTATTTACCTCCCAGAAAAAAGAGTGAGGGGCACCTGGCTGGCTCAGCCACTAGAGCATGCAACTCTTGGGGCTGTGAGTCCAAGCCCTGCATGGGACATAGAGATTATGGAAAAGAAAAGAAAAGAAATCTTAAAAAAAAAAAGGGAAGAAGAAAGATTGAGGCTATAAATGTACCTCTAAATGTTTTTATTTCTCTATTGTATTTATCTTGCTTAATTATGCCAGCCGATATCTACATTTGAAAGAGGCGTTCTCCATGTGATGGCAAGCCAGAAGCCAGACAGGGAACTAAGTTCACAAAGCAGTTCTGTATGAGACCACAGATGCTAAGCTGCTTGGACTGTGGCCCTCATCAGCACCTGCCTCATCACACTGCCTTTTAAAACACCTGTGGGCCTAACAGAATGGTCAAAAGAAACCAGCCTGGGCCTTACGAAGGAGAAGCTTTCCTTTTATTTCATCACAGCAGAAGCTTACAGACTAAAAGAAGACTACTTCATATCCAGTATATGTGGGGCACCTGGGTGGCTCAGTCAGTTAAGCCTCTGACTCTTGATTTTGGCTCAGGGTTGTGAGATCAAGCCCCACATGGAGCTCTGTGCCGGGCATGGAGCCTGCTTAAGATTCTCTCTCTCCCTCTTCCTCTCTCCCCCTAAAGCAAAACAAATGTATATGTTGTGGGATGTCCCGCTGGCTCAGTTGTTAGAGCATGTGACTCTTTTTTTTTAATTTATTTTTTTTTATTATTAACATATAATGTATTATTTGCCCCAGGGAACAGGTCTGTGAATCGTCAGGCTTACACATTTCACAGCACTTAACATAGCACATACCCTCCCCAATGTCCACAACCCAGCCAGCCTATCCCTACCCCCCGCCTCCCAGCCACCCTTAGTTCGTTTCGTGAGTCTAGAGCCTGTGACTCTTGATCTCCAGGTTGTGAGTTCAAGCTCTATGTTGGGTGTAGAGATTACTTAAAAATAAAATCTTTTTTTTTATAATGTTTGGTTTTTTTGTTTTGTTTTTTTAAAGATTTTATTTATTTATTTGATAGAGAGATCACAAGTAGGCAGAGAGGCAGGCAGAGAGAGATGGGGCTCTGCTGAGCAGAGAGCCTGATGCGGGGCTCGATCCCAGGACTCTGAGATCATGACCTAAGCCGAAGGCAGAGGGCTTAACCCACCGAATCACCCAGGCGCTCCAAAAATAAAATCTTAAAAAAAAACCCAAAACCCCATAAATGTACATTGTAAACCACTGACTTCGTACAACTCCCTCTTTTCTGAAAAGAAAAAAAAAATGATCTTTATCTTCTCATTGTATATTATGACTTGCAACCATACCTCTGTGGTCTAGTTGCTAGTTTTTCTATTATAATTGGGAATAAAAGAGGGAAGTGAGGCTGAAGGGGGGAAAGTGAAAGCTGAGGGTAAGAAACAAGGGTCATTCATTTTCAGGCACCATCGAGGGCTGTTCCCTCACACTGACCACTGTAAGAATGTTAAGTGAGTGAGATCGGCCAAAGGCATCCTCCCTGTCAGTGACTCTGGGGCATAGACAATGAGAGGAGGAAAAGCAAGGTTAAGTAGAGGGAAGGACTGGATATGTGATAGTGACCTAAACAAACCTGTGGGCTAAAGTGCATGTTTTTTCTAAAGATTTATTTTTTTATATTTTGGAGAGAGAGGAAGAGGCAGAGGGAGAGAGAGTCTTAAGCAGCTGTGCTGTGTGCAGAGCCCCACACGGGGCTCAATCTCACGACCTTGAGATCACCACCTGAGCCGATACCAAGATTTGGATGCCTAACCGACTGCGCCCCTCCCCCCCAGGTGTCCCTTACACACATGCTTTTATATTGAAAATATTGGCATCAAGGGTTTTCTAACTCCTATTTCATCATATTACTATAACTTTTCCTATAGCACTATGCTATAGTTCCTATAGCACTCTGACTTTTTATTTTTTACAGGTTTTTGACGGAAGCGGATCATTTTTGTCCTATATTAACACATCTGCTGACCCACTCTACGGCCCCCAAGGCCTGGCCCTGACTTCAGACGGTCATGTTGTGGTGGCTGACTCTGGAAACCACTGTTTCAAGGTCTACCGGTACTTACAGTAATGGCGGGCGGCTGGACAGCCCCTTACAAAGGTCTTGCACTATAAACTGGAATGGATTTCTCAACGCGGGACCAGATTACACTAGACTTTCCATGCTAGAAGGAATCATTGGTGAACTTTCCAAGGTTATTCTGAATGTAACTATTTCCTTAAAAACTGCATATCTGATTTCTGTAATTCACCTTTTAGGATTTAAAGAAAAGAAATCCCTTCTACTGAATCTATGGAAACTGCAAAGTTTTACACCTGTGAACCATGGCTTATCCGACAGGGATTTGTGTAGTTGAGCTGATGTTGCAAATCGAACAAACACTAAAAAAAAAACAAAAACACAAAAAACAACTAAATAGACTATTGGAAGGTATTTGTTAATCCTGTGAATGGAAGCTTCTGTGCAGAGCTTTCAAAAACAAAAAACAAAAACAAAACAAGTGTAGTTATACACTTTATTTATCTTCGGTTACAAGACCTGGGGGATCTTCTAACCTCACTTTTACAGTAGGTATTACTCATGTGACATTTTTTGGTTATTGATAACTACATATACATTAGGACAAAATAAGACTGTCTTGCAGAACCCTCCCAGCTGTGATTTGGCAGGCCTCTTCAGATTAACACTTAAAAACTGCTGCAAAGTTCCCATCCTTCCTGGGTTAGACCCAAGATCTCTTTGTGTGTTCTTTTCCCCTTTTGTCTCCTGTGCTCAACCTTGTATCAAAAAACAAAGTCCATTTTCAGGGAAACCTGAAATTCCCAATTCTTTGAAAAGCGTATCACAATAGCAAGTGCTACCTTTTGGTAAACAAACAGCCCCCTCAACTCCAGACTAATGCACTAGAATGTAATCAAGAAAAAGTTAGCCACGTTTTATGTGCCAATGTTCTCACGTGTCTCTCCTCTTCCACTTCCTGAAAGCGAAAGCTTTACTTCCTGCAAAATGTCAGCACATGTAGTAGGACACCAGTATCCTAGGACAGAGAGCCATAAGTAGCCCTTTGGAGGACTGACGGTGTCAACCAAAGGCATGTGAATGATTAATGGTTTCCCCTTAGAAAGCAAGTGTTACCAAAGTCGTGTTATCTCGAGAGCATTACAGGTAAGGGCATGTTATGGTTATTTATCATTGTCTAATGAATAGTAGAGGCATTAAAGGACTATGTATACATGATTAGGGTAAGGTAGAATGTATCATATATATATATATATGTATAGCTGAATCTTTGGTGTATTGAAATAGGCAGCACTCTGAAAGACAGAAGCATTGTCCAGCACATTCCTTTACTGCGCAGTTTAAAGCCATCCTCATAGAGTAAGCCCGAAAACAGGTTTAATTTTCACCATTTTCCAGTAATGATGATATCGGCTCACTTTTATAGCCAGAAAATGGCCTTCTGTGCTTTCATAAACAAAACAAAACAAAACAAAAACAGGTCGAAAGAAAAAGAAACGTGGAACTTGAGTTACATCGGAGTATACATGCGTTTGGAGAGATGCGAAGAAGAACTTAATCAATTGTTAATCTGTCACTGATACTGTAAAATAAGATGTGGTCTGTTTCCACTGTTTAATTTTCTACTCAGTTCTACCAAATAGGATGTCATGTTTGGCATTTTTGATAATGACTTCGGGATCTTTTTCACTGAAAGCACCTTAGAACTGTACTATAAGAAAACATTTCCCGTATGTATAATGATATGTGATGTTTTATTGCTTATTTATAATTCAGTTGTTCTCTTATGTAGGACTTTTTTAAATTTAGAAGGGAAGTCTAGTGACTTCCGGTTGTCTATCCAGTTTGTTATGCCCAAATCAGCCTCTAAAAGAAAATTTTTCAGGAAGATTTACATTTAGGTTTCCTTCTTTTTCTTTCTCTTTTCTTCTTCTCCCCCTCCCCCTCCCCCTCCTCCTCCTTCTTCTTCTTTTTACTTTCGAAATATTTGAGACTATGACAAAGTTTTAAAATCCAAAAACATTTTTAGAATGTTAAACTCCGATACTGTTTCCTAACATCAGCAAACTTAAGTCTTTGAATTGAAACATTTTGTATTTCCTGAGTGCTTCTCAGGCGCTAGCACTCTTCTGGGCACTGGGAAAACAGAGATGGATGAAACTGACAGAAATCTCTGCCAGCTTGGAGCTTCTACTCTAGGGAGAAATTTCCTTTTGCCACTTAGGAATATTCTGCATTCAAGATAAGCTAGACTCTTGATAGCTCCTAGATTGTTGAAAACTTTTTAAGTTGGTTCAACTAATTTTGGCTTATTTTCATAAGTAAAAATGGCTTCCTATTTAGATTCTGTCACAGGCTATTGGTCTAGTTTACTTATAGAGTGGTTTTTTTTTTTTTTTTTTTTTTTTTTGCACAGCATTGAAATTGTATCCGTGAATTTAGAAATTAACCAGCCATCATACCAGAATAGGCTGGATATCTCAATAATAGATTGAACACAAGGCTAATTTTTTTTATCTGTCAATATTTGCACAGACTGAAATGGAAGAATAGATACTTTGATTCAGACCTGTTCCACTATCTATTGCTAAAACACAGGCTACGGGCACTCCAAGAAACACGATTTTTCCCCCCAAAATATGTAATCGTGTATGTTAAAGTGAAGATAACATTTCACATTTGGAGACATAGGAGCATTTACTGTATTTCTTGGTAAACATATTTGAGGGGGGGAAGTGCTGCTGCTGATAAGAGTAGGAATAGACAAGATTTAAATGAAATTTTGTCAACATTCTATGGAAAATGGTTTCTGGTAAACTGAGAAGGATATTAAAATAAGTGACTTTTTTTTCCCCCTGAGCTATCATTATTGTTTGCTTTCTCTTTGTCAAGTGTACAGAACCTGTCATACATTCATGATAAGTAGCACTGAAAAATTACCCATTCAGATGTCCCCTGGGCACTTAACGGCAAAAGATTGCCAATTCGAATGTAAAGGTCAGTGACAATGCATTCCTGCCTGATACAGACCTCCCCTGCTGGACTCTGGGGACGTAGTCACTTGACCATCCAGAAACACATGAATAAAAAAAAGCCTTTATGACTGTTCACCATTGTTTTAATGGTACTTAGTATCTTGATCAAGCTTCAGTCTCCAATAACAAAACAAGTCCCCGGGTTTCCTTATTTTCATTTACCCTTTGACTAGATTTGAGACAAAGAAAGACTATAGGTTATGCAACTAGAAGGCACTTGCTTCTACTACTAAATATACAGGGTATGTCCTCACTTGGAGTTAACTGGAAAAGCAGTACTGTAGCAAGTGTCTCTGGATCCTTCCCACGGAAAGATTCACATAAATGCTTTGGTAATACCTACTGAGTGAATTGGAGGAAATAGCAAATGAACATTAGGTACTGTGCAGATTACTTCAAATGGGAAAAACCTTTTTGTACATTTGGACTCTATAGTATCCTCCCTATTCACTAGCTTCTGAAGAGGGAGGAGTATTTTTAGTTTAATGATCTAAAAGAGGACCTTTCCAGGTAGAATAAAATTGAAGCTATTTGCTGCAAGCATCATCTAATTTTGCTTAAAGTCGAAAGTCATAACACTGTTGCATTGTCAATGTTGCAGGGTTTTAAACTTTACAATTATTTTAATATTTTTGATAACTAGGAATCTAGTATTGCCATAAAGGAAACTAAGTGCCCATTAAAGATTTGTTTGGTATAAATAAATGATTTTTTGGTTTTGTTTTAAATGACAGTAAGCTACAAATCATGATGCTAATCTTAAAACTTTCTGAAGATGAACTGTGTGGCAGTGATTGTGTGGTCTGTTTGTGGAGAATGTATGAAAGCTATTCATATTCTAAAATAGATTAATAAATTGGCTATGTTGTCCCAATGAATGTACGGCACGTCCATCAACTTTCGAAAGCAACACAGCCTTAAACTCAATGCTTTTTGCTTTATGACATGGGAATGTTCCGTCATCAGCAGAGTGTATTCTTGTAATAGAATTCTTTATATCATTCTCCATTCTATTGCCTTTCAATCCTATGTATAAGTATTAAGGGTTTTTGCTTCCTTTTTTTTCTTTAAAAATTTTGTACATTCCATCTTTCTAGGTCCGTTTCATACGTTTTGTGTATAGAACACGAAGTCTTGCGCTCTCTGACATTGATACCGATATAATCTCATTTGTTCTGTCATGAATCGAAATGCTGACTGCCTATTTAAAGAAAAGAATGAACGCTGTGCATCAAAGTGTTTGTATGTTCGTAGCTACATACGTACCACAGTATTTTGGATGCTTTAGTCTACAATAAAACTTTAAATTAATTCTGTCTTGAAACCTAGGAGAAACAAGATTCTTGTGTATATCTTTACCGTGCACAAAATCTCAAATCATTATAATAAAGCTTGTTTTCTCCATTTCCAGGGTGAATGTTTATTTTTTTTTTTTTTTACATATTGTTTGCTTTTGTAGTAAAAGGCAATGAAGAAATGTTCTAGAATATGTGGCAGGTATCAATACTAACTAAACTGTTCAGTTAAATTAGTAAAATTTTTGTTGTTCATGATACCAACAATCTGGTTCCCATTTGGGATACATCTTAGGAATTTGGAAAACCATGACTGGTATGCCTAGCACATATATTTAGAAGGCCAAAAAGACCAAAATCACTATGCTTAAAGAATCACAAGAGGGACCTTCTGAAAATCATGGCAATCACATTTCTATGGGGTGAAGAACTAGAAAGGGACCGCACTATAACTACTGTCATTAGGGTTCAAAATTTAATTAAAATAAAATTCAATGCAATAAACATCAAGCTGACGACCAAACATTTGGTCGCACGACCAAACAGCAGTACTCACGACATCTAAAGAATATGTCGGACAGTCCTCTGGAGGTTCTGTTATAAAGGAACTGATGCTGGGTGTACAGATCATGGGCCTTCACTATGTCCTGTCCTTCCAAAGAGGCTAGTTTCTGTCTTAAGTTGAATAAAATTTAAATCAGTCTCTACTCATAATGTCAAAATTGTCATTTTAATGCCCCTTATGTGCAAGCCAGTATGTTCTCTGTGAGACTTGAGGATAGATAAGTTCTCAATCTTGAGTGGTGTGTAGATTTGATATTTGGTCTTTTGTTCTATGAAGGGCCCTTGTCCTTCATTGTAAACAAATCATAGCCTTGCATATACGCATATAACTTTTTTCCTGATGTATTTATAGGATTTTTGGTTTTTCATTAAGTCTGTGATTTATATTTTGCTATGATGGAATGAATACTAAAATTTATCTTTTTGATGTATCCATTCTGAACAATGGACACAATAAAAATTTCTTGGTTTTTTTTTTTTGAAGATTTAAAAAACCTATAATAGATTATAAGTCTAGAAGAGGAGACTCAGTCAGTCTTGGAAGGAGAGATGAAACAGAAATGAGAAAAAAGCCAAATGGGACGCTACCAACTAGTAACCGTGAATATTAGTATTCCTGAATTCTTCTATTCTCCTATTTATTTTTCCTTTTTTAACCAAATAGGCACCATTGCCATCATGGGCTCTTTGGAAGTTTCTGGAAGCTGAGATACGGGATTCCTGATATAAGCCAGTTGCCCCACATATAAGCATGTTTCAAATTGTCCTTTGAGGACTCACTTCACATAAAGCCAGATGCACCCCCTTCCAGAGCAGACAAGTTCAATTAAAGCTGTGGTTTATTATTGCCTAAGTGAAGAGGCAGGAAGGGCAGATGACATTCTATCCTCTACCCAACCCAACCGTCTTTTTTCGTCATTGCTTTCGTGACTGAACAAATAGTCTAAGTACTTGCTATACACCAGGCTTTAGGGTAAGTGTAAGGGATGTAAGAATGAACCAAAGCCTATAACCTGTAAGAGCTTACAGTTTGGTTGGTGAACCAGGCGAGGCATGTATAATACCAGGAACTGCTTTTATATGCATTCATTAGCAAATATTTACAGAGTCTAGTATGTTCTAGCCACTGGGGAACAATAGCAAATGAAGAACTCCCAATTCTCATGGAGCTTTATTCTACCTAAATGAATATATATAAGGTTGCCTACATAACAGTTTGTGGGGACTGGCACAAAGTGGAAACGCAGGGGCCCTTCTTCAAAAATAATGTAAAAGGCTTTTTCCTTTTTTCTGTGACCTCTTGACCTATGGTGATGGTTCTCATTTGCTATCTAATGTCACACTCTCTTGGGCATAGAGATACTTGCTATGTAAGTACAGACCCTCATGGGCACATAGGGTGCCATTCAGACTCAACTCAGACTCTTCTGGGCTTGCACCCAGGTCCCCTCCCAGGGGTGGAGGGTGGCAGGGGTCACTGGGTAAGGCTGAGGAAGCAGGCATCTAAGAACTCACCCCGGAGGAACACAGAGGAGGGGTGTTGGGGCAGGACCACTGATGAGCCAAGGCTTGCCAAAAGAGGGCAAGAGAGCGTGAGTTGTCTAGGGAAGAACAAATAGTTGAATGCTGTGAGACCAGAGAATGCTCAGGAAGGAATGAGAGATGAGATAGGATTACAAAGAGGAGGAAGTTACTTACTTCGTCTATTCTCCCAGATGGAAAGATTCAAAGAGCCTCAGCAACTCTGATACAGAGCAAATTAAGGTAAGAACCATTAAGTGTTAATATAGCACAATGGAAGTTCCAAGTTATCACATGATTGATGGGGACAACCCTGATTTATGCTTGTTGTCCCTGATAAATGATAATGATAAATAGCAGTCCCTTTCACCCAGTTTGGATTTATATGTGGCAGATATCAATACCACAACTAAACTGTTCAGTTAAATTAGTAAAATTTTTGTCATATATATGTATATAAATTTTTGTCATATGTAAGTATATAAAATTTATATACTTATTCTACACCAGTGTTTCTCAACCTTTTTTCCATTGTCATCCCCCTAAGGGGCTCTTGTAGAGATTTTTTTTCCTAATCCCTCCGACCCCCACTCCATGAAATTTTAATGCCAGAGATTTACCATGTATCCATTTATGTACTATAGCCCTTCAGAGGGCCACAAACCATCTGAGAAATTCTTTCATCCTCTAGGAACCAGTTTGGGTATTGTCCTTGTCCAGAGAGCTGCTCTGTGCAAATGACACAATAGCATTGTCATTTCTAACTCAGGGGATGCGGTGCGACTGAAAAGGTGATCTTGACTCTTTTTTTTTTTTTTTAAGATTTTATTTATTTATTCGACACAGAGAGAGAGATCACAAGTAGGCAGAG
>CM053604.1:110081004-110102778 GCA_028646535.1 Procyon lotor | reverse complement strand
GTGCGATTGCGGGATCGTAGGGTAGCTCTATTTTCAACTTTTTGAGGAACCTCCATACTGTTCTCCAGAGTGGCTGTACCAGCTTGCATTCCCACCAACAGTGTAGGAGGGTTCCCCTTTCTCCGCATCCTCACCAACATCTGTCATTTCCTGTCTTGTTAATTTTAGCCATTCTGACTGGTGTGAGGTGGTATCTCACTGTGGTTTTGAACTAAGGGTGGCCAGGGTGGGTAGGGATAGGGTGGCTGGGTTGTGGACATTGGGGAGGGTATGTGCTGTTAAGTGCTGTGAAATGTGTAAGCCCGACGATTCACAGACATGTACCCTGGGGCAAATAATACATTATATGTTAATAAAAATTAAAAAAAAAAGAAGTACAAATTTCCAGTTATCCAATAAATAAGACATCAGGATATAAAGTACAACACAGAAAAGATGGTCAGTATATTGTTCTAACTTTGCACGGTGACTAGACTTACCATAAGACTCCTAATATGATATGTATTAAAAGTTACTATGTATCAAATTACCATGATGTACACCTGAAACTAACAGGATATCATATGTTAATTATACTTCAATAAAATTTTAAAATTAAAAAAAAAAAAAACGAATCAAGAATGTAAGACATGTGAAAAGTTAAACAAAATTTAAAATGTGTGATATGTATCCTGTAAAATGGTCCCAATGATCCCTGCTCCTTGGTATATATGCCCATTTGTAATTTCTGCTTATCTGTAGCCTGTGTTTAATGACTGTTTCATTAAAACAGAATGTAGCAGATGTAAAGAGATGTCATTTCCAAGATTAAGTTGTCAACAAACCCAGTAACTTCTGTCTTGGACTCCCCTCATGCTAGCTCTGCGGGAAGGCCGCTGACATACTGTGAGCTGTCCTATGGAGCAGCCCTTCATATAAGGAATGAAGGAAGCCTCCGTCAAAAACTGTCAAGGAATCAAGGCCCTTAGTCCAACAGCCTTTAGGCTGTTTGTTTAAATCCAATAACCATCTGATTGAGTTTGGGAGTAAATCCTCTCCCAGATGAGCCTTCTGATGAGAATGCAATCCCAACCAACTGTTTGACTACAACCTTATGTGAGACTTTGAGCCAGAGGTACCTAACTAAGCCATGCCTAGATCCACAGAAATGTGAAATATTAGTATGTGTTTAAGCTCCAAGGTTTTGGAGTACACAGTTTGTTACAAAGTGATGAACAACAAATAAAAAATCTAAGTTACATTTATGGAAAAGGAGTCTTCAAAACAATTGTATCCATTTAGAATACCTTCTGATAAAATAACATTTTTAAAAGGTCTTTATTTTTATTATTTGACAGAGAGAGACAGCAAGAGGGAACATAGCAAGGGGAATGGGAGAGGGAGAAACAAGCTTCCCGCTGAGCAGAGAGCCTGATGCAGGGCTTGATCCCAGGACCCTGAGATCATGACCTGAGCTGAAGGCAGATACACCTGAGCCACCCAGGCACCCCCAAATAACAGAATATTTGACTAAAACTGGATTAAGCAGTCCAGAAGTTAATCAGTCCAAGGCTAGTGCAGTATCTCAAAATGCCACCAGAGACCCAAGCCCTTTTTACTTAGGCTCTGACATTATTAAGGAACAGGTCTTCCTCCTAATGTTTGTTATTGTAAGGTTACAATATAATCTCTCCACATCATGGAAAAGAAGGGGAAAAGATTTTGCCTTTATGAGGAAAGTAAACACTTTCCTACAAACCTCAAAGCTAGTCTTCCACTTACATCTCACTCATGAGAACTGTTTTCTATTGCCACTCTTAGTTGAAAGGGAGTGTGGGAAGATGAGCATTTTTTCTGTAAGACACACTGCTGCCTCAACAAAGTGTTTTGTTAGTAAAGAAGAAAGGAGCAATGTTCATTACATAGAAAACCAGCAGTATGTGCCAAAGCAATACATTATGGTAAAACCAAAAATATCATAGGTTTAGAGAAGGCCCAAAACATTGTAAGCTATGCAAGCTTGAGATGGTTTCTGAGAAGAGAGACGTTTAGAAATTGGCTAGGTAGAAAAAAGGACAAGGGAATTCTCAAAGAGGATAAAAGAACAAAAACTATGAAGACAGAAAAGGATAAAAGAACAAAAACCATGAAGACAGGAAAATGCAATAAGGCCTAAAAGTAAATCACCCTGTATAAAGCATCTAATTTCATGATTAACTTAAAAAAAAAAAAAAAAAAGCTGCTGAGTGATGAATATGCATGTTGTTTCCTAGCAGGGAAAAAAAATGTAGCATCATGTTTAAAAGATAAAAAAAGGGGAAAAGGATCTGAATAGACACTTCCCCAAGGAAGATCACAAGCGGCCAGTAAACACACGAAAAGCTGCACAACATCATTACTCATCAGGGAAATGGAAAGCAAAACCATAACAAGACGCCACTTTACAACCTCTAGGATGGCTCGAGTCAAAAAAGTCAGGTAATGATAAATTTCAGTGAGGATGTTGTGAAACTGGAAGTTTCACACACTGCTGCTAAGAATGTAAAACGGTGCAGCCAAATTAGAAAGAAGTCTGGAAGCTCTTCAATTAGTCATGTTATCATATGACCCAGCAATTCCCAAGAGAAGTCCACACAAAAACTTGTACATGAGGTTTACAGCAGCATTGCATATAAGAGTCAAAAGGTAGAAACAACCCAAATGGCCATCAACTGATGAATGAATAAATAAAATGTGGTATATTCATACAACGGAATATTATTTGGCCATAAAAAGGAATGGCATACTAATACATACTACAACATGGACAAACCTTGGAAACATTACACTAAATGAAAGAAGCCAGATATGAAAGATACACATTATGTGATTCCATTCATTTGCAATGTCCAGAACAAGCAAAATTTACAAGGCACAGAAAGTAGCTCACTGAGGGGCACCTGGGTGGCTCAGTCAGCTGAGCGTCTGGCTCTTGATTTTGGCTCAGGTCATGATCTCAGGGTCCTGAGATGGAGCCCCAAGTCGGGCTCCCCACCCAGCATGGAGTCTGCTTGAGATTCTCTCCCTCCTCCTCTGCCCCTCCCCCTGCTCACATGTGCTCTCTCTTAAATAAAATCTTTAAAAAAAAAAAAAAGGAAAGAAGTAGCTTACTAGTTGCCTATAGCTAGGGAGGGATGGGTGGGCTGCTACCATCTTGCTCCAAACCACCATTACTTTGCAGCTGGATTATTCCAATAACTTAACCTACCTGTTTCTCTGCTTCCATTCTTTGTCCACCAGTGGATTCCAAGTACCTAGAATAGTATCTACTACACAGAAGAAAGGAGCTATTCAATAATTCTGTTGTTGTTATTCTGATTCCAAGTCCTGTGCTCTTTTCCGACATTTTCTCTTTATTCATTTTGCAAATATCTATCCTGGAAGGAGAGCAAGTGCTACTCAGCATTCAAAACTCCCTCCTATTTCAGAGAATTCCCAGGGCCAACAGGAGGGAGCTAGCTCCCATCACAGAAACTAGAAACCCCGATTATTTATTTCCCTAGTTTCCCTGACAACTAGAATCACTCATACTTCCCAAAACTGTGACTCGTGGCTAGGACAGAAGTTTTTTCATTTTTTGTTGCAGGGGTTAGCAGCAGCAACATCTGCTTCTTTAGCCAAGGTCAGGAGCACGAGTAGAATCTTCTGAGGGGAGTAACAATAGGGCTGGGTACTGGGGTCATGGCATGGCTCCTGGGGCAGCAGAATCCTCACCACACAGGTTTCATGGTGTGACTCAGGCTGTAGTCTGTCTGTGCACCTTCCCTCAGTTCCTGCCTACTTCTAGAACTGGGTTTCTAGCCTTCCCGGTGATTCTGTGAGTCTATCTTTATCTTAAATTTATCTTAAATTCCTTTTCTGCTAAATGCAGCCATAATCAGTTTGTGTTGTTTATAGTTCAAAACACAGACTGACTGAGGGCTGCTGACAAACTCTGACCTTCTTAAACCCAGGAGCAACACTGTAAAAAAAAAAAGTCGTGTTTCAGAATTTTCCTGTGAAGAAATGTAATCCCATATTCTCTTCAAACAGAAGAAAATTCACCTCCTTTATTATTCTTGATTAACTTTTCCTATTCCTATTATCTTCTAGAGAATCAGGATTCTTCCTTGCCTCACCCCAAGACAAATCCATAGCCTCTTTCTCTAAAGTTCCCCTTCTTGCCTACATTGTAAATCCCACATAATTCACCCCCTCAGTTGCATAAAATAAAAAAATAAAATTCAAAGGTAGTGGAATCTTGTAATATAGACAGAATGCATGCTCTTGGAAGCAACCAAGAATACAAAATACATGTTGCTTAGAAGCAACAAAACCAAGTTTTGTTTATTCATAAACTGCAGCACATCTATGCAATGGAATATTGTTCAGCAATAAAAAGAAATGAGCTACCGAGCCACCAAAAGACATGGAGGAAACCTAAATGTATATTACTAAGTGAAAGAAGCCAATCTGAAAAGACTACAGACTGCATGACTCCAACAATAGAACATTCCAGAAAAGGCAAAACTATATAATAGTAAAAAATGCCAATGGTTGCTAGGGATTAGGGGAGAGGGAAAGATGGATGAATAACTGGAGCACAGACTTTTAGGGCAGTGAAACTACTCTGTATGATCCTGTAAGTGTGGATACATGACACTTATGCATTTGTCAAAATTCACATAACATACAGAATGTAAATCCTAATGTAAACTGTGGACTTTATTTAATGACAAGGTATCAGTATTGGTGCATCGACTATAACAAATGTACCACAGTAAATACAAAATGTAAATCACTTTTCAAAAGCTCATGTTATGCCATTTTACTTTTATGAAAGACCTATATTCATACCTCTTGCTACCTAAAAGAAATCTGAAGAATACGTTTGCTTTTACAAAAAAAGATAAAAAGCAAAAATAGTTTCTCAGCGTTCATTTTGCAGCAAAGCAGTATAGAGGTAGCACGCATTCAGATCTCCGAGAGTGGCCCCACCAAGCTCCTTCCCTGGGAACGACACTCAGCATCTCAGCATCAAGCTCCACAGCTTTGAACTGTATCTATGAGCATCTGCGCTTTATCTTGATTTATTTTGCACATCTGTTAGCAAGATGGTGTCCTACAGGTATCAGAAAAACCTAAGAGAGGCTATTTTGGGGGTTCAGGGACACTCAAATTTTTTCCATATAGATTAATGGTAATTGCTTTTTCTCTCTATGCCATTTTAGCTTACAAAAGGTTTCACAGGAATGCTCCACTTTTGAATAGTGGAGAACTATACAGTTGACCACAGAACTATGCAGAGGTGAGGGGTGACCCTCATGCAGTCAAAAATCCACATATAACTTTTGACTCCCCCAAACTTAAATAGCCCACTGTTGGTCAGAAGCCCTACCAATAACATACACAGTTGTTTAACACATATTTTGAATCCTATGTGTATTATATACTGTATTCTTACAATGGAGGAAGTTAGGAAAAAGAAAATGTTGAGACAACCCTAAGAAAGAGAAGATATATTTACAGTATCATATGTATTGAAAAAAATCCATGTGGAAGTGGACTCATGCAGTTCAAACCCATGTTGTTAAAGAATCAACTGTATTTGGGAACTCTCTGTAGCTTCTCATCCATTCTGTAACCCTAAAAGGAACTAAAATACTATAAAATATGGCATTTGGGAGGATGAAAGTTAAAACATTCTAAGCTCCATGTATTATTTAGGAGAAAAGATCTTGACCATCCTTAGATTTTGAGTCAAATAATGCATGTTAAAAATTTAATGGAAGCCATTAAATGAAAAGAAGATTAAATAAAACTAATTTCTTTCTTACAAAGCACATCTGTAATTTTTAACTGTGGTGGCTTACCTGAGATTCCAGAACCTCCAACTTGCGTTTCCTCGCATGAAGAGCTTTACTTGGAAAAGCCCAGTAATAATTAGATGTTCCAATCCTCTCACAGTCAACCATACCATCATCAACTAAGCTTTGAAGGACTTCTTTCACTGACATAGCAGCTAAAAGAGATCATTTTTAAAGACACTATATTAAGACACATCATAAATACAATTAAAAGGCTAAAAACTGAAGACAATACTTGCAACAAATATTACAGATAAAGTGTCAATAAATTAACAAATAAAGAGCTTTTAAAAATAACAAGACAAAACACATCAACAGAAAAAAGTACATCAATGGACATCTACAAAATACACACAGTCAATAAATAAAAATGTTCAACCCCATTAATAATTGAAAAAATGCAAAATAAAGCAATGAGATATGATTTCTTGACTACTAAATTAAATATACCTAAAACATATAACAAAACATTCAGGGTAATGGGTACTCTCAGTATGGGAAGAAAATCTGGCAGCATGCATCTAAAACCTTAGATTTATGCATATCTTTTATGTAGAAATTTCATTGTTAAAAATTTAGCCAAAGAAAATAATGATGGACATGCACAGGGATGCTTGTCAAAGCACTGTCTTCCACGCAAAAAATCTGGAAACCAGTCCAATAACTGGACTTTTCAAAGTATTTTATTGTGATGGGATACTATGTAATCATTAAATCTATGTTACAAAGTATTTAATGGCATGGATATATATGCATTCAAAATGTATTATGTAGAATTATAAAAAAAATATAAAGTTAAAAGAAAACAGGCACTAATTAGAGGTTATCTTTAAACTGTGGGTAAGAGGCAATTTTTATTTCCTTCTTTTTTGTTCATTTTTCTTATTTTTTTTCCAAAAATGAACATGTATTGCCTTTTCTGCTAAGTAAACTAAAAAAGAAAAAAAACTTGTGAACTGAAGGTTATGGTTAGGAGTAAGATAAAAAAAAATCAGAAAGAAGCTCTAAAAAATAGCATATAAAAATGTAAAGTCATATTTCACAAATGTTCAAAATTCACAAACAATTCTTACTTTCTACTAAGTAAAATTGTACCAAGAAATTATCCATATTTTATTATTTTATTTATTTACTCAGAATAAGTGCTCAGAAAAGAGAGAGCACAAACAGAGGGAGCAGCACGCAGCGGGAGCAGCAGTCAAAAGGAGAAGCAGGTTCCCTAAAGGAGCTCGATGCGGGGCTCGATCCCAGGATGCTGGGATCATGACCTGAGCCGAAGGCAGACGCTTAACCAACTGAGCCACCCAAGCGTCCCAAAATCGTCCATATTTTAATGTCTGCTTCAATTTTTCCTATAGCAAATCCCCAAATAAAACAAAATCTATTAGAAAACTAAAGATTTCATAAATTAAAAAAATTGATACCAAATGTGCAAACCATCCAACCTTACTTGTAAAGTACAAAGTGAAAAAAAATGTCAAGGCTTCTAAAAATGAAAACACAGTTCTGAGAAATTAATGTGAATATAACTTGGTTATATTCTTACTTTCCTGAAGGCACTTAGAAAGTACATATTAAATGCCTAAAACTACTTTCTTTTTTTTTTTAAGTGTGAGACATGAACTCATGACCAGGAGATTAAGACCTGAGCTGAGACCAAGAGTCAGATGCTTAACCGACTCCAAGTCTCTATTTTCTGTTCTATTTCTAGGAACATTTCCTAATGAAGTAGTAGATGTGGAAAAAAATTTATGGATGAGGAAAAGGATGAATAGATGGAGCACAGAGGGTTTTTAGGGCAGTAAAAATACTCTGCATGATACCATAATGATGGATCTGTGTCATTAAACTTATCCAAACTCAGAATATATGACAGCAAAAGCGAATCCCAATGTAAACCATGGACTTTGGGTGATTACAATGCGTCAACTGCAACAAATGTACCACTAGTGAGTGATGCTGACAACAGGAGAAGCTATGCATGTGGAGGGGGAGCAGGAAGCATATGGGACATCTCTGTACCTTCCTCTCAATTTTGCTGTGAACCTAAAACTGCTCTTCCCGAAAAAAATTTATAGATAGCATGTTACACATTAACTTTAGCAGCGAAATTTGGGAACAATCTAGATGTTCAATAATAGTAACAGGCTAAACAAAATAGGTACCTACTGTACAGTAGGTGGTTACAGAATGAAACATTCGGAGATGCGGATGTTGTAAATCTTTTTTAAAAAAGCAAATGACATAGGGAAATGTAGATGATATAATATTACATGAAAAATACATGAACACAAACTGTACATGCAGCATGGTTCCCTCTGGGGAAAAAAAAGGACAGATACATGCATACACAGACAGAACCTAAGAATAAGACATCGAAATACACCAAAATGTTAATAGAGATGATCCCAGAAAAGAGGGCTTACAAACAAATTTTACTATGATTATATATAATTTTCAAATCTGTTAAACACGTCTAGTTTATACAAGGAAAATAAGGTATAAAAAAATAAATATATCATATGCAGTGGGTTTAACAGTGACCCTTCAAAAGATAACTCCCAAAACCTATGAATGTGACCTTATTTGGAGAAAGGGTGCAATTAAGGATCATAGGATGAAATCATCCTAGATTTAGGATGGGTCCCAAATCCAATTACGTATGTCCTTATAAGACACAGAATGGGAGAACACAAAGGGGAAGTCTATGTGAAAACAGAGGCAGAGATTAGAATGATGTATCTATTAAGCCAAGCACTGCTGGCAGCCACCAGAAACTAGGAGAAAAGCATGAAATAGATTCTCTTTCAGAATCTCCAGAAGGAACCAACTCTACCAACACCTTGATTTTAGACTTCTGGCCCCCAGAACTACAAGAGAATAAATTCTATTGTGTTAAGCCACCAAGTTGGGGTAATTTGTTAAACAGCAATAGAAAACTAATACGCCATGTAAAAATATGAAGCCATATTGAACGAATACCAGAACATACATGAACAGTTTTTACTTCTTTTGAAGTAAATTATACCTATAAATAAATGTGTGCGTTTGTGCATGGATGTATGTGTGCATATTTGTGTAGGTTTAAGTATGCATGCATACCCCATTTAAATTTTCCTAAAGCAGATATTCCATACATGAGAATCATGGCCATGGCCTAAAGACACCACAGAAGTGCTTTTGCAAACAGTCTTCATCTCTAGAAATTTATGTTTTCATAAAGTGAAAGATCATTGCAGAAAAGATGATCAATATTTCCCAAAATATCTCAGCGTATCTTTGATACTCACTAATGCCTTTCTCTTTGGGAGCAATCTTCTCCATGTCTTTTAATTGAAACACATCTTTCTGTTTAAAAGAGTTTAAAAAGAGATGAAAAGTATATATTTATCTTATACTATATATTTAGATTTACCATAACTATAAGACATTATACCATAAAAGCTATGTCTGGTAATGAACAGTGCAATAGAATCAAGTATTTTAGAGTTAGAAGAAACTGCATTTATCTTGTTTGATAGCTTCGACAGAACTTAAAAGGGATAGCTTTTGCATGAACATACAATTCTTTAACGTCACTAGAGAGCAGAATGTAAAGAACATCTTCTCAATGAAGTAAAAAAATTACTTATAATGAATTCTCTAACATGAGCTAATCATCTTCTCCGACACTTTAAGAAAACACAGTGATGGGCCCCCTGGGTGGCTCTGTTGTTAGGCATCTGCCTTCGGCTCAGGTCATGATCCCAGGGTCCTGGGTCCTGGGATCTGGCCCCATATCAGGCTCCCTGTTCAGCGGGAAGCCTGCTTCTCCTTCTCCCACTCCCCCTGCTTGTGTTCCCTATCTCGCTGTTTCTCTGTCAAATAAATAAATAAAATCTTTAAAAAAAAAAAAAAAAAAAAGCTTTGTCCACACGGGTTTGCCGCCAGAACACAGGTGTCACGAAAACCACTGCTCAACCTAAACCAAAATGGGAAGGAAAAGACTCATATCAACATCGTTGTCATTGGACATGTAGATTCAGGCAAGTCTACCGCTACTGGTCATCTGATCTACAAATGTGGTGGCATCAACAAGAGAACTATCGAAAAATTTGAGAAGGAGGCTGCTGAGATGGGAAAGGGCTCCTTCAAGTATGCCTGGGTCTTGGATAAACTGAAAGCTGAACGTGAACATGGTATCACCATTGATATCTCCCTGTGGAAATTCGAGACCAGCAAATATTATGTGACCATCATTGATGCCCCAGGACACAGAGACTTTATAAAAAACACGAGTACAGGCACATCTCAGGCTGACTGTGCTGTCCTGATTGTTGCTGCTGGTGTTGGTGAATTTGAAGCAGGTATCTCCAAGAACGGGCAGACCCATGAGCATGCCCTTCTGGCTTACACACTGGGTATAAAACAACCATCGTTGGTGTCAACAAAATGGATTCCACTGAGCCACCCTACAGCCAGAAGACATATGGGGAAATCATTAAGGAAGTCAGCACCTATATTAAGAAAATTGGCTACAACCCAGACACAGTAGCATTTGTGCCAATTTCTGGTTGGAATGGTGACAACATGCTGGAGCCAAGTGCTAACATGCCTTGGTTCAAGGGATGGAAAGTCACTCATAAATATGGGAACGCCAGTGGAACCACACTGCCTGAAGCTCTGGATTGCATTCTGCCACCAACTCGTCCAACTGACAAGCCCTTGCGTCTGCCTCTCCAGTACGTCTATAAAATTGGTGGTATTGCTACTGTCCCTGTGGGCCAAGTGGAGACTGGTGTTCTTAAACCTGGCATGGTGGTCACCTTTGCTCCAGTCAATGTTACAACTGAAGTAAAGTCTGTTGAAATGCACCATGAAGCTTTGAGTGAGGCTCTTCCTGGGGACAATGTGGGGCTTCAATGTCAAGAATGTATCTGTCAAAGATGTTCGTTGTGGCAATATGTCCAATGACAGCAAAAATGACCCACCAATGGAAGCAGCTGGCTTCACGGCTCAGGTGATTATCCTGAACCATCCAGGCCAAATCAGTGCTGGATATGCACCTGTGCTGGATTGTCACACAGCTCACATTGCTTGCATGTTTGCTGAGCTGAATGAGAAGATAGATCATTGTTCTGGAAAAAGCTTGAAGATGGTCCCAAGTTCTTGAAGTCTGGTAATGCTGCCATTGTTGACATGGTTCTTGGCAAGCTTATGTGTGTTGAGAGCTTCTCTGACTATCCTCCTCTGAGCTGTTTTGCTGTTTGTGACATGAGACAGATGGTTGCTGTGGGTGTCATCAAAGCAGTGGACAAGAAGGCAGCTGGAGCTGGCAAGGTCACCAAGTCTGCCCAGAAAGCTCAGAAGGCTAAATGAATATTATCCCCAATACCTGCCACCCCAGTCTTATCAGTGGTGCAAGAACGGTCTCAGAACTGTTTGTGTCAATTGGTCATTTAAGTTTAATAGTAAAAGACTGGTTAAAGATAACAATGCATCGTAAAACCTTCAGAAGGAAAGGAGAATGTTTTGTGGGTTTTTTGTGTGTGGCAGGTTTAAGTTATTAGTTTTTAAAATCAGTACTTTTTAATGGAAACAACTTGACCAAAAATCTGTCACAGAATTTTGAGACCCATTAAAACAAAAGTTTAATGAAAAAAAAAAAGAATGAAAAAAATCTTAAAAAAAAAGAAAAGGGGTGCCTGGGTGGCTCAGTGGGTTAAAGCCTCTGCCTTCGGCTCAGGTCATGATCTCAGGGTCCTGGGATCGAGCCCCGCATCAGGCTCTCTGCTCAGCAGGGAGCCTGCTTCCCCCTCTCTCTCTGCCTGCCTCTCCACCTACTTATGATCTCTAATAAATAAATAAAAATAGCTTTAAAAAAAAGAAAACACAGTAATTTGCTTAGCATGTATCATATGCTACAGAACTTAGCAGTTCTAAATAAAAACAAAACAGACACTGTCAAGATTTGTTTCCATTTAAGGTTTCATGGAAGAGCTATACCTAAACAATAGGAAAATTATACAATTCATGGCTGCCTATCAACAATTCACCTATACAAGTGCATGTCTGCCACATGAAAAGCAAAACATTATGGGAAGAGGGGTGCCTGGGTGGCTCACTGGGCTCAGGTCATGATCCCATGGTCCTGGGATGGAGCCCCACATCAGGCTGTTTGCTCAGCGGGGTGTGTGTGTGTGTCTCTCTCTCTCTCACTGCCTGCTTCTCCCCCTCCTGTGTGCTCTATATCTGTCAAATAAACAAAATCTTAAAAAAAAAAAACACAACAAAACATTACGAGAAGATAAACATGTAGACTATTTAACCTTGTTTGTAGTTGGAAAATCTATGTAGAACACTCCTTTACTCTTTTTTTTAAGATTTTATTTATTTTTTGTCAGAGAGAGAATGAGAGTACGCACAAACAGGGAGAGCAGCAGGCAGAGGGAGAAGCAGGCTCCCTACTGAACAGGGAGCCCAATGCGGGGCTCAATCCCAGGACTCCAACATCATGACCTGTGCTGAAGGCAGATGCGTAACTGAACGAGCCACCCAGGTGCCCCGAACACTCTCTTATTCTTGTACTAATAAGCCTTGATTGAAGTGGTGAAAAGAGCTTATATAACAAAAGTGAAATATATGAAGACTCACGTATTCAGTAATTATAAAAGAATTATTGTGATTGCTTTAATGGAAATGTAGGATCTATTTCTTCTTTTTTTTTTTTTTATTCACTTGACAGAGAGAGATCACAAGTAGGCAGAGAGGCAAGCAGAGAGAGAGGGGGAAGCAGGCTCCCCGCTGAGCAGAGAGCCGATCACAAGTAGGCAGAGAGGCAAGCAGAGAGAGAGGGGGAAGCAGGCTCCCCGCTGAGCAGAGAGCCGATGCGGGGCTCGATCCCAGGACCCTGAGATCATGACCTGAGCCGAAGGCAGAGGCTTTAACCCACTGAGCCACCCAGGCGCCCCTATTTCTTCTAAAATAAACTTGAAAAGGTAACTGCAATAGGCTAAAAATTAGACTTCATAAAAATTTAAAACTTCTGCTCATGCAAGGGCACTGTCAAGAAACTGAAGACAAATACTGACCAGAAGACAATATTCACGAAACATACCTGACAAAAGACTGGTACCCAGCGTGTACAAAGAACTCCTTTAAAGTGCATCCCCTTTCCTCCCCCCGCAAAATGAATACATCAGTGAACAAAGGAGTAGACGGATGAATATATATGTGATAAAGTAAGTAGAATAAAATGTTAATGGTGGAATCTACGTGTTGGGCATGGAGGAATTAACTGTAAAATTCTTTCATAATAAAATATGGGAAGAAGTAACTTCATCTCACTACACTTAAGATTTAGTAAGTTAAGGAAAACACTGTCATTGGTTTTAGAGTGTGAAAACAATTTTTGCACTTCTAAAAATAAACCATCTAAAGAAAATACTTTAGAGTCTCAGAAAACATGCAATAAATTACTGCCTTCAGGCCTCTAATGCATTTTAAAAATCAATTAATCAAATTTATTTGCAAATGTCTTCGTTTTCCTGAAAAAAGAATATGAACTCATGGAGACATCTGCCTATATGTGGTCAAGGAAGAGCTCCGGATGCACTGGCTGCCCCTGTGGGGTCGCCAAGTAAATTAGTGGGCTCGCGAATACTAGCCTCAGAACTAAAATGTGGTCCCTTAAGTGAACAGAGAAAATGGTCTTAAGGAAATATTAGTTCTCTACAGTATTAAACAGAGGTAATAAAGGAGAGATGAACAGAATGGGCTCTAGCTCTTTATATATATATATACATATATATATATATATATACATATATACATATATATACACATATATATATACATATATATACATATATATATACATATATACATATATATACACATATATATACATATATATACATATATACATATATATACAAATATATACATATATATACACATATATACATATATATACATATATATACATATATATACATATATACATATATATATACATATATATATACATATATATATATATATACATACACACACACACACACACACATATACACACACACATATATTCTTATAATTTATAAAACTTATATATGGGGGCGCCTGGGTGGCTCAGTGGGTTAAAGCCTCTGCCTTCAGCTCAGGTCATGATCTCGGGGTCCTGGGATCGAGCCCTGCAGGGGCTCTCTGCTCAGCGGGGAGCCTGCTTCCCCCTCTCTGCCTGCCTCTCTGCCTACTTGTGATCTCTTTCCCTCTGTCAAATAAATAAAATCTTAAAAAAAAAAAACTTATATATGTAAAAAAATAAAAGCATGTGTAAGATACCATGGATGGCATGTAGTTATAAAGCTAGATAATTTTTAATTAAGTACTTATGACCTGGACATTGTAATGATTTACATGGATTATCTTATTCATACCAATACTGTGAGCTGGGTACAATTACTACCATCCTCTTAATAGACAAGGAAACTGGTATGTGGGTCAAGTACTTGGTTAAGGTCACAAAGCTATTTAGTAAAACAGATTTCAGGTGCAAGTGCTCTCTCATTGGGTTATATTGTTCCCATGCTATTCTTAAGTTTTTGTATTACATTAGCAACTTCAAACACACACACACACACACACACACACACACACCATACACATGTGCGAGTGCACATGAATGAATATATAGGAATAAATGAACTGTAATTAATCAATATAATCAATTTTTAGCTTTACACAAAAACTCAATGACTACTAAACTTCTGGAAGCTGCTAATACTCATCAGTATCATGTTATTAATTGATAGCAGGGTTGAAACATTTTCAATCTGAAACAGCCAATTTTGATACTTGAGAAAATCAACAACGTCATAAAGGACAGAATCATTTCTCCCACCACTCTTCCCAGCTTTCCACTGCCTAGTAAGAATTAAGTCTACTTTTCTTGCTGAGACCATAGGAAAAATATCAGAATAGTCATAATCTTCACGTGTAAGCATCATCAATTTATCTTTCTAATCATTATTCTTTTTTTCAAGACTTATTTATTTTAGAGAGTGTGTGTGTGAGCAGGGGGCAAAGGGAGAGGATCTAAAGCAGACTCGGAGCTGAGTGCAGAGCCCAATGCTGAGCTCGATCTCACAACCCTGAGATCATAACCTGGGCTGAAATCAAGAGTCAGAGACATATAATTGACTAAGCCACCCAGGCACCTCTTCCTAATCATCATTATTAATATGATACTCTGTTCTGAATTGCCAATGACTTTTGGAAGTCATTGCAGGCAGGTAACCTTAGTAAGATTACACTTAGGGGCAGTTTTTTTTAATTTTATTTTAAGATTTTATTTATTTATTTGACACAGAGAAAGAGATCACAAGTAGGCAGAGAGAGGGGGAAGCAGGCTCCCTGCTGAGCAGGGAGCCCGATGTGGGGCTCGATCCCAGGACCCCGAGATCATGACCCAAGCCGAGAGCAGAGGCCTTAACCCACTGAGCCACCTAGGTGCCCCGGGGAGACAGTTTTTAAAACAAAGCTCTCCAGAATGTTTTGCTTGTTTTACTGATAATCTGCATTATCAAAATGAAAATGTCAAGTTTTATCATTAATTATTTTATTAATTTCATATTCTACTTTGCCATTTTCTCCCAACTTCTTCACACTCATATATAATAAAAGTAGCCAGCAGGTTGGGGCCAGACTAGACTTTGAAGGTCCTGTCAAGCATTAGGCTAAGACACAGGAAGTTGAAGTTAGTGTTTTTTATAAGCCAAAGATTTAGACTTGAACCTGGAAGCAAAAACAACAACAACAAAAGCTACATATAGCAACATGGTAAAGAAGACAGCCTCTAGAGCCAGGTGCCGGGTTTGAATCCTGGCTCCGCCACTTAGGACCTCAAACTTCAAAGATATTTCCTGTTAGTGGCAGGCACAAATATCTGGAATAAATTAATGCAGCCTATGTACCATGATATATACATATTACACTACAGACAGATTTATCAACGTAAAGAGGCAGCATTTAGCACTGCCTCTACAATCAGGTGATCCTCCCGGGATTTGAATCCTAGTACTACCGCTTTTAATTTTTTGAGATCTGGGGCTGGTAACTTTGGCTGCGTCTCAGATGTCCTCATCTGTAGAACGAGGATCATAACAGTACTGACCTCACAGAGTTAAAAAGAATGGAATCAGATAACCTACACCAAGTGGTTGAACAATGATCGGCACCTAGGAAGCAATCAGCAGATGTCAACTATTATCATTTCCTGGCAGAAAGGGGACACAATCAAATATATGCTTCAGAAAGATCATTCTGGACAGAAGTGAACATTGGGGTAGGGTTCTTTTTTACTCCATAGCTTCACAGAAACAAAAAACATTTGCAGAATTTTATCCATTCCTCAGGAAATTGATCAGCATTGATACCTAATGAAAAAGGTACAGTTAAACACTGAATGACATACGCTTAAGGAGAAAATTACACAAAATACTAAAGCTCTTATAAAAAACAACTCACCGTCTCAAAAAATATTTCCATCATGCGGGTTCTCTTCTCCTCTGCACTCAGTCCTTTTTTCTTTGACTAAAGCACAAAAGTAAAAAAGTAAACACTGCATTAAAAAAAAAAAAGACATTGCATTTTAAACAACGTGGTCATGAACAATAAATCTTGGAACACTGAAAAAATAAAATTAAAATAAAAAAATAATAAAATAAAATAAAAATAAAACAACTTGGTCTGAGACATTATCTAAAATGCTATGGTCTTGTCTGCCAATGGGTTTGATAACTCTAAAGACTCATTTTAACTACTACATGCCAAGACCTGTGATTGGTGCTGCCAGTGGAGTAATAAGAACTGTGGGTGAGGGGCGTGTGGGTGGCTTAGTTGTTAGGCATCTGCCTTTGGTTAGGGTCGTGATCCTGGGGTCCTAGGATCAAACCCTGTTCTCCCTCTCTCATTCCCCCTGCTTGTGTTCCCCCTCTCTGTGTCTCTCTCTCTGGCAAGCAAGTAAAATCTTTAAAAAACAAACAAAAACTGTGGTTGAGATAGAGCCTGGCAGTTTATAGAAACTCAATATTTATCAAAGGATCCAATGATAAGTCACTGTATTAACCTTCAAGAGACTTACAACCTCACAGAGAAAATAGACATAACTAATAAATGATGAAAAGGTCATTGCACAAATTGCTACCAAGGACAGAATGAATTCTACCCTGGGGAAAGCTGAGGGCTATCTCGGAAGGCCAAATATGAAAAGGATTTTGGCAAGTTGAGAAATGGTGAGGGGGTGTCTTGAAGTACACGGAATGCTCCGGAAACACAAGCACTCAGGGATGACTTATGTGTGGTGCATAGACAGGGAGTGGCAGGTAAGGTGTGAAAGGTTTTCTAGGGCCAGATCATGGGAGGCTGACTGTCCAGCCCAAGGGAATGTACATTATTCTAACCAGTGAAAAGCTACTGAGCAACCTCGAAAGCAGGAGAGAGACAAGATTACAGCTACATTTTAGTAAGATGACATTTAGTATCATTGTGGAGAGTAGGCTGGAGGATGGAAAAATGGAAGTAGGAGTAGAAAATGGAAGCCTACTGCAAGTTACTATAATTCTCTAACTACAGTTTAGCCAAGTTAAAATTAAGATAATTAACATGTAACTAAAATCTGTTGATAATGAATTTTACTATATATTGTATTCAGGATATATACATAAAAGTGTAACACAAAATTTGTTTTAAAAAGCTAAATTCCCTCAAGGTAAAGATTAACAGAAAATAACAAAAGAGAGAAATCTCATCTCTAATAGAGAATTCCACACTAATGTTTAAGTGACCTGCATCTTTCTCAAAAATCACAGATTAGGAGGCAACATAATCTGTTTAGTAAGAACTTTGAAACACTTCACACCACCTAAAAAAGCAGACATAAAAAACAAAGACGGAGCCTGGCCAACCAAATACTCCACCAGAAAATGAAAAGCCTACAGTAGATGGGGAAAGGGATTTGAAGTTGCCATTCTGAATACACACCAGGGTGCACAAATCTTTATTCTACTTACACAACCTAGAAACCCACTGATTCATTTTCATGGCAATAAAATTATCAGCTGTTCCTTGATGAGTTGAAGGGTAAAAAAGGAGGAGGCTTCAAGCGGATATTTCTCTTTTTCGTCTATCTGCTCTCAAACACTGCAGTTACCCCAGGGTTCTCTACTGAGACCCTCATCTCCTCACACCTTTTCTTTGATCTCTTCTGCCCTTATGGTTTCAACTAACACACTGAATCCTCAAATCCTTACATCAGCCTCTGAGGTATGCTCCTGAGCTTCAGTCTCAAGTGTCTACCTGCCTGCTGGACAGACTTCAGACTCAGAGGGTTTAAACTGAACTCTTCTTTTCCCATGTCTACTCCCCAAACCTGCTGTCCTAGATCTTGAGCTCAGTTAGATACCACCTCTGTGGTAACAGGGGCCTGGCACTCATCCTAGGTTCTTTCCCCCCTCTTCCTCCCTATCAGACCAGTCACCAAGTTCTGCCAATGTTAACACTTAACTATTTAAACCCTGTCTGCTCCGTCCCTAAGACCCCGACCTCAGTTCAGGCCTTCATTATGGGTTCTGTCTCCAGCAACATACTGGTAGGCAAGCCCTGTGGCCACACTTTTTCTCACCCTCTAAGTTCAAATTCCACCCTGACAAGAAGCAAATCTAACCATGCCTCTCCCTTGCTTAAAAGCCTTCAGTGGCTCCAAACCATCTGGAAGTATTCAATCACTCTTCAGTGATACCCAAGGCCCTTTCACACCTGACCCCAATCTACCTGTGACACTACTTTCCACCTCAAATTTTACCATAACGTGGAGAGCCAAGCAACTTGAGCTGTAATACAAAAACTAGACAGTCCTTGACTTGCCATCACCTGAGTTTTTCAACTTTGTGATGGTATGAAAGCGACACACATTCAATAGAAACCATACTTTGAATTTTGAATTTGAATCTTTCCCCGGCTAGCAACAGGCGGTATGGTACTCTCGGGATGCTGGGCAGCCACGGGACCATGACCTAAACAACTAATCCGCTTCCAGTCATTCTGTACCCACACAACCATTCTGTTTTGCACCTTCCGTATAGTTTTCAACGAGTTACATGAGATATTCAATACTTTATTATAAAACAGGCTTTGTCTTAGATGCTTTTGCCCACCTATAGGCTAACGTCTAAGTGTTCTGAGCATGGCTAAGGCAGGCTATGGTGTTCCATATGTTAGGTGTATTAAATGCATTTTAGATTTAACAATATTTTCAACTTACAATGGGTTTTTTAACACTGTGTAACTCCATTGTAGGTTGAGGAAGAGCTGTATTTTTTTAAGATTTTGTGTATTTATTTGCCAGAGAGAGAGCACGAGCACAAACAGGGGGAATGGCAGGCAGAGGGAGAAGCAGGCTCCCGCTGAGCAGAGAGCCTGATGTGGGGCTCCATCCCAGGACCCTGGGATCATGACCTGAGCCAAAGGCAGGTGCTTAACCGGCTGAGCCACGCAGGTGTCCCGAGGAAGAACTGTACTTGAAATTCACCACTCCTGGCATGTTCTTTTCCAAATCTGTGTTTTTAAAAAACTGTTCTAAAACACCTGCTCCTCTTGCCTATTCAAAACTCCAAAGTCTCCCAAGGCTTAGTTCAATCATTCTGTAAAAGAGCTTCCACAAGCTCACAGGACAGTCTGAGTATCATTCCATGTGTTCCCAGAACACACCTTCATCAAATCAATTCTTTCTCAGCCAGCTGAAAACTTTAGAACACGAACTGCCCTTGCCTTTCTAGAGCTTAGCGCTAGATTAGAGTACACACGAAGGCCAGCCCTTGACTTCAAGGCCATGTATCTAAAGCCCTAACCTTAAAATTTGAGACTGTTCAATCTCCCAAATTCCGTAACACCCACTGCACCCTCATAAATACAACACAGGGTAAATTAATAATAAAAAATTCTGTGGTAACCACTATTGCCACATAAACTATAGCTTTCTTGGAGAGAGAAATCACAGAAATCTCAGGTAGGCAAGTTCTAAGAAACCATATATTCCTATTACTAAACCCAGAGTTGAGAGCCAGCATTCAATACTGCTTTAATTAGCTCCCTTCGCACTGGCCTCAGCAGTATCAGAATAAACCAAGCATGAATTCACACCCATTTAAGAAGGCTCTTTTGGCTCATTTCTCTAGTCCAGTGGGTTTTTGTTTTTTTTTTAAAGATTTTATTTATTTGACAGAGAGATCACAAGTAGGCAGAGAGGCAGGCGGGGAGGGGAGGGGGGGAAGCAGTCTCCCCGATGAGCAGAGAGCCCGATACGATACGAGGATTGATGCCAGGATCCTGAGATCATGACCTGAGCCGAAGGCAGAGGCTTTAACCCACTGAGCCACCCAGGCGTGCCCCGTCCAGTGGGTTTCAAACTGCCATCAGAATCATCTCAGGAGCCTGTAAAAAATACTGATGCCAAGGAACATGCCATATGAACTGAATGAGAATCTCTGAGACTGGGCCTGGGCCTGCATGCTTTTAAGAGCCTCTCCAGGTGCTTTAACTGGCCCCAGGATTGAGGACACTGCTCTTCTCACCCCAGAATCCAGAGGCAAGTCAGGGTCACAGTGGGGCAGTGAGGATCCCTTTAGGGCTTTAGTCTGTGGCTGCATCAGTGGAAGACAGATCCAAAGCTTTAGGAAAGGCTCTTGATACTTTGGTATTATTAAACAGCTCCCCGGAGAGACTCATGGACTCTATAAGAATCTGCCACCCAGATGCAGACAATGAGGACAGTCCGGAGACCTGGAGGCACACAGTTTTACGAAAGCTCCTATCACTCAGTTCAGTAGTTATGAAAGTTACTCAAGAAATATGGATGAGCCGTAACATCCATTCACATTGTTTTCAGGCTAATTTATTCATCAGCCTCTTTTATGACTAGAAATACTTTTTTTTTTTTTTTTTAGAAATACTTTTTATAATTAACCACAGGACAGTATCATGGCCAGAATTAAAATAACTAATGTAAAAAGGATGCCATGCTAATTCATATTTAGAAATTTCTCCAAAAAAAAAAAAAATCAACAAGGGCTCATTTAATACTTAATATTAAAGAAAATCTGCTGACAACGTAAGTTAGAGATGTGTTCAAATTAGTAAGTCACAGGACTCAAGAATTGGCCTGAGGACAACAAAGCTTCCAGCTGACCAACATACTGCTAACCTCACTTTTCAGAAGACCTACATTAGTACCTGTTTTCACTAATCAAAAGAAATCGTTTTAAGAGCATTCTCACTTGTATGAAAAAAGGCAAAAAGCAAAAAATAGCGTTGAGCATTTGTTTCAGGAATGGCCCCACCACATTCCTTCCCTGGGAACTACGTTCAGCATCTTAAGCCCAAACCACCACAGCCTTGAACTGTGTCAGTGAGCATCTGGGCTATACCTTAATTACTTCGTGCACCTGTTAGCAAGCTGTGTCCTAAGGTATTCCAAAAGCCTGAGAGGAAAAAGAATTAATTTAAGCCTAAGAAGTTACTTCTTTGGGGTCTAGGAATGCTCAAAAATTTTTTCCAAGTAAATTAGTAATTGCTTCTTCATCTCATGCCATTTCAGATTATGAAAGGCTTCACATGAACACTTTCAAATAATGGGGGAAACCTGTAAACCTTTAAACCACTTAAAAAACCATACATCTGGGGCGCCTGGGTGGCTCAGTCGTTAAGCGTCTGCCTTCGGCCCAGGTCAGATCCCAGGGTCCTGGGATCGAGCCCCGCATCGGGCTCTCTGCGCGGCAGGGAGCCTGCTTCTCCCGCTACCATTCCCTCTGCTTGTGTTCCCTCTCTCGCTGTGTTTCTCGCTGTCAAATAAATAAAATCTTTAAAAAAAAAAAAA
>CM053604.1:110052584-110080504 GCA_028646535.1 Procyon lotor | reverse complement strand
CGCGGCCCCGTCTGGAGTCCCCAGACTAGCAGATTCCTGCTGGGCGCTCCCACCCCATTCCTCCTGGAGGAGGAAGGAGGGGGTGTCTCCGGAGCTGCCTCCCATGGGGTCCCCACCATGGGGGGGGGTTGAAGTACGGCAGCCTTATATGGACTATATGTCTCAGTTGCTATAGTCCAAGGGCTATAGTCGGGCTCCCCTGGTCCCTCGGTGACCCCACGGGTCCTGAAACCACACTGTTCCCGTGAGGGCTGAACCCCCGGTTAGTCTCCAGAGCGATGTCCCTCAGCGGAGCGGACTAGAAGTTCCGGATTTTGTGCTCCGCGCCTCTGCGGCTGCTGGGAGCCGGCCCCTCCCCCCAGGGTCTCTCTTCCCATCGCTTTAAATTTACTTTTTCCACACATCCTACCTTTCTGAAAGTGGTCGATTTTCTGTTCCTAGAATTGCTGTTCTTATTCTCTTCTTTCTCCTGTTGTGTTTGCCGGCTTTTAGAGTGGTTTCTGCCTCTTTAGCTGGACTTCTCGGACCTGGTGTTTTCTGTGCGTCCTGTACCTCCGCCATCTTGCCAGATCTAGGTAAACAAAACTTTAAAGCAAATTATGTTCAGTGGACAGTTGGTGACCAGTTTGGAAAGAAGATGTAAGTTTCCGTTACGTAGTAATGGGAAAATAAGGTTGGAAATTGGATTGAAGCCTATACTACAGGGTATCTTAGTGGTTGGTTGGATTTTATTATGTACACCAAGCAGGGAAAGTTGAAGGTTTTCTTGCCAGAATATTTTTATGTATTTATTATGCTGCTCTAATTGCTTTTAAAAATTAGAATATAAGCTTAGAAAATAGCTTTGTTACATTATGGTATTAAACAAAACCTCCTCCTCCAACTCAAAAACCTGTAGATGAGTAAGACATTATTGATGTTGCTTAGAGTAATGTAGTGTGTAGTAATTTATTTCTGCATGATTGAAATAAATACTTGGGTTGGAAGAAATAGTTGTTAAACTGGTCTCTCTAAATAGCTGTGATATGGATGCATTCATGAACCTTTTCACATAAATTACCAACTTTCTTGGGCAAGAAAAGCTCCCGTGGAGCTGAGAGTGGTGGCACATGTTGAAGTCTGCTAGTGCTTCTGAAACAGACGCAGATATGCTGTGCTGTTGGGATGGCAGTAGAAGCAGGCCTTTTGGTTCCACAGGAAGTAGAAATAACCAGACCTTATTCTCCTAAGTCTTTGCTGTGAATTTGTTGTTGGTTTTGGTATAGCTTGAAAATTAATTCCATTGTGGGAACTTCCCAGTGAAGTGGCATTTCTCTGTATCCTGAAGAATGTATAGAACTTTTTAAAGGTCAAGAGGTGATTTTTTCTTCTTGATAACTGTTTCAGGAGTTTTGGCTAAAACTTGGTGATTTTTCTCAGTGTGATCATGATTTTAGTCAGTGTGACTGTGTAGGTGTATGTGTGAGAGAGTGTGAGAGAGAGAAAGTGGGGGTGCCTGGGTGGCTCAGTTGTGAACCGTCTGCCTTCGACTCAGATCATGGTCCCAGGGTCCTGGGATCCAGCCCTGAATCAGGCTCCCTGCTCGGTGGGAAGCCTGCTTCTCCCTCTCCCACTCTCCCTGCTTGTGTTCCCTCTCTCGCTATGTCTCTGTCAAATGAAAGGAAGGAAGGAGGGAAGGGTATATGTATGTGTCAGTGTGTGTTTGTGTGTCCATGGTCTTTCTATTTGTGAAGAAAAGCAAGACAAAAATGCTTTAGGATAAGCTATTCTTTCCATCATCTTGTTCTCCTTTTCTTTGTTTCAAAGAGCTTGGTCTTAAAAATGAAAGAACAATCTCAACCTCCGGGGAATGACTTCCTCCATTTTACCTTACCTTATATTGATGGGTATAGGATGACGTCCTGTAATGTATACATGACTAGATAAGAGCAATGTTAAAATTATTGTGTTTGACATGCAAGTCATACAGAGTCACCTGGCAGTATTGGAAATAACTGACCACTTCTGATTTGAAATGCACATTTTTAAGTCTTTTACCAAAAGGAATACCATTTCCTTTTTTTTTTTTTTTTAAGATTTTATTTATTTATTTGATAGAGAACAGGAGAGAGAGAGAGAGAGATCGCGTGAGCGCACAAGCAGGGGGAGAAGCAGAGGGAGAGGGAGAAGCAGGCTCCCCATTGAGCAGGGAGCCTGCTCAACCCCAGGGCCTTGGGATCATGACCTGAGCTGAAGACAGATGCTTAACCAACTGAGCCACCCAGGCAGCCCAGGAATACCATTTCCAACATATTTCTATTTTTGTATTCATGCCCCTATCCTTCCAGTACTCCCTGTTCTGACTTGGATATTTCTTATCTTTCCTGCCAGAGCACCCTTAGTGTAACTCCAAACCACCACCCTGTGCCGCAGCTGTTAGGTGACTTAAGCCTCTCACGGAATCAGCCTGTATCCTCAGGACTGGGCACAGTTCTTGGCAAATGACAGTATTTGACAAGCGGGTGAGAATTAAAGGAAACAAAGGATATGAAGTTAGTTCTAATGAAACCATCCACTGAGTCAGAGAATTTCATTAGTGCTGCAGCAGGTCTATGTAGCAGTTTTTTAAATGATTTTTAAAAATTTAATTAAGGGGTCGGATTTATGGAAATCATACTTACTTACTTACTTATTTATTTGACAGAGAGAAACACAGAGAGGGAACACAAGCAGAGGGAGTGGGAGAGGGAGAAGCAGGCCTCCTGCCGAGCAGGGAGCCCTGATACGGGGCTCGATCCCAGGACCCTGGGATCATGACCTGACCTGAAGGCAGACGCTTAACGACTGAGCCACCCCGGTGCCCCTGGAAATCATACCTTTTTAAAAAAAATATTTTGCTTTGCTAAGATCTTTCGTAGTTCTTTATCTAAGTTCTGATTTGCAACCCATTTATTACTAGTGGAAGGTAGTCTAGGGGACACATTTTCTAAGACTAGGTTTGTTTTAAGCATTTTGAAATTTTGAAATCCTGACTAAGCTAGATTTCAGACACAGTGTATTGATTTGGGAGACACTAATAGATTCTCTTATGATAACTTAAAAATTTATTTTTTTAAACTAGTTTTTAGAAATAAGTGTATAGAATTACCTATTGCCAAAACTGAGTGAATAAAGATTAAGTCCACTAATGGACAACTTTGAAATGTTACTAAATAAAAATAGGCATTATTTCTATTGAAATTCATTCAGTTCAGTAAATGTTTAGTGAATGCTTGCTGCGGCAGGCTTTGGAACTGATGAGAGGGACATAATGATAAATTAGGTAGTTTTTGTCCCTAGGACCTCACCATCTAATGAGGAGACACACATGTCTACAAATCATGGCAGGGTGGTGTGATATGTGTTATACTGAAGAAGATGGTGATACAAAAGGAGGTGAAAGTTAATTCTGCGGAGGATAGTCTTTGCAGGTAAGGAAGGAGACACTTAAGTTGGTTCTGAAAAGAATTATAGGAGCTCATAAGGGTCTTGAGGGTAAAGGGCATAGTGTTAAGGAAGTATGTTAAGGCAGTGGCTTAACAGAGTAGACTCTAGACCCAGATTCTTTAGATTCAAATCCAGCTTCTTCCATTTACTAGGAACCTCTTTTGCCTCTCTTTTCTTTTCTTTCTTTCTTTCTTTTTTTTTTTTTTAAAGATTTTTTATTTATTTATTTGACAGAGAGATTGAGAGGGACCGCAGGTAGATAGAGAGGCAGGCGGGGCGGGGGGGGGAGCAGGCTCCCTGCTGAGCAGAGAGCCCTATGCGGAGCTCAATCCCAAGACCCTGAGATCATGACCCGAGCCAAAGGCAGAGGCTTTAACCCACTGAACTACCCAGGCGCCCCACCTCTATTTTCTCATATGTAAAATGTACCTAATCTTTCCTACTTTACAGGGTAGTTGTTACAATCAAATATGTTATATATAGCTGCTTACAGCAATAACTAATACACAGAAATGTACTTTTTTTTTTTAAATGTAAAACTCTATGCCCAACACGGGGCTTGAACTCACGACCTGTGATGAAGAGTCATATGGTCTGCAGACTCAGCCAACCAGGTGCCCCAATATATAGTAATGCTTTAGCTTTGTTATTTTATGGAAAGACTAGGTCTGTATAGAACTATATAATGTGTGATAGAATCTTTTTTTTTTTTAAGTCATCTCCACACCCAACATGGGGCTTGAATTTACAATCCTGAGATTAAGAGCCACATGCTCTAGTGACTGAGCCAGCCAGGCACCTCATGTATGAGGTATTGTTCTGTACTGCTCCACTGTGTGTAAGGGATGAATTAAGTATCGCTGGATTGGTAGGCAGATGCTGATATAAAAGTGCTCCTTCTCAGTTGAACGATTTTGAGTAGGGAAATGAGATAACCAGAGCCTTATTTTATTTTAAAGATTTTATTTATTTATTGGACCATGAGCTGGGGGGAGGGGTAGAGGGAGAGGAAGAAGCAGGGATTTCCGCCGCGGCCCCCCCCCCCCCCAACTCTGACTTTGACTCTGGGCTGGATCCCGGGTTCCTGAGATCATGACCTGCACCGAAGGCAGCCACTTACCCAGCTGAGCCACCCAGGTGCCCCTCAGAGCCTTATTTTAGAAAGATGCTTCTGTTGGCAGTTGTACTTACTTGGGTAAGTACAAGTAAAATTGTTCAGCTAAGAGATGATGAAGTCCTGAAATAAGACGCTGGCTCTAGAGTTGAGGAAAATAGACAGACTGGGGAGAAGTTTAGGAGTGGAATCTACAGTCATGAGCAGTGTATACTTTGAGTCTATAAAGTTCAGGTTTTTTAAAAGTAGTAATTTTTACCTAAATGTAGATTTCCCCTCTGTTGCTTGTCTGTGTGTGTAGATGGAGAATACATGCTTTCTGCCTATATTCTCTGAAAGTCAGGTTTAGGTAGCATAAATGATGATAATGTTTTTGAGTGAAAATATATACAAGATCCTTACATGGCCAATATAAATGCTCAAGTTACAGACTCACATGGGCAAAAATTAAACCTAAGTTCAAATTTGAACCTATTCTAGCTGGTAGTAAAAAATGAAGTCACCTGAGGGATTTCTCAGTAAACTGAGGTAAATTCAGCCAGTTTGGATTATTCCTTCCCCCAGTGGCCCATTTTCTCTTTGGAATGAACACCTGTATTCTGGCTTACATAGGAATGGTTTTGGAAGAAGCGTCTGGTCCTTAGCGTTTACCCAGGCTGGCATCACCTGAGATACCAGTGTTCTTCCTCAGTTCTCTGCCTTGCAGCTGTGTCTCCTACTTGGGTTAGTGCACCCTTTCTTTTTCTTAGGCAGGGGCATCCTCACTCCCAGCGAGGTACCCCAGACCACTCTGGGTCTGTAAAAATGAGATGGAGCAGTTCGACGCCCACAGTGCTCCCGAAAACACAGGCCAGAGTGCTGCTTCCCTGTTAGTTCCACACACCCTGTGTGGATGACAGCTATAGGTAGGTCAGGGTTACCAGAAATCCTCACCAGGGTCTTTCGCTTGCTTCCCAGACTCTCTTCCTCCTCCTACTTTTTTTTTTTTCCTCCTCTTACTTTTTGTTGGTCATTTGGGAGGACAGAGCAGGACTGGTCCTGGCCAGTCTTAGAGTTTTCTGATTTACACCTAGACTTTGAATTCTGCAAAAACAAAAAAAAAATCTCATGGTTCCCCTTTGCTATTATTGAAGTTTGTTCATGCTCTATTAGAGCATTTATCACACTTGTCATATTTACACATCTCTCTCTCATATTAGGGATGTGGCTCAAACTAAGAGATTTTTTTTTTTTAAAGATTTTATTTCTTTATATATTTTTTAAAGATTTTATATCTTTTTAAAGATTTTATTTATTTCTTTATTCTTTATTTATTTCTTCTAAAATCTTTATTAAAGATTTTATTTCAGAGAGAGCATAAGCAGGCAGAGTGGCAGGCAGACACAAAAGCAGGCTCCCCACTGAGCAAGGAGCCCGATGTGGGACTCATCATGATTCCAGGACCCTGGGATCATGATCTGAGCCGAAGGCAGCCGCTTAAGCAACTGAGCCACCCAGGTATCCCTAAGAGATTTTTTTTTTGTCTTCAACTTCTCTCCCCCAAGCCTCACACGAAGTCTGATAGAAAGTAGGCAATTAACAATTTGAACATGTAAAGGAACACATCATACAACTCATCGGCTTCTAAACCCTGTTCTTACTAGCTTTAAAATTTTCTAGAATGTTTGATAGAGATTACTTTTGTCTGCAAATAATTGAATATCTGGCTGATAGTGGCTGAAATGGAAGTTTATTTTTCTCACATACAGTCCAGAGGTAGGTGTGTCTTAGTCTTGATCGGTGACGCAGTGGTATCGGAGTCAGCATCTTTGTGATCCTCTTGGCCTTTCCATCATGTGCATGAGACGGCTGCCACAGTTCATCTTGTCATATCTGAAGAATGATATGGAAGAGGGGAAAGGGCAGTTGCTGGAATGGCTGTCTTTCTTAGCAGGAAAACAAAAGCTTTCCCAGAAGCTCCCAGGCTTTTACTTAATTTTTATAGGTCAAAGCATTGTCACACTACCACTTCTAGCTCTGGAGGAAACTGGGAGTGGAACTGGTCAAGGGAGGAAGGAGGCTGGAGGTGGATTACGTGAGTGAGTAAGCCAAAAGGGTTGGCCACAGGCATAGTAATATAAACAGGACATTATTTTATGAGAGTATAATGTTCTATAACTGTAGCATAATTGATCAGATTATAATAGAGTGTTTAATGATAATGTAGTCCATTCTCTGTGAATATCGGAGTTATACAGAAAACACTAGGCTTTATCTTTGATTATTCCCCTCCTTGGGCTGCAGTAGTGATGCTGGGCTATACTGTTATAATCAACAAATAAGGGGCGCCTGGGTGGCTCAGTGGATTAAAGCCTCTGTTTTGGGCTCAGAGCATGATCTCAGGGTCCTGGGATCTGAGCCTGGCATTGTGCTCTCTGCACCTGGGAGCCTTGCTTTCCCCTCTCTCTCTGCCTGCCTCTCCGCCTACTTGTGCTCTATCTCTCTCTCTCAAATAAATAAATAAAATCTTTTAAAAAAAAAAATATTTGTGTTTTCATTCTTCCTTGAACTATGATAATACTTGACCATTTTCTTGTATAATCTTTTTTTTTTGCTAGTTTTGCTGTACAAATACATTTTCATTGATGTATGTTTATACTTCCATAACTATTGTCTGCCTGAGATTTTTCCACTTTTTTAAATGCTGAGGGTCTTATTTACTTCAATAATTTTGGTTTCCACTGCATTGAAAAGTGTTGTTTTTTTTTTTTTTTTTTTTAAAGGTTTTATTTACTTGAGAGAAAGAGAATGAGGGCACAAGCAGGTGAGGGGCAGAGGAGGGAGAAGCAGGCTGCTGGCTGAGCAGGAAGCCCAATGCTTGCTGGGATAAGGACCCTGGGATCATGACCTGAGCTGAAGGCAGATGCTTAACCAACTGAGCCACCCAGGAACCCCCAAAAGGTTCTTCTTGACCAAAGATAACATTTTATTTTAATGTTGCTTCAAAAGATTAATCTTAGCTAAATACATGCTATATACCTCAAAATATAGTTTGTTTTTTAAGATACCTCATTTGAAATTGTTTTGGACATTGTTTATTAGTGTTTAAAATGTTGACAGATTTAACATATACCCAGAGGGACAGGATTCTCTTTGGAAAGCATAGATTTTATTTTTACTTTTTATTTTTATTTTTTAAGTTTATTTATTTATTTGAGAGAAAGAGAGATCACAAGTAGGCAGAGAGGCAGGCAGAGAGAGGGGAGGAAGCAGGCTCCCTGCTGAGCAGACATCTGACATCAATCCCTGAGATCATGACCTGAACCGAAGGCAGAGGCTTTAACCCACTGAGCCACCCAGGTACCCCGAAAGCATAGATTTTAATGTCCAGGTGACCTTGATTCAACTAGCAATATTGCCATTTACTGCCTAGTCAAAATTATCTACTGTTTCTGGATTTCCATTTCTTAATCTGTAAAATGGCATTATTAAAATCGCCAGTGAGATCATGTATGTACTGTGTCCCCCACAGGGCCTGGCTTGTTCGAGGCCCTCGTTGATAACTAGTGTAACAGTTTAGTGACTCTGCTGACAGCAGAGAGCGCAGGGAGACTGTCTGGCTCATCGCATTTGTAGTTTGTTGTTCTTGTCACTGTTTTTAAAACATGAAGGAAGAAAAAAGAAAATGACAAAAGAAGGTAATTGTTTAGAATGACATTACTTGCTGCACAAGTATTATCAAGTTATGTTCAGTTTGTTAAAATGTTAGTTTTGTAGAATTCAGTGCAATTTTCTCTCAGTAAAATTTATATTTATCCTCTCTTGTAAAGTCTTCTACCCCTTTGTTAATGAGGAAAGAAGAGTAATTCCATTGTTTTCCTGTAGTAAGCGAGAAGATCATCACCTAATGGCATAATCATCTTATAACTTAAATAATTATGCCTAACTAATGTTCCAAAATGGACTTCTTTTAGGAAGTAAAATCCTGAGAAGTAATATATCAAAATCAAGCTGGTTTTTCTCAGTGGAAGTTCTGTCTTTATTGTATTAATCATATTCTCTTCGTTAGATGTTCAATAAAGAATAAAGGCCAACTGGAGAAATTTTAATAATTCCATTCTTGATTTACCCTTTTTAGTGTCTCTTCCAGGTAAGAAGGGACTTTGATTTTTATGGAATTTGGTTTCTTTAAGCTTACATTATATCAACAAGGTAAATAGTGGGCAACTTTTTATTTCTCTTCTTTAATAAGCTAAATTATAAAGGTACTTAAGTAAATCTGTAGTTCTTGGGGTGCCTGAGTGGCTCAGTGGGTTAAGCCTCTGCCTTTGGCTCAGGTCATGATCTCAGGGTCCTGGGATCGAGCCCCACATCGGGCTCTCTGCTCTGCAGGGAGCCTGCTTCCCCTTCTTTCTCTGCCTGCCTCTCTGCCTACTTGTGATCTCTCTCTCTGTCAAATGAATAAATAAAGTTAAAAAAAAAAAAAAAAAGCAAAACAGCGTCTGGGGAAGCGAACTCTCAGATAAATTAAAAAAAAAGATTTGTAATTTTTTTTTTTTAAAGATTTGTAGTTCTTAAGTAAAGTTCTTAAATAAAATTCAGTCTTTCAGGAGTTTTTTTTTTTTTTTTTTTAAAGATTTTATTTATTTGACAGAGAGAAACACAGCGAGAGAGGGAACACAAGCAGAGGGAATGGTAGCGGGAGAAGCAGGCTTCCTGCCGAGCAGAGAGCCCGATGCGGGGCTCGATCCCAGGACTCTGGGATCTGACCTGGGCCGAAGGCAGACGCTTAACGACTGAGCCACCCAGGCGCCCCAGGAGTTTTGATAATTATATTCTACTTGATGGAATAGATTGAGAGCATCAGGTCTTACTTTCCCAACTTTCATATATAGAGATGTTTGTTTATTGGTCATGTCTCACATCCCTTCTTTCTTCACCAAGACCATCTATACTCGAGCATACCTGTGGTGAGCCCATGTTCTCCAATGGCTTCCTCCTCACCAGCTTTCTCTTCCTGTGCTGGACTTTTTCAATATCTGGATATGAACTATCTTCAGAGACAGTGTTGAAAAAACTTCACCACTCCTTCCAGCAGACTCACTTTCTGTCTCTTACCGTGATTCATCTGTTTGTTCGTCCAAGAAGTATTTATTGAGCTTCTGCTCTGGGCCAGGCACTGTTTTGGGTGCTTGAGACTTGTGTCAGTGAGTAAAACAGGTAAAGACTCCTGCCTTTGTGGAGCTCACTTTCTAGTAGAAGGAGAATCAGACATCAAACAATAAACATAATTACTATAATTATAGACTGTGTATTGTATGGATAGGTGATGGGTATATGAGATAAAATTAAAAGTAGTGCTAGAGTTGCGGGGCGGGGTGTAGATTTAAAATCAAGCGGTCAGAGGAGACCTTCTGAGAAAGCAAATTGGAAGGAGAGGGAGTTAACCTGTGAATATCTTGGGGAGGAACATCCAGAGAGAGAGACCTATCTGGACAATGAAAACAGCAGGTACAAAGGCCTTGCGAGCACATTAAATTTACAAAACATCAAAGAGGCCAGTGTAACTAGAGTAGAATGACTGAAATGGACTGGTAGGAACTTAGAGAGTTAAAGGGGGATAATGACCAGACACTGGAAGGCCATCCACCCTGTTGGAAAGCTTTTACTGTAAGTGAACTGGAGAGCCATTCAGTCCTTCAACAAGCATTGGTGCTCTTGCTTGGTCCTGCGACACCATGCTAACCATGTCCTTGCGAATTCATAGTTCAGAAAGAAACTAGACCATAAATGAATTGCATGTTACCGTGGTCAGCAAAAGGGAAATGAGCAGACACTATTCCACAGTGGCAGAGAAGGAGCAAACTCTTAATTCATTATGCTGCTGCCTCAGTTTTTTCTCCTGGATGTCACTGCTTCTGGTGCCAGTACATAATGCTTTCAGTGCCTTTCTGCTGGCTTGCTCTCTTTTCATAACCTCTTCCTTCTACCAGTTCTGGTGAGGTCGACTGCCTTATAGAGCTCCTTACTCTTGATAATTAAAATGTATCTGGCCATTCCATGATGGTCCACTCTTGTCAGCAGTTTTGCTCTCCGTGGTGTCCGGAAGCTGGGCATTCTCCTTCTGATGTGTGATCAGAGGGTCTACTGCAGCCTAGTGCCATGTCACAGTGTCTGTGTCCTTCAACTCACTTCATCTCATCCCTCAGTTATTTTTTCATCTCACGTCATCACAAAAAGAAGAGTGAGTATGGTGCCGTAAGATTTTGAGAGGGACAGAGATAACATTCACGTAACTTTTATTATAGAATATTGTTACTGTTTTATTATTGTTTTTAATCTCTTCTTGTGCCTAATGAACTAATTAAGCTTTATCACAGGTATCTATGTATAGGAAAAAACAGTGTATGCGGGGTTCGGTACCACCTGAAGTTTCAGGCATCCGCTAGGGGTCTAGGACCATATCCCTTGCGGATAACGGGGTGGGGGGACTATTCTATTATCATTTACTGTTGTTTTTTTCTCTTCACTCTCATATCCTTCAAGATTGATTCTAAAGGATGTTTTCTCCTCCACACTTATTCCCTTAGACTGCAATTTTAATCTGTATAACCACTGAGTAAGATCTGTAGCTCTAAAAGAAACTTTGTTCTTTCCACACTTCTGTTTTTACCTGAACATGTGTAAGAGTACAGAAAATGGAGATCATCCTGGGGTCGGTCATTTCTATAATTCTGTTGCCTTCACATTGGAAGATTAACTTTAGTTCTTTTTACCTTTTATGTAATCCATCACAATTATTGTCAGTTACTTTTAGTTAGTTTAGTGTTTCTTGTACTTGCCCTATTTTCATTTCTGTAATAATCTTAGTCTGGTGTTTTCCAAATTATTATCAAGGCCCTGTTTTAGATTCATGACTATTATTTCATTCCCATTCCATTTTTTTTTTCATTTTTTCAACAAGAGATCTGAGTGACACCAATAAGAGCTCTACAAAATTGATGTGAAATAACTAGTGCTAACATATTTAGTTGATATAAGTCTAGACTTTAAAATAGTACTATAGTCTCCCTAATTATAAGGAAGGGTTTGCATATTCTTTTCACTTGAGTCTCATTTTTGAAGAACTATCATTTAAGACTGCCATTCATGGAACTTTAGCCCAGGTGGCCTCTGTCTTAAGATACAGATTTTCTGTGAAGATTTTTGAAATAGGGAAAAATAACTCAAATTCAGGCAACTTTCTTGACAAACGAGGGATCCCTAGGCTGGTCCCTAGTGTTCTCTCCTCAGTCCTTCTCCCTTCTGGCTCTGAGCATTCTTGGGAAATCTCATCTACTCCTGTGACTTCCATTGCCACCAAATACCTTTGATTTCCCAGTTTTTATCTCCTGCCTGTACCTCTGCTCTGAGCTCCACACTTGTGTGCTCAGCTACCGACTAGACCTCTTTCCTTGAATGGCTGACAGGCAAATCACAGTCCTATGTTCACAGCTCAATTCATTACCCAGACCTGCCTTCTGTGTCTGCTAGACCCTGGAACTACTATCTGCTTAGTTACCCAGCTCATGCTAAAACCTCAGTTAATTCTACACGGTGATATCTGCCAAATGTCTCCCTTTGTTTCCAGCCCCATTGCCACTGTTTTGGTTTAGATTCTCATTGTCTCTGGCCTAGAATTCTGAATTATTGTTTCCACCAGTTTCCCTGTCTCCAATCTTCACTTTCCCCCATCTGCTATAGTGGTTATCTTTAACGTCCTTTGGATGTTTTCCCACTCTTGAATAATAAAGTTCAGATTCCTCAGCCTGGCTTAAGGCTCTCTGAAATCTAGCTCCCGCCACTAGCCAGCCTAATAACCCACTGTTACCCCTTTGCTAGCCCTACAGACCAGTTATACCGAATTGTTTACAGCTTCCTAAGTGCTACACGTTTTGTGTCTTTGTGTTTTTACATGCTGTGCCTGGCTGGCTTTTTTTTTTTTTTACTAGTGCAACTAACAGACTCCAACCTGCCAGTAACCAGAGACAATGCATCCATTAGGACCCATCTCAAGAATCTTTTCTGTATTTTTATCCTCTCCTATTCAACAGTTTAGAACTTCTTTGGCTTTGACCATCTTATATATATTTATTTTATAGAGGGAAGTCTTTATGTGCCTTATTTCCATGGCAGATGTTCTTTGAGGGCAGAGGTATCTTAATCATGCTTTCTCCCCACCATGGAATGCAATTACTGAGACATGTAGAGACATCATAAATGTTGTTGAGTGAAAGCATAAATCAATACAGCTCTGTTTAGTTTCAGTCCCAACTATTGTGTTCTTGGTCTAGGACCCTTCCTCCTTGGCCTATAGTTTTTCTTTGTCTTCCAGTCTACAACGTGCAGCAGTAAAGATGATTTCCACTATGTAGTCGTGATTATAGTAATCTCATCGTGGGGAGGGGAATTCAGCCTCAGAAATATCATATATATGAATGATTAAGCATGAGTTTTAAACTCCACACTTTATTTTTACCATACTTTCTATTACCACTTTACCTGAATTATAGTTTGCTGGATACTAGCTCAGCATTACCCAAAGTAATTCTGTGGAATGGATATATAATAGGTATGAGTTAAAAGGAAAGTTCTATAATCAGAAGTATTGGAGGATCCTGGATTAATAAAGAAAAACTCAAATTAAGTTCTCAGATCCTATAATATGCTGGCATATGCATTGTGAATCTTACTTAAAGATTATTTATTTGAGAGAGAAAGCATGAGTAGGGCGAGAGGCTGAGGAAGAGGGACAAGCAAACTCCTTGCCAAGCAGGGAGCCTACCATAGGGCTCAGTTCTGGGATACTCAGATCAAGGTCTGAGCTGAAGTCATGCTTAACCAACTGAGCCACCCAGGCACCCCTTAATTGACCCATTGTCGTGAGGGATTAATGTTCCATGGAACACACTTTGAGAAATGCTGCCCAACATTATGGGTTTTTTAATAAACATGAATCAGGATATTTTCAGCCACAAGTAACAGAAAAGTAGATCCAAATTGGGTTAAATAGTAGGGGTTTTTATATAAGATGTTTGGGGGTGGGCTGTCAGGATTGGTTAATCTAACCACAGATTGATGACTGGTTTCTCTGCCATTTCTTGGCTTTCCCTCTTGGATGCAGGTAGCTACTACGGTTACTGTGTCTTCCATGACAGGGTTCAAAGCTGGAAGTAAGAAAGATGGATTTGCTTCTTGTACATCTCTCTTCTTCCAGGAAGAAAATCCCAGAATGCCCCCTTTCCCGGCTAGGCTTTTCTTTATGTTTCTTGGTCAGCTTTGAGTTACAAGCTCACACTGGAAGGGTAAGCCATCGTAATTCATCCTCTGGGACTGGGAGGGGACCCATTTTCTCTGAGCACACTACTACCCCAATCTGAACAAAGCTGGAGTTCTGTTTACAAAGAAAGCCCGTAGAGAAGCAACTAACAGGGGCGCCTGGGTGGCTCAGTCAGTTAAGCATCTGCCTTTGGCTCAGGTTGTGATCCCAGGGTCCTGGGATCGAGTTCCACATCAGGCTCCCTGCTCAATGGGAAGCCTGCCTCTCCCTCTCACACTCCCCCTGCTTGCGTTCGCTCTCACTGTCTCTCTGTATCAAATAAATAAAAATCTTAAAAAAAAACAACCAAACAGGGGCGCCTGGGTGGCTCAGTCGTTGAGCGGCTGCCTTCGGCTCAGGTCATGATCCCGGAGTCCTGGGATCGAGCCCCGCATCGGGCTCCCTGCTCTATGGGAAGCCTGCTTCTCCCGCTACCATTCCCTCTGCTTGTGTTCCCTCTCTCGCTGTGTTTCTCTCTGTCAAATAAATAAAAAAATCTTTAAAAAAAAAAAAAAAAAAACAACCAAACAACCTAACAGGGTCTGCAAAATTATACCTGTGTGCACTTAGAAGTCATGTCTTTCATGTGGAATGTTCTTATTCTCCCCATTGTCTCAGATAATCAAGAATAAATATATGTTTAAGGAGATTGAGTGACTAAAAAACTGGGAGCAGATGGAGTATATAAATAAGTACTTTTGTTGGTAAAGAATTTAAATTAATAATTACAATGGGTAATATTACAGCTGTAAAACTTGCAAGACTTTTTCCACAGAATTTAGAAGTTTTTGATAGGACTTATGATTTCAGAGATTTCTCTTTTATATTTGTTTATATTTTCTATTGTAGTAGGTAGCTTTGGACTAGGCTTTTTAAACTTTAGGAATTATTTTCCTTTGTTATTGGGGCCCAATTGCTGGATGTTTGAGAAACCTGACTCTAGACCTATAGAATTCCCTGTACTCTTCTGTGCTTTATGTGAGTTACAAGTTTGTGACCTCCATTCTTCATTCATAACTATATTCTCCCCAAATTAGCCAACCTAGAAGAGATTTACTCCACAAAAAAACTGAGCCTACAATTTTGATGTTATGCCACCAGATGGTGGCAGTGTCAAGATAGAAGAGTATGTATATTAATTTCTTGGGATAGCCCTAATTTCAATTAGTTTGGCTTGTTTTACCCTCAGAAACATCAATTTTTTATACATTTTAATGTTTCAATATTTATAATGTCTGTGGCTGATTTATATATTTAGAAGTTTCACAAAAATAGCCCTATTAGTTGGGTGTTTTTTGTTTGTTTCAAGTATGTTTGTTACTTGACCAAAGGGTATGGTTCAGACTTCCAGGCCTATATTTCATCAGATTCAAATATAGGGCTTTGTTCAGTCTCTCTAGTGTTTATATTTATTTGTAAGTTTAGGTTTAGGTTAGATGCAAAACAACCTCAATTTTAAATTTTGTTAATTATTACCTTTTTTTTTTTTTTTAAGATTTTATTTATTTGGGGGAGAGAGAGTGAGCGCAAAAGCAGAGGATGGGGGGGTCAGTGGGAGAGAATTTTAAGCAGGCTCCACACTGAGCACAGAACCTGACATGGGGCTCAATCCAAGGACCCTGGGATCATGATCTGAGCTGAAACCAAGAATTGGATACTCAACTGACTGAGCCACCCAGGTACCCCTAATTATTATATTTTTAAAATTTATAGATATAACTTTTAAAAGTTCCATAATTTCTAATACTTAAACTTGCTGTAAATCTTAGTTTGGTTGACTGTTCTTGACTCTTGAGTTAGTTTACCATCTGAATGTGTTGGGTTGCTCTCTTTACGCTGCTAAAGCTATTTTGGCTATGGAAGAGAAGGTTTTAGGTTACCTTTTTAATCCCTTGAAATCCAAGTTCTTGTGACTCTTTCCATTATAAGAGGCAGAAATAGAAAAAGAAAAAGGAACTTTATTTTCTTAAAAAGATAAAAGTCTTGGGGCACCTGGGTGGCTCAGTGGGTTAAAACCTCTGCCTTCGGCTCAGGTCGTGATCTCAGGGTCCTGGGATCGAGCCCCACATCGGGCTCTCTGCTCAGCGGGGAGCCTGCTTCCTCCCCCCCCCCCCCCCCCGCCTGCCTCTCTGCCTACTTGTGATCTCTCTCTCTCTCTGTCAAATAAATAAAAAGTCTTTAAAAAAAAAAAAAAGACAAAAGCCTTTATGAGCAGGTCCTCTAATCACTGACTTTCTCAACACTGTTGTCTCTTTATGACTTGTTCTTTGGCTATATAAATTTAATGTGGAGTTAATTATAACATGACTCAAATAGAAATTTAAAGCTTTAAATTTAAAGTCTTTTTATTTTTTTTAAAGATTTTATTTATTTATTTGACAGAGAAAGAGATCACAAGTAGGCAGAGAGGGGGAAGCAGGCTCGCCGCTAATCAGAGAGCCCGATGTGGGGTTCGATCCCAGGACCCCTAGATTGAAGGCAGAGGCTTTAACCCACTGAGCCACCCAGGCGCTCCTAAAGTCTTTTTAAATTAAATAGTACTTTGAGCTTAAACTCTTTAACTGATGCGTCTTCGCAAGTAATTTGTATTTTAGATTGGTGGCTTGTAATGAAACTAAATTACTTAAAGAAACTGAGTAAGTTATTGGATCAAAACATTCTAAGTAACATTTTAGCAATATTTTTATTAAAAATTTTAATAGTGCACAATCTTAATTCTTGTAAGTATTCAGAAATGATAAGAGTAAAATGTGGGCATATTATTTCCCAGTGATCTTGAAAGACAATACAAGGGGCGCCTGGGTGGCTCAGTGGGTTAAAGCCTCTGCCTTCGGCTTAGGTCATGATCTCAGGGTCCTGGGATCGAGTCCCGCATCAGGCTCTCTGCTCAGCAGGGAGCCTGCTTCCCCCCTCTCTCTGCCTCTCTGCCTGCTTGTGATCTCTCTCTGTTAAATAAATAAATAAAATCATTTTTTTAAAAAAGTATGAAAATAAGCAATTCCTTATGTACAAATAATTTTGCTGATTTTACCACCTATGTATATCTATTGGTTGATTCTGTCAATTATTACATGAAAGTATGGAATTGGCTAGCAGTCCTGGAGTGTGTTGGGTATAAGTGTCCCCACGGGCTACTTGTGAGCCATAGTCAAAAGTGAGAGAGCAAGAGGCTACTGAAGTTATGTTCATTTCTGCCCAGACAGCCCCTAGCATAAAATCTGTGTGGAATGAACCTCTGAAAAAGCAGACTGGAAGGGAGTGAGGGGCAAGCTGGAGAAGGGAGACGGTGATGGACTGATGTGTAGCCCTTAGAGGAATTGAATGTATCTTCTGCATTGTGGGGATTATACTTAAGAGGATGCAACATGGAAGCCTACAAAGAACCCAGGAGTGTAGCTGTGCAAGGGTTTAGCTTAAACACCTGTCAGGCCCAGAGAGCACTGAGACATCTTAGCAACAGTACCTCGTCTATGCTATTTTCTATCCCCTTTACCTATTTTCTCTCCCCTTCTCCAGGCTGTGGACTGGAGGGAGAATAGAAACTCTAATCCTGGAAAAAGAGGAGGACATTGTGCCTCTTCTAGCAAAAGACCCACTGGCAGCCAGCTGTGGCCGAAAAAGGAAATTTTACCTTTAAATCAAGATTGAAAATATTATTTTGTTAGACATTGTAATTTCTGAATCAAGGCTTTGCTTGACAACTTAAAATCATTGTAGATAGTTAAGAGTCATCAAGGAAGTTATGGACTCCCACCTCCTCATCCAGTGGCAGAGAAGTACTTCCCTCATTGAGCTGTTTTTAAAATGGCATTGGGGGGCAGGAATTAAGTTGCTTTTATGACTTTACCTCATAAGTACAGTGCAAAATATGTAGAGTTTTTTTAATACAAAAATAATAATACAAATCTCATCTTTATTATTTTTTAAAAAGATTTATTCATTTGACAGAGAGAGAGAGAGATAGCGAGAAAGGGAACACAAGCAGAGGGAGTGGGGGAGGGAGAAGCAGGATTCCCTCCAAGCAGAGAGCCTGTTGCAGGGCTTGAACCCAGGGCCCCGGGATCATGACCCGAGCCAAAGATGGACACTTAACGACTGAGCTACCCAGTGGCCCCCAAATCTCATCTTTATACCTAATTCCAAGTCTCCCCTTGATTAAAAAAAAAAAAAAAACAACTCTATTGAAGAAACAAATATGTCATTGCAGATAATTTTAGGCTTTCCCTTCCAAGTGGATTTTGGGTTTCCTTCTCAAGCAGATGAGTTTCTTTTCTTTTCTTTTCTTTTTCTTTTTTTTTTTTAAGATTTTATTTATTTATTTGACAGAGAGATCACAAGTAGGCAGAGAGGCAGGCGGGGGGTGGGGAGCAGGCTCCCTGCTGAGCAGAGAGCCCATCTCGGGGCTTGATCCCAGGACCCTGAGATCATGACCTGAGCCAAAGGCAGAGGCTTTAACCCACTGAACCGCCCAGGCGCCCCAAGCAGATGAATTTCTTAATAGAGGTTCCCTATCTAGGAGATATTCTTGCTCACAGTGACAGACCTACTAATTCCCATTTATTTTCACTATTCACTGGGATCCTCTTACAAGGAAGAGCAGATGTTGGTAGACGGTAGCCTCTGCTGTGTAGCCCTCATCTCTGAGTTTATCATATTAGAACCCAGTTCTCATGTCTGAAGAGTCTAATCCTCTGTAACTTTGTGTCTAACTTGCTTCCCTTTGTCAGTTGGATTTTGCTTATCTCTGGCTTTCAAAATATCTGAGTGACTTTTAATTAGATTCTGACTATAGTTACAACTACTATTTTCATTATACCATATAAGGCTTCTGTTGGACTTTTTTTTATTTTACATGTCTTTTAACTACTTCTTAATTTTTTTATCACTTCCTAGAAATAAAAAATAGTTCATTTTAAGAAGTTCAGCTTCAAATAGTTCATTTCCAAATCTTCTTGCTTTTTCCTTCTTGTAATTTAGTTTTCCATTTCTCCTTTTATTACTTAATCATACTGAACATACATACTCCTAATACTTCTAATTGAAAGAATGCTTATTTCCTGTTTGTTGTGCACTGCTCTGACTCATAGTTCATTTCTTCACATTGTAATTTTGATTGTTGTGATCTCATCTTTAGGTATATTATGTGTGAGAGTTTGAGTTCTTTGGGTTCTCAGGTATGCATTTACTGAGTGGCTTCATTTTCCCTTTGTGTTGCTTTCTTAATGGGATCCTCACTGTTAGTTCCTGTATCCATTATTTAAGATTTCTGGTATACTTTACTCATTTCCAGGTTCTTCAGTGTGCTGCACAGGTTGGATTGCTGGAAATGTGATCTCCCTGTTAAGTGGAATACTAATTTGCTAGCTTCACAGAGTGTTATTTTTTTTAATGAGCAACTATCTTATTGCATAAGGAGAAACAATTCAATATTCAGCAGTCAGTGCTGACTACATGCCTTGAGTTATTTGTTACTATATTAATTTAGTGAAAAGATTCAGGCCAATATTATAACTGTGTATATAGTGGACACTTTGTAAAAGCTTTGAATGAAGAACCTTCCGGGCATATGTTACTTTATTCCTCCCACTCTTATTCTTTGAGACTTAGTTCTATAACCCAATATAGAGTAATAAGAACATTTTAAATCTTACAGCATTCATTGCTAGCCAGCAGTAAATGAAATAGACTATTATTAAAGCTTTATCTGTTGTAATAGTTAGGATGTTTAGCATGGTAATGGCAGAACACCCAAATTAACTTGGCATAAATGATAAAGGTGGAATTGTCTTAATGACTCATTTAAATTAAATTTTTTCAAAATTAGAGCATACTTCAGGCATCATTTAATCAGGATTGTAACTCTGTTTCTCTGCATTTATCTTGGCTTTGCCTTTTGTATGATAGCCATATCCCGAAGTTGGCTTTCTAGACTGTTGTGAGATGGCTGCCAACAGTGATCTGGGCTGTTTGCTTCCTTGTAGCCTTGGAGTTTAGAATCCAGAGGGCAGGAGAGAGTTGTTTCCTATAATCATTAAAAAAAAGACTGACTTCATTCTGATTCAGTAACACTTGAAATCAACTACTGTGGCAAAGAACATTACATATAGTGATGACTTAGGCAAGAGGTCATTGGCTATCCCTCAGTAACGCCCAAAACAATATTAAAACCTAACAAGAAATGGGCAAGATATACATGAAGAAAACTATAAAACTCTACTGAAGGACATGAAAGAGCTCTTTAAAAAATGGATCAATATATTCCCAACTGAGAAAACTATAAAAATGTCAATTTATAGCTGTATAGATAATGTGGTAACCAAAATCCCATTAGATTATTATGGATGATTCTCAAGTTCATGTGGTAGAGAAATTGTAGGAAGAAACAGGAAAATATTTAAGAACAGTGAGGTGAGGGACGTCTGGGTAGCTCAGTCAGTTAAGTGTCTGCCTTTGGCTCAGGTCATGATCCTAGGGTCCTGGGATTGAGTCCTTCATCAGGTTCTTGGCTCAGCATGGAGTCTGCTTCTCCCTCTGCCTCTGCCCTTCCCCTTGCTTGTGCTCTCCCTCCCTCTCTCCCTCTCTCTTTCTCTCTCTCTCTGAAAAGTAAATAAATAATCTTTTTTAAAAATAAAAACAATGAGGTGGAATTCTCCTTATTAGATATCAAAACAAATATATTGCTATAGTAATTAAAACTTGCTACTTTTGTTAGAATAGACAAACATCAGTAGAGCTGTAAAGAGTAGCTGTAAACAGGCTTATGCATACTTGTTTACTTTATGACAAAGATTCTATACATCTTTATTAATTCAGTACAGAAAGGAGAGACTAATGAATGAGTTAAAGGGATAATTGGATATCCATTGAAATGAATTGAACTTAGAGCCCTATCTAACATCATTTCCAAAATAAACCAGAGGCCTTTTACAAAGTGAAAGATCAAAAGAATATAAGTAATAGAAGGAAACTATTCGTACAGTATCAGTTTGAGAGGCTTTTCTATGCAAGATACAGTATCTAGAAGCCAACAGATAGATGATTTGCCTAAAAAAATTAAAACTTGTACATTGAAAGACAACATTAAAAGTCAAACATATATATCCAAGTGATTATACTATCTATCACACAGTTTCTAAAAATATTTAAGAAAAGAGTAAACTGGGGTTCCTGGGTGGCTCAGTCAGTTAAGCGTCTGTCTTTGGCTCAGGTCATGATCCCAGAGTCCTGGGATTGAGCCCTATATCTAGCTCTGTGCTCAGCAGGGAGCCTGCTTCTCCCGCTCCCGCTCCCCTTGCTTCTGCTCTCTTTCTTCCTCTATCAAATAAATAAAATCTTTCCCAAAAAGGGAGTAAATAATGCAATAAAATAATGGTTAAAGGGCCTTAAGTCATTGAAAAAATACATATGATCAGTAAATAGATGAAAAGATGCTAAATCTTAATAATCAAAGACATTGTGCAAATTAAAACAATAATGGAATGTCATTTTCAGCCATCAGATTATCAATCTTTTAAACTACCAGTAACCAGTTTGAGGAAACCTGCAGGGAGTAAGCCTGTTATATACTATCAGTGAAGGGCAAAATGACTAAATTCAAAGTTAAACATTTACTTCACACATGTCATAAAAGAAGAAATTATAGATAAACGTTGAAGAAACTGAACCCTTGTGCACTGCTGGTGAGAATGTAAAATGGTGAAGGTATTGCGGAAGCTATTGCTATAACTCCGGCTGCTTTGCTGAACCATCCTGTCCACCAAGGGGGCTGCTGAGGCTGTCTGCCTGAAAGGGTCACCATTGGGCATAAGTCCTCACTCTCATGGCTCAGGACATCGCCCCTGTGGGGAGGGATCCTGGCGGCCCGGTTTGGGGAGAGGCAAAGGGAATTGGATGAAGAGAGAAAGAAGACATTCGATGCTACAGGGCGCCAGGCGAGCCCAAGCGGTTGCCCCTACTACCACCTGCCCGTTCCCAAGTGAGTCCTCAGTCTTTTGGCCCAGCCTGCTGCGTGCACACAAATCACATGCGTGCATCCCAATTTCTGGCTCCAAATCGTGAGGTTTGGTGTCAATGAGACCAATTCTCTCTATATATAATATATATTTTCTTAAAATTCCGAGTCTAGTTCTGTGGTGGAGGCGGTGGGGGAGCTGGAGGCATCCCGAAGGGCGGCATGCCTGCCACCCCCATGCCCATCATGGTGACAAAGTTAGAAGGGTCCATGTAGTAGTTCCTCAAAAAGTTAAGCATGGAGTTACCATATGATCCAGCAATACCACTCTGAAGTATATGCCCACAAGAATTGAAAGCAAGGAAGGGACTTACACACCAGTGTCTATAGCAGCATTATTCTCAATAGCTAAAAGATGGAAATAATCCAAATTGTCCATCAGAAGATGAATGGATAAATATGATATATACATAAAATGAACTATTTGTTATTCAGCCTTAAAAAGTAATGTCAACATCACTCGGCATCAGGGAAATACAAATCAAAACCACAGTGAGATACTACCTCACACCAGTCATAATGGCTAAAATTAACAAGTCAGTCAAGGACAGATGTTGATGAGGAGAAAGGGGAACCTTCCTACACTGCTGGTGGGAATGCAAGCTGGTGCAGCCACTCTGGAAAACAGTATGGAGGTTCCTCAAAAAGTTGAAAATAGAGCTACCCTAGGACCCAGCAATTGCACTACTGGGTATTTACCCTAAAGATACAAATGTCATGATCCAAAGGGGCACGTGCACCTGAATGTTTATAGCAGCAATGTCTATGATAGCCAAACTATGGAAAAAACCTAGATGTGCATCAACAGATGAATGGATAAAGAAGATGTGGTATATATATACAATGGAATACTATGCAGCCATGAAGAGAAATGAAATCTTGCCATTTGCAATGATGTGGATGGAACCAGAGGGTATTCTGCTAAGTGAAATAAGTCAGTCAGAGAAAGACAATTATCACATGATCTCTCTGATATGAAGAATTTGAGAGGCAGGGTGGGGGTGGGGTGGAGAAATGAAACAAGATGGGATCGGGAGGGAGACAGACCATAAGAGACTTAATTTCAGGAAACAAACTGAGGGTTGTTGGGGCGGGGTAGGGATAGGGTGGCTGGGTTATGGACATTGGGGAGGGTATGTGCTATGGTGAGTACTGTGAAATGTGTAAGCCTGATGATTCACAGACTATATACCCCTGGGGCATATAATACATTATATGTTTAAAAAAAATAAAGGAATGAAATTCTGACATGTGTTACAACATTGAATACATTTTGCTAAGTGAAATAAGTCAGACACAAAAGGACAAATATTGTGTGATTCCACTTAAATAAGGTACTTAGAATAAGCAAATTCACAGAGACAGAAGGTAAAGTGAGGTTACGAGGGACTTCATGGAGAGGAGAATGGAGAGTTATTCTTTAATGTTTCTGTTTGGGGTGATGAAAAATTCTGGACATGGGTAATGATGATTGCTCAGCATTGTGAATGTAGTTCTACTACTGAATTATACACTTAAAATGGTTAAGATGTTTAAATTTCATGTGTATTTTCCACAATAAGAAGCACTAAAAAAAAGTTACACATTTATGTCTCGAGCCAGCAATTTTGCTTATACTAGACCTCATGGAAAGACTTGCATGTGTGCACAGAGATCTGTATCAAATGACAGGAGTGTTAGAGGCTTGCTATAATGAAAAATGAGACATTAATAAAATAGCTATTGATAAAAGAATAGAATAATAAAGTAATAGTATGTAGGTGAAAAAGAATGAACACACCACCAACTACTGGTGAGGATGTGGGGCAATAGGAATTCTTATTCATTGTTCTTGGGAATGCAAAATGGTACAGCCACTTTGGAGGACAGTTGGCAGCTACTTATAAAACTGAACAGACTCTTATGATCCAACAGTTGCAGTCTTTGAGATTAGTCCAAATGAGTGGAAAACTTATGTGCATGTCAATGTTTATAGTAGCTTTATTCGTAATTGCCTAAATTCGAAAGTGACCAATATGTCATTCAGTAGGTAAATGCATAAATAAGCTACGGTACATTCAGACAATGGACTATTATTCAGTGATTTAAAGAAATGAGGTATCAAGCCATGAAAAGACATGGAGGAGCATAAATGCACATTACTAAATGAAAGAAGCCTGTCTAAAAAGATTACATAATGTGTGAATCCAGCTGTGTGACATTCTGGAAAGACAAAACTATATAGACATGAAAAACTATATAGATATGAAAACTATATAGACATGAAAAGGATCACTGGTTGGCAGGAGGCATGGATAAACAGAGCACAGAAGACGTTAAGGGCAGTGAAAATACTCTGTATGATACCATACCAGTAAATACATATCATTATGCATTTGTCACAACCATAGAATGTACAACACAAAAAGTGAACCTTAATGTATATGGACTTTGGGTGATAATGATGTGTCAGTGTAAGTTCAGTGGGCCACTTTGGGGGTGTTGAAAATGGGAGGTTTCATTTGAAAATGAATCTGGTACTTGTGTCTGTGGGGGCAGGGGTTACTTGGAAACTCTCTCTGCTTTCCATCCTATCTTGCTATGAACCTAAAAGTGCTCTGATAACTATTAAAAAAAATATTAGGGGGACCAGAGTAGTTCAGTTGGTTAAGCATCTGACTCTGGATTTCAGCTCAGGTCATGATTTCAGGGTGGAGGGATTGGGCCCAGAGTCGGGATCTGCACTCAGTAGGTGGTCTGTTTGAGATTCTCTCTCCCTCCTCTGCCGCCCCCCCCCCCCACTCATGCGCACACGCTCTCTCTCTAAAATAAATCTTTTTTAAAAAATTAAGTAGGGGTGCCTGGGTGGTCAGTTAGTTAAGTGTCTGACTTTGGCAGGAGTCTTGATCTTGGAGGTCCTGGGATGGAGACCCGCATTGGGCTTTGCGCTCAGCAGGGGTTCTGCTTGTCCCTCTGTCCCGCCCCCTCCACCCATCTCATGCTGTGCTCTCACTCTCTCAAATAAATAAATAAATAAAATCTTTAAAACTTAAATAGACGTATGTATGTATGTTGATGTGGAAGTTTAAATAAAAATAACAAGTTACAGAACATAACAAAGGATAAACCTGTATGTGTTTGAGATATTCTTTATATTGATCTGTATCTGAAAATAAAGCAAAGGAATGGGACAAGAAGGATGCCCATTAGACTTTACAGGGGTCACCTGTGGAGAGGGGATTCTGGGGATGGTGCAGAACTGGGGAGCAAAAAGACACTTTGTTTAAATGTTTCCGTACTGTTTGAGTCTTTTAAAATAAAAATGTACTCATTTCTTGAGAATACATTCAAATGTTGCTTATAATGGGAAAATAAATTTTTAAATAATAGTAACATATGCTTATTATATAGAATGTTTAAAATTATGTTCCACAATACAGAGGTAATCATTTTTAAAATTTTGTGCATTTTTTTGCAGTTTTTTCTGTCATAGACTCTCAAATGTATTGACAGTTTTGTTTCCAGCTTTTTAAAAACTCTCTTCTGAGAGGTAATAAAAAAAAAAAACTCTATTCTGTATTTCAGTGTCATTAAAAATTCTTCAAAAACATTTCCTTTGGCTACATAATTGTGACACATTCATACCATGAAATATTGATTTAACATTTCTCTGTTGTTAAGGCAATTACATGACTCCCATCTTTATATATAAATGTCTTTGCACTGTTCATAATTTCGTTATGACTGATACCTAAATGAAATACCGGCTTAAAAAGTAAATTTTAAAGTTGTAGCTACTCTAACAAGATTTTTTTTAAATATATAAAATATTAAAATAAATGATACTGCTCCTCTTTTTTAAGGAGCAATGAAACATAGAACTTATTTTTCTCTAACATACTGTATGTGAATTTTGACAAAGCGGTAGACTCAGCTGGTTTTTCTTGCTGTTATCTCTTTTCCACATTCCCTGTTGCCTGACATTCTTTCCCACCTATGAGAACTTCTCTATTCCTTCTGTAATGCTTTGACATTTTTTTATTTCTTAAAAGGAGCAAATGAGAATTCCAATGTAGCCAGCTTGAATCAGTCTTTCTGTTCTTCTTATGAATAGGCTGTTCCTTCAGGCAATGAATTAGCCCTTTAGAAAACATTGGCATTATGTTTCTTAACCCTGAGAGTCTGTAGTGTCTGTATAGGTGGTCTGGAATGCATTGAAGAGAGGCATTGTATCAGATCCTCAAATCTAAAGATGAAATCCTCTTCTCACTAATTATGTCGTTTTTGTTGTTGCTATTGTTTGTTCTGAATCCCTGGATTTTACAAAGTTATTTAGTGAAGGTTGGAAATGGATTTGGTATAGTATATAGTTGGCTCTTGTTTTATTTATGGAAATGTATATAGAGTGTTTTTCAAAGGAATTTTATGGTGAATACCTTTCTGGAATTTAGAGTATCACTCATTTTTTTTTTGTAAATGCAGACTTTTTTATTTCTTTTAGTGGCATAATAAGATATTTTGTTTCTAGTTCAGGCTACAGTACTTAGCAGTAATTCATTTTTGCTGATGAACTAGATAATGTCCTCCCATATATTAATTTGTAACAAAACAGGTTTTTGTTAAGGTCAGTAGTTCTCAAAAGCATGGTGCCTGCGAATGCGAAGCATTAGCATCAATCATCTGGGAGCACGTAAGAATACAGATTACTAGGTTCTACTTCAGACCTACTATTTAGAAACTGGAGGTGTAGCCCAGCAACATGTGTTTTAACAAGCCGTTCAGGTGATTCTGATATATGCTAAAGTTTGAGGACTGGTCTAGATAATATCTACAGGGTGGTTACAGATCTCAGCGCTTATCCCTTGGAAGCCTGGGTTTGGTTGAATTCCAGGGTATGTGTTAAGAACTCTAGTGGTATTGTTTCTAAGAACTGTGTAGATGAAAAGCTATTAGCCAGGGCTGCCTTGCAAGAGTGGTTTCACTGTTTCCGGTAACTGAGATTTTAAGAACAGAGCACCAAGAATCCTTCACTATGGAGCTGAACCAAGTTTCTTCAGTACTTAGGAGAGTTAGCAGAAGCTTGATCACATCATTTAAGTTGGGCCTTAATCTATTATTGACATACTTAAAATGATAAATCATGAAATCACATTTAAAGCAGATATTATTTTCAGAGTTAAGGAATTATTGAATTAGCTCTTTCAAATATTTTTGAGTTATAAATAATTATAAGCAGACATACAGTACCTGGAAGACACTTCATTAATATAACTAAGATATAGATCTGTTAATTATTGGCTTATTTTTGTAATTATTACTGACTAAGCCACTCAGGCACCCTTATTTTTGTAATTATTAACTTGGATAACATCTTGGATACTTGGATAACATACTTGGATAACATCTACCTATCAGGATATTTAAGAACATTTTTAATGGAAATATGTTATGCTAATAGGTTTATGTATTTTTCACTGGACAATTCTCTACTCCTGAATTTAAATGTCACGTGAATTTATTAATTATTTCAGATGAGTCCTGCATGATGGAATATTAACTTTTTTTTTTTTTTAAGATTTTTTATTTATTTATTTGACAGAAACACAGTGAGAGAGGGAACACAAGCAGAAGGAATGGTAGCGGGAGAAGCAGGCTTCCTGCTGAGCAGGGAGCCCGATGCGGGGCTCTATCCCAGAACTCTGGGCCAAAGGCAGACACTTAACGACTGAGCCACCCAGGCGCCCCGGAATATTAACTTTTTAAATATGGTGTTATTTTATAAATGGGAACTGTTGTTTTAAAGAACCAGATCTCCGGGGCGCCTGGGTGGCTCAGTCGTTAAGCGTCTGCCTACGGCCCAGGTCAGATCCCAGGGGTCTGGGATCGAGCCCCGCATCGGGCTCTCTGCTCGGCAGGAAGCCTGCTTCTCCCGCTACCAATCCCTCTGCTTGTGTTCCCTCTCTCGCTGTGTTTCTCTCTGTCAAATAAATAAAATCTTTAAAAAAAAAAAAAAA
>CM053604.1:110012088-110052084 GCA_028646535.1 Procyon lotor | reverse complement strand
TTTTTTTTTTTTTTTAATAGGGAGGTAATTACCCTCAGAAGAGGTATTACTGGTTTGGTGGTGGTGTCTTCTTGGCATCACAGATGGAATTTGTTTATGCTATGGATTAGAATCTGTGTCTAGAGAATGATTAAAGGAAAGCTGACAATGTTTCCTCTATGCATATTGAGAAATGGAAGATTTCCTAAAGCCAGAGTAAAGCTACTTACTTTTTGAAGATACTGTTTGTGATTTTTTAATCTGTGACACATAGTATTTACTCTATACGTATAACTAGGTCATACTGTAAAAAGTCAGCTTCTTATAATCAGCTTAGAGAAATCATTCATCCAATTATTAATTATTTTCTAAATGTTTGTAACTTAAGAGTGAGGGAAGAGTAAAATATATTTTAAGGAGGCTCTTACCCAATCATATGAGTCTGAAATTTCCAACTAGCAAAAGATGTGGTGGAGAATTTAATATTGGGACTATCCTGTGATTATTTATTTAGTCATGGGCCCAGGTGCGATTAATAAAATCAAGAAGAAGGGGAAGCGATGTTCTGAAATTAATCAGTCCTTTTTGGTGTGGGCTCAGCTGTATGCTAATGGATATTCTATATTTACGGTCTCTTTATGCTGGTTTTATTTGATCCATTTCCACATGGATCAACTTACTACTTTTTAGGCTTAGTACAATACTTGAGCTGATCACTTTTTTTTTTTTTTAAGATTTATTTATTTTATTTGACAGATAGAGATCACAAGTAGGCAGAAAGGCAGGCAGAGAGAGAGGGGGAAGCAGGCTCCCCACTGAGCAGAGAGCCCGACGTGGGGCTCCATCCCAGGACCCTGGGATCACGACCTGAGCTGAAGGCAGAGGCTTTAACCCACTGAGCCACCCAGGCGCCCCATGATCACTTTTAAAGTATGTAAAACATGCCTAAAATCAGCAACAGGCTCATAGATTTTTTTTCTTCTTTAAGAATTTAGTATATCAAGTATGTAATTCCTCATTATGTACCTGATTTAAGAATAAACAGTAATGCATTATTTTTAACTCTATGTTAGTGAAACAGGCCATAATACTACAAGTCTATAAGAAGCACTCTAAGGTGTTTTCAAAAGACTTAGAAGTGAAATGAAATTTGAAGAAAGAATTTATATAAAACATTTTTTTGAATTTTCAAATTCAGTTTCTAACTAAATAATATGCTTCAAGTTACTTGGCATGGAATTGGAGGACCTGATAAATAAAGCTTGCAGAAAAGATTGACAGCGTATTATTCACTTTTCTGATTGGATAAGAGGAAATATTTTTGAACTTTTTTTGTTTTCATTCTGCCCTACTGATTCATGGTACTTGGTTTTCTTCAAATTAGAGAAGTTAGTTCCCATTGTAGTCTTGACTTTTTTGTTACACTGACTTGGGCTAAAAACAAATCTCATTTGACTTCTTGACTCATAAACATCATGTTCAGTAACTTTATCTTAGAAAGCCATTTTATTTTAATTTTCCAGTTATCTGAGGGAAACCAAAAGTACACACATCTACAGAAAAGCATTGAAAAAGCTAAAATTGGCCGACATGAAACGGTAAGTATATCTGTAGATTCTTCAGTAGTGTCAATTCTAAATGGAAGAGTAAGAATTTAGAGCTTCCTGTGAGGAGTGTACCATTCCTACCAGAAGAGAGTTGAGTACAGCAAAGGATATGAACATTGGACCTGATAGGATTCACTAATTGTAAATCTAGGTTTATTTTTTATTATCGTATTATATTGTATATGGCAGCATAGCACAGAAGCATAAACCCTAAAGTCAGAGAGCCTGGGTTTGAAAGTCTCCTAAATTCTCTGATCTCAGTTATCCCAGCTGTAAAATAGGGGATAAAATCTATCTCATTAGGTTGTTGTGTGGATTAAACTAGTTAATATTTGCAAAGCACCCAGGAGAGTCCCGGCACAAGGTAAGCCCTTTATAAATGTTTATATAAAATTTTAAGAGTAATGTTTTTTAAGTCTTGTCACAGAACAAATTGAAAACTACCTATATACTATCCTTGGGCTTTGTAACATTTCTAAATTATTTAAGTGAACAATGACATTATTTTATTTCAAAAAGTGTAATGTTCTCTGAGGTATTATGTTAGGGATTTTTAAAAATCACTTTACTTTGGTGAGTTCCTTATTCTTTATATGGCAATTACCTAAATCTATGCATTTCATTGGTGCATTTTACTTTCTAGTTTCATCATTATCTCCAGTATGGATTTATGACTTGAAAAAATATTGAAGATCTACATACACCACTAAGCATTCCATCTAGGCCTCTGTTTGTACCACTTAATTGTGAAAGAGACTCAGAAACAGTCACATTGTAGAAAAGAATACACCACAGGCTTACCATGGCTTTTCAAAATTATTTCACATACCTTCTTTTATGTGAACAGTTAGCAGTTACAGAAAGGAATTGGAGAATGGTAATTTTTGAAGAATATTCAAGGGAACATAAGTTCTGGGCATAACCTGAAGCTGTTATCTTTCTTTAATTGACAGTAGCAATTACCTTTTATTTGATCCTTTTTTTCTTCCTTAATGTTGGCAATAAATTGTAGATGCACCTTCAATTAATATGCATGCCCAAAAGTTGTGTGTTCAGTGGTACCCAGTCCCCTGGCTCCACTGCAGCGGGGAAAAATCCTTATGGGTGCTGCAGCACTCAGAGGAGTATAGCAGTTCAGAAAGGCTCCTGAGAAAGGTGAACTCTTGTGTTCATCCTGAGCACACCATCAGGATTTTTTGAAAACAACGGACCGCCATTTACTAGCCATTATTCATGGTCGTGATGGTGCTGCTGACGATGAAGAAGAAGAAGAAAGAGCTAATATACATAATCTGCTTACTGTGAGCCAGGCAAGTATATCCCAGTGCATTTTATATTCATTGACTCCTGCCAACAGTGTGAGGAGGTAGCCACTATTACTAGCTCCGTTTTAAATCTGAGTAAAGGCACAAAAAAAAGTAATGTGGCACAGATCTCAGTGCCAGTAACAGTTTGAGATGTCTCCCAGTTCAGGGTGTCTGGAGAGTTATCATTGCATTCACAAGATTCTTCACCATGTTGCTACTTTTCTCAATTTTCATGGTGGAGCATGTATAATTTGGGTGTGGATGGCAAGTAATAACCATCTTATATTGTAGTTATTTTTAAATCTCTTCTGAGTTGTGCTAATACATTATACACTGTAATCATGTGTGGCTGTTTACATTTAAATTAAAAATAAATGCAATTAAATTCAGTTTTTCAGTAGCCATGTATCATATACTCAGGAGGCCCATGCGGCTAATGTTTCTTGCATTGGAGAGCACAGATCTAGAACATTTCTGTCACTGTAGAGTTCTGTTGGACTTTGCTGCTTCAGTCCATCCTATTCTGTGTGTGCATTCCCTTGTACGAATGCTAGCAAAGGAGCCTTTCTTCACTTTGGAACAAAAGAGAACAGTTCAAGGCAAAAGTCAAAAAATACAAGTACCAAAATATAAGCTAGCAAGGAACCTTAAATAAGTCCCATCAAGGCAGCTTGAACTCTACTTGGTTTTGCTTCAGGCTTATCCTATAAGTCGTACTGTACCATAACCATTCACACATTTAAATTGAAAACTATGGCACTGTGACTTCCACCTGTTAGTGAGAATTATGGCTAGAAATTTCAAATGGTGTTTATTGGATCCTGTCGTTTTAAAAGCTTTACTGTGGTTTACCTTTAAAGGAAAGTGATAGGAAGAGACAAGCAATAATTTCTTATTTCTGATATATTTAAATATTTTCAAAGGCTAATCATCCTTCAAGGTTGAAAAATTGTCTATCACACTTTTTTTTTTTTTTTGTCTATCACACTTTTAAGAAAAATTACATAATGATGATGTTGCCATAAAATATTGTATATATTGACGCAATCTTATGAAACTACCCAAGAGGCAGCATCTTTTCCAAACATTTGTTAATCAGTGATTTGATAATCATCTATTTATGAGCAGTCCATTCTACATATTAATTCCCATTCGACTAGTCAAAATATATGAAAGGTGCTTGAGATTTCAGAGGAAAATGAGAGTTGAATTTGTTCCTATCCTGTGAATATAGGTATGTGTAGATATATAATACTGTCCAAAAGCCTAGTGTACATTAATTATGAGAAATAAAGTGAAAATGTTTATAAAATGTATAACCTTTTAACATATGGCATTTTGCTTGTCTTAGTTGTACATAAAACTATTTTGAATGCAGGAAGAGCGAACCATGCTAGCAAAAGAGCTTTCTTCACTTCGAGACCAAAGGGAACAGCTAAAGGCAGAAGTAGAAAAATATAAAGAATGTGACCCACAAGTTGTGGAAGAAATACGTAAGTTTATATCACACTCGGAAGGTTTTTAAAAATTTTTTTTAGTCTTTAGAGGGGAAGAGCAGAGAAAGAGGGTCTCAAGCAGTCTCCATGCCCAGTGCAGAGCCAGTCACAGGGCTCAGTCTCACAACCCTGAGATCATGACCTCAGCCAAGACCAAGAGCCGGATGCCAAACTGAGAGCTACCCAGGTGCTCCCCACCCCTCTTTTTTGTTTTTGAGAGAGCACACATGAGGGGAGGAGCAGAGAGAATCTCACACCTTGGAAATTTTTAACTTTGTCAGTGAAAGAGACTTTATTCTTCTAGTTACCTGGTAACCATTCTCTTTGTATATGAGAAAATCAAGCCATTAATAGTATTGATATTGCATTAGTATTTCCATTAAAGAGTCTTAAAGCATTGAATAGTGATAATTTTAAAATTTTAAGCATTTTAAGAAGGAAGGTAGATAGGGTAGAAGGATAAAGACAAAAACTATAAGTTTAGGAAACTGAGGAGTCAGACGAGTTCAGTTGCCTCCAAGTACATTGACTCGAGAACGGAACCCACCATTATCTTCTAGGCAAGATAACACCAAAAATATGATTTTGCAAGTTACAGAAAATCAGTCTGTGCATTGACTTCTTTTTTAAATATACCAATAATGTTTTCCTCTATTTTAAAACCAATCTCCAAAGCTTTATTTTGAATAATTTTTATTTATGTAAAGATAGAAATTGAATAAGAAAGTGGAAGAGTATAAGGATACTGCGTGTAATTGCTTAGGAAAATATGTATAACTTTCATCACATTCTTCTGTCTTAGCCTGTCTTTTCATTTAGGGAACTCTACCTAGTGAAGTGTTTATAAAAGAAAAACTAATAGTATGTGATTGAAGGCTTTGAGAGAAATAAAAAATATTTGGTACTTTAAAATTAGCTTGAGAATAATTTGATTACAGTTAAGTTGGCCCTGATGGTCGTCTTTGCAATTAAAAAATATTAAAGCAAAAAAAAATATTAAAGCAGTTCGTGTTATCTAAAGTTAAACTCAATTTTAGAGACAGGTCGCTTTGCACATCTCCAGGAGGCATTAATCATGTACATGAAGTCCACAGTCTAGAAGACAGTATGTATTGGCCCTGGTTCAGCCAGGGTGACTTTCAAAGCAAGTTGGAGGCAGAGAATCTCTCCATCTCTGAGCCAGTCATTTTCTGTAAGTCAGGTATTTAGTATTTAAAGAGACACGTTAGCTCTTTCATGCTGCCCACAGATTAATTCATTTATCATCATCCTGCAGAATAAAGTGCTAACCAAATCTGTACAAAATTAACCAAAATTAATCGGTCTTGAAGTTTTAACTAATATCAAATGACCCTCCATGAACACAAGCACCTCAGAGCAGCAAGAGACAAGGTGGGAGGTTACTATGAGAAAGCTAAGCCTGCTCATGAATCATTTTTAAAAGGAAATGTCTACTGCTTGTTAAAGAGGACATCAGCTATGTCATGAAAGAACACTTTGAGAACAGTTTTCTTCCCCAGACTTAATGCCTTCAGATAATTTAGTTTCAGGTTCAACATGGCTGTGTCCTCTAGCAGTTCATCATGAAAATTGTTTTCACAGATCAAATCTGATCCTTTGTGTATTACTCTAACTTGGTTCTGCCTTCTTTCATGATTTCAGTTTTGTGTAGTTAGGGGACTTTTTCCTTGCTGATACTAATTCTTTGCTTACTCAATTTCATTCTCTTTTCTTTCAAGGATTTACAACTCACAGCCATACTCAGTCAAGGCTTCTGCTTTTCTACTTTGTAGCCCCCATGATATTGCCATTGCTCTTTCCCTGGGCACATGACCCTGACTGACATCACCTCTCCTTGTGACCTCCTATTTTTACAGTCCTTTTCATAACTTCGATTACTTCTGACCACGGAGGAATCACTAAAACTTACTTAGTGTTACAAAACTCCTCTGACCTGTCCCGATGGTGATCCTCAGCCAGTGGGTCATCTTGAGGTGCAGGAAATCCACAAAGGTAGAGAACTGTGACAGACTGATTCACGAAGAGGGAAGAAATTTATTTCAGGCATGTGATTTCAGATGTTGCCATTCCTTGTATCTCTGAATCAAGCAGCAATTTTGGTAGTTCCCTCACCTCTTAGAAAGGTGATGAAACTTGATGGAAGAAGTTTCAGAGTATATAAAGGATGATGAAGTTTGTGGAGAGTAGCCTAGCATAGTTGAGGAGGAAGTTCCAGCTGTAATTTATACTAGTTGCTTGACCTCTGTTCTCCATCTTAACCCTTGTGGTTGTTAATTTCTTTCTCAACCTAAGGAAAACATGTCAGTGTCTGTGGGTATTGGGCAGGCTATGAGCTCTAAGTCGGTGATAAGAAAATGTTTTCTGGATAACAGTAAGTTAAGAAACTTTATCAGTCTTCATCAATATCAGACCTTGGTTATCTTTTTCTTTTTCATTTTATAGTCGTATAAGATGGATCTGTATTTGGATCCTGTAGAATTTTGTAATAATGAATTCATGTGTATTAATTTTTGACATTTTTACATTGTGCATTTCTGATCTTTATAGGGGATGAGAGAATAGGGGGTCTTTCCTTCCTGGCTTTGTTTTATTTTTATTTCACTCCATTGAAAATATTATCTATCTTAATAAAATACATTAATTATAGAGAATTTCAGCTTATTTAATAGACAGAAGTTATGTAAGATAATTCTGTTATTCCCTAAATATATTTTAGATGTGAAGGTAGAATATTTTTTTCTGTTGAAAGCTACCAAACTATAATCAGAGGAAAAAAAGAAATCTTACCGAAACCTGTACACCTGTAAAAAAGAATTTTAGACTAACTTCAGTTCATACTTTTAGAGAGAAATGTCCATTTCCTCTGTTTTAAAATTCAGAACAGCTAACAAATAAAATTTTGTTTAAATGTGACACTTCTACTTCCAGGCAAGATAGAGTAGTAATAGATGGGATTTATCTGCCCACCTGAAAAACAACACGTAAAGTATATGAGATAGGTTTTTAAAGTACATGATATCAGACAATAAAAGACAATGATTCTTAGAGAAAGGAAACAGATAAAGTAAGTCTTAAAATTGTGTCAGCTTGTTTTATTGCATTTCTAGGTTGTGGCACAAGAAAGGAGAACCTAGGCAGAGCCCTGCAGATGGTATCAAGAATCAGGGAGACCAGTGTAGCTAGGGTTCACGGGACGGCATACTAGAGAGAATTTACACAGAAAGAGATCCCTGGGTACCCTCAGAGGGTTCCCCTCAACTATGCGGTGAATGCAGGTGAAATAACTACCTAAAGCAGGGGAAAAAACAATTTCAGAGAATTAGAGGGAACAAGTACCTGGTACTCACACAGGACCAAGAATAATGCTTATTTTCACCAGACAGTTTGGAAAAATTTATAATTCAAAGGCATTAGGTGGAGCACTCAAGAACATCTTGCCTCTGTTAGCAAGCACTAATTAGCCCTAGACTAAGCTTTATTCTCCATTCATCTCATAAACCACAATAGCCAAGTCTTGAAAACATCCAACTATTGCAAAGTAACTTAAATGCATCCCAGAACAAAACTAAAGAATACTCTTAGGAATACAAACATACCCAGCACCCAACAAAATAAAATTCATAATGTCTAGAATATAATGAAAGATTGCCAGGCATGCAAAGAAGTAGGAAAATATGTTCCTTTTTTTTTAATCTAAGTTATTATGTTTATAGAATTTTTTTTTCAGTGTTACAAGATTTATTGTTTACGCACCATACCCAGTGCTCCATGCAATACATGCCCTCCTCAATACCCACCACCAGGCTCGCCCAAACCCCCACCACCTCCCCTCCAAAACCCTCAGTTTGTTGCTTAGAGTCCACAGTCTCTCATGGTTCATCTCCCCCTCCGATTTCCCCCAATTCCCCCTTCCCTTCCTTCTCACAATGCCCTCCATCTTTTTCTTTATGCTCAGCATGTAAGTGAGACCATAAGATAATTGGCTCTCTCCGCTTGACTTATTTCACTCCACATAATCTCTTCCAGTCCCATCCACGTTGATACAAAATTGGATATTCGTCCTTTCTAATGGAGGCGTAATATTCCATTGTATATATGTACCATATCTTCTTTATCCATTTGTTGAAGGGCATCTTCAGGAAGATGTGTTCCTTAATGAAAAGAATAATTCTTCAAACAAAACTGACCCAGAACTCACACAGATAGTACAATTAGATGACAACATTAAAAGCTATTATAAATGTATCATATCGGGGCACTTGGGTGGCCTAGTCAGTTGGGCGTCTGATTCTTGGTTTTGGCTTAGGTAGTGATCTCACCGGTTGTGAGATGGAGCCCTTCATCAGGGCTCTGTGCTCAGTGGGTAGTCTACTTGGGGAGTCTCTCTCTCTGCCCTTTCCCTCTCTCCCTGCTCGCATTCTTTCTCTCTCTCTCAAATAGATGAGTAAGTCTTTAAAAAAATATGTATGTTCAAAAAGTTAAGTAGAAACATGGAAGTTATAAAAAAGATTCATATTAAACTTCTGGAGTTGAGCCCTACAATGTCTGAAATGAAAAATACCCTGGATTGGATTTGATAGCAGATTAAACTTTGCAGGAGAAAGGATTAGTGTATTTGAAGACATAGCAGTAGAAACTATCAAAAATGAAACTAGAGAGGAAAAATAAAATTTTTAAACAAAAATAGCATCCATGACATGTAGGACAACTTCAAGTGACCTAATATATTTGTCATCAAAGTCCCAAAAAGAGTGTATGCTGGGGTGAAGGGTGTGTGTGTGTGTGTGTGTGTCTGTGTCTCTCTCTCTCTGTGGGAGTGTGTATGTGTGCATGTGTCCAGGCCTAAAAAATATCTGAAGAAATAACTATCAGAAGAAATAAAGGCTATTCTTTTTTAAATTTGACGTAAACTGTAAACCCACAGATTCAAGAAATTTAAATATTTAAGTAGTAAATGGCAATGATCTCCTTATTACTAAATCTAGAGAATTTTTTAAGATTTTAACCTCTATTCCCCCAAATGAGATTATTTCCTTTTCCCAAAAAATTATTGTTTTTAAAACATGCTTTTTTTTTTTAAGATATTTTATTTATTTCACAGCGAGAAACACAGCGAGAGAGGGAACACAAGCAGAGGGAATGGTAGCGGGAGAAGCAGGCTTCCTGCCGAGCAGGGAGCCCGATGCGGGGCTCGATCCCAGGACCCTGGGACCATGACCTGAGCCGAAGGCAGACGCTTAACTACTGAGCCACCCAGGCGCCCCTAAAACATACTTTTTGATAATGAAAGGTTTCATAGGATTTTGGCTGTCATGTTCTTGCAGAACAGATTACAGTGGATTAAAGGATTATGAGTTTCACAAATTGATTTTAACAAGATTTGGTTCTTAATAGTGTGGCTATAGCACCCATGTTACAATAATCAGGCTAATCTCTAAGTCTGTCATGGTTTATTTTGAAACCGTTTTTCTGCAGTTAAGAGCTATAACATTTATATTCATGTAGATATAGCTATGTATAATCTTTTACTTATTTCTCATTAATTCTTGCAGGAAATATTTGTATTTCATCATACTAGTTGACTTATTGATATCTACATTAAATAAGTTTTAGCAAGATTGGTTGCAAATATCTAGAAATGAGAAGTCAAAGCAATAATATGTAAAAAATAAAATTTAATTTTAGCTACTCTGACCATTATTTAACTGAGAACAATAAGTTGTAGTAAAAATTGAATTCCTGCAAAAATACTTGAAAGTAAATCTTAGAAGTACTTAAGAAGTTTTCTTAGAAATGCCAGGATGACAGTGAAAATGTTGGAATAAAGACCTCTGAAAATTTATCCTTCCATGGAAAGCTGGCAAAAATTGTCACAACTTTTTCAGAATTCTAGAAATTCATCAATGATTTGCCTATTCAAGAAAAAAATGGCTGAATCTCAGCAAGAATAATAAGCTTTATGGTGTTTTAACTTGTCCTATTGTCATCCCCTACTCCTCTAGCTCAGCACTAACCTTAAAAAATAACAGCCGTGCATTCCAGGTATCAGAGGGAACAAAAATTAGTTGGAGCTCTTTAAGACCCTCATTTCTCCCAAATTGTCACTATTTGACATCTTTGGTGGTTTTCTGAAAGCCACTATTAGGAAGGATTGTCTTTATTTGATCTGGCCTATAGTATGACTAATATGACTAGTGCTAACAGCCTCTTTTTGGGGAGCATTTGTCTAAAATAATTATAGGCAAGAGTTTTAACTTCACAGGTATTTTAGCTGGCTTAACGGTTAAGCCAAACAGTAGACTAATCAAAGAGCTTAAAAGTAGAGGCTGAGAGAGATGTTCATAGGTGCCTTGAAAAGCAACATGTTTTTGAAATATAGAAGGCCATATGCATACATAGGGCTGTACACATTCTCAGGAAAGTCCTGGAAAGTTCTTAAGCTCTCACGTCTAGCAGACTGTAGCACTGTGCATGTAAGAAGTGAAGGCCAAGGCAGAGTTGTAAATTGCCTAGCTGAGTGTTGAAACCTGCCCCAACACACCCACGGGGCCTCTCAGCAAACACTTTGAGTTTTAGTTCAGGTGTTCAAGGAAACCTTTATTTAATTATTTATTAGCTGCCTGGTAAGTGAACTAGAGACTTTAGTGGCCACACATAACAAAGAATACAGACTTTACAGAATTAGTTTGGAGAAATCACTGAACAAATAATAATAACAAGTACCAAAACAACAACCCTGGAAAATGGGGGAGAAGTATCTGATTTCCAGAGTTGCCACATTATATTATTTAAAATGTCTGACTTTCAACAAAAAAATTGCAAGATGTACAAAGAAAATATAGTTCATGCATAGTGCATGATGTTGGACCTGCTAGACCAAGAATTTCAGTCAGCTATTTTAAATATGTTAAAAGAGCTAAAGAAAAACATGTCTAGGGGCACCTGAGTGGCTCAGTGGGTTAATGACCTTCAGCTCAGGTCATGATCTCAGGGTCCTGGGATCCAGCCCTGCATCGGGCTCTCTGCTCAGCAGGGAGCCTGCTTCCCCTTCTCTCTGCCTGCCTCTCTGCCTACTTGTGATCTCTCTCCCTCTGTCAAATAAATAAATAAAATCTTTTAAAAAATTTTAAAAAGAAAAAAGAAAAACATGTCTAAAGAACTGAAGGAAAGTCTGAGAATGAAAACTCACCAAGTAGAAAATATCAGCAAAAATACAGAAATTATTGGAAAAGAACCAAATGAAATGCTGGAGTTGAAAACCATAACTGAAATGAAAATTTCACTTGGGATTAATAGGCAATTTGAGCAGGCAAAGGAAAGAATTAGTAACTTGGAGATTGTTCAATAGAAGTAATTGAATCTGAGGAACAGAAAGAAAAAGCATGAAGAAATAAATATCGAGATATTTGTCTCGAGAGACTTGTGGCACAGCATCAAGAGTGCCAACATATACACAAATGAAGTCCCAGAAGATAGATAGATAGATAGATAGATAGATAGATAGATAGATAGATAGATAAAGAGCTGAACCCTTCTCAAATTTGATAAAAAAGCAATCTACACATCTAAAAAACTTAAACCCCAATTTAGGACAGTCTCAAAGAGATCCACATACAGGCTCATCATAATCAACTTATCAAAAGATAAACAGAGACTCTAGAAAGCAGCAAGGAGGTGATTCGTATAGAAGGAATTTTCAATCAGATTAACAAGTTGTTTCTTCTTTGAAGCCATAGAGACCAAAGACATTGGGATGGCATATTCAAAGTGAAGGGGGAAAATAACTGTTCACCAAGAATTCTATATCCAGAAATACTTTCCTTCAAAAGAGAAGGCCAAAGAAAGATATTCCCAGGTAAACAACAACCGGGAGAGTTTGTCACTAGCAGACCTGCCTAAAAAAATATGGGAGTCTTTCTCATTGAAGTAAAAGGATGCTAGACCGTAACATGAAAAAATAAAGCATACTGGTAAAGTCTGCTTCATAGGCGAACATAAAAGACAATATATATGTATTTTTGTTTGTATCTCCTTATGGTTCTCCTATTTGATTTAAAATATAGCTGCATAAAACAATGATAAGCCGTTTTATTGGACACACAATATGTAAAATGTAATTTGTGACAATAACAACATGATTATCTCATTAGACAAAAAATATTTGACAAAATCCAACTCCCATTCGTGATAAAAACACTCAACAAACTAGGAAAAGAAGTGAACTTCCTCAATTTTTAAAAGGGCATCTATAATAAATCTAAGACTAACATTATATTGAGTGGTAAAAGGCTATATGCTTTCCGCAAGGCTGACCTCCCTTACCACTTCTATTCAACATTGTACTGGAAGTTCAAGCAAGGGCAATTAGGCAAAAAAGAGAACTAAAAGGCATCCATGTTGAATAGTAAGTGAGGTCAGCAGGTTGTAGGATACAAAAATCAATGTATAAAAATCATATGTATCTTATATACTAACAATAACCAATCTGAAAATGAAATTAAAAAATGAACAAAAATTAGTCAAGGAAGTGCAAAACATATGGAAAACTAAACATTGATTGAAACTAAAGACTTATAAACAGAAAGATATTTTGCGTTTATAAGAAAGACTTAAGATGTTACAGAAAGACTTAAAAGATTGTTAAAAGACTTAATATTGTTAAGATGAGTCTCTGTATCCTTGGATGAGGCAGCATTTTCTTGGTTACGACACCAAAAACTCAAACAACCAAAGGAAAAAACAGATCAATTTGACTTTGTCAAAATTAACACCTTTGGGGGGCTCCTGGGTGGCTCAGTCGTTAAGCGTCTGCCTTCGGCTCAGGTCATGATCCCAGAGTCCTGGGATCAAGCCCCGCATCGGGCTCCCTGCTCGGCGGGAGGCCTGCTTCTCCCGCTACCATTCCCTCTGCTTGTGTTCCCTCTCTCACTATGTTTCTCTCTGTCAAATAAATAAAATCTTAAAAAAAAAAAAGAAAAAAACATGTTTTGTCTATGAAAATTTACACCTTACCAAGGTGTAAATTTACCTTACCTTATCAAGAAAGTGAAAAGAAAACCCACAGAATAGGAGAAAATATTTGCAAATCTTGTATCTGACAAGTGTCCAATATCCAAAATGTGTATATTTTAAAAATTACAATGAACAAGTTTTAAAAACCCAATTTAAACATGGGCAAAGTATTAATTTTTCCAAGGAAAATATACAGATGGTCAATAAGCATAGGAAAAGATGCTCAACATCATTAATTATTAGGGAAACGCAAATCAAAACCAAAATGGGAGACTACTTCACAATGCGTAGAATGGCTATCATAAAAAGAATGGAAAATAATTGTTGGTGAGGATGTGGAGAAATTGGAACTCTTAGTTTGCTGGTAGTATTGTTAAAATGATATAGCTACTTTGGAAGACAACTTCATACAGTTACAATTTGAGCCAGCAATTCCACTCCTAGGTATATATATCCAAGAGAATTGAAAACATGTTCACACAAAAATTATTAAATTATTCATATTACCAATGAACTACCCAAATGTCTATCACCTGATGAATGACTAAACAAAATGTGGTATATCCATGCAATGGAATATTATTTGACAATAAAGAGGATTGAAGTATTGATACATGCTACAACATGGATGAACCTTGAAAACATGATGCTAAGTGAAAGAGGCTAGACACATATTATATTGTTTCATTTATATGAAATGTCCAGAATAGGGAAATTCGTTGAGATGGGAAGTAGATTAATGGTCTCCAGGGGCAGGGGGAGAGAATGTGGAGTAACTACTCATAGGTATGGGATTTTCTTTTGGGTAATGAGAATGTTCTGGAATTAGGTAGTGGTGATGGTTTTACAACACTGTTCTAATACCCACCGAATTATGCACTTTAATGTGATGAATTCTGTAGTATATAAATTATCTTTCAATAAATAAATGCCATCATAATAATATTTATGCTCAGTTGATCATGGCATTGTTAAGTGCTATGTAGATTAACTTGAGAGGCATAGACAGATACATTTAATAGCAAGATGTAGAATATAAATTTTTTTAAAGTCAGGTTCATTGTAATTTAATACATATACCCTAAAATTCTTATCATTAAATTTAAATTATTTTATCCTCTTTATGTTATAAATTATTTGAGAAACACATCTCACACTTACCTTTAAAGGAACAAGTACAGGGGCACCTGGGTGGCTCAGTGGGTTAAAGCCTCTGCCTTCGGCTCAGGTCATGATCTCAGAATCCTGGGATAGAGCCCCACATTGGGCGCTCTGCTCGACAGGGAGCCTGCTTCATTCTCTCTCTCTTCCTGCCTCTCTGCTTACTTGTGATCTCTTTCTCTCTGTCAAATAAATAAATAAAAATCTTTAAAAATTAATTAATTAAAGGAACAAGTACAATAATGGACATTTGGGAAAGGGAAATTGTTTACATTGACTATTCATGACTAATATAGTTGAAACTAAAATTTCTTTGGGAAGTTAAGCAGGATTGTTGGATATAATATGTCACTATTTGAGTTTTATACATAAACTCTTATTTGTATAACCTTTTGTTCACGTAAAAAAATCTATAAATGAATATGATTATTTATTTTTTTTTTTCAGGTCAAGCAAATAAAGTAGCCAAAGAAGCTGCTAACAGATGGACTGGTATGTATTATAATGGTACTGATAAGCTATAGTTAAGCTTTTCCACACTTACTATGATATGAAATGCAGAAGCTATTGTGCCTAGTTTTGTTCATGAAAAGACCTTTCCAGAAATGTATGTATTAAGGTTTTGGGTTTCTTTTTTTGAAAGATTTTGTCTGTTGGGGCACCTGGGAGGCTCAGTCATTAAGTATTTGCCTTCGGCTCAGGTCCTGATCCCAGGGTCCTGGGATCGAGCCCCGCATCAGGCTACCTTCTCAGAAGGAAGGAAGCCTGCTTCTCCCTCTCCCACTTCGCCCACTTGTATTCCCTCTCTCACTGTCTCTTCTCTCTGTCAAATAAATAAATAAAATCTTTAAAAAATTAAAAAATAAAGATTTTGTTAGTTTATTTTTGGAGACACTGCACACGTGCGAGCAGGGGAAGAGAAAGGAAGAGAGAGAATCTTGAGCAGACTCTGCACTAATCACTGAGCCTGATGAGGGCAAAATCCCATGATGCTGCGGTCATGACCTTAGCCAAAATGGAGTCATACGTTTAATTGACTGAGCCATTCAGGCATCCCTGTATTAACTTTTTATTAAAGCATTATATTAAATCATTTTAGTTACTTTAGTTTATTTTTTAAAAAAATCTTAACTGTGAGTCATTTTGTATGTAAAATACAATGTATTTTTGTAAAACCAATGACTGCTTGTAGTTTAACTTTTGTGTAATTTTTCCTAGATAAGTCACTTGAGCTAATACTTAAGCTTCATGATTTTAGTGCAAGGTAAAACTTTAGGAATTTCACGGAATCCTAAAGATTTGTCTTCTTGCTCATAATAACAATAGCTAATATTTGTTGATGGCTGGACTATAAGCCAGGCATCATAAAGAGTATCTGTGGTGCATTCTTATTTTACCTCTGCAACAATCTTGTGAGGTAAATAGGATTATCATCCCTAATTTTAGAGATGGAACTGAGGCCATCAGGAGTCCACGGCGACACATGGGCTAGTCAGTGAATAGGAATTAGAATCCAGCTTTTCTGATCCCAGAGTCTGAGCTCTTACCACACTACATGATACTGTCTTCTCTATATACCTGCTTTCATATAAATGTTTCATTAATTCATTTGTCAAAGGATATATCCTCTGGTCTACACTGGAGATGTTCTAAGAAGTGAGAATTAATAAGGTATTTTCCCCTGTGTCTTAAAGAGTAGAAGAAAGTTAATAAATAAGGATTGTTGCAATTAAATACAGGTAAGATCAGTATTGTTAAAACCTGTCTACAAATTACACTGATGTTTTTGTAGTATTCTAAAGTAATGGTGATTGAACTTTTACCATCCTGGTAAGTGTCTGTAATACCTTCACATGTGCTATTCATCATCATTCTGTTTCTCTGGGAGAGTATGGGTAGAGTTGTATTGACACAGAGATGCAGAAAATTTAAAGTGATGCCTTGAGTCAAAGGTGATTAGTCTGGGTGTACAAAGGTTTGAGCCAGGTTTCCTGACTCCATGTCCAGACTTCTGTATGTCACTCAACATTTATGAATCATGTGTCCTTGTTTATTTTAGAATTGAGTAGATTGATAAAATAATTATAATTGTCCTTTAGTTCCTATAAAGTTGCAGTGTTATTTATTATAAAGTAATACCTTTCATAAATAATGTAATGCTTTAGTAGTAAGAACAGAAGAGGGTAAAAATAGCAAGCTAACATTAAAGAAAAGAGAATGAGATGTGTGTCCATTAAGTATAATTAAATAATAAATAGTGATATTAATATAAAATTTGAGAAATGCAAAATTTTGAGTAAAAAAGACAAGTGGACTCAGGTTAAAAATAAGACAAAGTGTTTTCCCCCAATAGTTCTTGGCAAAGCAGCTCAGTAAGCAGTAGGAATAAGCTATATGGTGAGAAGAACTTTACTTTGAAAGGAATGCTGATTGTGTTCTTTAGCTGCTCTATCACTTACCGAACATCTCTGACCCTGCTTCCTCCATGTAGATCATATCTACCTTACGTTTTAGGAGAATTAAATAAAACAGTTTGTAAGCCCTTTCATACAACGTTAGATATGTTAGATACATAGATAAATACTCCCTTTTCTCATTCTTCTCTTAAAAAATCCTTTCATCATGTTTTCCACTTGATCATAAACATCCATTTATGAAAAAAAAGAACAATTTGAACTTCTTTTTCCCCTTTTGTTATTAGTTGAGAAAGAACCTGAAACTTTTAAAATCATATAGGAAAGAAGATATTTTTAGCACAGCAGAAACAGCTGTTAGGAGCCATATTTCCATTTGAAGTTACAACTTGCTCCTTCCAACATGAGAGTTATGAAAAGCATGGGGTTTAAAACAAATTACACCTCAGAAAACCAACCTGTCTTCAAAAAGAAAATATCCATAATACTTGTAACTAAAGATTGTTACCTACTTATTAAGTTAAGGTTTTGCTTTCCTTTCATCTAAAAAATTCCTTAAAATGTGTTTAGAATGGAAGATATTTACTGTTTAGTAATTCATTATTTCAGTTTTATAAAACGAGACCATTACCTTAGGGTATAAATATAACTAGAAATATCACATCTAAATGGTTTATGGCATTAAATACACCTTAAATGTGATTTAACAACTATAACAGTAATTAGGATAGTGGAGTTTTTATGACTTTGTGTGAGAAACATCTCAGTGAGTGAGGAGGGGGATAGATGTTGTGAGGTCCTAAACACAGACTTATGTTTATGATATTGCCCATCCTATTTCTGCATATATCCGTGGGATGCCACCATGGAAGTGAGCAGAAATCCTACTACTCTTAAGGCTGTTTCTTTGAAGGAAAAAAAAAACCTATTTTTTTATCCATTTATAAAAATTTCCACATAATAGGAAAATTTTATTTCATGGGGAATAAATTATCAAGATTGTAGGTAACATTGTCTTGAAGGCAGACATTCAACAAGCTGAGACATGTTTAGTCTTTTTGAGTTGGTCTGTGAAGCATTGTTGTGGATAGGCTTTCATTTGTTTGTTCTTCCGTTTGTTTTAATTTTTGGAGATTTAATCACTTCTCAGCCTTTTGGCTAAGATCAAGTGTAATCTTTGGATGTTTATAATAAAATGGTTCCTTGTGTTCATGTGAACCAGCAACTCCTTCCTACTAAGTCTTTAGCCTTACTGTGCTGCCTTAGTTTTTTCTTTCCTGATCCAGGTTTGAAATCCGTCCCTTCATGCTTCTTACAGTGTTGCATCTGTTCTCTCATTTGCTGGCAATCTTTCTGTGCTCTTGGAGCTTGTTCTGGAAGCTGTACGCAGAATACTTTATCTTTTCTCTTTAACATACATAACACTTTGGAATTACTTAGTAATAAGTTGATGTTTCTCTCTCAACTCTTGTGTCAGCTTAAAGGCATAGGCTCTCTACCTTGTAGAGTACCTGTAATACACTTCATACCCATCTTACATCACAGTGGGCGCCATGTAGGTATTTGACTGTGACTGACAAGAATGTATGGTTACATAGACATAAGGAAAACTAAACCAATCATTCTGGAGTGCCTCGTGTTACTAGTAGTCTCTCGTAAGTCCCCAGGGAAACTAAAGATTTGCTTTAAATTGTTATGTAAAGATTCATTTTTTAAATATCTGTTGAGAGGCACCTGGGTGCCTCAGTCGTTAAGCATCTGCCTTCGGCTCAGGTCATGATCCTGGGATCCTGGGATCAAGCCCCACATCGGGCTCCCTGCTCGGCAGGAAGCCTGCTTCTCCCACTACCATTCCCTCTGCTTGTGTTCCCTCTCTCGCTATATTTCTCTCTGGCAAATAAAATCTTTTAAAAATGAATGAATGAATGAATATCTGTTGATATTCCATTACAGTTTAATTAAAAGAACTGGGGATATTTTGTTACCATTATTCTATTTGATGGAGTAGTATTCACTTTAGAAACAAACTTCATCCCAAACATGTAGTTATTATTTGATACTTGGAGTTAAATTTCCTAAAATGATATATTTGAAGGTGATCAAACTCCAGTATTAATTTGTTAAGGGTAACATAACAAAATATAGACATAGCTCAGAGATATTGCAGGTTCGGTTCTAGACCACTGCAGTAAAGTGAATATCTCAATAAAGTGAGTAAAATCAATTTTTTGCTTCCCAGTCCAGATAAAAGTTATGTTTATACTCTACTATAGTCTATTAAGTGTACAATAGCATTATGTCTAAATAAACAAGGCACATACCTTAATTTAAAAATAATTAATTGCCAAAAAATGCTAACCATCATCTGAGCTTCTAGTGAGTTGTAATCTTTTTGCTGGTGGAGGGTCTTGCTTCCAGGCTGATGGCTGCCGACTGACCAGGGCAATGGCTGCTGAAGGTGATGATGGCTGTGGCAATTTCTTAAAATAAGACAACAAAGAAGTTTGCCACATCAATTGACTCTTCTGTTCATGAACGATTTCTCTGTAGCGTGTGATGCTGTTTATTAGCATTTTATCCACAGTGGAACTTTCTGAATTGGAGTCCGTTCTCTCAAACCGTGCCCCTGCTTTATCAGTTAAGTTTATGTTACGCAATAAATTCTTTATTGGTCATCTCAACAATCTTCACAGCATCTTCACCAGGAGTAGATTCCATCTCAAGAAATCACTTTCTTTGCCCATCCATGAGAAGCACCTCTGCAGCCCTTCAAATTTTAACATGGGATTGCAGCATTTCAGTCCCATTCAGGCTCCCCCTTGAATTTTAGTTCTTTTGTTGTTCCCACCACATCAGCAGTTACTTCCTCCACTGAAGTCTTGAACTCCTGAGAGATCCTTGAGAGCTGAAACCAACTTCTGCCGCACTTATTAATATTGATATTCAGACCTCTTCTCATAAATCATGAATGTTCCTAATAGCCATCTAGAATGGTGAATGCTTTCCAGAAAGTTTTTAATTTACTTTGCTCACATTCATCAGAGGAATCACTCACTGTCTACGGCAAGTATAGCTCTATGCAGTGTATTTCTTAAATAAGAAGATTTGAAAGTCCAAAGTACTCTTTGATCCATGGGCCACAGAATGGATGTTGTGTGAGAGCACAGGCAGAGTAGAATCCTTGCCCAATTTGAACAGAATTCTCAAGTACTCTAGGATTTTCAGAATGGTAAATGAGCATTGGTTTCAAGTGAAAGTCACCAGCTGCATTTGCCCCTAACAAGAGAGTCAGCCTGTCCTTTGAAGCTTTGAAGCCAGGCACTGACTTCTCCTCTCTAGCTATGAAAGTCCTAGATGGCGTCTTCTTCCAGTAGAGAGCTGTTTCATCTACATCGAAAATCTGTTGTTCAGTGTATGATCTTAGCTGGATCTTCTGGAGAACTTGCTGCAGCTTCTCCATCAGCACGTGCTGCTTCTTTCTGCACTTTGATGTTATGAAGACAGCTTTCCTTAGCCCTCATGACCCAGCCTTTGCTGGCTTCCAACTCTTTTCTGCAACTCTCCAACTCTTACTTCTCAGCCTTCCAAGTATTAAGAAGATTTTGGGCCTTCCTCTGGATTGGGCTTTGGTTTAAGAGAATGTTGTGGCTGGTTTGATCTTCTATCCAGACGACTCCAACTTTCTCCATATCAGCAATGAGGCTGTTTCACTTTCTTATCATTTGTGTGTTCACTGGAGTAGCACTTGTAATTTCTGTCATGAACTCTTTCTTTGTGTATACAACTTGACTGTCTGGCACTAGGGGCCTAGTTTTCAGCCTGTTTGGCTTTCAACATGGCTTCCTCACCAAGCTTAATCATTTTTAGCTATTGATTTTTAAAGTGAGGGATGCACAGTGCTTCCTATCCCTTGAACACTTAGAGGCCGTTGTAGCGTTTATTCACTGGCCTAATGTTAATATTGTTGTGTCTCAGGAAATAGGCCTGAGGCAAGGTACAGAGATGAGGGAACAGCCAGTTGGTGGGACAGACGCACAAAACATGTATTGACTAAGTATGCTATCTTATATAGGTGCAGTTTCTGGTACCCCAAAACAATTACAATAGTAACATCAAAGATCCCTGCTCACAGATCACCAAAACAGATACAATAATATTAATGAAAGAGATTCACATATGTGAAAATTATCAAAATGTGACATGAACATATGAAGTGAGCAAATGCTATTAGAAAAATGGTACCAATAGACTTCCTCTACACATGGTTGCCACAAACCTTCAATATGTAAAAACTGTGCTATCTTTGAAGTCAATAAAGTGAAGTACAATAGGTGAGATTAAATATTTAGATTCTTTTTACTTTTTCTTTTATTACATTGGAATAAAGATTTAACCATACATCTTTGTACACAATTTATTTTGTTTCCTTGGGGATATATTCTTCAGTGACAAAATCCATTTTAAATTCCTCCCTAGAGGACACAAAGGATACCTCTGCTCCTATCTTAGTCTTAAAATAAGAGAACTACCTTCTATTCTCCTCTCCCCTTCTCCCTCACACTGGCTGATTATCTGGAAACCATTATTATCTGTGGGGAAGGGAAAAAGGTCTGGAGAGTATGTGTACCCTTTGGGAACCAGGAGCAATTGTAATTCCTGAGGTAAGAGTCCTTGCCTCTGCTGTGGAAATATGGAAGAAACACCGTTGTTAGCTTTTCCCTGTTTTTGGATTATTCCTAAGTCGGGTATTCTTTAGTGGCAACTAATCTGCTAAATTTTTAAATATGTGATTTGGTTGTTTAAAATACTAATTAAAGAATATTCTTTCTTTGGAAATGAATTGCCATTATTTTTGAAAATAAAGCACACTTCCTGTATTGATACTTCTGAAAGTAATAGAAGTAACAAAAAAGAATATAATTATATTTGACAGGTTTTATGATTGTGTTTTCAATTCTTCAAAATATTTCTCAATTTTCTTTATAGATAATATATTTGCAATAAAATCTTGGGCCAAAAGAAAATTTGGTTTCGAAGAAAATAAAATTGATAAAAACTTTGGAATTCCAGAAGACTTTGACTACATAGACTAAGATGTTCGATGTTGGTAAAGGATCCGTGTATTTATGAATATGTAATTTTTAAAAATATTATTCAACTAAATGTACTGAATTGCCATTTACCTATAATTGTGTTTATCATTTAATTAATTTTAAATAAAGTATAAAGTGGAGATGGTTTTTACTTTTTTGATCTCTCAAAAGCAGGATTATGACCATATTCCCAAGTGGTAATCAAAGTAGGATAGTGCAAATAAAATCATCTACTTTACAAATAATTTTTTTTAGAGATCACAGACATTATGACATGACAACATTTTTTAGTTTCACTCAAATATTAAATATTGAGAACTAAGGGTACCTTTGGAGGTTCTATTACAGACGTATATCAGTATATAAATACTTGGAAAAAAACCTTTAAAACTTTAACGGATACCCTACTAATTTTTCATTATTTAGTGGAAAATGTATGTGCTTGATTTTCGGTATACTGCATCATGTTTGTGAATTTCCTATAGAAAAAAATACAGAATGTTGGTGTACTCGAGTTTAGAATTAGGTAGTAATTTCTCAGTCATGAAAACTACTTTCTTTTGACTTTTTGATGCTCTTTTACTGTAAATAACAAGGATGTGGCCCTTTGTCCCAATGCACTTTTTATAAGATACAGTATTAGTATGGCACACATCACCAACTAGAGTTCAGGGATTTTCTTTTTTTCAACTACCTAAAAAAAAGTAAATTAAAAATAATTTATGTTTTGTGTAAGTAACTTTTTTTTTCAATTCAGCTTGGATATTTAGAGACTCTGTGGGCACTCTAAGAAAAGCTTAAAGAAAAAAACCAAAGCTGATGTGTGTAATGCTTTTTACACACATTCCTTAATTTTTTCTCATACTAATTTTGATGTTCTTTTAAGTAACTTGAATAAGATACTCCATATGTCTGAAATGACCCAAACAGCATCGAAACCATTTGTTAGTGAATCTGGCCTTTGTATTGCATGGAGTTGCTCTGGGCCTTCTTAATTACTTCCTGGAGGTTGGGGGGGAGCAAATTGGTCCATCTTTGTTCTTTGTTCTCAAAGCTACTTTATGTTGCCTTAGGGCAACAGCTCTTTTCACAGGAGAAAGTATTTGATGTGAGAGACAAAGGACAAAAAATAAAAATAACCAGTCATAAGCCTTTCCCAAAAACACCAATTGTGGGAATTCCAAAATTTCTCAGACACAGTTTGCTATTTATTAGAAAATGTATCTCTTTGTTTAAAGAGAGTGTATGTATGTTCCAAAAGGAAGCCATTTCTAATGATCCCTAAAGGATTTTGGTCACCTTTATAAAAATTGAAGTATAATTAACATACAGCATTATATTAGGTTTAGGTGTACAGTGTAACAATTGGACATTTGTATGCTTTGCAAAATGATCACCATAGTAAGTCTAGTTACCGTCTGTTACCATATAAAGTTATAAAAAAATTTTCTTGTGATCAAAATGTTGAAGATTTACTCTTAGCAACTTTCAAATTTGCAATATAATATTATTGGCTATAATCACCATGCTGTACATTACATACATACATTACATCTCCATGACTATTTATATAACTGGAAGTTTGTACCCCTTGATCCCCATCACACATTTAAACTACTCCCACTCCCTCCCCTCTGGCAACCACCAGTGAAGTCTCTGTATCTATGGGTTTAATTTGGTTTTGTTCTGTTTGCTTATTTTTTTAGACTCCACATATAAGATTCCACGTATTTGTCTTTCTGTCTGACTTATTTCACCTAACATAATACCATCTTTGTCCATCTATGTTGTTGCAAATGGCAAGATTTCATTCTTTTTTATGGCTGAGTAGTAGTCTTTTGTACCACATCTTTATCCATTCATCCGTTGATGGATACTTAGGTTGTTTCTGTATCTTCACTATTATAAATAATGCTGCATTGAACATAGGGCTGCATACACCTTTTCAAATTAGTGTTTTCATTTTCTTTGGGTAAATATCCAGAAGTGACATTATTGGATTTTAGTTCTATTTTTACCTTTTTTTAGAGAACCTCCACACTGTTTTCCATGGTGGCCACAGAAATTTACGTTTCTACTAACAGTACGTGAGGATTACTTTTCTCCACATTTTCACCAACACTTATTATTTCTTGTTCTTTGATAATAGCCAGTCTGACAGGTGTGAGGTGACATCTCATTATGGGTAGTGATGTTGAGCATCTGTTCATGTGTCTGTTGGCCATCTGTATGTTTTCTTCAGAAAAATGTATATTCAGATCCTCTGTCCATTTTCTAATTGGATTATTTTTATTTTATATTGTTATTGAGCCATATGAATTCTTTATATTTTGGATATTAACCCCTATTGGATATGTGATTTGCAAATATCTTCTCCCATTCAGTAGGTTGCCTTTTAATTTTGTTAACTTTTTTTTTTTTCTATATAGAAGCTTTGCAGTTTGATGTAGTTCCATTTTTTATTTTTGCTTTTGTTGCCATTGCCATTGCCTTTGGAGTCCAATCCAAAAAAAATTTGGCCAAGAGCAGTGTCACAGGGCTCACTGCCTTTGTCTTTTTGTAGGATTTTTGTGGTTTCTGGGCTTACATTCAAGTCTTTGTCCATTTTGAGTTAAATTGTGTGTATGGTATGATAGTGGTCCAATTTCATTCCTTCGCATGTGGCTGTCCAGTTTTCCCATCACCGTTTATTAAAGAGCCTGCCCTTACCCACATTGTATATTCTTGCCTCCTCTGTCATAAACTGATGGATCATATATACTTGGGTTTATTTCTGAGCTCTCTATCTATTCCATTGATCTGTGTTCTGTTTTTATGCCAATACCATTCTGTTTTGATTAATATAGTTTGAAATTAGGAAATGTAATACCTTCAATTTTGTACTTTCTCAGGACTGCTTTGCCTATTTGAGATTTTTCTGTTAGTTTATAAAGACGTAAAAGATTTTTGTATATTAATTTTGTACCCTCCAGCTTCACTGAATTTGTTTATTATAATAGTTTTTTGGTGGAGTGTTTAGGACTTTCTATATATAAAATCATGTCCACAAATAGTGATAGTTTTACTTCTTCCTCTCTAAATTCGAGTGCCTTTTATTTCTTTTGTTAGAATTCCAGTACTGTGTTGAATAAAAGTGGTGAGAGTGGGCATCCTTGTCTTGCTCTTGATCTTAAAGGAAAAGCTTTCAGCTTTTTTGCTGTTGAGTGTGATGTTAGTTATGGGCTTGTCACATATGGCCTTTATTATGATACGTTATGTTCTGTTTATATCCATTTTGTCAAGAGTTTGTATCCTAAATCAATGTTGAATTTTGTAAATGCCTTTTTTACATCTGTCAAAATGATCATATGATTTTTATCCTTCATTTTGTTAATGTAGGGTATCACACTGATTCATTTGTGAATGTTGAACCATCCTCCATCCCCGGAATAAATCCCACTTGATCATGGTGTATGATATTTTTAATGTGTTGTTGAATTCAATTTCCGAATGTTTTGTTGATGATTTTTGCATCTGGGTTCATTAAAAGTATCGGTCTGTAGTGTGTGTGTGTGTGTGTGTGAGAGAGAGAGAGAGAGAGAAAGAGAGAGAGATGTCCTTCTCTGGTTTTGTTAGCAGGGTAATGCTGGTTTCATAAAATGAATTTAGAAGCATTCCCCTCTCTTCAGTTTTTTTGGAAGAGTTTGAGAAGGGTAAGTATCAAATCTTCTTTGAATGTTTGGTAGAATTCACTAGTGAAGATGTCTACTCCTGAGCTTTTTTGTTCATTGGGAAATGGTTACTACTGATTCTGTGTCCTTACTAGTAATCCGTCTATTCAGATTTTTTTTATTTCTTCCTGATTCCATCTTTGTAGATTGTATATTTCTAAGAATTTATCCATGTCTTCTAAGTTGTCCAGTTTGTTGGTGTATAATTATTCATAATAGTCTCTTATGATCCTTTGTATTTCAGTGGCGTCAGTAGTAATTTCTCCTCTTTCATTTCGGATTTTTTGAGCCCTCTCTTATTTTATTTTTTTTTTTTTGTAAGATTTTTAAGTAATACACCCAATGTGGGGCTCGAATTTACAACCTCAATATAAAGAATCACATGCTCTTGACTGAGCCAGCCAGATGCCCCAGCCGTCTCTTAAGGGTTTATCAATTTTATCTTTTCAAAGAACCAACTCTTAGTTTCACTGATCTTTTCTATTATCTTTTCTAGTCTCTATTTCATTTATCTTTGCTCTGATCTATATTATTTCCTTCTGGTAACTTTGGCTTTTATTCTTTTCTAGTTCCTTTAGGTGTAAAGTTAGATATTTGCAATTGTTCTTGTTTCTGGAGGTAGGCCTGTATGGCTATAAACTTCCCTATTAGAGCTGCTTTTGCTGCATCCCATAGATTTTAGTGTTGATTTCTATTTTCATTTGTCTCCATGTATTTTTTTATTTCTTGATTTCTTTGTTGTCCTTTTAGTTGTTAAGTAGCATGTTTAATTTCCATGTATTTGTGATTTTTCGAGTTTTCTTCTTATAACTGATTTCTAGATTTAAACCATTATGGTCAGAATTGACGCAATTTCTGGGGCACCTGGGTGGCTCAGTCAGTTAAGCATCTGCCTTCAGCTCAGGTCATGATCCCAGAGCCCTGGGATCAAGCCCTACATTGGGCTCCCTGCTCAAGGGAGCCTGCTTCTCTCCTCCCTCTGCTGCTCTCCCTGCTTGTGCTTTCTTTCTGGGTCTCTCTCTCCAATAAATAAATAAAATCTTAAAAAAAAAAAAAAAAAGGAATTAATGTGATTTCAAGCTTTTAAACTTATTGAGACTTGAGGTCAGCATATGATATATTCTGGAGGATGCTCTATGACATTTGAGAAAAATTCGTATTCTGCTGCTTGGCAACTTTTTTTTTTTTTTAAGTCCATGTTATGGAGCTAATAAAAATGATTGAGATGGGGTCTGTACCTGATCCAACCAGAGGCTATGCTACCCTCCCAAGCCAGTAATATGTTTTTTAGGTTTTTTTTTTAAGATTTTATTTATTTATTTGAAAAAGATAGCACTAGTGGGAGGTGAGAGGAGTAGAGGGAGAGAGTCTCAAGCAGACCATGCTGAGTGCAAGGCTGGATGCAGATCTCAGTCCCACAACCATGAGATCATAACCTGAGCCAAAACTGAATGTTTAATCAATTGCGCCAGGCACCCCCTAGGAATATGGTTATTCCCCACCCCCCCACCCCCCTGGGTTATTTATTTATTTGTTTGTTTGTTTGTTTATTTATTATGTTCAGTTGGCCAACATATAGTAATGTGATTTTAAATGTTTAAATTGACTCTTTGGAAGGTAAGATGCGGCCTGATTTATATTATTTATCCATTTGTGTGATGTAAATATTTCTACCATACGGATATAATAGGTGCAAATAATGTCAAGATTACAGAGAAGGATAAAATCTAAAATAATTAAGGAGTGATGAGGGATTTTTTCTAATTTTATTTTATTTTTTCAATGTTCCAAGAGTCATTTTTCATGCACCATACACAGTGCTCCATGCAATATGTGCCCTCCTCAATACCCACCACCAGGCTCACCCAACCCCTCACCTTCTCCCCTCCAAAACCCTCAGTTTGCTTCTCAGAGTGAACAGTCTAACGGTTCATCTCCCCCTCTCATTCCCCCCAATTCACCCTTCTTTTCCTTCTCCCAACGTCCTCCGTGTTTTTCCTTATACTCTACACGTAAGTGAAACCATATAATAACTGACTCTCTCTGCCTGACTTATTTCACTTTGCAGCATAATCTCTTCCAGTCCTGTCCATGTTGATACAAAAGTTGAGTATTCATCCTTTCTGATGGAGGCATAATATTCCATCGTATATGTGGACCATATCTTCTTATCCATTCACCTGTTGAAGGGCATCTTGGCCATTACCACAGTTTGGCGATTGTGGCCATTGCTGCTATGAACGTTGGGGTACATGTGGCCCTTCTTTGTACTACATCTGTATCTTTGCGGTAAATACCCAGTAGTGCAATTGCAGGGTCATAGGGTAGCTCTATTTTTAATTTCTTAAGGAATCTCCACACTGTTTTCCAAAGTAGCTGCACCAACTTGCAATCCCATCAACAGTGGAAGAGGGTTCCCCTTTCTCCACATCCTCTCCAACATTTGTTGTTTACTGTCTTGTTGATTTTGGCCATTCTAACTGGTATCAGGTGGTATCTCAATGTGGTTTTTATTTGAATTTCCCTGATGGCTAATGATGATGAACATTTTCTCATGTGTCTGTTAGCCATTTGTATGTCTTCTTTGGAGAAGTGTCTGTTCATGTCTCCTGCCCATTTTTTGGCATGATTATGTTTTTTGAGTGTTGAGTTTGAGTAGTTCTTTATCAATCTTAGATATCAGGCCTTTGTCTGTAGTGTTGTTTAACTTCAATATCATTGTTTTTTAACACATAAGGATTCATTATAGTTTATGTAATTTAATCTTTAGTGATGACTGTGTTTAACAGGTGGTTCACTGTTACTTAACACTTGGCTTGCCTACCCTAGCACATCATTGTTCTTCATCTTTAAGAGCTGCTTTTAGGCTTGCTCTTCCCTGGAAATAGAGAAGCATAGGGGCATTGGTCCAGCCAAGCTCTAGGAAATCCTTTGTCCCAGGTTGGTTTTGTTATTGATGTGAAGACTGTGTACAACTGGGGTAGAACTAAAGTCAAATTACTAGTGATCTATGATCAAATTTGATTCGGTAAATAATGCTATAACTGATACTCCCAGTATCTTTCCAAATGAGTTATGAAGTTTAAAAGGTATTTGAGAGCTGATATCCATCTCTAATCAGTCTTCTTCACATGTAGTTATTTTTTAAATCTCACTATCCTGTTTTTAAAGAATCCTAGGAAAGAGATTTTACAGTCTTCTAATAAGTTTCACAGTTGTTCAGGGCCAGATCGTATCACTGATGTCCCTTCTGAGGTTGGTCCAGAACCAAAGCAATCTGTAAGGATGAATTGTATATGACTTTTCCTCTGCTGTTTGCCACATCATTAGTCTAATGGGATTATAAAGTTCTTGGCCTGCCTCAGAAATAGATGCTATTATCCAACTTTATCAAACATGCTTCTTTTTAAGGGATTAAAAAAGGAAATGAGTACAGCTGGCCAGCCAAGAAACAAGAAACCACCCTTATAATTCTGGAACACAAAAGTCTAAATTGTAAACCTGATAAAACTGTTTTGTTTTGTTTTTTTTTTTTTTTTTTTTTTGAGAACATGATTGGAATAAAATAGGAAACATTTTTCAGCCAATATGGCATCATTTGTAGGAGCAGTTAAAATGTGACAGATGGTAGGACTGTATTTTAAAATCATGCATAAACTCCTTTTCAGGATATGCTTTCTGAATATTTTCCATATTCAGAAAATGTACTGCATTTGAAAACGTACTGCATTATGAAATGTCCCACAGCAGTGAATTTAAATATACTTATCCCAGCTTAATTAAAAAAATATATTTGTGAGAGATGGAAGTCAGATAACATGGCTGCCTTTAGGAGTATTTGTTGAATCCCAAAGCTAATGATTTCTATTAACCAAGATAGGCAAGCTACAACCCCTAGAGCCAAATCCAAGGCCTGATTTTTACAGCCCTTGAGCTAAGGATGCCCTTTTACATTTTTTTTTTTAAAGATTTTATTTATTTGACAGAGATAGATACCACAAGTAGGCAGAGAGGCAGGCAGAGAGAGAGGGGGAAGTAGGCTCCCCACTGAGCAGAGAGCCTGATGTGGGGCTCGATCCCAGGACCCTGAGATCATGACCCTAGCCGAAGGCAGAGGGTTTAACCCACCGAGCCACCCAGGTGCCCCCCTTTTACATTTTTTTAATCATGTAAAAATGGACAGGCATATGCAACACAGGGTGTTTATGGCCTGCAAAGCCCAAAATTATTAACTCTCTGACCCTTTACAGAAAAATTTGATCCAAAAGATCAAAAACTGACAGCCTGTGGGCTACATATGACCTGCAAGGTATGTTTTATTTTGCCTAAACTGTATTTTTTAATTTAAATTACTTGCCAACATATTCACTTGGAAAATGTCACATGCAAATTGAGATTTTTGAGCTTCATTTGGAAACTGGATGATTTAGTAATCCGAAATCCTCATTACACATGGCAGCAAATCAACTAGAGGTAGTAGGACTAACTCAATGGTAATGAGTTATTTTCTTGGAGGAATGCCAGTATACAGCTCTCGCTCTCTCTTTTTTTTTTAAGAATTATTTATTAGAGAAAGCACACAGATGTGCACACATGAGCAGGGGGAGTAGCAGAGAGCAAGGGAGAGAATCTTAAGCAGACTCCCCACCGAGTGAGGAACCCGAGGTGGGGCTGGATCCAGGACCCTGAGATAATGACCTGAAATCAAGAGTCAGATGCTTAACTGACTGAGCCATCCAGGCACCCTACAGCTTTCTTCTTTAAGTCATAGTTTTATTTCAGTTTGACAAACTGACCCAAGAGTAAACTTTAGTTTCAACTTTTCAAACTGCAGAACAAAAAATGCTGGTGCTATTTAAAAATTTTATTGTATTAAATTTATAAATTAACATAGGGAGATTTGATATCTTCATGATGATGAAGCATCCTATTCAAGAACCAAGAACAATTGGGGCGCCTGGGTGGTTTAGTGGGTTAAAGCCTCTGCCTTCGGCTCAGGTCGTGATCTCAGGGTCCTGGGATCGAGCCCCACATCGGGCTCTCTGCTTGGCGGGGAGCCTGCTTCTCCCTCTTTCTCTGCCTGCCTGTCTGCCTACTTGTGATCTCTCTCTCTCTCTCTGTCAAATAAATAAATAAAATCTTTAAAAAAAAAAAAAAAAACCAAGAACAAGTGATACCTTTCCACTTGCTCAAGCATACCTTTATATTTTTCTAATGATTGCATAGTTTTCTTCACATAGATTTTTCACATTTCTTAAGTGTGTTCTTTTTTCCCTCAGTTTTAGTTTTCTAATTTTTTCTTTTTGTTTTGTTTTGTTTTGTTTTTTGAGAGAGAGAGAACATGACTGGGGGAGGGAGAGATAGAGAGGGAGAAGCAGACTCTCTGCTGAACAGGAAACCCAGTGTGGGGTTTGATCCCAGGAAGGCAGATACCCAACTGACTGAGCCACCCAGGCATCCCTATTTTTTTTTAAATTGGAATAGAGTTGACATACAATGTTATATTAGTTTTAAGTGGTGATTTAACAGTTTTATGCATTAGTGCTCAGTGCCTACATTTTTTATTTTTTGTCTTTTTGATACCAGCTCTTTTGATTGGTGTGAGGATATTTAATTGTGGTTTTGGTTTGCATTTCCTTTGATGATTAGTGATGTTGAGTATATGCGAAGTCATCATCTGTCACCATGTAACATTATTACAATATTATTGACTATATTCCCTGTGCTGTACTTTTTTTTTTTTTTTTTAAAGATTTTATCTATTTGACAGAAACACAGAGAGAGAGGGAACACAAGCAGAGGGAATGGTAGCGGGAGAAGCAGGCTTCCTGCAGAGTAGAGAGTAGAGAGTAGAGTAGAGAGCCCGATGCGGGGCTCGATCCCAGGCCCCTGGGATCTGACTTGGGCCGAAGGCAGACGCTTAACGACTGAGCCACCCAGGCGCCCCCTGTGCTGTACTTTTCATCTTCATGACATGTATTTTATAACTGGAAATTTGTACCTTTTAATCCCTTTCACTGACTTTGTCCATCCATCCCACCCACCTTCGCTTTGGCAACCACCAGTTTATTGTCTGTATTAAGGAGACTGTTATTTTGTTTGTTCGTTTGTTTTTGAAATTCCACGTACAAGTGAAATCATATGGTTTTTGCCTTTTTCCTTCTAACTTATTTCACTTAGAATAATGCCCTCCAGGTCTATCCATGTTATTGCAAATGGAAAGATTTCATTCTTTTTTTATGGCTGAGTAATATTTCATGATGTATATATACATCTTTATTCATTCACCCATCAGTGGACCCTTAGGTTGCTTCCATATTTTGGCTATTATAAATAATGCTACAGTACACATAGGACTGCATATAACTTTTCAAGTTAGTGTTTCATTCTTTTTGAGTAAATACCCAGTAATGGGATTCCTGGATCATATGATACTTTTTTTTTTTTTTTTAAGAGTTTTACTTATTTAAGTAATCTCTACACCCAACGTGGAGCTTTAACTCACAACCCTGACATCAAGAGTTCCGTGCTCTCGAGAAAAAAAGACGAAGAGTTTCATGCTCTTCTGAGGAAACTCCACAGTGTTTTCTACAGTGGCTGCACCAATCTACATTCCCATTAACAGTGCACAAGGGGTCTCTTTTCTTCACATCCTTGCCAGTATTTTTTATTTCTTATCTTTTTGCTTCTAGCTCTTTTGATTGGTATGAGGTGATACTTAATTGTAGTTTTGGTCTGCATTTCTCCTGATGATTAGTGTTGTTGAGCATCTTTTCATGTGTCTGCTGGCCATCTGTATATCCTTTTTAGAAAAATGTTCAGGTCCTCTACCCATTTTTTAATTGGAGTGTTTGGTTTTTTTGGTGTTGAGTCATACAAGTTCTTTACACATTTTGGATATTAACCCTTTATCAGATATATCATTTGCAAATATCTTCTCCCATTTGGTAGCTTGCTTTTTTGTTTTGTTGATGGTTTCCTCTTCTATGCTAAAGCTTTGTATTTTGGTATATTCCCAATAGTTTATTTTTGCTTTTATTTCTGTTGCTTGAGGATATGTATACATAAATACATTGCTAAGGCTAATGTTCAAGAGATTACTGCCTATGTTTTCTTTTGGGGATTTTATGGTTGGGTCTCACATTTAGGCCTCTAATCCATTGTGTTTTATTTTTATATATGCAGTAAGAAAGTGGTTCAGTTTCATTCTTTTGCTTGGAGCTGTCCATTTTTCCCTAGACCACTTGTTAAAGAGACTGTCTTTTCCCTCTAGTATAGTCTTGCCTCCTTTGTCAGAGATTAATGGACTATAAAATACAAGCTTTATTTCTGAATTCCCTGTCTTGTTTCATTTATCTCGGTGTTTATATTTTTGTGCCAGTACCTTACTGTTTTGATTACCATAGCTTTGTGGTATATCTTGAAATCTAAGAATATGATACCTCCAGCTTTGTTCTTTCTCAAGATTGCTTTGGCCAGTTAAGGTCTCTTGTGGTTCCATACAAATTTTAGGATTATTTGTTCTAGTTCTGTGAAAAATACTATTTGTATTTTGATAGGGATTGCATTGCATCTGTACATTGCTTTGGACAGTATGGATGTTTTTTGTTTGTTTAAGATTTTTTAATTTATTTATTTGATAGAGACACAGAGAGACAGGGAACACAACCAGGAGGAGTGGGAGAGGGAGAAGCAGGCTTCCTGTTGAACAGGGAGCCCAATGTGGACCTCCATCCCATGATCCCTGGGATCATGACCTGAACCAACGGCAGACAATTAATAACTGAGCCACCCAGGCGCCCAGTATGGATGTTTTAACAATGTAGGGTTCTCCCAGTCTATAAGCATGGTATATTTTTCCATTTGTTTGTACCTTCAATTTCCTTCATCAGTGTTTTATAGTTTTCAGGGTATAAGTCTTTTACCTCCTTGGTTAAATTTATTCCTAGATACCCTATTCTTTTCAGTACAATTGTAAATGGGATTGTTTTCTCAATTTCTTTTTCTGCTACTTCATTATTAGCTCATAGAAATGTAACAGGTTTCTGTGTATTTTATATTTTATAATTTTACTGAATTCATTCACTCTAATAGTTTTTTGGTGTTTTCTATATGTAGTATCATGTCATCTGCAAATAGTGACAGTTATACTTCATCTTTGGATGTCTTTTATTTCTTTTGGATTGCTGCAGCTAGGACTTCCAGAACTGTGTTGAATAAAATTGGTGACAGTGGATGCCCTCGTCTTATTCCTGATTTTAGAGGAAAAGATTTTCTATTTTCACCATTGAGTGTGATCTTAACTGTGGGTTTTTTCCTATATAGCCTTTATTCTATTGAGATATGTTCCTTCTAAAACCACTTTGTTGAGAGTGTTTTATTATGAATGGATGTTTTATTTTATCAAATGCTTTTCCTGCATCTGTTGAGATGGTCATGGTTTTTATCCTTTTTCTTATTAATGTGAGATATCACACTGATTGATTTATGAATGTTGAACTGTTCTTACATCCCAGGAGTAAATCCCAGCAGATCTTGGTGATGGATAGTTTTATTTGGTTTGTTAAATAGCTAATTGATAATATTTTGTTGAGGATTTTTGCATGTGTTCATCAGGGATATTGACCAGCAGTTTTGGTTTGGTCTGTATTGCTTTTGTCTGGTTTTGGTATCAGGGTAATTCTGGCCTTATAGAATGAATTTGGAAGTGGTGCTTCCTCTTTTATTTTTTTTGGAATCGTTTGAAGAGAATAGGTATTAACTCTTCTTTAAATGTTTGGTAGAATTCACCTGTGAAGCCATCTGGTCTGGGATTTGTTTGTTGGGAGTTTTTGATTACCATTTCACTTTTTTTTACCAGTAATTTGTTCAAATTTTTCTATTTCTTTTTGATTCATTTCTGGAAGACTATATATGTTTCTAGGAATTTATCCATTACTTCTAGGTTGTTCAGGTTGTTGCTCAATTTGTTGAGCATATAATTTTTCGTAATATTCTCTTATAATTCTTGGTGTCAGTTGTTGCTTCCCCTTCATTTCTGATTAAGTTTGAATCATCTTTTTTTCTTGATGAGTCTGGCTAAAGGCTTATCCATTTTGTTTGTATTTTCAAAGAACCAGCTCTTAGTTTCATTGATTTCTTTCCTTTTTTTTTTTAGTTTTAAGTTTTATATATTTCTGCTCCAATCTTTATTATTCCCTTTATTCTGCTAATCTTGGACTTTGTTCTTTTTCTATTTCCTTTAGGTGTAAGGCTAGATTTCTCGAGATATTTATTTCTTGAGGTAGGCCTGTATCACCATAAACTTCTCTTTTAGAACTGCTTTAGTTGTGTCTCAAAGATTTTGTACTGTTGTGTTTTGGTTTTCATTTGTCTCCATGTATTTTTTTGTTGTCTCTTTGATTTCTTTGTTGACTCATTGGTTATCTTGTCTCTAGCTTTGGTTAACCTCCACATATTTGTGGTGTTTTTCTAGTTTTTTTTCTTGCAGTTGATTTTTAGTTCCATATGGTTGTGGTCAGAAAAAATGCTTGATATAATTTCAGTCTTCTTAAATTTATTGAGACTTGTTTTATGGCCTAAGATGTGATCTATCCTAGAGAATGTTTCATATGTATTTGAGAAGAATGTGTATTCTGCTGTTTTAGGGTGAAATGTTCTGTATATATTTGTTAGGTTCATGTGGTCTTACCTGTCATTCAAAGCCATTGTTTCTTTCTTGATTTTCTAGCTGGATAATCTAGCCATTGATATAAGTTGGATGTTAAAGTCACCTACTACTGTAATACTGTCAATTTCTCCCTTTATGTCTGTTAATACTTACCTTATGTATTTAGGTGCTCCTATACTGGGTCCATAGATATTTACAATTGTTATATTCTCTTGTTGGATTGATCATTATGTCATTATGTAATGCCCTTCTTTGTCTCTTTCTGCAGTTTATTTTGTCTGATAAAAGTACTTCTACCCTTGCTCTTTGTTTTTTGGGTTTTTTTTTTTTTTTTTAATTTGCTTTTGTTTGCAGGGGATATCTCTTTCCATCCTTTCATTTTTCAGTCTGTATATATATTTAGATCTGAAAGGAGTCTCTTGAAGGCAGCATATATCAGGGTCTTGTTTTTTTATCCATTTAGTCACCCTAACTCTTTTGATTAGAATATTTAGTCCATTTATATTTAAGTGATAGGGGTGTACTCTGCTATTTTGTTCATTGTTTTCTGGTTGTTGTAGTTTTTTTCTCTTCCTTTCTTCTCTTACTCTTTCTCTTGTGTGATGGCTTTTTTCAGTGTAATGCTTAGGTTCTTCTCTCTTTATTTTGTGTGTATGTAGTATAGGTTTTTGATTTGTAGTTACCATTAGGTTCATAGATAACATCCTATATGTATAGCAGTCGATATTAAGTTGATGGTCACTTAAGTTCAAATACATTCTAAAAGCGCTAAATTTTTACTCCTTCCTCTGTGTTTTAAGTATATGATGTCATAACTCACATATTTTTATTTTGTGTATCCCTTGATTAATTTTTGTAGATATATTTTTCTACTTTTCTACTATATGGAGGTATTTTAACCTCCATACTGGCTTTATAAATAAGTAATCTACAACTTCTACTATATGTTTGCTTTTAACTATAAAATTTTTTTTCACAACTTTCTTCTAGTTATTGTCTTTTCACTTAAAGAATTCCCCTTAACATTTCTTTTTTTTTTTTAAGATTTATATATTTTGAGAGAGAGAGCACTGCTGCATGAAAGCAGGGGGGAGGGGCAGAGGGAAAGGGACTCAAGCAGACTCCCTGTTAAGCACCTAGCTCAACTTGGGGCTTGATCCCATAACTCTGAGCACATGACCTGAGCCAAAATCAAGAGTTGGATGCTAAACTGACAGAGCTACTCAGGCCTCCCCGCTTTAGTGTTTCTTGTAAGGCTTGTTTGGTGGCAATAAACTCCTTTAAATTTTGTCTGCCTGTAAGACTAGTTCTCCTTCTGGGGCGCCTGGGTGGCTCAGTCGTTAAGCGTCTGCCTTCGGCCCAGGTCAGATCCCAGCGTCCTGGGATCGAGCCCCGCATTGGGCTCTCTGCGCGGCAGGGGGCCTGCTTCTCCCGCTACCATTCCCTCTGCTTGTGTTCCCTCTCTCGCTGTGTTTCTCGCTGTCAAATAAATAATAAAATCTTTAAAAAAAAAAAAAAAAAAAAAAAGACTAGTTCTCCTTCTATATGATAGGATTCTGTATGATAACCTTGCTAGGTGGAGTATAACTTGGTTGTAGATTTTTTCCTTTCAGCAGTTTGAATATATCATGCCACTCCCTTTATGAAATTTTTGTTGGCCTGAAATTTTTGCTGAAAAATCGGTTGATAGCCTTATGGGATTACCTTTGTATGTAACTATTTTCTTTCTTCTTGCTGCTTTTAAGATACTCTCTTTATCATTACTTTTTTGCCATTTTAATAATTATGTGTCTTTTGTCCTTGGATTCAATTTGTTAGGGGCTCTATGTGCTTCCTAGACCTAGATGCCTGTTTCCTTCCCCAGGTTTGGGGAGTTTTCAGTTCTTATTTCTTCAAATAAGTTTTCTGCCCCCTTTTCTCTCTTTTCTCCTTTTGGGATCCCTATCATGCAAATGTTATTATGGTTGATCATGTTGCAGAGTTCCCTTAACCTATTCTCTTTTTTTATTATTATTTTTTTCTTTTTGCTCTTCAGCTTGGTTGCTAATACCCTGTGTTCCAGATCACTGATCTATTCTGCATCTTCTAATCTGTTGATTCCCTCTAGGATATTTTTCATTTCGGTTATTGTATTCTTCACTCTTACTAGATTTTAAAGATATTTTCTATCTCTTTGGGGAAGTTTTTAAGTATATTCTTAAGTATTTTATCGTTTTTGTTGTCATTGTAAATGGAGTCTTCTCTTCCATCTTATTTTCTAACTGGTTATTATATATCCAAAGTCTATTGGTTTTGCATATTACAGTTGGTCCTTGAACAACAAAGGAGTTAGGGATGACAACCCCACACAGTCAAAAATCCACATGTAACTTTTGACTCCACAAAAACTTAACCACTAATAGCTTCCTGTTGCCTGGAAAATACCGATAACACAAATAGTCAATTAACACAGTTTTATGACATACGTATTATATTCTACATCCTTACAATGAAGTAAGCTGGAGAAAAGAAAATGTAACTAAGAATATTATAAAGAAGTGAAAACACATTTACAGTAGTGCACTATATTTGTTGAAAAACATCCATATATAAGGGGACCTGTGCAGTTCAAACCTGTGTTGACAAAGGTCAACTGTAATTTACATCCTGCCATCTTCTTTTTTTTAATTTGTTTATAATTAATTCTCTGAAGTTTTCCAGGTATCCTATCATATCACGTTCAAATAGACATAGTTTTGATTCTTTTTTCCTGATTCTTATGCTTCTGCTTGTTTTCTCTTATCTAATTGCATTGGCTAATACCCTTCATAAAACTGGTAGAGATTGAGGACATCTTTTTTGTTTGTTTGTTTCTGACCTTAGCAGGAATGCCATTTGTATTTCTGCATGAATTAAAATGCTGGATTTTCATAATTTTTACAGTATATAATCTATAATGTTAAGTACTCATCTAGTTCTATTTTCTCAAATATTTGTATAAGGAAAGGTCGTTGAATTCGTCAAAGGCTTTTCCCCCATCTATGGAGATAAGTATATGATGTTTCTCTTTAAGATTATTAATAAGGTGAGGGGCGCCTGGGTGGCTCAGTGGGTTAAAGCCTCTGCCTTCAGCTCAGGTCATGATCTCAGGGTCCTGGGATCGAGCCCCGCATCGGGCTCTCTGCTCAGCGGGGAGCCTGTTTCCCCCTCTCTCTCTGCCTACTTGTGATCTTTCTCCTCTCTGTCAAGTAAATAAATAAAGTCTTAAAAAAAAAAGATTATTAATAAGGTGAATGATATTAATACATTTTCTAATGCTCAACCCTCCTGGCATAAAACTTGGTTTATGGTGAATTATTTCCTTAATGTGATGTTAAAATCTGTTAACATTTCCTTTAGAATTTTTGTATCACTATTTATGTGAGACTGTTCTATAATTTTTTCTTTATGTGCTATATTTACAGATTTGGCTAAAAGATATGGATGTTTTCCTTCATTCTATTTGCTCTGAAACAATTTATGTTTGTAACATTGGGACTCTCTGGTCTCTAAAGATAGTCAATGATTATATTTTTAAAAGATTTATTTATTTATTTTAGAGAGTGTGTGCGTGTGAGTCAGGGAGGGTTGAGGGAGAGAATCTTCAAGGAGACTCCCTGCTGCGTGTGGAGCCTGATGCAGGACTCTATCCTATAACCCATGAGATTATGACCTGAGCCAAAACTGAGCCACCCTGATGCCCTTAGTCAATTATAATTTTAAATAAGCAAAGACAAAAATTAGACCATTCAGTACATATAGATCAACACTATTTTGTTTTTCATTTAAAAGTTTGTGAAGGTTGTTTTCAAAAGTTTGTTTTACTTGCCATGTAATATTTCTTTATTAAGACATACTGAAATTGAAGGGCACCTGGGTGGCTCAGTCAGTTAAGTGTGTGCCTTCAACTTAGGTCATGTTCCCAGGAAGCCTACATTTCCCCACATTCTCCCTCTCCTGCTTCACACCACCACCAACTCTCAAGCCTCAAGATCCTTGCTCAGGAGGGAGTCTGTTTCTCCCTCTCCCTCTGCCTGCCACTCCCCCTGCTTATACTCTCTCTCTCTGGCAAAAAAATAAATAAAATCTTAAAAAAAAAAGATATACAGAAATTGATAGACATTTGGTCAATTTTTCTGTTTCATGCTATTTCAAAGGGTATTTTCAAAAAAACATTTCCAAACATGTCTATTTGCACATTTGTGAGAGTTTTGAGGATGAATCCCTTGACAAAACAAAACAAAACAAAAACAAAAACAAAAAAAAGAAAAAAGTCCCTATTTATGAGGAACTGATCTTCTGAAAAGAATTAAAAATATAACACAGCTGAATTTTATAGAAGAGGAAGGGTAATAGCTTTGTCTTGGAAGCTTTTTATCTCTCCCTCTATTTTCAGTGACAGCCTAGCTGGATATAGTATTCTTGGCTGCATATTTTTCTCATTTAGCGCTCTGAATATGTCCTGCCAGTCCTTTCTGGCCTGCCAGGTCTTTGTGGATAGGTCTGCT
>CM053604.1:109994008-110011588 GCA_028646535.1 Procyon lotor | reverse complement strand
GCTCTGCGGCTGCTGGGAGCCTGCCCCTCCCCCCGGGGTCTCTCTTCCCGTGGCTTTAAATTCACTTTTTCCACTCCTACCTTTCTGAAAGTGGCTGATTTTCTGCTCCTAGAATTGCTGTTCTTATTCTCTTCTCTCTGCTGTTGTGTTTGCCGGCTCTTAGAGTGGTTTTCAGCCTCTTTCTGGATCCCAGTGCTCTCCATGCCTCCTACACCTCTGCCATCTTGCCTTGGTCCCCTCGGAAGGGTAATAGCTTTGAAGACTTTTTAAACTGCTTTTCCATGGGTTTTTAGAAATGAACTCTATGTGATTTTTTATTAAAGAGATCTGTATAAAATGAGCTGGGAATCTGTTATCAAAAACAGATTTGTAAAAAATACTGCCTTTTAGCTGGAACCTATTAATGAAAAGAAAATTTGTAATTATGGTTCACATGTCTCTAGGTTAAAGATTGGCTTTCGAAAGGTAAAGCCTAAATGCTTTCTAAACAACATCTCTAAAATATAACTTACCAATTTGGAGACTGGATTTGCTGCAGAAAGAGTGAGTTATTTTGCAAGCCTGAACTTGGAAGGCATCGTGTTTCTCATAACATTTTGAAAAGTCACTATGGGAACTTTTTACACATTTAAATTGAACAGATGTGTAATTTTTTTCTGTCCAGTTGTGGTTGTTACCATGTTTAAGTAAACGTACTTCTTGCTTACATGTGTTTCCTGTGTTATGTGAGCTCTGGGGACCCACACCTGACTGAGTTTAACTTGCTTAGCAGTTTCCATCCAAGCAGATTTGGTTTGATTCTTAGGTCAACTGGAACAAATATTTTGCCATTAAGTCCCCTAATGAAACAGTTTGTTATGGGATTGAAATGGCCTGTTGGTTTGCTTGTTTGTTTAGATAAAGATAAAACAGATAAAAATGTACTTTCTGATAATTCCCTTAGTGAATCCAGAAAGAGAACTTCTTTTTTTGGAACAGTGTCAGCATTTGACAACTTCAGGGAATAAAGTACCAGGATATCAAAATTATTTTGCATAACCATAACTGAAAGGGTCTAAGAGGTTGCTTAACGTTTCCCACGTATGAAGAGAATAGCAGCAGTGACAGCCACATTATATTGCAATGTTATAATAAGATCGTTTTAAGAGTAAGGTGTCATGTTGGGACCAAATGTATTTGCAAGGGTTGGGCGACCTTCTCTGTCCTAGACAAAAGCCCCAGGATAGCATGTTGATTTTTCCTTTCTACAGGCCCAGAGCACCTCACCCAGAATTTGACACAAAAGACTTGCAACTTCATCATCTCCTGCCCCAAATAGACACTGAGCATTGCTTATCAATGCTTTTACTCGAAGTTATCATTGGCCTTATTCCAGAAGGCAGCTGTTACTTTTAGTCAGCTCTTCCTCTCAGTCCCTGCAATTATTTCAGGCATTTGCCACTCCGGCCTCTCTGCTCAACCTCACTTTACTCAACTTTATTTAACAAAACAAAACAAAACTTAAATTTGAGTCCTTCAAGCGTACTTTCAGCTCTCAGTCCTACCCCCAGTTACTTTCACACCCGTACTTCCTGTGTAGGCCGTTGTCCATCTCTGCTGTTGCCCATGACTCAGCTTCTTCCCAGTGGTTCAAAGACCTTCCTTCATTTTCCCTCTTCCTCTCCACATGAATCTATTCCCTCTTTTTCTCTACTGCCTGATCTTTCCTTACACATCTCTCCAGGGTTTCATCAAACTGTATTACTGGAGAGAATTGAATACCGTTCCTTCTCCTTATATTCTGATGCCCTAGGATTTAGCTATGTTGTTCAAGGCATTCCTTGAACGTATTACCCACATTCGTCCAACATACCTTTTCTCCACTCATTAAATCATTTGAACATTTATTTTAAGAACTCGTATTTGCCAAGCATTATATTAGATGATGATATAAAGATAAATGAGTCCTGTAGTTTATTCGCCTCAAAGAATTCTAATTGAGTGAGGTACACACATAAACAGGCAATTATAAAGCTATGAAGCCAAGGAGAGGAGTGTACATCGTGTTAGGGTAACACTGAAGAGGAGAATCCACCTCACCAACATAAACCCACACTTTTTGGATTTAGATCCATAGATACAAAGTTGACTCTCAGTCCGCCTCTGGATATCACCGTCCCTATTCTGGATCCCAGTTCTTGATATTTGTTTGATAAATCCACACCGGGAAATAGCGTTATATTTTAATAAGTAAATATAATTATTTTAGATAATAAGAATATATCTATGTAGGGGCACCTTGGTGGCTCAGGGGGTTAAAGCCTCTGCCTTCGGCTCAGGTCATGATCCCAGGGTCCTGGGATCAAGCCCCGCATCAGGCTCTCTGCTCAGCAGGGAGTCTGCTTCCCCCTCTCTGTGCCTGCCTCTCTGCCTACTTGTGATATCTCTCTCTGTCAAATAAATAAAATCTTAAAAAAAATAATGTATCTATGTAAATACAAGTAATTGCTTATCAAAATTTACAAGTCGTATGCTACCTTTTAACATAGTCCCCTGTATATTCCTGTGTTATGTGAGGACGTATCTATATATGTATATACATATATATGTGTATATATACATAATATATATAATAATTGTTATAATAAACAATTATAAATATATATACACATGTATACGTATATATACATATATACATAATAATATATAATATATATTTATAATTGTTTGTATATGCACAAAAATATCTGGAAGAATTCACAGGAAACTTAATTCTGTGAGAGGTAGGGATTTTTCCTCTGTTCCTTTTCATAAATTTGAACTATATATTACTTGTTCAAAAAGTTAAGTTTTAACAGAGAAACCCTAGATGTCTCCACACTGTCTTCAAGGTCTAGCCCAATTCCAGCATCCCTCACAAGCCTTCTGAAACTGCCAGCTCCTGGTGACCTCTCATTAAGTCTCCATGCAAAGAGTTCAGGTATGTCCGTTCTTGTGGCAGGGGTCTCCCGTTGCGAAGTTATCTAAATGTTCATGTTTGGATGTCTAGCTGTATCCACTAGGTTTCCAGCACACACATCCTTACATCCTCCACATAGAAAGCACTTCATATTTTTTGAACCCATTAACTTAGTCCATTCCTTGAGGGGGATGGTTACTGCCTTAATTAAACTGTTACATGGAAAACTAAACAATAAGCTATTGGAAGTATTCCCTAAGTCCTTGGAGTACGGAGTAATGGATTTGGAGTCAGACAAACTTGGGTCCAAGGGCTGGCTCCAACTGGATGAATTTAGAAAGTTGTTTAAAGTCCCTAAGCCCTCGTGCCCTCTTCCTTAAATGCAGTGAAAACAACTGGCCTCACAGATGTTGAGTTTGGAGAATTATGTGAAATAATGTAGACACAGAAATCAACACTGTGCTCAATAGAGGGTAGTTATATCATTCTGAGTATTTAGGAAGTTCTTGCTAGGAGAAAATAAAATACCCCTCAACGCAAATATAGTGACAGAGGTCATTGTCACAGGTGAACTGTCCTCCAGTGCCTGGACTCCACCAGAGCTCACTCTCTCTGTGGAGTCCTTGCTGTTGCTGCTGGAGAAGCCTACATTTCCCCACATTCTCCCTCTCCTGCTTCACACCACCACCAACTCTCAAGTAGCCTCTCCAATCAGGGCGCTACCCACTCCTTCCAAGACAAGGAAAGATGAGCTACAGGAAATCCCAAGTAGGAAACGAGGAAGAATTTTCTTATGAAAAGTCATTATGATACGTGGTGGTTAGGATCTTGAGTAAAATTACTTATGGGCAAATGGGCCTCTTTGGCCATATCTGGAAATCCAAACCACCCCATCTAAAATTGTTTCTATGGGAAACTATGTTCCACGTGCCTAACAGCTGACTTAGAAATGAGCTATTGGAATGCAGCTTGTTTGGGGACTGTCTGTAGGTCAACATTCATAACTCATTGTCAATGAAAAAGGAAATGACATTTATTCTGCTATTACTGAAACACACTGCACATATGTTTCTATGATTCCTTCTCGAGGACACCAAGTATCTAACATTATGTAAAACAACGGCCACAGAAACCCATCGGATTGAATTGATATTCTGGGTCTTAATTATATCCAAGTTACTAACTCCGGCAACTCAAATGTGCTTGTTAGGTATCTCTTAGACATTTTTAGAATTTAATATTTTTAAGGAAGGCAGAGAGAGCCTTTCCTTTTGCAGCGCTCCCCTTGTGGTTATATAAGCATGTGCTGAAGTGAGGGCTCCCTCCCCCTCTCCCTCCTGGCAGACTTCTCCACCCATGTATGGTAACTGTCTCACAGCAGTTCGTGGGACTCAAGGGAGCAAGTCAAACCCTTATTAGGATCCAAGCTTAAAAGTTAAACAGCCCAGGGACTCAGATTAAGAATCTCCTGTGTGTAGGGGCGCCTGGGTGGCTCAGTGAGTTAAAGCCTCTGCCTTCAGCTCGGGTCGTAATCTCGGGGTCCTGGGATCGAGCCCCACATCGGGCTCTCTGCTCAGCAGGGAGCCTGCTTCCCCCTCTCTCTCTGCCTGCCTGTCTGCCTACTTGTGATGTCTCTCTCTGTCAAATAAATAAATAAAATTAAAAAAAAAAAAAAAAGAATCTCCTGTGTGTAGAACCTGGGAGACAGGTTATGGAGCAACTAAACTGACTTTGGGATTAAGTTGTTCAGGGAGGAAGAGGCATGAATAGAAATGATCTATATGAGGTTGCTATTCTAATAAAAAACCAATTCCTTGTCCTTTTAAATTCATCCTGTCCTAAGTCCCAAGAAAGCGTTTTTCTAACTGTCTTACTTTTCCATTTTGTCTACTTACCGCAAAGAGCATAAGGTGTGTCTTTTCTTGCCTTTTTCTTCTTTCTTGTATCTTCATGTATGTGTACAGAAGCAACTTCCGTGTGCTCTTCGCTACTGTCCCACGTTTACCCTCAGTCTCTTAGTTATTTACCCCCTCTTTTAACTTAGTTTCTCTAAGAGGGAGAAGAAAACATCCGAAGTAGGCAGAATGTTAGTTCTCTTCCTACACTTTAGCCAAGCCGGTTCTCAAGATGGGTAAGAGAAGCATTTCATGTGTCTTGATAAAAGTTGTGGAGGGGCACCTGGGTGGCTCAGTGGGTTAAAGCCTCTGCCTTCGGCTCAGGTCATGATCTCAGGGTCCTGGGATCGAGCCCCACATCGAGCTCTCTGCTCAGCGGGGAGCCTACTTCCCCCCCCCCCCGCCTGCCTCTCTTCCTACTTGTGATCTCTCTGTCTCTGTCAAATAAATAAATAAAACCTTTAAAAAAAAAAAAAAAAAGTTGTGGAGATACCCAGAGTGTTTGCCTTGTTCTAAGGGATAGGTGTAACTTTTTGAGAATTAGGAAATGAAGCCAGCTGAAACTTTTTTCTTCTACAAAATAAATTCTCTAAACAACAGAGATCTCCAGTCACTTATGAAATGTCTCCTTCGCACCATTGACAAAGAAGAATGAGGAGGTCCAAGTCCTGAAGGTAATCTTGGTACAGAAATGGAGCTAGGTTGAAATAGGTACACACTGAGTGCTTTAATAAAGCTTTTCAGAGGGTGCTGGGGAGTCTGGGTGAAAGAATAATTGTCCAGGGGCATCTCACAAGTCCTCCTAGAAAAACAGAGAGTTAATCGGGGCCTAGTCTTAAAGATAAGGTATTCTGGGGCGAGGCAAACGAATGCAAGAAAGGCCAGAGATTCTGTGAGGTGATATTTATTATTACATAATATTATGTCTATTATAGGGGGACATGGGTGGCTCAGGCATTAAGCATCTGCCTTCAGCTCAGGTGGTCCTGGGATCGAGCTCCGCGTCAGGCCCCCTGCTCAGCAGGAAGCCTGCTTCTGCCTCTCCCACTCCTAATTGTGTTCCTTCTCTTGCTGTGTCTCTCTCTGTCAAATAAATAAAGTCTTTAAAAAGAAAAATCGGGGTACCTGGTGGCTCAGTGGGTTAAAGCCTGTGCCTTCGCTTAGGTCATGATCTCAGGGTCCTGGGATCGAGCCCCACATCGGGCTCTCTGCTCAGCAGGGAGCCCACTTCCTCCTCTCTCTGCCTGCCTGTGATCTCTCTCTCTGTTGAATGAATAAATAAAATCCTTAATATATATATTATATTTAATATATGTATATTATGTCTATTATAAAATGCAGAAAGACGGTCATTTTAAAGGATGAGATAAATAGAAGTCCTAGAATTTCCTTCCCCGACCCCATCAGCCCATCCCGTGCCCTCTGTAGGTGCAGGACCCGTTTGGGCAATACTGGCATGGTGTGTGGAGGGGCAGCAAGACTGGAGAGACAGGTATGTTCGCCGTGACAGTCCAGGTAAGAAGTGGTGGGGGCTTGGGTTAGGACGAGGAAGGCGAGACGTGGACAGATTTTAAACATATTTTACAGGTTGAACAGGGAAGACTTGATGACTGGTTCGATGGCACGGAGGGGGTGGTGGGGGTGAGGAAGAAGACAATGTTAAAGGCGCCTCCCAGTTTCTGGTTTGAGTAACTTCTCAAGTGAGAGCATCAATTTAGGCTTTAAATGTAGCTGAGTGAAACACTCTGCCATTTAAATTTAAATTTTGGAGGGAAAAAAAAGACAGGAAGAATTTTTATGGTCATACAGGTGTGTGTGTGTGTGTGTGTGTGGTTTACTTTTGTGACAGGGATTCCCTCTAGCCCTCACACTTTCCTTTCTCATCTTCTCTTTCTCACACACACACACACACACAAACTTTGTAAATTATATATAAAATTATATGTAAATTATATATAAAATACATATAAATCATATATAAATTATAACCTTTTCCCACTGGTCCATTTTCCGACCTCTTAGCACATTTTCAGAACCACTTGAGACCATTTCTCAGCACACCCGTACACTAGAAGTCATGCTATTCACAGGTTTCTACAAAAATAAAGAAGTTGAAGGAGTTATGGTTACTCCATACGTGGGCGGCAGGCATCTTCTGCACATCTCTGGACCTCTGGCTGGGAACCCCCTCATTAGGGGAGCCCTTGGGCTCAGCACTTATCTGTAGGCAAATGTCAGCTGCAGCTACTGTTAGAAAAAATCCTTTCAATGGCACAGCCACTTAGAGTGATTCGGAGGATCCAAAAAGATAATGGATGTAGTGTTATGGAAACTCTCAGGTCATATACGAATGTGTGTTACTATCTTTAAAACAAAATCATTTTTAAATGCTCCTGGGGTAGCAGCTTACACAGAAATTGAATCAATCGATCAATCAGTGAAATGCGAGAAGCTGTCAGACCCACAGCCCTGTTCCATAACCAAAAGTCTGCTTGAAGCGTTTTGAGTTCGGAATGAAATTGAGTGACTTGGAGTTTGGAACATAGGAGAAAGCAGGATGTTTCTCCTAGATGCATACTGAGCAAAAGCAGTTTTTTAAATGCCCTGTTGGATGCTCGTAATTATTTCTGCTTCACTCCCTTAGTTAGAAAGACTATTACGTAAGACACATTTGAGCCTGCTCAGTGATCCTAACGTCTAAGGGGAAATACTATCTATAAACTTAGAAATGTCTTGCTAATTTTCTCCACAAGAGAGAATTTGCATAATTCTTGAACTAATTTTAGAGACAGGCAGCTTTGTGCTCTACAGGTACAGGTTTATATAAAGACTTAACTGCTTTGGGGAGACGAGGGTTTTCTTTAATCAGTCAGAGATCTAAAAGTCATTTGCAACTATCACCATCATTGTTCGTGTTCCAAAACTGCTGCTGCACATGGGACCTGAAGTTAGAGTTGGGGTCTTCTTTATCTTACTTTGCAGGTGTGTCTGGGGCTCGCTGTTCCAGTGGCCATCCCGGAAAGCAGAAGTCCTGGCGTTTCTTCAAAGGCCTGAGCCCCAGAGAGGGTTGTGGATTCCTGCTTGTGTGTAGTCTGTTGGTCTAAAGGCAAGGGGGAGCGGCAATGAGTGGGAGAGTCAAAACGTCTTGGCCAAAAACACGAAGGGAAGATTTCCTTACTATGAGAAAGAAATTCCTCCAGGTTGGGTGCAAGAGAAAAGAGAGGGAAAGTTGAGGGTCCTAAGAATGCAAGGGACCCTTGCACTGCTTCTTAGCTGCACTGCTAAGGAGAAAGCAAGCTCCAGAGAGATATGGCCCTGCAGTACGTAGGTGGGCAAGAATTCCCTCATCCCAGATAAGGCCCTGAAGCTGCCAAGAGTCCTCGGATCTGAGCAGACTTCTTTGCAGCAGGTGACATCTGTGAACAGAAGATCAGAGGCTATATAAGACCCCAGGGCTGTGGCAGAGTCTTGGGAAACAGGGAGAGAGCCTCAAAAGGGGCTGAGGTTCAATCTCTCATCCTGCAGGATGGGGCCTTAAGATGGGAAACAATTTGATATAGAAAATAAAGTACACTGAAATGTATTTCTTACAAAAGGAGTTTGCAGACTGAGATTTTGGACCGCCAACTTCTTTTTTGTATAAAGTGCAGAAAGACACATCGTTTAGCATGTCTAGGTAATTGTACTCATTCTGAAATAGGAAGACATGAATGGATGAGACTTAACCATGCCAGCACTCCCAAATGGAACGATATGGAAAGGATTCTCAGTGCCAAGTCCGAGTCATTTAAACAGGGTGAGCTGACACAGGACTTAGACATTTATATAGGTTAGAATTTCTGACAGGGAGCAAAGGCCTGATGACACTTGAGGATTCTGAGGTGGCTTACCCAGTGAAAATTCTCACGTTTCTATTTTTCCAAAAGACACCATTGAGGTGAAATGGGGACGGGTGCCTCTGAGAAACAGTAGGAGGTAAATCCTTCCCTATGAAATTCCTCTTTGACTAGCCAGAGAGCAGCAGGCAACTTCATGTGTACGGGGGGTATCTTCCCTCTCAGCCCAGATGTCTGGCGGGAGCTAGAAAATGGAAGCACCCAGAAGAGAGACCCTGACTCCCATTAGCCAATGTCTGCTGGGAAAAAGCAAAAGGAAGAGCCAGCCAGGTTTGCAAGTACGAAGGGTGTTACTGAAAGCGGAGCAATGCATTTGGTATAGAAATGGCCTTCCACTACTTTGGGGGAAAGAGACCCCAAGATGTGAAGACAGAGAAGGCAGCAGTAGCAGGGAGGTGGGGACAAGCCCAGAAGAGCTGTCAGGGGAGATATGAAAGGGAAATGATAGGGAAGGGAAAGAGGGAGAGGAGAAAGCACCACCGCGTGGGGATTTCTGATGGGACAGGAAGTGAAAATTATAGAAATTGAAAGAGGAACTTGGGGACCAGAAAGCTGTTTTTCCCAGCACACTCCCCGACTCCTCTCCCCCCAAAGAAGCAACCATATTAGGGGAAAGACAGAGAGAAGATAGAGAGGGACCCTAGTCCCTGATTCTGAGGCTGGATAAGATACCAGCTCTGTAACAGGGTACCTTCTAGGTTGGAATGAGGGATGCTCCCAGAGTGGAATGTAGCCTGTTTTCATTCAAAGAAGAATGAAGTTCCCATCCCACGTTAATGCTAACACTTATAAAAGAAAAAAAAAAAGATTACAAACTGTCACTTTTTATGTGGTGTTTATGAGGGAAGGACGAGGGTAGGAAAGTAGGAGGAAAATAACGTCTTCCAAGAAGTTATTTTATCACGAGTTTACTCAATTTTTGCTCCAGGCTAATTGTCAAAATAAATCATGCACCTCAACCTGCGGCAGGAGGCTTGTAACCTGCAGGTGCGCTTGGGGACGTCACCAACAAGGTCCCGCTGTGATTCAAAAGATATTTATTTTGAGCTAAACCAACTCTATGAATCTCACACGAGGCTTTGGGAACCAGACGTAGATTGCACTATGTCGAGACATCTAGAAAAGAGCCAGCGTGCAGAACTGTCATTGAAATGATGTAATGTTTTAAATTGTGGTGAAATAGACGTAACATCACATTTATCATTTGGACCATTTTTAAGGGGACAGCCTCGGGCATTGAGTACACTCACCTGCTTGTGCAAGCCTCACCACCCATTTCCAGAGCTCTTTTTTCATGGTCCCAAACTGAGACTCTGTACATCAGGTATTAACCAATAACTCCATGCCCTCTCCGGTAGCCCGTGGCAACAGTATTCTTTCACTTTCCATGTCTATGAATTGGCTTTTCAAGGTGACACATGAAAGAATCATACAGTGTCCTTTTGTGTCTGGTGTATTTGATATAGTATAATATTCATCCCTGTTGAAGCCTGTGTCAGGATTTCCTTCCTTTATAAACCCAAATGGATCTACCCTTCTTAAGGGGGATTCAAAGGATCTCCTCTTTCTCAAAGAAAAAAAAATGTATATATCCAAATCACTTTTTAAAACCTGCCATAGCTGTGACTAAGATTTTTTTTGGGTATTCATTGGTTTATGAAAGGAGACTGGAGGTAGATTTCAAGGTAGCATTGGTCAAGGTCCTCTTAGTTTCTGGGATGGGTTCTTTTTTTTTTTTTTTTTTTTAAGATTTTATTTATTCATTTGACTGAGGGCACAAGTAGGGGGAGCAGCAGGCAGAGGGAGAGGGAGAAGCAGGCTCCCCACTGAGCAGGGAGCCCGATATGGGGCTTGATGTGGGGCTCGATCCCAGGACCCTGGGATCACTGCTTAACTGACTGAGCCACCCAGGTGCCCCATGAGATGGGCTCTTTTTTTTTTTTTTTTAATTTTATTTATTTATTAGAGAGAGAGAGAGATCACAAGTAGGCAGAGAGAGGGAGAGAGAAAGAGAGAGAGAGAGGCAGGATTCCTGCCGAGCAGAGAGCCTGATGTGGGGCTCAATCCCAGGACCCTGAGATCATGAACTGAGCCGAAGGCAGAGGCTTTAACCCACTGAGCCACCCAGGTGCCCAAGATGGGCTCTTTTTAATCTCGGAGACAAGAGCCCAAATCCAGGCTTTTTTTTAAAAAAACTGAGCACTCCTCCGGTCTTCAATCCCTTTGAGCATTTCTTCCCCTCTACCTCTCCTTGGCCTTCCATCCCCATAATGGGTTTCTGGGTAGAATACATGGGGCAAAAATAGGAAGAGGCATGCTTCCATCCTTTCGATTAGCATTCCTTATACAGGAATACCGTACCTGGATCCAAATTTTGGACATTTTTATGGTAAGCATTGAACGGGATTCTGGTCTTTAGATAAAGTGGATTAAATAAATTAGTATCTTTGTCCTTTCAGCTCTAACCTTAATTTCAAAAGTCTATGCCTTTTACTGAAATAAGATTCTCCTTTTCAGCTCTAAAATTGCCAGAGGGGTGACTTTTGACCTTATTCCTCCAAAGCAAAATGTCCTTTTTCTTTAATTCACTGCAGGGTATCTATGTAATGGCTGATGGGAGGACAGGATCAGTCCCACCTGGCATTTTAAAATGACTACCTGTCCTGAAAATAATCTCCCAAACAGATCACGGTCTGAAATTTCTGGTTTTGTTTTTGTTGTTGTTTTATAAGATTTTATTTACTTAGGGCACCTGAGTGGCTCAATTGGTTGAGCAGCTGCCTTCGGCTCAGATCATGATCCCAGGGTACTGGGATTGAGCCCCACATCTGGCTCCTTGTTCAGTGGGGAGCCTGCTTCTCCCTTTGCCTCTCCCTGCTATTCTGCCTGCTTGTGCTCTCTCCCTCTGTCAATTAAATAAATAAATAATTCTTCAAAAAAAAAAAAAGATTTTATTTACTTATTTGACAGAGATACAGCAAGAGAGGGAACACAAGTAGGGGGAGTGGGAGAGGGAGAAGCAGGGGGAGTGAGAGAGGGAGAGGGAGAAGCAGTTTCCCCGCCGACAGGGAGCCCGATTCAGGGCTCGATCCCAGAACCCTGGGATCATGACCTGAGCTGAAGGCAGACACTTAACAACTGAGCCACCCAGGCGCCCCTGAAATTTCTGTTGTTAAACACAGTACCTAGGCAGCATCAGGAGCGATCGACAACTCACTGGCCCATCTAGCCATGCCCAGAGTGGAAGCCTAAGAAAATATGAACATTTACTTAAAACCAATGCGCAGATGTGATTCCCATGAAAACTACGCAAGAGAACCACCAGAAGGAAATGGTGGATGCCTTTTTAGTCCTTTAAAAAGTTTTAAAGATTTTAAATGTAGGGATGCCTGCATGGCTCGGCCGGTTAAGCTGCTGACTCTTGATCTTAGCTCAAGTCTTGATCTCGGGGTCATGGGTTCCAACCCCATGCTGGGTTCCATGCTGAGAATGGAGACTCCTTAAAAAAAAAAAAGATTTTTAGATATCTTTTCTTTTAAGAGAACTCTTTTATGTTTCTTACTTATGAGTTGCTTTAATCTAAATTTATTGTCTAAAAATTGAAACTAGTGAAGATGTCTATTTTCAGGCGGCACAATCAAGTCCGTGTTTCTTCTACCTCCTTAGGATGGTCAAGGAAAGGAACACTTCAGCTCCCTACAGTTTCAGTTCACAAGTTAGTTGCCCACTGATGTTTCCATGTATATAGCTGGAAAGAAGATCTAACTTTGGGAGGAGAGCAAAGAGGACCTAGAAGGGGAAAAACTGGGAATGAAGAAGTCCCAAGAATTCCTATGTCAGGACTCTGTTCTTTGGGATACTCTTGCCTGTTGTAAAGAAACATTGTCCCACCCAACCAACTTTACTGATGTGCTGCTCCCCAGATCTAACTGGAATTCCATATAGAAGCAGCCAAGAATGCACGGACCGTCCATTACGTCCTATCACTCTGCATCTGGATTCAAGGCCAAGGTCTGTCTCCTTACGGCGTCCATTTCTCTTTTATAAGAATGCTTTGCTTTTGCAGGAAAACTAAGGCTATTTATTACCTGAGTCTTAGAAAAGCAGGCAAGTGAGTATTTGGGAGCTGTGATATATGAATTTTCCTAAAAATGACATTATTTAGCATCGTGTTAACTCTAGCTCTCTTCCACATATTTTGAGTGTGTAGTTAAAATATAGTAATGTAAATCTATGACCATTTTGACCATTTTTAGATGTAAAGTTCAGTGGCATTAAGGACACTTAATGGTTATTCTAAAAGTCTTCCCTGGCTCTCCATGCAGAGGCTCCTACCTACCTTCTATATAAGCCCAATCTTATGGATGGTATTTAGAACCTTCATTTTTCAACTTCACTTTAACAAAATTATGAGTAGTTTATCTTGCCTTTGAAAAATAGAGATTCTAAAATGGAGTGGCTCAAAGAGTATGTCTTTTTCTTACTGGTCCATTGTTCTTCTGACCTTTTATCCTCTAAAGATAGCACTTGGGTTGATCTTAAACTTACTCTCCTCAAGCTAAGTGATTTCAATTTCTTTGTCTATTAATAGGTATCATTGCTCACGCTTTAGTCATGGTGGTTCTCACAGTGGCTCTTCTCTGAACCCTATCCAATATTATTTATATCACTTAAGTTTTGAAATCTAGTAGTAATATCTATAAACTCAACTTAAAATAAAACCAAACAAAACTCACCGAGGGTTTACCAGAATAGGCTTCTGGATTCGGGTCACTAGTGTGAGAAGGAGTTACTGTTCCAATAGGGCTGTTGAGTCTCACCCTTTCTCTTCCTGTGATTGCTTTCTCAGCCCCTCTGTCCCTCTGCCACCTCAGATCTGGTCTTATGTTAAGACTCCATCCCAACTAAGAAAACTGCTTCTTTCCTTAATTCCTCACAGTTGAAACAATATGGCAGTAGGGTACAAAAAATGGAAGTCTTAAACTGCATTTTCCAGAGTGACTGGATTGAAACTATCCTGAGCTGTTTTTGTATCTCGTGTCGTGTGGTTGATTTGCTTTTTTGTTCAGAAAGAGTTGGCCTTGTTGAACACTGCATCTGAAATTACTGCTGTAGTAGATGTTGGCTAATTGAATTTAAATTTAAAAAAAAAAAAGAAAGAAAAACAAAGTGTTGGCCAGACTATGAATGACATCTTAATGGAGGAAAAGTCACCCAAACAAGAGCAAGGTTGGTGTTAAGACCATCTTGGTGTTTACTGGCGTTTGGGACCCCACCTAGCATGGTCCCATGAATGTGAGTTCTCAGGGGATAGTTGTTGGCTCAATAATGAATGAAGGATAGGTAGGTTTGAGAGAAGGTGACATTCTAACCCCTAGTAAGCCATGGAACCCAGAAGGGGAAGCAGGGGCGGGTAGAGTAGGTCAGAGGGAGAGTAACATTTGATCTAAAGTGAGGACACGGCCGAGTGAAGATGAAAGCCTGAGTGAGTTTGAATTTGACCGTGTCGTCCAAGCTGTGACAACCCCAAGTGATTTACAAATGGCTTGGAAGGAAGGTATGTCATCATGATCCTAGACAGAAATCAATGAAGTAATTACTTAAAGGAAAGTGAGTGAAAGCAAGCAAGCAAGCTCTTTTGCCTGCTCTCACCTGCCATTTTTGCATGTTTCTCACTCCTCGTGGGCACAATCCCAATCATTCAGTCTCTTCTTAATACATGATACATGGGTATAACCATACCCAGAACAAGGCTGTGTCCTTAAAACTACACTTTGTCCTAAAATTATTCCTTTTTAAGATGCACTTCATGTAAAGTTTCCAGTTTCTCAGAGTTGGAAAACCTTCTGATGGCCCTGTCATATGCATATGGAAGCCACAGTCACCAAGGACTTAGTAGGCAATACATGCTTCAAATTATTCGGTTAACATACTGTACTCCAAGTCCACGTGGCCCATAGGCTTCATCTCCCCAGGGGACGTTTGTGTTTCAAAAGAGAGACTCATTAAGTTAAACCAACTGATGGAATGATTCTGTACCTTTCTATGCCAATTCTGGGCAACCTTTTTCTTCTCTCCCTGCCATCGGGCTGGAAATGGAAGAATTTAGCAACTTGATACCCTAGCTATGTTCTTGTTGTCAGCCACGGGAAGCCGAGGCAGCTTCTGCAGGGGGGAAATCATAATAAAACCACGTTTAGAGAGTTGACTAGAGAAGTGATGTTTATTATGGATTTACATGAGGGCTCCAGGAGGTGAACCCTGCTGCCGCTATTCCTGGTGCTCATAACCACGTACACCGAGTTCAGTGGAGAAACACAGGGAGGCTCAGAGCTCAGTATTCCTGAGGAGCGGCCCCTGGTTGGGAAACATGTACCACATACATAAGATGCTTTACGTGCTAGGGACGTAAAGACCAGTAAGATTGAGAAAAGGGTCATCGAGTCTCCCTAAGGCAAACACTGACCAGGCAATGACCAACTCTGCCTGGGGAAGTATAGATAAGAAGGTCACTGAGGGAGGTGGGAGAAGGCTTCATAAGGAGCGTTTATCATCCTGTGTGATTATAGAATCTACCATTTATCCATCTGGCTTCACCACTCCTCTACTCCCTGAGGGCCGGGCTGGCCTGTTAAAGATATAAGGGGAGTTTCGTGTACTACTTGGCATAGCATGATTGTTGCTATAATTCCTTTTGAAAGAATAAACTGATTGATGTAGAAGAGACATAGAAATGAAAAAGAAAGGAAAGGGTTAGGTATTACATGTGGAGAGAGAAGAGCAGAGCAAAAACACAGAATTGGGAAATTCAGTGGGATTTTCAGGAAACACCATTCATTCGTTCCTGGAGCTTGGGGTGGTTTGGGGAGAGGAATTGGTGTTGTGGCCCAGAGTTGGAGTGTGGAGCACCCTGTAGGCCCTGCTAGGATTTGGACTTTATTCTGTAGGCAATAGGAGCCCATCCAACATCTTCCAGCAGCGCAATAACTTGATCAAATCTGGGTTTCAGAAGAATTGCTGGCAGCAGCATCAGGATGAACTGGAGGACAGGCAGGGTAGGTGTAGCCCTCCTGTCAGTGGGGAGGAGAGCGACAGCCACTGAAGAGAACATTCAGAGTAGCACTGTTTTACTGTGGAGAGAGTTGAAAAAGTCAAAGCCAACATCAAACTTCTAGTGTGGTGGGAACATTGTGCAAGAAAGCAAGACAGGTAGTATCGGACAGGAAGCCGGCAGGAGGAGGGAGAAATTATCAACTCCACGTGGAATATTTGGAGTCTGAGGAGCCAACGCATTTCCAGGGAGAGTCACTGTGTATGCAGTAAGTAATGTGAAACCCGGAAGAGAAGCTGGGGCCAGAGATGGAGTCTGGGGTGTGGTCTTTGGAGCCATTTGATTGGAGGAGAAATGCAGAGCAAGTGCATGGAGAGAGAAGAGAAACAACGAAGCCCAAGGGGGAATTGAGATATTCTTCCCCCCTTTTTAATGTTCAGTGCCTTTCTCCCTGTTATAAACATACCTGAAATAGGAAACATACCTGAAATGGAAATGACACTGGATTTTTTTTGTTTTTTTTAGAAGTTCTCTAATTTCTGGCACTGGAAGAGGTGAGCTGGCGTTTTTAGAGGTAGGACTACTTCCCTGGGAGTTGACTGCTGTGTAGTTTTAGGTAAAGCAAGCATTTTCGTGGAGTCAGCTCATTCAGGAGTTGACCCACAGCCCTTGAGTTGTCTGCACACGAAAGTCGGGGGTAAGAGCCAGCACAGCTCGGAGGGAAAGGTTGAGTCAGAGCGAAAGAACAATGGAGCTTTCAAAATGCCTCTTATTGTTAACTGTCTTGAGATGTCTGCAAGGTTCTGTGAGGGTGAGTTGTCAAAGCAACTTCTGGTAGTGACCAAAGGAGGGAACCACAGGCACAACACAGGCCTAGAACGTGACGGTGGTAGAGTCTGTGGTAATTCAGGCCGGGGAGCTATTTTTGTGAGAGTTCTTGGTGAAGGAGACAAATAGAAGAATTAGAAGTTGAAGAGTATATAGAGAACAGATGGGGGGGCACGGAGGAGGCAGGGGGTGGGGAGTGGTGAGATGACCCACAGTCATGAGAAGATTAAGTCTTGGAGATATTGTACCACGTGGTGAGTTTAGTTAACATACTGCGTTATAGATTCGAAAGTTGCTGAGAAAGTGGATCTTAAAAGTTCTCATCACAAGAGAAAAAAAATCTGTCACTAAGTGTGATGACGGATATTAACTACACTTGCTGTGGCAATCATTTCACAGTATCTACCCAAGTCATTATGTAATCCATCTGAAACTAAAATGTCATATGTCGATTATAGCTCAATAAAACTGGAAGTAAAGGGGTGCCTGGCTGCCTCAGTGGGTAGAGCATGTGGCTCTTGATCTCAGGGTCATGGGTTTGAGCCCCACGTTGGGTGTAGCGATCATTTAAGGAAATAAAAAAAAAAAAACTGGAAAAAAAGAAGCTGAAGAATGTAAGAACTTAAAGAGAATAGTTACTGGGGAATTAAACTCAACAGTGATTCCATGAATAATATCATTTGATTAAAATAAGTCATGATGGGGCGCCTGGGTGGCTCAGTCAGTTAAGCGTCTGCCTTCGGCTCAGGTCATGATCCCGGGGTCCTGGGATCAAGTTCTGAGTCGGGGCTCCCTGCTCAGCAGGAAGTCTGGTTCCCCCTCTGTCTCTTCCTCTGCTTCTGTGCCCTGTCTCTGTGAAAGAAAGAAAGAAAGAAAGAAAGAAAGAAAGAAAGAAAGAAAGAAAGAAAGAAAGAAAGAAAGAAAGAAAGAAAGAAAGAAAGAAAGAAAGAAAGAAAGAAAGAAAGAAAGAAA
>CM053604.1:109952209-109993908 GCA_028646535.1 Procyon lotor | reverse complement strand
CTGGGATATGGTCAGGTTAGGTTTTCTAGGGAAAACCCTTTAGTGACAGGCAAGATTCAAATGGGCAGAAGGTCGGGGGGCTTATCACAGGCAGGAAGAAAGGTGGGGGAGCACAAGAGAACAAGCTTGCATGTGCACTCGAATGGTAATTGGGAGACACGGTGGTTATTTTAACTTTTTTTTTTTTTTAATTGCTGGTGTATAGTAAGTGGTAGAAGCAAGAACAGGGAGCAAGACCAAAGGATGTAGATTTTCAGGGATTTCAAGTGAACTAGCAGGGATATGTGTAGAAAGTACTGCAAGGGAATACCCAGCAGGGTGGTCTGCCTCTCTATGGGGGACAAATAATAGGTTTTCAGGAGACTATCCTAGCAAGGGCCTTCCAGGTTTTTCCCAGTAATTACCTAAAAATTTCTACCAGCGGCCAAAATTGTATTCTACTACTAAGCAATAATATTAACAATATTCGTTAATTTTAATATTTATTCATTTGTTAATATTTCAGTGCCTCTGGTATGTCTGCCGCTGTTCTAAGCTAATAAGTGAATTATCTCATTTAATCTTCCCTCCAACACGATGATAATAAGTATTATCCCCATTTTATGGATGAAGACACTGGGGCACAAAGAGGTTCAAAAGGGTGCTTATCCAAAGTCACGCAGAGCAGAAGAACCAGGATGAAACCCAGACTTCAGGGTCCTACTGCCTCTGAGAGGACCCAAGGGATGCTCAGTAATGCCTTTAGACTCTGAATAAATCCCCTTAGTGTGAAGCTGGTATGGCCGTCGTGAAAAGGTCAGCGTGACGTCTATGCCTGTATTCTCCTTCCCCTTCTCTGGGTCCGCGTCTTCTGAGAAATATGGCCTCTGGGAGTGGGACTAACACCACTTCCACTGGAAATAAATGAGAGAAAAAGACGCTCCTCCTTTCATTCGCCTCGCCCCTCTCAACACTATGATAACATCACTCTTACCGCTCGGAGATACGAGTCTACAGAATTCATTAAGAACTCCGGGGCTTTGCCTTGAATCCCAAGCGGTTCTGCTCCTTGTGTCTTTTTCACCACCTTTCATTCGGGGTGCATGTTACGTGTGGTGTTAGAGTTGTTCATTTTCCCCCCCATACCTGTCGCCCCGACATCCAGGGCAACCTTCCTGATGACTGGTTTACTTTGCGTATTTGTTTATTCAGTTTTTCCTATTTGGGGTGCAGTACTTCTGGGAAAAAGCTATTGGATGACCTATTTTTCAGTTCATTTCATAATTGCTGAGTGTCTACAAATGTATCAAATGATATATGATGAGCTCTGTCCTGCTTACTGTCTTCTTACCCCCAAGGGAGTCCTGAAAACCTTTTCTAGACCAGTAATTCAGCAACACACATTGCCTTCATCCAAACAGTCTCCCTTTCATGGGAACCCATAGTCTTGTGGAGATGAGGATTCTACGCCATGTATCTCCTTTATATACTGGCCTGAAGGTCAATATCCACCTTCTCTTGACGTCACGGGGTGATGAGGCTGACTCAGATATGCCAATCTATTTAAATGTAGTTGGCGGCCTCTATTCCTTTTCGTTTAATTGAGGTATAATTGATATTTAACATTATATCATTTTCAGGTGCACAACATAATGATTTGATATTTGCAGACATTGTGAAATGATCACCATAGTAAGTTGAATTACCATTCATTACCATACAGTTACAAAATTTTTCTTAACAACTTTTAAAGATGCAATACAGTATTATTAACTATAGTCTCCTTGCTGTATACCAACCACATCCGCATGGCTTACTAATTTCATAACTGGAAATCTGTATCTCTTGATCCCCTTCACCCATTTTGTACTCTCCCCCAACCCCTGGCAACCAACAGTCTGTTCTGTGTATGAGCTGGGGTTTGTTATGTTTTGTTTTTTGGAATCCGGCGATAAGGGAGATCATACATCTTTCTTTGTCTGACTTATTTCACTTAGCATAATGTCCTTGAGATCCATTCCTGTTGTCACAAATGGCAAGATTTCTTTCTTTTATATGGCTGAATATTATTCCTGTGTGTGTTTTTAGTGTTTTCATTTTCTTGAGATCAATACCCAGAAGTGGAATTATTGGATGGTCTGGTAGTTCTATTTTTAATTTTTTGAGGAACCTCCATACTGTTTTGCACAGTGGCTGCACCAGCTTGCCTTCCCACCAATAGTGCACAAGGGTTTCCCTCTCTCTGTGTCCTTGCCAACACTTGTTATTTCTTATCTTTTTGACAATAGCCATGCTGACTGGTTTGAGGTGATATCTTTTTTTTCCCCTTGATTTATTTATTTATTTGAGGGAGACAGAGCATACAAGCATGGGGAGAGGCAGAGGGAGAGGGAGAAGCAGACTCCCCACTGAGCCAGGAGCCTGACACAGGACTCGATCCCGGGACGTGAAGACCTCAACCTGAGCTGAAGGCAGACACCTAACCATCTGAGCCACCCAGGCACCCTGCAAGGTGATATCTCATGTGGTTTTTGATTTGTATTTCCCTGATGTGAGTCCTCTTGCTCCTAGCTGAGATAATAGATCCTGGGTCTGACCTTTCATGAAGTGAGGACAGGTTCTAAATCTTGTGCAGTGTCTTACCTAGATAACTGTGCGGTTTTCCTGCACTTTAGAAAAAGACACTGACAGGTAATACTGACAGGTAAACAGAGTATGACCCGACCAGGCAGAGCAGCGGTCTTGGATACCGGTATGAATGGGGGCTCTTTCGGGGTTCAAATGTCAGCCCTCCATCCCCTAACTCTCTGACTTAACTAATTGAATCTTTCTAAACCTCAATTTCCCTATCAGCAAATGGTAGTACTAGTAGCATATACCTTGTAGCACCATTGCTATGTTTAAATAAAATCAAACGCTTAGCACAGTACCTGGCAAATAATAAGGGCTCAGTAAATTTTTTTTTTTTTTTAAAGAAAAAATACAGATTTGTGGTTAAGCTGGCTATTTCATTTTATTGCCATCTCGGTTGATGACAACTCTACTTTTCTGATCGCTCAGGTCAGGAAGTTTGGAGTCATTCTTGGCTCCTTTTTCCCCCCTTCGAATCCCATATCCAATCTGTTGGGAAGTCTTACTAACTCTACTTTCAAAACTTATCTGGAATCTGCCTACTTCTCTGCCCCTCCACTTGCCAATGCCTGGTCCAAGTTAGCCTTCAAACTGGTTTCTTTCATCCTTCCCCTCAGGCAGTCTATTCTCAACATGAAGCAAAGGAATCCCCCCTGAAATGTATGTCAGATCAGGTCAGTGTGCCTAAACCCCTTCGCGACTCTCCATGTTTCCGGGGAGTAGAAGTATACTGTGCAGCACAGACAGTGGTCTGAGACGCCCTAGCTAATCTGCCCGACACCCACTCTGCTCTTTGTTCTCAGATCTCTTCTGGTACTCGCTCCCTCTCCTGCCACACTGGCCTCTTGCAGTCACACGCCTGCCGCAGGTCTCGGCTGGGCTCTGCCTGGAATCTCTGCCTCTTGATGGCTGCAAAGTTGATTCCTGCTCAAATCGTCATCTTTTTAATGAGGCCCACTTTGAGCTGCCTACTTAAAATCATGTCTCACAGTCCCACCACTCCCGCCCCTCCTCGAGTTCTGCAGGAGAAATTTCTCAAGCCCTGCTACCACTGGAGAGATGACTACTCTCATCTTACAGCTAATTAGAGCAGACCTCCTTCCTTCCAGAGAGTTCCAACATTCTGGCTTTGGACTCAGGTCAATGAAGCCAAGTGCTTATAGTCAGTGGCTTTTATGGCGAAATGCTGACCATGATATCCGTTGTACTAGAATAAGTAGAAATAAACATAGGAGAACATTTCTCAAGAGGGACTTTTAATCTGTAGACTTCCGTCTTGATATTTGAGAAGGAACCACTTTTATTGTTATAGAATTCAAATCTAGTTTTTATTCCCATTGTTCATAGTTTGGTTTTTCAGGAAATGAAAACAGCTATTATACCTAAATAAATTTGAATCATTCTTTCTATAATAATCTTATGTATTGTCTCCCTGAAGGAGACATAATTTCATCTTTTAAAAAGTATAAAATGTTAAATTTCCCTTATTTTGATAATGTACACCCCTACTTCAAACATTGTTTTCGTTCCCTTCAGGTTTTTTTTTAAAGATTTTATTTATTTATTTGTTTGTTTATTTATTTATTTGTCAGAGAGAGAGAGAGAGCACAAGCAGGCAGAGAGGCAGGCAGAGGCAGAGAGAGAAGCATCCTCCCCGCCGAGCAAGGAGCCAAATATGGGACTCGATCCCAGGACCGGGATCATGACCTGAGCCGGAGGCAGCTGCTTAACCAACTGAGCCACCCGGGCGTCCCTTGTTCCCTACAGGTTTTAAGGTAGCAAGATCAAAAGACAAACTTGGAAATGTACAGTAAAATCTTTTATCTCAGAGAAGGAAGGACCAAAAAGAAAGTGAATCCCTGGATTTGAGTCGTAGGGACCATACTCAGCACCGCTGCTGTGTTGTTGAAGACCTACAGACCTGGGGAGGGGAAGACGCTTGCCTGAGCTCACTCGGCTGGTTGGCCAGAAGCCCATCGTGGAGGCCAGGCCTCTTAAAAAAGCTAGTGGAGTTATGTCTTCATTATCCCATACCAACTCAAAAATAATTTGGGCCAATTATGCAGCCCGCCAGATTTTTTTTTTTTTTTGCTAGCACTCACTCATCCACATGGGGCCCAGCAGGCCAGGCCGCCATCACCCCAGCACCCTTCCGTACATGATGAGATCGGATTCAAACCTGGGCAGAATCCTCTTCTATAGAGTTTGAGTACTTGCTTTGGCAATTTCACCCTCTGGCATTAACCCACTTGTCACAGAATATTAATTGGCTGCCCCTACGTGTGCATATGTGGTTATTTCTTAGGATCTAATGAGGAAGAGCTGGGTCAAAGCAGAGTGGGGTAGACTAATGTTCAAGAGCGAAGAGACAATAGACCTTGTCAGGTGAAATGACTGGAAGGGCAGGTATCACCATGGTAACCAAGTTGGGGTTCTTCAGACACTTTGGGGCTGAGGAATTCTGAGGAGATTAACCGACTTTCCTGCTTCTCCCCAAGATGTTCCCAAAGCCAGGTTGCTGATGACACTCACTCTTCTCCCGGCCGCTGCTCTCCAGTCCTCAACAGTCACAGAAACAGAGACAAGTTTTAGGCGTGTTTGTTCACAACACTTACTTTGAATTGTTCTCTGTGCTTATTTCGAATAAGGAATAAGTCAATAGGAACGCAGGTCGTCAATACGGCGTAGCACAGAACTAAAGCTATGTTTATTCCTGACATGGCCCTGCGTGCTGGTAGTCCATTTCTGGAGTAATTGCAGAGATTTGCGACTGTTTATATAGCATTTGAAATCCTAGCCTTCTACTCCCATGAGACCATCATAGTCAGACTGTTTATGTCTCTTGTCAGTTGAACGAGAGTCACTTTATTATCTTAAATGTGAGCTCCCCTCCATCTTGCCCCATTTCCCGTTAACCAACCTTTACCAGGAGATTGGAAGTGACATCGAGGAAACTGGGGATCCTCAAGATAAAATCTATTGTTACTAAGGGACAGAGATTTTGTAGGCTGTTCTCCGTTTTCAGAAAAACCCCCAAACATAGTCTAAGAATCAAAAATGTTTAGCAAACTTTGTTTACACCGAATGAAAGGAGGAAGCATGGCATATTCCTGATTCACAATTCCCCGTCCCAGGGGCTTAGATATTTTGGAATGCAGACTGTGCCCCGTTGGCAGGGATTTGGAATCAATTTACAGTGTGTGAGATGATAACACATGTTCTGGATCAGTGGCAGGGAATGTTTGGAGCTGTAATTCTGTCTCCCCATTAGCAGGAAGCCTTGCTAAACTCACAGCTGGAGAAATGCCTAAAAAGAACGAGGCTTTGTGTGTGTGTGTGTGTGTGTGTGTGTGTGTGTGTGTGTGTGTGTTTATAAAGGCAACACAAAACCCAGCCCCAGGGATAAATGCTAAATTAAGGCCATCAGAAATGAAACGGTACTTTCATTGCGTGAATAAACTGGTATCTGGTGAAGATGACTGCCTTTCTCAGCCAGAAGTGTATAAAGGGTTTACCTCGCTACATCTGGGCTTAATGATACAGGAGATGATTAACAACAGTGGACAAAGAAAACCACCCCGGACCCAGTAGTCCCAAGAAGAAAATCAAATAGAAAGGGCTCATTTTAATAAGGCACGAGGGCAGATATATAATATTCAAGCGGCAAGAGTTGAAACCTGATCTCCCTGAGGCTTGAGGTAGAAGCTGACTCTCGGCCCGGGTGAACCAAACATTACGGAGACATGTAAGTGCATGTAAGAGCAAGCATTCAGCCAGCACAATTCAGCAGGCTTCACGAAGCCAGATGCTAAGATTGGGCAAGAAAGAGCAAATGGTGTTTTTTGAAAAGGTGTAAGTAATTTGCACGTAGAGATCAGCAGAAAGAACAATTTATAAATTGTAACCCTACTTTCATGTTTGTCTTTTCTTAGACTTTTCTGTAAGTCTATAGTGTTCTGTACCTTTTTATTGCCCCACTACGTTCACTCTACTCACGAAGACACATCACTTCGCTTGCAGTTTTCTCGAATGAATGAATGAATGAATGAGTGAATGAAGTGGTCATTTGATTTAAAATATTAACTACAAAAATCCGTGAGCCAATCATGGCCAATGTTTTTATACTGATTCATTAATTCACAACAGGATCCATTTAATTAGGGCTGGCTTACAGGTTACCAAAAATCTGAAAAGGGCCAACATGGTTAAATAGTCAAGATGAAATCATAGCTTCAAGTAGAAAAAAAGATGATGATTTTACCAACCCTTCTTCAAAATCAGAATTCTAAGAATTTGTAAAATCATCTATCGATTGAGAGTTATAGTTAAAGAACACACTGGCTCATTTTGCAATCTTTCCTTGTTTTCTGTTTTGCTTTGTTTTGTTTTTTAGCGTGAAACCCTAGGGTCCAGGGCTTTATAGTACTTATAAAGCATTTCTCAGTTGACAAAGCACTTCTGCACACATGATTTCATTGAATCTGCTCGGCCTCTTACCTTTTCTAAGATAACATCTAGGCTTCTTCAGAGGTGATCTGAAGTATTTGGTCTTAATATTTGAGCAACATTTTCCCGGAGTCTTGTCTTCATTACATCAACTTCCTCTGACAACCTGAAAGACTGTCTTAGCCATTTCCTGCCCAGAACCCTGCTCCTTTTGAGCCACTGGCCTGTGTACCAGCTTCCTGCTTCAGGGATGTGTTTGGTTATCTGCTCACTCAAAGAGCAGAGGGAAATCCAGTCACTGATTCCCGTTCCCATTTAAGTAACCAGCACTGACTGCCCCCAAGACCTGTGCTATGCTCTTCCAGTGAGTGTCCTATTAAACCATGTACGAGTTTTTGCCTCAAAATTGAATATTTTAAATCATTTGATAGGAAAAGGCATAAACTAATTGTTTATGACCATGACTTCCCATGGGCTTTTGTTTTGTGTTTAAATTGACCCAGCCCATCCTTGATCCCGGCACTTACCACACCTTCCAAGTAGAGCTGGGTCTGTCTTACTAGAGCTGTGAGCCCCACGTTCTGCCCAAGTACAACACGATCCTCCACCCCATCCGGATTTCATGGCTTAGAAATCCCTTCTTTCCAACCTTATGTGTGCTTTTTTTCCCTCTTTACAGCATTTAAAAAGCCTATCTATAGATATAACTACCATAGTTATCTTTGCCATTGCATCGTGGATTTATTTCGACTGTTTTCAGCTTAGAGCTGTTAAGTAAAATTGCCATAAATATCTTGCAAAATAGCTTTTATTTAAAATTATTTTCTCAAAATAAATTTCAAGCATATGTGTCAAAGGTTATGGTCATTTGTATGGCTCATAGTCTGCATTCAACTTGCCTTTAGGGAGAAGTCCCAACTCACCTCATCCCTGGTACTGTAATGGCTGGTTTCTTTGAATCCTTCCCAAACTGGGACTTATAACGATTTGGGGTTTTTTGTTGTTATTGTTGTTAATGTAATCATTACAAAATGATACTGCAGAGTTATCTCGATTTGCATTTCTAAGTGAGGCTGATCTATCAGTATAAAATTTCAGAACTGAGATAACTTTTAATATAGAGCAAAAACAATTTCCAAGGGGAGTGGGAATGATCATTCCTTCAAATCTATTGGACATCTGGGGAGCCTGGCTGGTTCAGTTGGTTAAGCCTCTGCCTTCGGCTCAGGTCATGATCCCAGGGTCCTGGGATCGAGCCCCACGTCAGGCTCCCTGCTCAGCGGGAAGCCTGCTTCCCCCTCTCCCTCTGCCCCTATCCCCACTCATGTTCCCTCTCCCTCTCTCCCTCAAATAAATAAAATTTTTCAAAAAAAAAAAAATCTATTGGGCATTTGCCTGCATGTTGGCAGAGGGGAAACTCCTGATTGCTATTTAGCAAAATAGCTATAGTCTAGATACTTCTTTCCTCACACACAGATGATTGCCAAAGTCTCTTAACCAATTTAGTAACCTCCAACTCTCCAAGTTATTTACCCACAGCTTTCAGTTTAATGTGCTGCTTACAGAGGACCTGGGGGAGGGGGATGAGCACACAGAGCCAGCTAGGCCTGGCCCCTCCGCCTCCTGAGCCCTGGACACTGCCCTTTCGCCTACATCTTGCCCCTCTCGCTACCTTCTGGGACTCCAGGTATCTTGGAGAGATGCTGGCTGAGGTCTGAGGCTGTCTCTGCAGGCTCTCTGGCTGCGGTAGCGGCAGCTGGTGCTCAAGGTTCACACACCCACTATTTGTGATTCTGCCCCTTTGCCTCCTGCCGGCCAGGAGTCCTCGGGCATGCCAGCTGCACTCCAGTTTGGGATGTTCCTGCTGTTACCTCTGAGCTATTGTTGGCAGCTGACTTGCCTCAGGTTGTGTTCCATGCCTTCTGTTTGCCCTCCACAGGTTTCTCTTCCTGGGCTTCTCTTCCTGAGCTGTAGGAGCAGCCAGGGCCCCAGGAGGCTTGTGAGTTGCATGGAAGGACTCCCCAGGAGGCTTGTGAGTTGCATGGAACAGACTCCCCAGGAGGCTTGTGAGTTGCATGGAACAAACTCCCTCAGCTGGCAGAGGCCCTCCCTGATCAGGGGTCTGCAGCTTTTTTCCCCAAGGGAGGTGCACAGGGCGTCTACAGTCAGCAACTGCAGGGAGATGTCATGTTTTGTGCACCGTGAGAGTATATTTTTCAGTGATCCAGCAGGTGTTCCTCTCAAGACCTTTAGGGTGTACATTGCTGTCTTCTTCAAACACACACACACACACACACACACACACACACACACACACACACACAAAAGCGTGCACACTGAATGTAGTCTGTGATGCAGCAAAACACATGGTTCCTAGCCCATGGACATACACTCTGGAAGCAGACAGCTCGGGTTTGAATTCTGTCTCCACCACCTAGCTCTGGGACCTTGGGAAGTTACTTCACCTCTGCCCAGGTCAGGGTTGTGCCTAATATTATTTCTTGAAAAGGGAGGGAGATCATACAAGAGTAAACAGATCAGAACTTATCCCAGATGTTCCTTTTTTTTTTTTTTTAAGATTTTATTTATTTGACAGAGAGAGAGAGAGAGAGATCACAAGTAGGCAGAGAGGCAGGTGGGGAGTGGGGGGGGGGGGGAGAGCAGGCTCCTTGCTGAGCAGAGAGCCCGATGTGGGGCTCTATCCCAGGACCCTAAGATCATGACCTGAGCGTTCCTTTTTTTAACTGGTGGTCAGCTTTGCTTTCCCATCAGGGGAAAAGTAAGGCAGCCCTATATTGACTCAGGAGCTGGGATCTAACCACGTATCTAAAAGGAAGAATGATGGTGTTTTCACAATATGAGGTCTCTAGTTTCATGTTGTCCTGGCATTCAAGGTAATGTGGTAGCAGCCTTCTAGGGCCATCATGTGAGCTTCTCTCTGGAGTGGCCATACAAACTCTTGGGCTTAACCTTCTTCGGGTTCTCATCTTAATACAGGAAACAGGAACAGACACGAAACAACATTTTGTAGCCTTTACTGGGTGCCGAGCACTCTGCTATAGACTCGTCTCCCTGCCACAGCTTGTGAGGTTGATGATTATCATCTCCAGTTTATAAATGAGAAAGTAAGGCACAGAGAGGTTTAGTAACTTGCCCAAGACTCCACAGATAGGACACTCGATTCTATACTTTGCCAAGTGGCCCTAGACTACAACCCAGGCATGCACCTAAGGAAAGGGTAAGTCATCCCTTCCTACTTCTTCTCCATAACATCGGCTCCCTGCTGCTGACCTGGCAGCTTTTTATTTGAACTGCCAGTGCCAAACTTAACATGATTGTGATCTGAAAGCATGCAAGTTCAGGAAGCTGTGAAGTTGCTTTACTCAGTAGGTTTTGAAGCGGTAAGAAAGGACCAAAAAAGTTCCAGCTTCTTGCTTCCAAGCTATCAGGTCTAGACAGAAAATCATATAATGTTAGACATGGAAATAACCTTAAATATCATATTGTTTTATGGCTTCATTTTACTGGTAAGAAAGCAGGTGCAGGGAGGTGAAGTGCTTTGTTCAAGGTCATGGAGCATATTTTTTAAAATTGTAGTTAGGTTGTTTAGGTGGGTGAGTCAGATAAGTGTCGTTGAAATACTACTATTGTATTTCTATCTGGTTATGGAAATGGGCAGATGGGATTAGTTTAGGGAGCTGCTATAGTCAACATGGGCCATATAGCTTAACTCATCTATCGAGGTTACCTCACCTAAATAGACCCATTTCTGCTACTGGGAATGCCATTGTTTCTGGAACTATGACACATTCAATGACCAGAAATTGGTTATTTGGCATTGATGTCCTCTTAACAATCTGTTAGATTTTTGGTGCCATGAAGGCCTTTATTTTCAGTGTTTCCAATTTCAGTGTATTCTACAAACATTTCTAATGATCACCAATAGTACAAAAGTACTCATAGCTACCCTCCCAAGCACCTGAAGGTATAAAGGTCGTATTGCTCTGGTGGTCAAGAGCGTGGATTCCAGAGACAGACTGTCTGGGCTTAAATTTTAGCTCTGCACTTAACTGGTTTGTGACCTTGGGCCGTTATACCTTAACCTATCTGTGCCTCAATTTCTCCATCTGTAAAATAGGGATCATAATAATATCCCCCTTCTAGGGTTTTTGGGGACTAAATGACTTAATATACGCAAAGCACTGAGGGTAGGGCTTGGTAGGCCATAAGCACTATGTGAGGGCTATTATTATTTCCAAAAAAGAAAGTGGAATTACAAGGAATCATTTTGGACCATGAAATGGAGCTGAAAAAGTACTCACTATTTCTGCTTCCCAGACTAAGGCTAGGCCTGGTTTTATAGCTTAAGTGGGACCTTAAAAAATACTTTTCCAAGATCATCCATGGAGAAGTTGACTCGATTTACAGAACTGTGATTCCTGCCAACCTTCTGAAATCTACTTCTCCATCTTTTCAAAAACAAGGAAGAAAAAAAGCCAGCAAAGAAGAGAAAAATCAATCCTACTCATCGGTCTGCATTTTGACTTCTCGAGTTAGACGATCTTAATTATAAGCATAAACAAATAAGTTAATGCAGCCGCTATTTTAGAAGTTTATACATATAACTTTCTCAAATAGAGTAGAAGCAAGTAGGTACAAAAGTCAGAATAAGAACTGAATCTCCAAAAGTACGGAGACTTAAAAGAAAAATGACAGGTTTTACTGGATTTCATATTAACCTTAATTTATTACCTCGAGGATGTCTAGGTGGGGTATGTTCTATAGCTCTATGTAGCAATAGCAATTTATTCTTAATGACTCTAGTTGGGCCTTTGTAGATTGTTCTAACCTTCCTACAAGCATCCCAAAGTAAGAAGTAGAATTAAAACATGAAAGAAATGGAAGTTTCCAAGAGAGTTCTTGCTTCTTCATCTTTAGAGACAGTACGGTACATTGGAATTACAGTCCAATTTTAAGTCTGGATTAACAATTTATTCTTCTCAATCTCAGTGTCTGACATGTAAAATGGTGACAATAAGATTAATTCTTGTTGTGTTTTTACATAAGGCATGCGAGTTAAATTGGTGTCCAGTGATTGCTAGTTCTCCCTTCTTAGACATAAGAAATCATATTTTTATTAGAAAAAGTTCCTCCCTCTGGGAGGACACAGCACAGGCATGTGGTTTGGCCATTGGTCAGTGCTTTTGTGGCATCAGAAGGCAGCTCTTCTTACTCCAGGCGTCCTGGAGCCAGAGCCCGTCATGGTGACTCAAGAGAGCTGAGGTCAGGCCCCATTCCTCACGCTCTTCATGCACGGCCTACTCAGCAGCCCTAAGTGGATGATGGGAAGGAGCTAGAGGTGTGCCAGTCAGACAAAGAGCTTCCCACGTGGAGGAAACAGCAAGTGTGAAGGCCCGGAGAAGGGGGTCAAGCCTGGTGGGCTTAGGGAACACCAAGGCCCCTGGCCATAAGGACAGTTACCAAGGGGAAGATAGGTAGAAGAGGAGATCACAAAGGTGAAGAGGAGCCGGATCTCACTTCCCTGCAGGACAGGAGTTGGGATTTTAGTCTAATTTTAGAGGAAACCACTGGAGCGTTTTGTACATAATCTGAATTCTGGGGTGTGTGTGTGTGTGTGTGTCAGAGTATTCCTCTGTTTGCTAAAGGAAATGCTGCCTGATTGTGCTTTAAATTTAATTTAATTTAATTTTAAAATTTATTTTAAATTAAATTTTAAACTTAATTCTGCTTTAATTATAATTAATTAATTAAATTATGCTTTAAATTAAATTCTGCTGTAAAAAGATCATTTTGGCTGTTGTACCACCAGATGTAAGGGGCAAGAGTGGAAGCAGCAAGGTAGAAGGCAACTGTCAAAGTCTATGTGAGGGATGAGGCACTCTTACATCAGGGTTTTGGTTGAGAAAGGCTAAGTATGGGGAATATTCTGGAGGTGAGCACCCTAGGACTTGCTGATAGATTTAAAGAGTATAAAGGAAAGAAGGATTAAAGATGACTCCTTGACTTTTGCCTTGAGCAAGTAGGGAGATGGTCCTGCAGTGGGCTAGAAGTTAGGAAGATGGGGGATGTGCAGGTCTGGCTAGGTGGAAACAAGAGTTTGGGACATGTTAGGTTTGAGATACTTATTAGACGTTCAGGTGGAGATGGAAAGTAGGCAGTTGGGAATATGAGTGTGGACTTTGGGTTAGGGCTAAAATTATAACTTGGGACTTATTAGCTGGTAGATATGATTTGAAGACTTGGGACTGGATGAGTTTATGCAGAAAGAGAGTATAAAGAGCATTCAGGACCAAGCCATAGAGTACTCCTACTTTTAGAGGTTGAGCACAGAAGGAAGGGGTTGCAAAACTGCCTGAGGAAGGATAGATGGGCACTCAGAGCTATATGTCGCACACATCATGAGGGCCATTCCCAATACCTAAGATGACCTACCTTTGATGACATTGTCCTTTGGAGAATGAACCAGTTTGTTGAGTGATAAGCATCATTTCTCTGGAGCCATCAAATTTTTTTTTTAACTTCTGTTGCTTCTATTTATTTTGCTAATTTAACCGCTATAAAATGATGCATTGTATTTTAATGCACTTGTAAAATAAACCCCCTGCTAGTTTGCTATTTTTCCCCTTGTTACATGAGCACTCTGTTAACATCCTTACAATTGGCTGTTGTCAGTGATGATTGCTTACTTTTTCATTTTGGTTTTGGTTGACTTTTTTTTTTTCACTTGGAACTGTTTTTAGTTATTAATAACAGAAAACTTGACTACAGTGAGAAGGGGTTACTTCTGCTTACCCCAACAAGTTATCTAAAAACAGATGACCTAGCAATTCCATGATTCTAACAAGGTTCCAGACTTCTGCCTTTCCAATCCGTTATCCTCAATGTGTAGTTTTCTTCCTCAGGCTTGCCTGATGGCTGCAAACCTCTGGGCATCCCAGCTATATTCCAGCAGGAAAAAGGACACAGAGTGGAAGACCTGTCCTAGCTGAGCCTATTGCTTTTCATCATGAAAACAAGAGCTTTCTTTGAAGCTATGCCAGTAGAGGTCTGCTTATATCTCATTGACCAGAACTAAGCCAAACAGCCACGCCACGTTACAAGAGACACTGGAAAGATGACAATTTTTGTTTTTTTATGTTCTGTTTACTTTTTTTCACTCATGTATCATTCATTTAATCATATTTAAGCCTTTAGCATGACCCCATTTAAGGCATCCTGTATAAATCACATTCTAATCTACCTTTTAAAATTTTGCCTTTAATTTCTTAAAAATGTATTATTTATTTATTTATTCGTTCATTTATTTATTTGAGTTGGGGGAGAGAGAGTATGAGCAGGGATAGGGGCAAAGGAACAAGCAGAGTCCCCACTGAGCAGGGAGCCTGATGTGGGGCTCAATCCCAGGACCCTGGGATCATGACCTGAGCCAAAGGTAGACATTTAACCAATTGAGCCACCCAGGTGCCCCCCAAATTTATTTTTTAATTGAAAACTTTTATTGGGGCACCTGGCTGGCTCAGTGGGTTAAAGCCTTTGGCTCAGGTCATGATCTCAGGGTCCTGGGATCGAGCCCCGCATCAGGCTCTCTGCTCAGCAGGGAGCCTGCTTCTCCCTCTCTCTCTGCCTGCCTCTCTGCCTACTTGTGACCTCTCTCCTCTCTGTCAAATAAATAAATAAAGTCTTTAAAAAAAAAACCTTTATTAGGGGGGTGGGAGTTGGGTGAGCCTGGTGGTGGGTATTGAGGAGGGCATGTATTGGATGGAGCACTGGGTGTGGTGCATAAACAATGACTCTTAGAACACTGAAAAAATAAAATGAAAAAATAAAAACTTTTATTTTTAATTTGTGCACAAAATTTATCCTTTTCATTGTACAGCCTTATGAGTTTGGAAAACAAGTCAGAAAGATGACTATTTTTAACTGTGAGTACTGCTGGTTGGTGTTTTCATAATGGAAAAGAACCATTGCCTAACACAACAGAGTCATTTGAGAAAGGCGAAAACCCTTATTAATGCACCTAATCAAGACTTCCTGAGATGAGATGAAATGGAATAAAGTTAGCGAACGATGGGTCCCCTTAAGTCAAGGGGACAATTTGCCTCTTAAGAGTGCCTGATCATAACCACTAGGTTTCTGCATTCCTCAGGAGCCATCCCCTCTGGGCCTTTCCTCCCAAGGAAGATGAGGCTAGGATCCCAGTAATGATGGTTGTGGTTGTTTGATGAAACACTTGGGTTTGTTGTCATGATTGGGATGAAGCCCAAAATAGATGTATAGCAAGGAGCTGTTAATGTTAATTTTCATTAAGCATTCCCATATCCAGCATGTCTAAGTGATAAATGACCAGGGATAATGAATAAGTAATTCAAATAATTGAATATTAGTATCAAATTTACCATATTAAGGAAAGGTCTGGTATGTCCCCACAATGTGAATACCTGATAATATCATTACTAGCATTTATTGAGCACCTATACTAGATGCTTACCATATAGTATCTCATTCAGTCTTCACAACCACCAGATGACCTGATGTGTTAAATCTCTCTGGACTAGAGACAGATGATTTGTTGGAGTGACACTTCACTGTCAATTTTATGTAGAATGTGTTGAGATATAACTCACATTTATAGACTTGCTTGGTTTTCATTTACATTCATTAAGAAAAAAAACAAGGGTGAAGTAAGTCAAAAGCATAGTCAACATCTTGTATATTTCAAAGTAAATATAGATTTAGTCAATTTTAGGTGTGTGTATGTTTTAATTTTTTAAAAAATATTTTTATTTATTTGAGAGAGAGAGTGCGTGGAGGGAGGGGCAGAGGGAAAGAACCTTCAAGCAGACTCTACACTGAGCAGAGTCCAATGTGAGGCTTGATCTCATGACCTCAAGATCACCACTTGAGCCAAAACCAAGCATCAGACGCTTAACTGACTGGGCCACCCAGGTGTCCCGTTTCTTTCTTTCTTTCTTTCCTTTCCTTCCTCTTTCTTTCTCTCACTCTCTCTCTTTCTCTTTGTTTCTTTCTTTCAAGATTTTTATTTATTTGGGGAGAGACAGAGAGACAGAGAGAGAAGTTTATTTAATTTTATAGTCATCTCTACACCCAGCATGAGCCAACTACTAAGAACACCAAGATCAAGAGTTGTGTGCTCTTCCAACTGAACCAGCCAGATGCCCCTAGGTGTGTGTTTTTTTAAAAAAATTTAACTTATGTGGATCTAATTTAAAATTAACTCTTGTAAGGTATCTCCTCAGCGCCTCTTCCATGCTTTAGTTTTGTGTAATTTGCATATTGAGTTAATTCATGTTTACAATAATTTTTTTCCAATTAACCTTATTTCTACACACTTCTCCACAACTTTGCCACTACAACTTGGCTATTTCTCAGCCTGTCTGGGCTTCAGTTTCTCCTTCTATAAAATTAGGCAGTTGGGCTATTATTTAATGGCCAAAATTTTTCCAGCTCTAATATTCTGTGACAATTGAATATTTATTACCTACAGGCAAATCATGGAGTAAATGAAAAAGGAGTCTTCTTTGGAGAACAAGTTTACTTCAAAACATGGATGCTACTTAATGGGCCATAACTTTCCTGTTGTTCATGAGTCAGCATGAAAACTACCTCCAGAGAAGGCTAAGTAGGTCAGATTTATCTAAGAAGACAGCTGTGTAATCCTGTATCCCTCTCCAGCCCCATGGCACTGCAGATACATACTGCTGGCTTTTTGAACAACGGTCAAATAGCATTACCCACTTTGTAAAGTCCACAAGACCACAACCTGAAAATGAAGCTGGCCTTTAAAAATTTTCAGGAGGAGAACAAAATAAAGCTCTTTTTATATATGGTCCACAGCAATTTTCCTCTATCTTTTAAGGCACTTTCATGGACTCTGTGATACCGGTTGGTGTGGGCAAGACTTTTAGTAAAAAGAGTAAGATAGTTTAAAAATCAGTCAAAAAGAAAAAATAATTAGTAAAAAAGTTTTGTACCATCACTTTTTATTAAACCTGTTTCATAAAGCCTGTCAGGTCATCAGTGTTTGCTTGCTTTCCTTTCTAACTCCTAAGAGGACTTAAAAGTACATATCGTAAATAAATAGGCCAATGAGAGAACTTTCACTTAAAAACAAACTTAGAAGGTGCAGTTACTGTCTATTTGGGCTATGCAAATATTTTTGTTTGTTTGTTTGAAGAGGATCCCTTAACACAGTGAACCTTCAGAGCTCAAGGGGCAAATACAAACCTAGAGAAGTAAAACGAAGAAAACAAGGAACACATTAGAATGGAACTGAAAATCTTTGTCACAGAAAAGAAGATGCTGGCAGGGAACACAGGGAAAAGGTAAGGAATAGAGTGAACACTGGAGGTGTTGAAGTTTGATAATGCAAAGTGACTTTTTCCTTGGGAGAGAGAGGACCCATGATTGATTTAGTTCTTCTTTGGCATCTGTCCTATTTGACCACTGCTTTCCCATTGTCTAGACTGTAAGGCACCAGAAACAATTAAATAGAGGATCAATGTAAGCAGACAGGTGTGTCCAGCCACTTCCCCGCTTTCTTCTACACTGCTCATATTCTCTGCATTTCATACAAACTACCTTGGAAGCAGAAATCTAGTTAAAAAATCTTAAGACTGGGGTCGCCTGGGTGGCTCAGTGGGTTAAAGCCTCTGCCTTCAGCTCAGGCCATGATCTCAGGGTCCTGGGATCGAGCCCCGCATCGGACTCTCTGCTCAGCAGGGAGCCTTTCCTCCCCACTCTGCCTGCCTCTCTGCCTGCTTGGATCTCTCTGTCAAATAAGTAAATAAATGAAATATTGAAAAAAAATCTTAAGACTGCCAATACTTCCAGGTTATGCAAAGCGATTCCTGAATAAACCCTTGTGATATCATTCGCAAAGGCATGATCTTAAACTTTAAAGAGAACTCAGACATTAGAGGTACTTTCTGGTTATAGGCATCAAAATACTGGGGCTAGAAAATCCATTCTCAAGTATTCCGTGTATCATCCAGTTAATGTTAGAAACAGGCAACTAACTGCCCACGTCCTCGACCTCAACCGTGCTTCAGAAGAGGCTGGCCGAATTTTGCAATGTGAACCCTCCGGGGAGCATCTGCAGGGTCTTTGAAGCTATAAATGCTCCACGAAGAGGCTTCCCCACCTGTCACAACCTGGATCGTCTCCACGGAGGCTGCCGGGCACACCGCCGCCACGCCTCGCTGAGGTCAGCCTCTCGGGTCTTGGGAGAGCTCTTTTTATTCTAAATTACAGACTTTGCAGCCACCGGATATCCTCGCTGCTTAACTGGCAGTAGCCATGTGGCTGCACTAGCGTTTCCTGACAACCACTGCATTATTTCCACTAATATCCTGTCTGAGGCCTCGGGCCGGGCGACTCCCCGCTCCCACCCTCCAGCGCCGCCCCTCTCGCTCGTGGGTAATAACCCGACGGGGCCCGCGTGCCCCAACAAAGAGGAAACCACCCGAAAGTTCCTCTAATCGCACTTGGCGACAGTGGCCTGGTAGTCTCTCCCGACAGCTGTTCAGCGACCCCCGCACGGCCGCGGACAGTGCCCGAAGCCCGCCGATTCGGGAAGGACGCGGCGGGGCGCGGAGGGGCGGGCCCGCAGCCGCGGGGTCCGCGCCCGGGCGGGGCGCCCTGGGCCGCCGCGTTCGCATTGTCCACGTTCCCCCGCGCCCCGCCGCGTTCCGTCCCTCCCTATCTGTGGCGCACACGCGCGCAGAGCGAGCGGCGCGCCCGGGGCCCGAGCTGCAGCGGCGGCGGCGGCGGCGGCTACGGCGGCGGGGGCGGGGCGGGGGCGGCGCGGGGCGGGGCGGGGCGGCGCGGGGGCGGGCCCGGGGCGAGGCAGCCCCGGCGCCAGCGAGCGAGCGGCGAGCGCGGCGAGCACCCGAGAGGAGCGCGAGCACCAGCATGGCGGGGCTCCGACGCCCGCAGCCGGGCTGCTACTGCCGCACCGCCGCGGCCGTGAACCTCCTGCTGGGCGTCTTCCAGGTCCTCCTGCCCTGCTGTCGCCCGGGAGGGGCTCAGGGACAAGGTCAGCCTTGCGCCGCCGGTGCTCGCTCGCCCTCTCCACCCCGCCCCCCCTTCTCTTTCTTTTAGGGAACTGCTGAAATCTATAAGAGGGCGAGGGGAGGAAGGAGAAAGGGGCAGGAGGAGGAAGGAAAGCGGTTGCAATTCTCGGCTGATAACATTTTCTGACCGCAGCGTCCCCTCCCGCGCCCCCCGCCCCCAGACAAACAGAAAGCTGGGCGCTCGCGGAGCCTGGGGACAGCGGCGCGGACCGCTAGCCGCACGCGCCCGGGAGCCTTTGTGCGCGGGCCCCGGGCGCCCCGGGCGCAGCCCCCGCTTTGTGTGACGCGCGCCGGGGCCCCGCCGCGGCCCGGCTTCCTGCAGCTTTGTTCCTCGAGCCTGGCCGCCCGGGACCCATCCCACAGGCGCCCGCCCCAGATGCTGCGGGATGCGGAGCGCCGAGTGGCCGGCGGGGAGGCTTCCCAGTTTCCGTCCCCCCAGCACGGGAACCCCCGACTTTGCACGCTCCTCGCTCTCTGTCAGGGGAGCCGCCGACTTGCACCTCCATTGTGCTCTTGCCCCCGACCGGCTCCCCCGGGGGCCGGCGCTTTAAGGAGGAGAGGGTGACTTGTTTTGGTGAGGCGGGTGCGTGGGGGCACGGCAGGGAAACAGGAAGCGTTTCTTTTCCGTGCATTAAAACAGGCTGCATTTTTTGGTTGTTCGTGCAGCGATCGAGCCCTTGCCCAACGTGGTGGAGCTGTGGCAGGCAGAAGAAGGGGAACTCCTGCTGCCCACCCAGGTGAGGACGGCCAGGTGACAGGGCGGGTGTGGGTGTGCGAGGGAGGAGCAGCCGGGCAGCCGTCGGCCCCGCAGCGGCACCGGCGCTCGGGCCGCTTTGCAAGGCAAATAAACGGTCGGGCCGAGCCTGAACACCTGGCAACGGTGGCCTTCCCAGCCTCCTCCCGCGCCATGTGACAGGGCGTGAGTCACGCCCGCCCCAAGTTCAGGAGGTGGGAGCCGAGGCCACCTCAGCAGGGCCGCGGCCAGCCAGCGGCAGCCAGTGCAGGGGAAGGGCGGGCCCCTCGGCGGGCTGGGGGCCTGGGTGCTCGAGGGGCGTGAGCCCGGTTCCCTAAGTCAGCCCGAGCGTGTGCCCGAGGACAACAGGGCAGATTGATTGCAGAAGTGTTAGCGAGTGGCACTTGTCGTTCGCGTGAAGTAGCTTTGCAGTGAAGATGGGACTTTAAAAGGTTGTAGTCTTGGATTTTTTCCAAGTGCCTTTAATTCGTGTTAGAGACACCCTCTTAACAACTTGAATTTCAGGTTTTGGAGGTTCTCCCCCCATAAGATACAATGATTGCATGTGGAAAAATAATTACTAGCATTTCATTGAGAATCGGTGGTGGCATACACGGCTTACTTACGGCTGTTCTGGATACGGCACTGCAAAGCATTGTGTTAAGGTTTAACTTTCAATATTTGACTGCAGATGTACACATTTAAATATAATATTGTCGACTGCTTTTCAGCAGCGACAGTAGTGATCCCTGAATACTTTATTTTGGAGAGAGGGGAGTTGAATTATAAGGAATATTCAGCTTGTATGGGGTAATTTTTAGGATGTTCATGACTTCCCACCTTGGCGACAGCACTTAGTTCTATGTTGTCTCTTGTGGCTCTTGGGAAAAACAGGATGTCTAGTTGTAAGTCCACGGCTGTGCAGCTTTACATTTGAGTTTCTCCCTCCTATGTGAGGCATTAGAGTGCTGGTTTTGAGATATTCAGAATATTCACTTTAACCAGGACTAATGAATAACAGCTTCAAGGCGGAGAGGTGATTTTTAGAGGAAAATTTTCCTGGACCTTCCCTGAAGGCCAGCATGCTGAATGAGACCAGTCCTTTGACAAAAAAACCTCATCAGGATGGCGAGCAAATAGTCTGTCCTTCTCTTAAAAGTTTATTCCCAAGTGGATTTTTTTCCCGATTATAAATAACAGATGTGTGTTGTGGAAGGTTTGGAAAATACAGAAAGATAAAAAGAACCACATAGAAGTCGTTCACGACTCTACTGAGAGATCCACATTTAAAACTTGATGTTTTCACTTTTTAAAAATATAGTTCTATTTGCATGTATCAGAGTTGTTTAAAAGCAGCATCAGTGACATTCTGGGCTGGAGACTCCTGTGGTGTGTAGACCGTCCTGGGTGGAGGAATTCTGTGTGCTGGGGGCTTAGAGATTCCCAGCAGTTAGAGTATCTCCGCCTCTACCCACTAGATGCCAGTGGCACTTTCCCCCCCTCCCCCCCCTTGTGACAGCTAAAAATGTCCCCAGACATTGCCAGATTTCCCCTGGGAGGAAAATTGCCTCAGTTGAGAAGCACTGGTGTATATCTATATGCATTTGTATTTTTTGCTCAATTGTGGCCTGTGTTCCTTACTGGTTAGTGTTGGGTTGGAAGCCAACCCAGGCAGAAAGGAAAGGAAATTAGAGCCTCTCATTTGTTGTAGCATTAGTCGAAGATGTAGTCACTGCGCTCAGAGGTGGGAATGTCAAGGCCTGTGATATGATTAATGATTTTATTTATAGTCTTCAAAGTTATTTTATACAATTCTTAATGTGTGGTTTTGTTTTTCGTTTATATGTAGAACATGGTTTGTTTTGATTAAAAAAAATCACACAATTTAGAAGTTGTCTTTCTGGAATACTCACTATAGAAGCATTTATAACTAAGCTATTTTAATCAGAGCTATAATGAAAGTGAAACTGATATTCAAAATAATTTTCTACATACTTCATCTCTGTATGTGTATCTTTTAGAGACTGTTTTGCCCTGCATGTACCTGGGTCAGGGGAGGGGATGTATATGGATCTATCTACATCTGTCTATGTAAACTGTGGGTAAATATTCATATGTATCTCTCTAAGCTGCATGTATACACACGCACACGTATGTATGCAAACTGCAGAGAGTTCTGAAGAAAGATATTTTTAGAGGATTCTCTTCAAAGTATTTTGGACTTTTTTCCCCCAAAACTCCCCCGTGTGTCATGGAGTCAGCTGAAAAGAGTATTTATAGGTATTTTTTGAATTTGAGCCTTTCTGCTTAATTAATTTGTAGGCTGGGCTCCTTTCAGTCAGAAAGACTCCAAGGCAGCTGCAGAAGCTAAGATTTGTCAGTGATAGGTGAAATGGGAGCACCAGAAGGTGTGGCATTAAAAACCAGAATATTAACATTTGTCACCACAAATTATTTGTGCATTTATTTTAGAAATGGTTTCTGGTGATTGGGTCTGTTTTTTTTTTTTTTTCTAACGGGTCTTTAAATGACCAAGAACTAGAAAAATGCATCATTAGTAAAACCAAATACAATAATTAAATTGTTATAACCTTCAAGACCCTCTGGACAGGCTTCCAGGATTTGACTGCCGGTTCCATCCCTTTTCTCACTTTCTTCATCTGCAAAATGGGGGTGATCCTCTGAGATCAGCAGTGCTTGAAGTATCTGGAACCTAGTAAGCACTTTGTGTATGTTACCAATTCTTGCTGAGTACTTCTCAGCTGACTCCTAGGTTAGGTCACTGGAGGGCGTGGGACAGCTTTCCTGCTTTGAGGGGGTTGAACCAGGGCGGGGAGCTCTGTACTGTTACATGTCCACAGGTGTGTAGATATGCTATTTGTATTTTTTTGTTATGTGCTCTTTCACGTGGTCAATATTTGGTGTAGGAACATAGAACACTTTATCCATGATGATAATGAGAAGGAAGAAAAAAAGCCCAGGTGATTTTATTCTTAGATTTACAGAATTTTTCCTCTCTTCTGACTTTAATCCCCCTATCCTTCACACAAAGTGGTGATGGTTAGGAGCCAGACAGATGTTTTCATTAGCTGATTATCAGGAAGGAATGGCCGGTGCGCAAGACACTGCATTGTGCGCCTGCTCAATTCACCTTCAAGGTATAAACCCTTCTGTGATCCCCTTGTCCCGCTCTGGCTCTCAGGGCCTTCCCGACCTCATGCATCGCTCCGGCCAGTCCTCCGGGATGCTCTGGGATGCTCCCTCCAGCAGGCCCCCCATGTATCTGTTGAATGAAAGAACAGATGCTACCGCCCTGCCATTCCCATGGAGCCAGCCCCTCCAGACTTCTAACTCAGCAGCGGCACTGTTGTCATTTCTTTCTCCCTGAGTTTGAGTGTCTGGAGTTGTTTTTTCTTTGCCTTGCTTGTGCCTTCTTGCCTTAACCGGATTCCCTGTAAGAGAGTTCGGACTTCTAAGCTTGGCGGTCCCATTGTGGCCACACTGTTCTGCATACAGTAGGCATGGAGCATTTAGCTCACGAGTACTTCCCAGAGGAGGAGAGGCAGTTATTAGTGTCTAGTCCTGTTTCTAGTCCTGTTTATGAGGTCCGTTTCAAAGATGGCAGGTGGAAGGCCTTCAGTGTTAATTTCGCATTGTTGCTTTTTGTTACTGTTTTTGTTTTGGTATGAGTGCTAGCAGCAAGAAGGGCAGTCTAGAAATTTGTTCTTCTAATCCATTCAGACTTGGCTGAGATGAGAAGCTTCTTAACACCTCCGGTTAGATTTGGGACACTGACGTTTGTGCTGAGTAGGAGCAGCTGTTCCCTGATAGAGAATCGTGTTGGTCTGGTTTGGGGTGGCTAGGCTTAGTGCTTTTCTGGCCTTGTTTGTTCATCTAGCGGACGCTTAGCATGGGCCTGACCCAGTTAGGCCCCCTGGGATACAGTGATTATAAATAAGGAAGTCTCTGCCTTTAAAAATCTCACGTCTTACCCCCTTAAATCTGAGGGTGTAGGTAACGGTAACTGGTCAAAAGTGAAACGGGAGATAGTACATCGAATATCTGAATTCTTGATTATCTCAGGTACTGAGTTATGTGTAATAGCATCCTGCTCCAGTCAGTGAATCATTGACTGGTATTTGGAAACCTTTTTGTCATAGGGATTTATTCTTGGTTTAATCTACTTCCGCTATCAACAGAAAAAATAATACCTAATATGAGTTGAATGTTACTGGCATTGTTTAAGCACTTTATGAGTTGTTAATACTCATGTTAATATACTTACAAGTGTGAAGTGTTGTAACCTGACTTTACAGATAAGGAAACTGAGGCACAGAGTCGTTAACGAATTTACCTAAGGCTGAAGGAATGGGGCAGTGGTATGATTTGAACCCAGGAGGCGCTGAACTTCAAAGCCCACGCTCTTGGCTGCTACGTCCCTGTGTGAGTTTCCACCGTCTCACCAGGAAAGTATTGTGGTGGTCAAGTTCCCGGGTCTGAGGGAGATACCTTTGTGTTCTATTTTGAGTTAGAAAAATTTGTTTCATGAGGTTTTTAAAAATGGTCATATCCACTAGTATTTTTGAAATTTTTGTTTAAAAAATTTGTTTAAAAAAGTTTACTTAAAAAAATTTTTGTTTTGTTTAAAAAAATTTTTTTTATGGTGGCATCATTATTGATGTACAACATATTGCTTTACGGTGTACAACCTAACAGTAAGTCTAGTTACCATCTGTCATTATACATAGTTACAAAACATTTTTTTCCCCTTATGATGAGAACTTTAAAGATTTACTCTCGGTAAGTTTCAGATTTGCAGTACAGTATTGTTCCTTGGTCGCCTGCTGTACGTTACATGCCCAGGACTTCTGTACTTATTTTATAATTGGAAGTTCGTACCTTTTGACCAACTTCACCCATTTTGCCTCCCCACCCCCCCACCCTCTACCCCGCCTTTTGGCTCTCCCCAGCAATCACCGATCTATTCTCTGTATCTATGAGCTTGGAATTTGTTTTTAAAATATTTTATTTATTTATTTATTTATTCAGAGCATGAGCGGGGGGCGGGGGGGTGCAGAGGGAGAGAGAGAGAATCTCTTGCAGAGCCCATGCTAGCGCAGGGCTTGATCCCACGACCCGAGAGCATGACCTGAGCTGAAACCAAGCGTCAGAAGCTCAGCTGACTGAGCTACCCAGGAGCCCCTGTTTTTGTTCTTGTTTCTGAAATTCTGTATTTGAGAGCAACCACGGGTATTTGTCTTTCTCTGTTTGGCTTACTTCACTTAGCATAAGGTGCTAAGGGTCCATCCGTGTTGTTGCAAATGGTGAGATTTCATTTTTTTCTGGCTGAGTAGCATTTCATTATATGTATATGTATACATAAGTACGCGTGCATGCACACACATATATACGCACACGCATCCGTACCACATCATCGTCCCTTCATCTCTCAGTGCACACTCAGGTTGTTTTCATATCTGGGCTGTTGGAAGTAGTGCTGCTATGAACATGGGGGTATTTTTTGAATCAGTGTTTTTGGTTTCTTCAAATGAATACCCCGAAGTGAAATACTTAGATGAATTTTTAATGTTTTGAGGAACCTTCATACTGTTTTCCAGGGTAGCCGCACCAGTTTGCTTTCCCACCAGCAGTGCTTGGGTGTTCTCTTTTCTCCAGTCCTCAGCAATGCTTGTTATTTCTTGTCTTTTCAATGTTAGCCATTCTAACAGGTGTGAAGTGTGTACCCACCAGTATTAAAGAAACCGCTAGCCTGGACTTAGCTCTGCAGACCTTTACTGAGCGTGTACTGTGAGCCAAGCACTGCTGTAGGTGCTGTGGATGTCACATTGAACAGAAAACAAAACCCCTGCCCTAGTGGAGCCTGCGGTCTAATGGAGGCATAGAGATGGCAAATAAGTGGAATAGACTGTAAGTTCTTGAGTCTGTTAGGAAGGTGTTGGTCCTGTATGGTGGCTGACCAGAGGAAGATTCAGGTGATGGGAGCTGGAGTTTTAATTTAACAAGCTGAAGTAGGTCCCTTCAAGAAGACCTAAAAAGCAGTGAGAGATTTAGAATGGCTAGTGCAAGGGTCCTGAGGCACTGCCAAGGGGGTGGGGTAGGGAAGTTAGAGGATTTGAGTCCCGCCCTTTGAAAGCCTGGTGGTGGTGGGGAGATAAGGCTGGTAATACCCTGAGATAACATTCAAGTGCTGAAATGTAGGAACTGAGAGGAGGGAGGAGAAACAGTGCATCTTAGAGGAGTCTGTTAAGGCTTAGGGCTGGGATGGCTGCTTAGAGACCTGCATTAGCAGAGGTGTGAACGGCACCTCCTCCAGATCCTTATTGGAGTGACTGTTTTTAAGCTGATGCTTTAACTTGGTGTCCAGAGCTCCTGCTGAAGCATGGCTGTAGAGATTGGGATGGATGTGTTGCTCAATTTCAGGTTAAGGAGCTTAGAGTACATCTGACTTGAAGCTCTGGAGCAGTGGTAGGCTCTTGACATTGGATGCCGGGTCCATACCACGTGGGTGGTAAGTTGTGACTGGCGTTGCAGAAAATCCGTTTTGCGGAGACATAAGGGGTAAACTGGAGGCAGCTGTCTTAAACAAGGCAAAAAGCCCTATCCGTGCCGGTCATGGAGGCCTGGGGTACTGATGGTATGGGCTGCTTTGCTGGCGGAAGGGACGGAGAACAAAGCCCAGGTCTGTACTGTAATTCGGATGAGTGAGTGGGTCTTCATGGCCGGAGGTGAAGGAAGGAGAGCAGTGTAAGATGACCCTAAGGCTTGTCCGTGGGTCAAGTGTGATGTATCCTTGACAGGAGACTCGTTAGAACAGAAACCACTTGGCAGGGGCCCCGGATGTTGCTAAGTCAGTGTTGGTCATTGGTGTTTTGGGGGAGACAAAATGCATACGTGCTGGAGGCATTCGTGTTGTGGGGTATCTGCCACTTTCTGGCCACAGCCTGGTGCTGGGCTCCCCATAGTGCCAGGAGTCTTGCTCTCGGGAAAGCTAGGCATTCCCTGAGCATCTACACTTGTGATTGAGTAGTCGGGGCCGGCGGTGGGGATTTGTGCATCAACATTCTGAGCAAATTGGTGTAGGGAGTCTGGGCCCAGGAGGACTGGCAGTGACAAGGAGGAAGTGGGAGGCCGAGAGTCAGTAAGTACTGAGAGCAAGAAGCCAGAGGATCAGGAAGGTTCGGTATTCCTGAACCCAGCAGGGGCAGGCTTTGGGAAAGAGCGGTCGAGAGTGCAGGTGTCAGGCATATACAGGGAGTATTTCATTGGATCGGCCCTCGCGTGTTTTTATTTCAAGTGACTTTTCTTTTCACCCTCCTGGTACATGACCTGTGGTCAGATTTTCGCCTGGTAAGTGCGGGAGAGGATTTTGGAAGTGCTTTTGAGTGTGAGGTTTATGCCATTTATAAAATTGGTCAGCCTTTTTATGTTGATGTCAAAATATATCAGGTATCCATGTAGGAGATTCTGAGCTTAATCGATCCATTTTCTGTATTATCATTAAACTTTCTTTTGTGCAATTCAAGTTAAACGTTAAAAAAAGGCTCTTGGAGAGAAGGGATGTCAAACTAGTTTTGAGATTATGTTTAGGTCATGACTTTAAGCAGGGAGAATATTTACACTATCTGAGGGATCACTTGGCAATTTATGGCTTTTAGGAGTATCATTCTTTCAATAAATATTTAGTGAGTGCCTGCTGTGCATCAGGCACTATTTCTATTTTTATTTCATTTATTTATTTATTTTTCCAAGGTTTTATTTATTTATTGAGAGAAAGTGTGAAAGGGGGGAGGAGCAGAGGCAGAGGGAGAGAGAGAATCTCAAGCAGACTCCATCCTGAACATGGAGCCCGACGTGGGGCTGAATCTCATCATCACCCTGATATCATGACCTGAGCCAAAATCAAAAGACGCTTAGCCACCTAAGCCACCCTCGTGCCCCAGGCACTATTTCTAGACCTTCGTTACAAGTTCATCATCCATGTGAAACTTAAGAACTGTTTCTTTTGGAGATTTTGTGCTCTTTCGAAATAATCGTCAAACCATGTTTTTTCGTTTAGGGTGATTCTGAAGAGAATCTGGAGGAGCATTCTCAAGAACAGAGGTAAGAAAAACAACAGGAACAAATACCTGCGTGCTGAGCATTGCTGCCCACTTTGGATGCTATCTGAAGTCTTGGTATATGTACGTTTATGTTTATGTGTTTAATAGATCAGTGATATATACCTTGCTCTTTGGCATTGGGGTGTCTGTACTCTCTAATAATTCATATGTTTTTTGTTTGAAAATAAGGTCGTACAGAAAGCTGTTAGAAATACCTCCCCTTCCCCGATACTCTGCTTTGCATTTTCTGTGGCATACTTACGTTGTCCCCCTTGTTCACAAATACTTGTTGAGCATCAGGCACAGTGCTGGGTGCTGGGCATAAAGTATGGAACCAGACCTGTGTTGCACGTAGTGGTGGAATCAGACATTACTGCAAACAAGACAAAATAGTTGTGATTATAATAACTATCAACAATCAGATTGCTGTGGTGTAGAATAATGAGGAAGATGGGATGTTCAGGTGGGGCCCCTCGTAGCAGGTGACATTTGAGTTGAAGTCTGGAGGATGTGAAGAAATAGTCACGTAGCAAACAAAGGGACAGTGCTCTGGGCAGAGGGTTTGGCAGGTGCAAAGGCCCTGAGGTAGGAAGCACTAGCAGCATTCCAGGAACTCATAGAAGGCCAGTGTGGTTTGTGGGATAGTGAGGTAAGGTAGGACCTTAGAAACCACAGTAAGGAGGTTGGGTTTTATTTCTTAAGGGTGGTAAGATTTGTTAATGGATTTAAAGCAGGGGCTAGCAAATCTAAAGATGAAAACTAGATTTTTAAGACAGTACTTTGGGACAGTTGATTAAGAGTCTGCCTTCGACTTAGGTCAGGATTCCAGGGTCCCTCTCCCTCTGCCCCTCCTTCCCGCTCAGTCTTTCTCTCTCTCTCTCTCTCTCTCAGATAAATAAAATCTTAAAAAAAAAATACTTTGGTCGTGGAGTAGTCTCACTTGTCAAACTGGGATGTCTAGTCCCTTGGAGATACATGGAGACTCTAAGTGGTACCTGGGCACAGGGATAACTTTCAGAGAATCAGTTTCTGCATCTCACTATCCAGATAGTCTCCTGAAATTGATCTGAGGTTGCAAGTTTTGCTTCTGTATCTCTTCTTTTGTAATCTCTCTTTTCCACTTTATAGAAGAAAGACATACTTCTTCCCCAGCCCCCCTCTTACTATGTGCTCCGTTTTGGGGAAACAGAGGTGTAATTTGACATATTGGCATTGGTTAGGAGAAGCGATTGACTCTGACTGGATAACGAATTCTTTTGTAACGCTGGTGGTTTTCAAACCTTGCCACAAAATTGAAGGGCACAATCAAATTGACAGTCGATAGATAATCAGAAGTTATTTTGAATGATTGGTCACTGTGCTTTTTGGATAAACAGTGAGGGAATTTAGAGAGTCTAAGGACAGTGCTGTAACAATTCTCTTTCCATTCACATTCATTCACATGAAAAGCTTTTTCAGGGCTTACATTAAAAAAAGTGGACAAGAAAAATAATAGTCACATGAATCAAGGATGGGGGTAAGACAGTTTCATCCATTTTATTAAAGAATGCATTTTCAGTGAATTTGTTTATGTCTAATCACCTATCGAAATTTATAAAATTTATTGGTTTGATCAGTTGTATACTAATGAAAATTATGATAATCCAGAAGAAAAAAAAATATTTAACACTTAAACCCTGTGGTCACAGGAAATTTTTTAAAAAGCCTAACATTGAAACCCATAGGTTTGTTGCAGAAGTCTTTGAACATAATGATGTACGTATTAGGTTAAAATCCTTGGAGGGAATATCCAGCAATACAAGAATGCCTATTGGTGTGTTTTAAAAAATGGACCATGATGGGGCAGCTGGCTGGCTCAGTTGGTGGAGCAGGCGGCTCTTGATTTGGGGGTCATGATTTGGATCCCCATGCTGGGTGTAGGGATTACTTAAAAACATGAATGATGGTAGATTTCATCGCATCTGAATATATTTTTAAAAGTGATGGTGAGTGTTATTTAAAATGCCAGAAAGGACATTCTTTGCAGCCATTTAAAGTCATAATATAAAATTTTAAGTGTGGGATAAATATATGAGGCAGAGATCAGAGTTCGTCGCAGTCCTCTGGTTGAGCGTGCAGGAGGGATCAAGAGGAGGCGCATCTTTTGTGTGCGTGAGAACCAGTAGTTTTGAAGTAAATCCATTTTTTTAAGTTGCTCTTCTGTGCATTTGCTAATAGGACAGGGGGAAAATACATTGCTTCTCTGTGCTTCTCTGTGGTGGTTTACTATTAAAGCATACCATTGGCTTCCGGGCAAAGTAAAAAAAACCAAAAAAACCACTGTTGGTGGAGGTTCAGACGAGGCTGGCGGGAGTAGGGATGAAGGGACATGGGAAGTGCTGGGATGCATTTGGGGGCTGGAACGGATTCATCAGTTGCCGAATCAGTGCTGGAGCAGGAGGGGAAGAGAAGTCAGTCATGGAGGGCTTCTAGAATTTGGCTAGAGCATCTGGAGGGATGGCAGCTGAGAAGGGAAAGGAAGTCGGGGAGGGAACCAGGAACCGCGGTTGGTTGCCACATAGGAATGTCAGACTTGATAGGACAGGTCCCGTGGCAATGGCCCTGGGAGCCCCGAGCGGCCTCCCGGGGTGGGTGCGTCCAGCCTGTAGGCGGCCTGGTTGCGCCTGAGCCTCTGTTCTCTTCTGCACACGGCGGCCATCAGAGCTGGTTTCTTTTCCTCCGTTTTCTGTCAGACTTGAAGGTCTTAGTAGAGGTTATCCCCATGGGTCTTTTGACGCAGTGTCAGGTGGTTCGGGAAGGTGTGCGGGGAGGGAGAGTGGCAGTGATTCAGCACAGTGGCTTTCAGACTTTCCGACGGTGGCTCGCGGTCAGGGCTGCGTGTTACGTCGCGCGGACCTACCCGCCCGTTGGCGTGTACCTGGGTGTATGGATGTGTGTGTGCGCACTGTGCTTATTTCTAAGTCAGTGCTCACCTGTACTCCCTGTGACATACTCTTTTCTGTTTCGGGTTTTTTTTTATTGTGGTAAAATCTACATAACAATTACCATTTAAACCATTTTTAAATGTGCGCTTCTGTGGCAACGGGTACATTCATATTGCTGTGCAAGCTCTCACTACCATCCATCCACAGACCTTCTCTAGTTTATCTTCATTTTAAAAAAATGCCGGTTGCCTCTGCTGAACTGATTTTAAAATTTCTTAATCATGATTCCCATTTTGATCAGCCTTGATTTAGATATTTTAATGTTCTCAATATTAACTATTTCAGTATTTTGCTGTTACAGTATCCCTAGTTGCTTTCCTTTTAACTTGGTTCCCAACGCTCTTTCTCTTTGTTTCTTCTGGCTTTTTTTTTTTTTTTTTTTTAACCTCTGCCTTGGGATTTGTTCCTTATGTGTAAAGACTAGATCATGGCATGGGTTGGATGGTGCTATTAGAGAATTCTCTTTGTGTCCATTTCCTGAAAATGTAGGTTCCGGAGCTCTTTCCAAGAATTCTCTCTGTATGTGTAATGTCCTGTGATAGGTAAATGAATCACTGAAGTACTTTGTGTTCATTTACCTTCACTGTACTGTTGAGAATATTTTTTTAAACGAAAATTTTAATACCTCCAAAGCTCATATAATGTCTTGCTACGGTTAAAATAGACCTTTTGTTTTAGAATATATTTAGATTTACAGAAAACCTGTAAAGATGGTCCAGAGAGTTCTCAAAGGGCCTTCAGGCACTTTATGCAACTGCTCACATCTTCCATTACGGTGGCACATTTGTTATAACCAAGAAACCAGCGTTGGTGTGTTACCGTGAACTAAAGGCCACACTGTTCGAACTTCACTTGTTTTTCCCTGATGTCATTTTTCTGTCCAGGATCCCATCCAGGATACCACATTACTTTTCGTTGTCATGTCTCCTTAGGACCTCTTGGTTGTGACAGTTTGTCAGATTTTCCTAATTTGAAAGCTTGACCATTTTGAGGAGTAGTATTTAGGTATTTTGTAAAATGTCCCTCCGGGGCGCCTGGGTGGCTCAGTTGGTTAAGCGACTACCTTCAGCTCAGGTCCTGATCTTGGAGTCCCAGGATCGAGTCCCTCATCGGGCACCCAGCTCCACAGGGAGTCTGCTTCTCTCTCTGACCTTTTCCCCTCTCATGCTCTCTCTCAGTCTCTCTCTCTAATAAGTAAATAAAATCTTTAAAAAAAAAAAAAAAAGGACAAAAAAATGTCCCTCCGTTTGGGGTTGCCTGATGTTTTTCCTCCTAGTTAGATTGTGGGTATGGATTTTGGGGAGAAAGACCACAGCTATAAATTGGTATTCTCATCACTTATCAAGGATATCTGCTATCAACATGGCTTATCGCTTTGATATTGATCTTGATCACCTGGCTTTTTCACTTCTTCCCCTGATACACTCTTTGGAGGCAAGTCATTAAATGGAGTTAAGCTCCACCTACACAAATTATTTGGAGTTCTTCTGTATGGGAGATATGTTTATTTTCCCTCATTTATTCGTTCAGTTATTGATTTATATCAGTATGGACATACAAATACTTTGGATTATAATCTGATAACTAGATTTGCCCTGCTAGTTTAATGTCCTTTATCCTAAATCTCATTGTGAAGTTATTACTGCCTCTTTACACATGTTTTTAAACATTTTTGTGATTTTGGTTTTAATTACTACCCCACATGCCAACTCTCAGTGATAAATAGGACTCGAAGTCAGCAGAGGCAATGCTCGGGAATTCTGCACCACAAATGCCTCGTCTCCGAGAGCACCCATCTAGAGGACCACTCTGGGACTCCAGATAGCTGTGACCATAAAACAGAGTTCCACGATGTCCCAAGAAAAGTATAGGCGGCACTGACATCTATCCCTGGTGAGAATCTGGATCTGAAGAGGGCTCCGTGTCTCAGTCTGCAGCCTGCCCAGGGCGGGCCCGAAGCAGACCCCCATTACTCCTGGGGTGGAGGGTTCTGGAGTGGCCAGCCTATGATCTCAAACACAGTTTGGGAAAGCTTTCAGGGAAATTGGCCTCCATGAAGGTTTTGTTTGTATTAACTTGACTTAATCTTCTGTGAATGCTATGTAATTGTATTTGGTGGAAAGCCAGGAAAGCAATATTTGAAAGACTTTTCTCCCCGCTTGCCTCTGTGTCCCTGTTTTTCTCCCGGGTGTTCTCAAATATCACCAGTAATCTGTTCCTTCGCCGAGAGTGAGAGATTGCATTTGGGGCTCAGCGATGAGAGCCGGTGAGAGCGGACTTCAGCTCTTGCAGGAATTGAATGCTCTCTGGGAAGCTCGTCTGGCTCTCTGTATGGAGCTCGCCTAAGCCTTGCTGGCGTACATTTGTTAGAATGTGAACAGTGGGAGCAATGGTGGAGGGAACAGTATAATATATTGGCATTTAAAAATGGTGGCATAAAAGTTGTAAATACCGCCTGGTCAGGTACAGTGTCTGTGGGAGCTGTCATTGTGCTGTGCTGGGTTTTTTTGTTTTGTTTTGTTTTTTAATTTGCTTTTATATGATCAGTTAACAGCAGCAGACTGTGTTCTCCTGAATCCATTTTTACATCAGTTAAAGGCTGAGCCTAAGAGTCAGGACATGAAGAAAGTCTTGTTAACCTTTCAGCAACATACTGAAAGATATAATTGCAGACAAAAATGACTTAATCGCTAGGGAAACTTCCTTTTGGCAGCGAAGGGGATTTCAGAGCCCCCACAGGGAATGGAACTGCTTTTCACTTTTCTTTGTTCTCCTTTAGAAGTCGAAAGCTGTTTTCTCAGTACAGCCCCCAAGTTCCACACCTGTTGACAGGATATCTTAGCTTTTTAACCTGAGCGCACCTCCCCAGGGTTCCTTCCTGGACATTCTTCTCTTCCCATCTGCCGTTTCCTCCGAGGCGATCTTGGGGCTTTAGCTATAGAGGAAGAACTTGAACTTCGATTGTACCTTCTAGCCAGGGGTCTTACCTGTCCAGTTGCCCACGGAGAGCTCCTTTTAGCTCTCAGGGGCTGCTGATGGACTGAGCTCTCGGGCTCCGTTCCTTTCAGCCCTCCCCCGGCTGCTGCAGTGTGCGTTCATTTGTGTAAGCCAGAAACCAGGGTGCCCCCTTGAGTCCTTCCTACTTCCCGCCCTGGTAGATGACCAGATGTGGCTGGATCTTCTGCGGATGGTCTGCTACCTCCATTTTATAGCTACCGGAGCCTGTTCTCCACCGTCCCACCCGAGTAATGTATCTCAGTGATACCTCCTTTCCTGTCCTTCCTCCTACACACAGCCTTGCCTTCATGATGAAGTGCAGACTTCGGAGCATGGCACAGAAGGCCTTCTGTGATCTCGGCCCTGCTCGCTTCTAGCGCCTTCCTGCCCCTGCTTCTCCCCCCCTCTTCCACATGGACTCCTGCTCTCTCTCTTCTCTTCTCTGGCTAAGCCCCTTGCCTGACCAACTCCGTTTAGCACCGCGGCACTTCTAACACAGGGCATATCTCTCTTTAAAATCGCCTATCTCGGGAATGTCCTGAATCTCATTCCACTGACTCCTTAGCTCCCAACCTAGTACCTAACACCTAGGTGAAGAACTGTAAATGAAGGGAGGCAAGCTCCTGATATAAATTTAAGTCTTTTAAATTGATAACTTGTCATGTCTCACATGTTCTTTGTATCCAAGCCCACAAACCATATTTGTCATCGAAATCAAAGCAGTGGTATTTAGTATTAGAGGTTGTGGTTTTTAAATTAGGTCATTGCACTTGGTGTGTTTTTAAAGAGAATGGGTTATTAGCCCTATCTGTGCGTGCCCTGTGGTACCTTCTACAGACTCATGCGGGCCCTGGGAGGGTTGCAGAATGAATGCATTCAGTCCTGGTCTGCATGGCCCTAACGGTCTAAAGTAAATTTTCTTTGACTATAAGAGAGCTGCTAATGTAGATGTTCTTAGAATACAGGCTTTTCAGCAGGGTTTTTGGTATATTTTAAAATGGTTTTCAAGTCACAAAAACTTTTTTTTTTGGTTGTGAAATTTTCAGCTTTTGAAACTTATTTATATAATTGATATAATTGTTTAGCCCTCAATTGGAATTAATTAGAAAAATAGTATAGTAAGGTCAGTATCCTAATTCTGATTTTCACTGAAATGACTACTTCCCCTCGATTTATTTATTTATTTATTTTTTACAGACTTTGGAGTGATTAAGTGTATGCTAATTTATATCTTTCCATTGAAAAAGGTATTTGAACCAATTTTAATAGTTCCAGGTATATTTTGAAGGGTCACTCTAGATTAAAACTAAGCAAAGCATTTCATTAATGTTCACAGTCCTGAAACCATAAAGTAGAATTGGAAGTCTGGAGAGTCTTAAGTGTGGCCCCTAAACCTAGCATATCCAGGGCTAGGAAGTTGGTGTTGGTTATCTTAGACTAGGGATTGCCTTAGAAAGAGTGTTGTAATCCAGCACTTGAGGTCTCACTCTCAGCTGGCTTCGCACCTGCCTCAGCCACTCATCACAAATGTTTCACAGGCAGCTGTGCATCCTGAAGTAAGAGCGAGGCAGATTCAACAGCCCAGGAAGACTTGCCTGTAGAATTGACAGCATGGTTATTAAAAAGTACATAAAAGATTTGTAAGGAGCTTATTTCAGACCAGAGCAAAGGTACCACTGTGAGCACGGGAGAGACTTGGGTGTTTTGCCATTGGGAACCCAAGTTCCATCTTTAAGAAAGCTTATAGCTATATTGTTAGAGATGGGTTGACGTTGTGGTTTTCTTGGATTTCTTTGACGCAGGGAGAATTGTGCTTTGGGTTGCTCTTTACTTGTCATGATAGGTCGATGAGAAATAAAAGTACTTTTCAGATGGATACCGATATATTGGCGGCAGTATCGGTCATTTCTGTGGAGGCATTCTGGATTTGCTGGGACACCAAACTTCATGTTGCTTAAGAGGGTGACAGAGCTTGGGATTTCTAGGTTCAGAGGAGAACTATAATTTCCCAAGGCAGTATTCTCTGTCTAGGAACATAAGTGTTAAAATAGTAGGGTCTCCTGGGAGCTCGTTACTCTAGTTTTAAATGAATTGTCATCAAATTATTCTTTTGTTGTTGCAGTCTTCCACATATGAAATAAGACTCCTGGAGTAATAGTGATTCCCACCCCCACTCTAGTAGATGTAACAAAAGAATGTTGCCACTCCACAGATAATTAACTTAAGTAGTCTAGACAGTTTTCACAGATGTGCTCAGTAAAGATGCTTTTGGAACCATTGCTTTTGAATTGCCTTTGCAAACTCATTTATGAATGATACAGGGAAAGTCTTGTTTATTATGGCTTTTCCCAATGTTTACTCCCAAGTAGTGGGGATGTAGTTTTAAAAAGTCTGCTATGAACATGAAAATTCTTTGAAATTGGAGCACTTGGGTGGCTCAGTCATTAAGCTTCTGCCTTCAGCTCAGGTCATGATCCCAGGGTTCTGGGATTAAGCCCCGCATTGGGCTCCCAGCCCCGGGGGGGTGGGGGGGGGGGAGGCTGCTTCTCCTTCTCCCACTCCCCTTGCTTGTATTCCTTCTCTCACTGTGTCTGTCTGTCTGTCTCTCTCTCAGATAAATAAAATTTTTTAAAAAAAGAAAATTATTTGAAATTTAAAAAATACATTTTTAATTTATTGAAAATTTTAAGTCATTTTAAAATTATTCACCGATTGTTCCTCTTTTTTCCTCCAAAAATCTTTTAGTAAAATGTACATTTTGGGAAGATTGCTGTATTTACCTCATGGCATTATTTTCTCTGCTACATGCATACATATCTCAGTTGGAGAAACATGGTTTTAGTGCCATGTATGTTTCTTCCCTCATGGCCACTTGCCTTGTTTTTACCCAGTTTGTTCAAATATTTCAATCAGAAGACATAGCTCTGGATGGCATGTGGCTCTTGGGCTAAAACTAAACATTATCTATTAATAAACTAGGGGGACCATACCAAACTTAAAAGCTTCCGGGCAGCAAAGGAAACCATGACCAAAACAAAAAGCAGCCTGTGGAATGGGAGCAGATATTTGCAAATGACATATCTGATAAAGGGTTAGTATCCAAAATATATAGCGAACTTATACAACTCAATACCCCCCTAAATGAATAATCCAGTCAAAAATGGGCAGCAGATATGAACAGGCATTTCTCCAGAGAAGACATCAGATGGCAACAGACACATGAAAGATGCTCTACACCGCTTACCAGGGAAATGCAAATCAGAACCACAATAAGCTCCATCTCACAATTGTCAGAACAGCTAAATCAAAACCACAAGCAACAACTAGTGTTGGAGATGTGGACAAAAAGGAACCCTTGGGCACTGTTTGTGGGAATGCATACTGTGGAAAAGAATATGAAAATTCCTCAAAAATATTAAAATTAGAAATACCATATGATCCAGTAATTCCAGTACTGGATATTTTCTCAAGAAAACGAAAACACTTATTTGAAAAGATATATCCGCCCCCATGTTTGTTGCAGTGTTTTATAATAGCTGGGGTATGGAACCTGCCCAAGTGTTCCATTGAGAGATGAATGAATACAAAGGAATTATATATACATATACCTATGTATGAAATGGAAGATTATTCAGCCATAAAAAAATGAAATCTTCCCAAATGTGACAACATGGGAGGACCTAAAAGGTATTATGCTAAGTGAAATAATTCAGATCGAGAAAGACGAATACCATATGAGTTCTTTTATATGTGGACTCTAAAACACAGAACAAATGAATAAGGAGAAAACCAGACTCTTAATTACAGAGAACAAAAACTGGTGGTTGCCAGAGGGGAGTGGGTGGGGGATGGGTAGAATAGGTGACTAGGATTGAAGAGGTACAAACTTCGAGTTACAAGCCATGGAGATGAAAAGTACAGCATGGGGAATGTAGTCAGTAATATTGTCATACGATTGCGCGGTGACAGATGGGGACTGTACTTCCTGCGGTGAGCACCGAGTAACATATGGAATTGTAGAGTCACTGTGTTGTGCGCCTGAAACTAATATGGCATGTGTCAGCCGTACTTCAGGAATTTTTTTAAACTTCAGAAAAACTTCACCCCCCCAGCCCCAAAACTAAACTTCTTCTATAGGACAGATGATTTGCCACCTGTGAAACATCCAAAGAAAGCCACTGCTGCATTTGAAGGTAGTTAATAGCTTCAGGAGAAACAAAGACGTTGTGTGTGGCCTCTTGGGTTGACCATTGTGCAGGTGTACATAGTAAATAATTCATGTCGATGTTATGCCTTGTACGTCATTCACTTTTCGCATTGTACTACCTTGTGGCTGTTGGTTCCTTTAGCTGCCGCTGAATTACTGATAAAAGTGAAGTCCAGTTTGAGTAACAATCCGTTGTCCCAATGAATAGTTAATGGCAGGTGTGAAGTAATTCCTCTGGGATCATGATTGATCTCTCTATCTCTTAAAACCAGGCCTGGCTAATCTGGTTAATCCATTAAAACCTGGATTTAAGCAGTTGCCCTTGTATTATACTTTATAGTTGACACAGTACTTTTACATTTGTTGTCCTTAGTTAACCAGGGAGTCCCATTTTATAGATGAGGAAACAGGTTCAGAAAAGCAGAACAGTTGAAGATTACAGAGCTACGAAGTGGCAGAAAGGCACATAAGCTAAGGTGTCCTCTCTCTAGCAACACTTGCTTACCTTCATCTAAAGTGATACAGAGGGGTGCCTGGGCGGCTCAGTCAGTTAAGCCTCTGTTTTCAGCCCCCTCTCCCCTCCCCCCTTGGTGGGGGGAACCTGCTTGTCCCTCTCCCTCTGCCCCTTCCCCACTCCCGCCCCCCCTTGTGTGCTCTCTCAAGTAAATAAAATATTTAAAAAAGTGAAATAAAATGAACTGATATAGGTTGGAACATGATTTTCCTGTAGTAGGAGACCAAATCTAAAACTGATATGTGGAAGCAACTGAATTCCTTATTAAGCCCTGGTATTTCATGGTTCCTAGCAAACCGCTGAGAAAAATGAGTCTGCCTCCTGTAAGGGAGACCCAGAGTTGGGACTCAAGTACAGTCATGCTTTACTGTGCTTTGGAGAGCTTTTTTCATTTTCTATTCTTCTTTTTTAAAGAATTATTTGAGCCTGAGAGAGCACATTCACGCACACATGCACGCACACACACACACACACACACACACACACACACACACACACAGAAGCAGGGGGAGGGGGAAAGGGAGAATCTCAAGCACACTCCCTGCTGAGCTTGGAGCCCCAAGCTGGGCTCGATCCCCTGACCCTGAGATCATGACCTGCTGAAATCGAGAGCTGAAGGCTTAACCGACTGAGCCATCGAGGTGCCCCACCATTTTCTGTTCTGTTCTGTTTCAAAGTGCCGCTTATCCCCTGACATTCAGTTGCATGGCTTTTGAAATAATTGGAAAATATAAATCTGGAAATTTAGGGGTACTCGGGGAAACACGTACCACTGTAATGTGTGGCGAGAGGTTGTCTTTAGCCCTCCGGATGGTTGTGTTTTCTTGTTTGCTTTGTGATTAGATATTTTCAGCTTCAAGTCACAGAAAACCCTGACTCAACCAGCTCAAACAATGCAGATTGTGTTTTGTCACCTAACCAGAGCCCGGAGGCTGGGTGGGTCTAGACTGGCTTACTAAGCAGGTGAGTGTCAGCACCGGGCAGCGGGCAGCCGGATTCTTCCACCTCCCTGTCCTGCGGCCAGCTCCCGGTGCTGCCCAGCTCCCGGCGAGGCTGCGGGAGGGCTGAGGCCTCACAGCCTCGCGTCCTCCCCTGGGACCACCAAAGGCCGGTTCAAAGAACCTTCATCCAGTGCCCCTTTCTCAGGAGCGCCCTTCGGGCCGACTTCCCCTGCCAACCCACAGGTCAAACAATGGTCCCTGCTCACCTTGAACTGCGCCTTGAACTACCCACCCTGGGCCGCAGGGCTTACGCGCTCTCCAGGGAGGGGTGCTTACTGACCCCGCAGAGGCTGTCCCCATGTGGGAGAAGGGCCTGGAGGGTGGGAAGGCCCGCAGGGCTGCCTGCTGGCTCCAGCCTGGGGCTCGTTCCCAGGGAGCAGTGACGGGTCTAGTGCAGTGTTTCACAGGCCTGGGACCAGCACAATCAGCCGGGCCTGGGAACCTGTCGGACCAGTTCCCAGAGCCCTCTCCGGCCTACTGAATCAGAAGCTCCGGGGGAGGGGCCGTGATGTGTTTTAACAAGCCCTCCAGGTGATCGGGATGCGTGCTCAAGTTTGAGGATCCTTGGTCCAGGGTCAGGCATCTGAGGAAGAACGTTTCAAAATTCACTTTGGCTCAAGATTAAAGAATGAGCAGCAGAAATGGTCTTGTTGGTAAAACAGAGGAGTGGAAGTTGGGAGACAGAGGTTGCTTTTTTTGTTTTGTTTTGTTTTGTTTTCCCCTCACCCCTGCACGGCTCACTGGGCTCACCGTCGCTGGCCCAGGATTTGAGCAAACCTAGAATACTTTACATATTCTTTTCAGATGGTAGCAAGTTTCAGCCAGTTGATCCGATTTTTCTAAAAGAGCTCTGTCATGGTGATGGGGCTTGGAGGTGGGGTTCCAGGCTGAGCTTTAGAGTGCCCCGGTGATGCCTGGTAAACAGGTGGGCCAGGCCACTGCAGGTCAGCTTCCAGAAGAGAACGGGGGCACTTTCTCGGGGACAATTCATTCATTATAAGGGAAGTGAGTCTGGCGGAAAACCTTGGCCCGGTAACAAAAAGTCTCAGTTATTGGATGGGAGTGGCCACTCGCCCCACGGGCTGGTGTGTGTAGCCAGATCTGCCTCCTGGCCCGGCTCCCTCTGGGCACGTGGCCGTGTGTGTGAGACAGTGAGAGTGAGAGTGTGTGAGTCTGTAGGGGGGATGTTGGGGCACGAGGAAGGATATTACTGAAGTAAAAACTGAAAGAAGTGTGCGAAGAACTCGGTGAGAAGCGAGGTGGGCAGAAGCAGAACCGGCACCGCCCACAGGGAAGGGAACTTCCCCAGCCTGCCCGACACCCCCGCCCCTCCGGCCCCTTCCCCTGATCGTGGACACTTCGGCCCGCGAGGGGGGTGCCCAGGGGCGTGGTGGGAGCCGGAGGGAAGGAATAGAGTCTGGATGGGGGCCCGGGATAGCATAGCCTGTCGTGCGACCCTTCAAGAGAGAGTCCCCAACCAAACTGCAAACGGGATTCCCTGCAGCCCTTTCATGTGCCGGGGGAGGGGGAGGACTTGCGGGCTGAGGGGGCGGGTTGGAGGAAGGCCAGAGAAGGAAACTCGGGGTCAGGTGCAGCGCATTCCCTTTTTCTGGGGCTGCCATAACAAAGTACCACGAACCGGGTGGCTTAAAACAACAGAGACTTATTCCCTCCCAGCTCTGGAGGCGGAGAGCCTGAAAGTAAGGTGTGGGCAGGGCCCGTTCCCTCTGAAACCTCTAGGGGAATTTTCCTCGCCTCTGCTTCTGCTGATTTGCTGGTAGCCTTAGGTTTTCCTTGGCTTGCAGCTTACATACATCATACTGGTCTCCGCCTCTGTCATCACGTGACGTCCTCCCCATGTCTCTTCGTGTCCTCTCGTGGCCATCTTCTTAAGAGGGACAGCAGTGGTCTTTTTTTTTTTTTAATACCTACTGGGTTTTTTAAATTTTTTTTTTAAGTTTTTTTTATTTATTT
>CM053604.1:109851774-109952109 GCA_028646535.1 Procyon lotor | reverse complement strand
CTGTAACGCACACTCATTTGTGGGCCCGTGTAAGGGTCTCCTCATCTCCTTTTCCTGCTCTCCCCCAAGTCTGGGGTTCCTAGGAAATAACAGGTGTTGGGCTGGTACTCTAACTGACTGGCGGTGATTTTTGGTTTTGTAGAGCTGCCCTTCCGGGCCCTTGGCGACTTGAGATTGCCAGAGCTCCAGGGGCGGCTGGCTGCAGGCCCCACGCGTTTTCTGACCCAATTCGTTGAACCTGGCCTTTTGGTCTAACTGACCTTTATTTCTGAGTCAGTTTTTTGCACATCTGCAAGAGCCTATCCAAGGGAATTCTTTCTGCTATTTACGCATAGTCACGAGTGTCGGGATACAAGTATCTTCTCTTCTGGATTTTTTTTTTCCCTTGTGAAGTAAGTGGGAAGATTGACGAGCATTTCAGTATGTACTGAAGTTTCACAGGCAAAAGCCTGAAATCAGGCCGCACTCCTTTGATGAGAATCCAGAAACATGCAGCTCCTGAGACCGCTGATGGGCTGTGCTGCGTCTGTGTGTGGCGGTGCCTTGGACCGGTTTCCCTTATGGTTTCAGCTCAACGCAGACCAGTGCCCGTGGGCTGCCTCACAAGCCGAAGCAGATCCCCGTGAGCTGCTGACTGGTTTGGTGGGGGAATCCTTTTGCCGCTTCCTGGAAACACGTGCCTCAAGATGAGTCCCTTCCTGCTTCCATGTATTTTAACGGCAGTCAGCCAGGTGTCTCACGGTGTAACCCCCAGGAGTAGCTCTGTCATTGTGAACTTTCACACTTGGCCATCCACTTTCAGGTAGATGAGGGGCACATCCAAATTGCCTGTGAGCGTGGCTTTCATGTAACTTAATTAGCAGATTTGTGTTTTGGGAAAGTCTGATCTGTGATCTTGAAATTGGTTACGGTTGGTATAATTCATGGGTAATTGGGCGCCTTCACGGTGACTCCTCCCGTCATTAGAGGGCTGGGGTGGTTTGCGGTCTCACTGGGAGAGAGGGAGAAAGCACCGGCTCCCCTTGCCTTAATCTTTTAATCCATTTAACCTGGGTTGTCAGTGTGGGCTTCATTTTAATTTGAAAGTACGCTAAGGTAGTTGGGAAGGGGTTTCATTAATTCACCACATTTAGACCATAATGAAGGGAGGAAGGTTATCCCTAATTGCCTAAATTTCTTAAAGTTACCGTGGGTACAGTAAACGGTAAAGTTACGCTTTTCCTCGTTGGAAACCAAAATTCCAGTTTAAAAAAAGAAATGAGGCTAAAAGCAAACAGAACAAGCATCGCAAAACCAAACCCCAGTTCAGAGATGTTTCATGGCCAAGGTCCTCATGAGTCCTGGGACGTATCCGTGGCACGTGGACTAGGGTTTTTGGACACACAGACACCAAGTAACCTGGTTTCTTGCCGAGTTCAAGGTCTGTCACTTGAATGCACGTTCCTTACAATTTATTTTTCGTCCTGCTTTTGAACTGGGGGTAAGAGGGAAAACTGGAGAAGGAGAGTCCTGCTCCAGGAGACCTGAGCACCCATATTAGTGACTAATAAAAGAAAAGGGGGAGGAGGTAGGAAGTAAGTGCAACAGGAAGCTGGCTAAAGAAAGGGAGTCTGGATTGTGGGCATTTTTTATTTACTCCCTTCATTAGGGATTTTGATCGGGTAGGTGGTAATTACAGTGTTACTCCTATGAAATTAAGTCACCAGGGTTTTGTGTTATTTTCTCAGTGGTCCGTGTCAGTTTTCTGTCCCTCTGTAATCATTCAGGTAATTAGTAAAAATCACTTTTACTCTAAGTCTGTTTAGGGACAACTGTAAACCTTTTTTCCCATTAGTCATTTTATTCCCATTTGTATGGTTTGTGTATTTATTTTTTTAATATAACGCTTTCTTTAAAGTTTATTTAAGTGATCTCTACACTCAGAGTGGGGGTCAGACTCCAATAATCCAAATCAAGCGTCATGTGCTCTACCAGCTGGGCCAGTCAGGTGCCCCAAAATCGTACTTTTTTTTTCTAACCTGATCAGTTTAGAACTTTTTTTTTTTAAGGTTTCTTTTGTTCTTCTGAATAAAGACTTTTAGTACCCCAAAATTGTTTAATCTATTACAATATTAATTTTCTGTACCGATATGGCTTTTGGAACATTTTTTCTTGTAGTGGCTAGTTTTGGATATATTTGGCAGCACTCAGTATATGGCATTTCTACCATAAAATAGAAACCTGATTAAGAGACTTTAGCATACTTATTATAACAAATAAATGAAATATCTAGCTTTTAACTTTTATGGAAATCGGAACCCTAAAATTTTCATAGAAGTTGAAGCCCTGGAAAGTTAAGTCCATTCTGGCTTTCAGGGAGGGGGGCTAAGAGGGGCAGGCTGACCTGAGCATTTTACTTGAATGCTTTTTACTTTACTTTACTTTAATGAGCATTTTATTTTAACTGCACACGGGCTTGGCAGGCTGCCCTTGGAGTGACATCCTCCCAGAGGGGGTGTCTTATTCACATTCGTACAAAAGCACCATATGGGCATAGTCCTGAACTTATCTCTGCCTGCTCCAGTTTTATTATACTAAGCATGTGTTCCTTTTGGAGCCTAAACAATTTGTTTAGAAATTAAATTAAAATGTTAATTATTAAAACTAAGTGTGCCCTCACATACTGGGTTTTCTGTGCAGTTACTAACAAATCACACTTTTTAGTTTAAAGCACATGGCTGTGTCTTCTCATTTGTTCTGGATAAGCTTGTAGAACAGATCTCTTCTGGAAAATGGGGATAATGACACCAAAATTCTGGGTGTAGAAACATTTATTAACATTGAGCATTTTCAGTTGTTTTTTTTTAATAAGTACTAGCTTATTTAATCCGTAGGAGCCTCCCAAGAGAATATGGCCTTATTTCAATTTTACTGTGACGATTGAGACCCATTGCCCTCAAGGTTTCCGTTCTTGTCACAACTGAGAGGTGTTGGAGCAGAGACCAGAGTCCAGGGATCAAGCCACCAGACTTTGAATTTCTCACATTCATGGGTGTGATATCAGTTGAAATGATTAGGAAATTCTCACTTGCTCTCATTTCTTCCTTTAGTTTCCCTCTATTCTGAGTAGAAAGAAAAACAAGATAGAATAGTACCATCTAGTTATGTATATTGAAATGTTAATTCATGTAAACTGGGGAAAAGGCAGAATGGAGTTATGGAAACTTTGACCTAAAGATTATTAAGAAGAACATCTTTTTTTTAAAGATTTTTTTTTTTTTACGTGAGAGAGAGCACATGTGCCTACCTCTGTGTGTGGCACCCAGGTCGGGGGGAGGAGGGAGGGGAGAAGTGGGGGTGAGGGGAGAAGTGGGGGGGGAGGGAGGGGAGAGGCGGGGGCGTGGGGAGAGAATCCTCAAGCAAACTCCCAGCTCCCAGCTGAGTGCAGAGCCCGACATGGGGCTGGATCTCATGACCCTGAGATCACAACCTGAGCCAAAATCAAGAGTTGGACACAACCTACTGAGCCACCTAGGTGCTCCTAAAAAAGAGCAGTTTTTAATAAAAATACATAATTTAGCTCAAGGGGGCTGATCAAAATGTCCATAATGATGGTAACTTATAATTAGCATGCTGGTTTCATTGTAGATAATTCTTTTTTTTTTTTTTTTTAAGATTTTATTTATTTATTTGACAGAGAGATCATAAGTAGGCAAAGAGGCAGGCAGAGAGAGAGGGGGAGGCAGGCTCTCTGCTGAGCAGAGAGCCCCATGTGGGGCTTGATCCCAGGACCCTGAGATCATGACCTGAGCTGAAGGCAGAGGCTTTAACCCACTGAGCCAGCCAGACGCCTCTCATTGTAGATAATTCTTAATAGTTAAATGCCTAGTACTAAAATATTTTTCTTTTGAGTTCACCCTGGATTAAAAGTAGAGGGAGCTTTTTGAAAATTTGAATTTTTACTCACCCTTGTCCAAATCATTACATTTTCCAAATTACTGATGCTTCAGTTGGAGAGATCTTCAACGACCATTTTGAATCTATATTACATAATAAATATGCACAAAACTGTTTAAATCATTGTCTAAGTCTCAGGGTTATACATAAAATATCTCAAGCTTGCCAAATTGGACTGGGGAAAATGAATATTCTGCTGTAATTACTGATTAAAAGGCAGTATGCTGGTAATAGGAAACTGGCATCGCACAGTTATTAGCCAGCCCCAGAAGCATATTGGTCAACTAGTAGCTTATGAACACAGGCTCTAGGGGCGCCTGGGTGGCTCAGTGGGTTAAAGCCTCTGCCTTCGGCTCAGGTCATGATTTCAGGGTCCTGGGATCCAGCCCCACATCGGGCTCTCTGCTCAGCAGGGAGCCTGCTTCCCCCTCTCTCTCTGCCTGCCTCTCTGCCTACTTGTGATCTCTCTCTCAAATAAATAAATAAAATCTTAAAAAAAAAAAAAACAGGCTCTAGTCTCAAGGAATGTATACTTTTAAAAGAAAGAACACATGACTTTGGTGACACATGAACTAATGTGTGTTTATGAGCCAAGTGTTTAGTTCTTTTTACTTGCCTCTTTTCTGGCTTCCTGTAATGTTGGGTGAGGGCTGGGGACAAGGTGGAAAAGAACAGAAAAGAAAACGGGACAGGATTGGGTGAGTGGAGCAGTAGTGGGCGGGAGGAGAGCAGCAGGTGGAGGTAAGGAGCTGGCTGGACAGGAGTCCCTGTCTTTCCCTCCCCCACTTCACAGGAAGTGAAAGAAATGAGCCAAGGTCAGGAACCTGAGGTGTTCACGTGGGCAGGGCTGTGAAATACAATGGTGAGATAGGGGCGGATATGGTAATGTTTACCTGAGGTTGGGTATTTTTTTCCAACCTCAAGGTAGGAAGTCACTCAAATGATGTGCTCAATGATATGTTTGGGGCCAGACCACCTTGGTCCGAATGGGATGCCCTCCCTCTTGGTTGGCCACTTTTAGCAAGTGGCCAACACACCCTGTGCCTTCGTTTCCCTTCTTTAAAATATGGGTGTTCTTAATAGTACCTACTAGGGAATTTGTTGTAAGCATTAAATAAAGACAAGTATTAAATAAAGTCAAGAGGGCGTTCAGGACAGAGCTGTGCATGGAGCTGTCCCCACGCGGCCCGCCGTAGGCCTGAGACAACCCTCACCAGGTAGGCCTCGGCCTTGCTGCGGGGACATCCGCGTGCCGCTCTGGCCCGCACCAGCCCGCACCCTTCCCTGGCTTCCATGGGAGAACGCTCTTTTCAGGAATTGTTGCATTTGAGAAGCTGGAACTAGTGTGCGGAAGGCTCTGGGCTCAGGGTGTGAATCCCATTCCTGTAGCTGACCAGCTGCGTGATCTTGAGCCTCTGTTCTCTCATCTGTAAAATGGAATAGCGGGAGCACCCACCTCCCAAGAATAAGGATTCGCCGAAGGGGTTACGTGTGCGTCAGCGGCACCCATCAGAATGTGCGCTTTAAAGATACTGCGCTCTCGGAAGTTTCTTGAGGGAACAGTGGGATACGTTCACAAAGATGTACTTACCTATTTATATGGGGAAAAAATTGTAATCAACCTGATTCATGTTGGGAAAGAAGTAGAAACAACCTATACATCCGCAAGGACATCCGTGTAGATAACGTTGTAGTAAAGTATTGCAGGAAGATGTTCATGACATCAGATTTTTGACAGAAACAAATTGGACAGATGTTAACTAACCTTACTGTGGTGATCACTTTGTAGGTATGCACAAATATCGAATCATTGTATTGTACACCTGAGACTGATGTTATATGTCAGTTTTACCTCCATAAAAAAAAAATATCTTGTAACGAAAGGTACTAATGTTGACCGAGGCTGTGCCAGGTTCGGTGATAGAAATCCCCACATATTGCTTTGTCTTGTCCTTACAGTAGCTCCTGGGGATGCAGCTCAGAACTGGGAACCACCAGTATGCCTCGGGGCACATGGGCAATCTGCGAGTACGGCCTGGGCAGTAGTCAGCGTTCATTTGGGAGTGATTTAAATGGGTACATCATTTAAAAAATAAGACATCTTGAATTAGGGAAGTTCACAATAAAGAGAAGAAACCGATAAAGAAATAGTGACTTGCAATCCTTGATGGGCTCCGAGAGCTGGGAGCCCAGGGAGAGCCTCTTCGGCGAAAGGGGCTGTTGATCCACAGGAAGCCCTTGCTTCAGGTGGTCTCACCTGAAGAGTGGGAAGTGGTCTTCTCGGACTCGAGGAGTGATCGTGGGGTTGGGGAAGGGAGCCCGAGGAAGGGCTACTTCGTTGGCAGGCCTTTGGGAGGGTGGAGGCGGAGCTGTTGGAGGGGCTGTGACAGGGCTGACGGTGGCTGTGGGCCAATTTGGGCGATATTGTAGACCCACTCTGAGCCGGCGGTGCTGGGAGCGCAGCATGGGGGGCGGAGCTCTGCCAGGTGTTTACCCGTTAGTTGCTCAGTCCTGGGGCGGTGGGAGGGGGTCCTGGGAGAGAAGTAGCTCCTTGGCAAACACGTAGGAAAGCGTCTCAGCATGTTAACGGGGGTGTCTGGACCAGTGCTTAGGGAGTGGATGTCAGCCTGAGCCAGAAAAGAAGTCTGAAGATGAATTCCTAGAGTGCCAAGCCAGCCGCACGGCAGGGGGGTCCCTGAGAACCGGAGAGCTGGTTGGTAGAAGAGAGTGCCATGCAGAGTCAGGGTATCAAGATAGATTAGGCTACAGATTTAATGGATAGAAGTTCTCTAGAAAGGATCAACTAGTACTTGTCCAGGCATTACTTCAGAAGACGGGTCTAAACTACAGTTTCAAAAAAGGAAACACAAGATTCTTAAATCACTGAACCCTTTATTTAGGCTGCTCTATTCTAGTGGGGCTGGGGAGACCCACAGAGCCAAAGGGACAGTTGCCTTCCAAGAAACCCTCCCCCCTCCCCGACACGCCTCTCTCTCTCTCTCTCTCTCTCCACCAATCTCATTATTCAACTTGGATGGCCATGCATGGCCGGGAGGACTGACCCTAACCCCGACCCCAGAGACATTGCCATCTAAGTCATCCCCCTTTGCATAAAAGTGTGTCTTGTGTGACCATGATGGTATCACGGTTGTCCTCTCCATTTTGCCAGGAAATAATTTAGGGTTAGATGTTTATGAACGACAGTTTTGAAGGCAGTGTTGTTTGGGGACTTTAGGGAAAGTTTTCCTCACCTCAGCACCAGTGAGCATGTGATGCCGGGGGACGGCAAGGTGGGACACAGCTGGGCCCGCCTGCTTCAAACTGTCTAGGACTTCACGTCCTGGGAGTCAGGGGAGAGAAATCCTCTTATTTACCTTGTTCTGACTTGGGCCTCGTGCTGCCTGAAGCTGAAAACATCGTGTTACTCCTGTGTTTTAGGCACCTCCGTCCAGCCCTTGAGAGAAACCCCTGACTGTAACCCAGTTTAAAGCTTTCTGCTCCATGGAATCATCGACCTGGAGAATTAATTCAGTAAATTAGGTCTCCCATTTTGTTATTCATTTTTTCAAAGACGTGTTTTTAAAGTCTTCATCTCAGGTAAAGCATTTTCTGTATTATAGTTGAATCGCCAGTCTGTGGGAGCTGCTTTGTCCCATTCTGGAAAAGAAAGTTATTTGTGTGCTGAACACACAGATTTGAAATTACAACGCGATGACACGAGTACCTCACACAGAACAGCCACCAAACGAACCACGCAAATCTCACACACAGCATATACACAGCCCACACTCACATCACACATAACACACACACGCACACACACCCCACAGAAGACACACACACACCATGCATAGATAATAAATGTACTCCCCAAATAAACTGGCTCTTTTTGTCACGGACTTCATTCTTTCTACTCTCTTTTTTTTTTTTTTTTTTTAAGATTTTATTCATTTGAGAGAGGGGGAGAGAGAGAGAACCATGAGCACATGAATGGGGGAGGAGCAGAGGGAGAGGGAAAAGCAGGCTCCCTGTCGAGCAAGGGAGCCCGATGTAGGGCTCGATTCTAGGACCCTGAGATCATGACCTGAGCTGAAGGCAGATGCTTCACTGACTGAGCCACCTAGGCGCCCCGGTGTTCTTTCTACTTGTTAGTGTTTTCTCTGTTTTTACAGATACAGAAATACTTAAAATTGTTTTCTTTTTCTTATGAAACATTTCAAAAATAAAGGGAACTTGAAAGGACCATGCGATGAACACCCAGACACACATCTCCTGGATTCAGCTTCTCCTGATATCCTTAGAACTTTCACCAGCAGGGGCCCACGTCTGAGCACTGTGCAGTTTTTGGCTAAATAAAGAAAAACGTTATGTTGCCTTCTCTTTTCATTTTGTCAGCTTGAAGGCACAGCTCCCTTCCAGCCTGCCTGCCGCTTTCTGAGTCTTTATAAGTTTGAAGAGGCGGGTGGGAGAAGATGTAGGAGGATGGAAAATGAGCATCTTGCTTTCTTCACAGACTTTGCTCGGTGGGTCCTGGATGGAGCCAGGAGTTTTGAGGAGTGCTGTGCAAGGGGCCCTTCCCTTCAGCCCTGTATATGGTTTCGATGCTTCCCATGAGGATGAGGAACTGTGAGGGGCCCTCCCCTGCGGGGAACTCTTCCTAAAAGTCCACTTTGGGTAGAGAAGCAGCTCACGGCCGCAGAGCCAAGAAGGGCCGAGACCAGCCATCCCTGCCCTCCCACTCATTTCCGGCTCGCTGTTTAATTTGAAATCCTGGAACATGTGTTTTAGTGAATCGGTTCATAAAAATGTTTTCTGCAGGATTCTGGAATAGAGGCTGTGCATTCTTTAGCACGCCATACATGGATAGTTGTACTGTGTGAGCGTGTGTGTGTGTGTGTGTGTATGAGAAAGAGACAGAGACGGGAGTGTGTGTATGTAGATTGTATTTTTGGAGGTGGGTAGGGAGGTAGAGGGTGAAGACAGTTCTTTTAAACTCTCTCTTCACAAGCTGCAAATGTTTTTTCCCTTAGTACTTATGCTGAGGGTGAGCAACGAAGAGTTGAGATCCCTTGACCCCCTGGAGCGTCTTCTCACTCGGCCCTTCTGGGCAAGGCTGGGCCTCCTTGTTTTCTGTTTCAGTCCCTTTGGAAACTAGTTAGAAGCTGGAAATTGAGAAGTTGCCATTTAGAAGTTTCTACAACATATGCAAGAGAGAGTCTGTTCCAGACGCTGCAGTTATGTCCACTTTGAGCTTTTCCCAACCTCTCGTGGACTAAAAGCCCACTGGAATTAAGCGACCCCTCACCATACTGCACAGCGCAGCTCATTCTGCATCGGTAGCATGTATGTGTGTGTAAGCCAGGACTGGATTGTTTTTTTGCTTTGAATGCAGTCTTACATGGAAGACTTGGGCTTTTTCTCATTTTCTGAAACCTTTATTTGGCTTATCCTAGACACAGCCCATTTTTTTCCCCTCCTTCTTTAGTATCTAGAGAGGTGGGTTAGACCTGAACTCACTGTTTTATCTTATGAGCCCTGGTCCCGGGTAGTGACTTTCCCACAGAGACAGCAGGGTTACACCAGGCTGTGGCACTTCATCCTCTGGTGCATCGGTCTGGACAGGAGTCGTCTAGCTCTGCCAGTGAAGAAATGGCGCCCTTTGATGATGCCCTTCCCACTTGATCGATGATTCGACTTCAGCTTGAATACTGCACGCGATGGGGAGCTCACCACCTCGGAAACTCACTGCCCATTTTGGAGCCTCTGTCCTTGTTAAGCTGATGTTTGACTGTGATTTCACGTTTGCCGTCGGAGGCCTTCCACCAGTTGATTCCAGCCTGCCCTCTGCAGCAACACAGACCACGTCTGCTCGCTCTGCCATCAGACAGACTGCAGTTCCATGCAGGTCTGGAGACCGTTATCAAATCTCATCTCTAGGTTGATTATATCCAATTAGTACTTTGATACTACAGGCTAAATTATTCCTCACTTTTTTTTTTTCCAGTTCTAATGTTAATTTGATCTGAACTTTTTTTTTTTTTAGTGTAAATTTGGCCAGTCCTGGATAAAGTGATTCCGTTGAGACCAGAAGGGTCTCAAAAAAAATTCTTTTTTTTTTTTTTTCCCCCTTGGGTCTCAACTCTGCTTATTTTAATGAGGACTAAGATTTCATTAGTACTTGTATCAGTCTCTTCCCACAGGGACCATGTTGATTTTATGGCCAGACAAAACCAAAACCAAGAACAAAACCAAAACAAATAAAACAACCCTTTAAGGCTTTCTTTTTCTGTTTTTCTTTTTCTTCTTTTTATCAGGAACTGTTAGGTTCTCTTTCTCAACATAGACTTAAGTAGTTAATTGTCTTCTCAAAAAAAAAAAGTCTCAAGTTTTTACATTCGCCCTTGTTAAAATTCCATTTTGTTGTTTTGGACCTACCTTAGCTTGTTGTGACCAAAGGAAGACACACACACACACGCATGCTCTTTTATTCCTCATTGTGAAATCAATTCCAGACTAACCACATGACTTAGTCTCCTCTCTCTTCCAAGACCTCATTCGATACGACAGGACAGGAATTTAAAAGGTATAAAAAACTCATAATGAATAAATGTTTGGGAGAGGAGCTATTGGTTGTTAAGAAATGTCAAAAAGAATTCTAGAAGATCGAAAATGGGTGGAGAGGGTAACTGACAGAAGAGCCAGAGAAAAGCCTACAACATGAAAGATGAGGGGGCCCACCAAGCACGACAGGATAAAGAGAAGATTCTCAAAGGTTTTAGGGGGAGGGTGGGCAGGGTTTTGCAGGGAGCAGGTCACTAATGAAGACACCACTGTGGGAACTGGGTGCTTGACTGGGGATCGGGGCTTAGCACGCGCACCTCCCAAGGTCGTTGCCAATGTTAAAGTAAGTAACATACGCAGTGTGTGTTCTGGCACATGGTAGGAACCCTCAGGATGTGTGCCCAGGTGTTAATTCCTCTCCTGACCCTCCCTGCTACTACTACGACGGTGAAGAAGTGTATCAGGATTAGGATCAGCTTCATGAGACAGAAAACCTAGTGGCATAAACAAGGTAGAAGTGGAGTGAATGGGAGAGGACTTTGCTTCCCGGCTGCTCATCAGAGCAGGGGGGCAGGCCAGCGCTCAGGGCATAGATAGCTCCGTGGTCATCAGGGTTTGGCTTCTTCTGTCTCCCACTTCAAAATGACGGCTCAACCTGCAGGATCCTGTTACTATTGGTTCCAGGAAAGAGGAAGGAGCTGCAGTGGCATTTGGCCTTCAACTTCCCTTTAAGGTCACTTCCTGGAAGTATCCCCAGAATTCTGATACACGTTGCATTTCCAGAACTTAAGTCAACATGCTTACCTCTCCGTTGCAGGGTCGGCTGGGAAAAGGAGTCTACTCTGCTGCCATGTGCCTGGTTTAAGAATGACCTTTAAGGAGGAAGGGCAAACAGCTCTTGACGTTGGCTAGCCATTCCCTTTGTCACAACAAACCTTTACTTACCAGTATGTTAGGACCTCAACTTCTGGAATAGAAGATTTGCTCCAGCTCTTTGGGATTTAACACAAAGGTCCATTAACCTAGAAACTTAGACTTTGGTTGACCTGTGAATTATTACGTGTTAGACTGGGCATTGAACCACAGAAGCTTTTAATATGGCTGACGGGCCTTTAAATGCACCCTGCTGAAAATGCTCAGCTTAACATCACTTTTGAAAAGATCTGGAGATAAGGGAAACACTGGAAATCACTGAGACTTTCTTACTTGGCTGGAAATAGTCAGACATTACCCTCTGGTATGGACACGATTTGCGCAGATTGCTTTGACCATTAGCAGCATTTGGCGTTCATAGCTTGTTACTTGATCTCTCCGCCCTGAGAGTGCTAACTCTGCTGTCACTCCTGGGAAATCTACATCTTAGATTTTTCACATTATTCCCTTGTGTTTGGAGGATAGCTGTGGGGTCCGTGACCTTATTCCTAGATGTGAAATTTCTAGAAAGCCAATTATTGCGAAGTCTCATCTCGCCGGATGATTTTTTTCCCTAGTCTTTCTGACCATGTTTATTTCTGTTGACCCAAATACTTGAGATTTATTTTTAGTTGGAACAACTCAGAGATGCCTAAAGGTTAATCTTAAACTCTACAAATTGTGCATTGAAACAAAGACATAATTTCAGTTTCTTGCACTTAACTTGGAGAATGCTTTCTCACTTAGGAAACTTTTCAAGAGCCTTCACACTTAGCAAATGTTCATGTGATGTTTTCCATTGCTATAACTTTTCTTGTTTAATTCACTTTTTCCCCTTAATTTTTTTCCCCCCTTAATCATTTTTAAAATGCAAGGGAATTTTCACATTTCAGGGATCTGGTTATTATTCCTTCCTGCCCTTGGAGTATAACATAGCTTTTAAACATAAACAAGGACAGAATTAACCATATTTTAAGAAATTAAATTAACCATATTAAATTAATATAGTTAATTAAATAACCATATTAAATAGAATTAAGGTTTGGTGACACAAATGGGCCGCTATTTGAAATATAGACAAAACAAGTAAATTCTATGAGTTACTATCATTTTTCAAATTGAGACATTATACAACTGCTAGGGTACAGCTTTCAAAAATCTGTTAGGGGGGCACCTGGGTGGCTCAGTCGTTAGGCGTCTGCCTTCGGCTTGGGTCATGATCCCAGGGTCCCGGGATCGAGCCCCGCATCGGACTCTGCTCAGAGGGAACCTGCTTCTCCCGCTACCATTCCCTCTGCTTGTGTTCCCTCTCTCGCTGTGTTTCTCTCTGGCAAATAAATAAAATCTTAAAAAAAAACAAACAAAAAATCTGTTAGGATATCCTGTTGGATACACAGAAATATTAATAGGTAAGAAAAAAGCTTTGGGTATATGCGAAATCATGCCTTAATTCAGTTTTGTGGCCAGAGCCAGGACCAGGGGTCGGGGAACTTGGGTCCTGCAGGTTACTTGTGATGTGGTTTGGGGCAAGTCATTTGATTTCTGAGTATTTCACTACAAGAAGCAAAATAAGGCTGATGTCTGTCCTCCAGCGTCATTGCAAGAATGTAATAAGGCTCTGGTTGTAAAGTGCTTTGAAAATGATTAAGGGTCATAAAATGTAATGTTATGAAAGAGTCATAACTGAGACTAGAAGCAAACCTTTAGTAAGAAAACAGAAGACTCACTGCTTTTCAAAATACACTGTTTTCACTACACATACTGAAGCCTTTGCTTATAAATGTATAACGAAGGCTAAATGTTTTGATTCTTTGTGTTTTATCCTACCCAAGAGAAAAATTGGCTTATTAGAAAGAGAATTATTGTGTTGCTTGGCTAATATAAATTTTCTTATAAATGATAACTTTTTTCATTTATCCCTTAGAACTAGCAAAATGTTGTGATTCTTTTAGCTGGGTTGTAAGATTTGTTTCTACAGAAAGGCTTTTTTTTTTTTTTCTATTTAATTATTTTCCAGAGAGAGAGAGATTACAAGTAGGCAGTGAGGCAGGCAGAGAGAGAGGGGTAAGCAGGCTCCCAGCTGAGCAGGGAGCCTGATGTGGGGCTCGATCCCAGGACCCTGAGATCATGACCTGAGCTGAAGGCAGAGGCTTTAACCCACTGAGCCAACCAGGTGCCCCAAGGCTTTTTTTTTTTAATGAATGAGTGAAATTTAGGATATGTGAGAAGTGGAATCCTTGACTTTTTGCCTCTTCATCACATTTACCACTGGCTACATGCCATTGTCAAGGATGGATGCATTCCCTTGAATCTCAGCTTGTTTTTCCAGAGTGACCGGCCTTGCTGAGTAGTAAGAGAGGTGAGGGTTCAGGGAGCCGTGTGGGAGGAGAGGGCAGGGTTGGCTAGGTGTGAGCTGTAAGAATGTAGGGTGAGTGTGAGGGAGCCTGATAGGAGGATAAAGACAATCTAGGTGTGTTTTGTGCTCATAAATATTTGCAAATAAATTCCGCTAATCTGTCATGAACTCCAGCACTGTAACTTCAGTCTTGAACTACAATGTGAGGAGACAACGTGTTTGTGCATCATTTGAATTAGCATTGGAAAGCATATTATATACCGAAGGGGAAAAGAAAAATGTCCTGTTTCTCAGTATTCAAGTTCGTGTTCTGTTTGGAGAATAAGTTTTGAGCCCGTGACCTACCAGCTAATGGGTGTGGGATGGTACTACAATTTTATCACCCAGCTAAAATGTCTTATACCGCTGAATTGAGTTGGGTGGTAAAATTAGAAGAATTCAGAAAAAGGGAACTAATTTAGGGTGAGAGTGGTGACTAGGACATGCTTAGGGTGTCAGGAGGGCGTGCCTGGCCAGAGCATGGGGCACATTCTGTGGTATCAAATGTAAGTCTCCTGGAGAGGTTGTTACCAGATTTTGATAGCTTGAATTCTTGCCTGGGGAATGAAAACTATTCCACCAAGCAAAAAGGATCAGAGGGCAAGTGTTGGAAATAAAAGACGGTAACAAAGAAACAACAACTTAAGTATAATTGGGCTGTGAAGAAGCAAAACAGACTTGTGCAGTGGTACTCTTATTGTTTGTTTATTTATAGATTGTATTCATTTTTAGAGGGAGAACATACACATGGGGGAGTAGAGAGGGAGATAAAGTCTTAAGCAGACTTCACTCTTAGCGAGGAGCTCCACATGGGGCTTGATCTCATGACCCTGAGCTCATGACCTGAGCTGAAATCAAGGGTCAGGCTCTTTAAACAACTGCGCATAAACCAGGTGCCCCGGCAGTACTAATATTTAAAATCCAAGAAAAGTTTCAGAAAAGAAAAGACCCAAATGTATAAATTGGAATAGCCCATGGAGTACCCCGGGCAAATTAACCCAAAATAACCAACTTGGAGATGCAGTCTAGATAAAACATTACACTTCAGAGAAAAGGAAACCAGTCCCAAGGATTGCTTGTAAAAAGATTAAATAATATACAAGAACAAAACGAATTTGACCATTCTCCCCTTTCTCAAAATGGTGATGCATTTTCAGAAGAACTTATGGAAACTGATAACCGTGCAGTTATATGCAGCCAGCCCATCCCTCAGGATCCAGGCTAGAAAACCCGCTGTACACATACACCACCTCAGGGAAGAATGTCCCTTGGAGCCATTGTTGAGGAGTCTGTTAGAGGATGGACTTCATTTCAGCAAGAATGACTAGGGAAACATCAGCAAGGTGACTGAGCCCGAGCATTTCACGTTTGGTTTGCAGATCTAAGGCTAAAATCTTCGGAAGGGTTAGGGATGGGGGAATGAAAACCTTCCCTGTAACTGTGGTTGGGTTGTTTTCTGCCACAGTGTGTGTTCCTTAGAAGTGGTTGCTGAGACAGAGTTTGGTGTACAGGCTATTTATGAAGGATTAACACCTGGGGAAGGGAGGGAGCAGAGGCCGGGTCAGTCAGAGGGAGAGGTCAAATTGCAGTATAGGTCTGCATCGCCGAGGCCAGCACCACGGGAGCTCGGAGTGTTTATGGCCATCAGGGCTGTCCAGTGTTGGGCACAAATGGTTGGGCTTTTATACCCTTGTCCTCTTCAGTCATTTGATGTGGGCTGCCTTTTGAAGGGCAAGTTTTTGAGTGGGCGGCTGTCTGTGGCCAAAGCACACCGTGAAGGAGCTGCCTGGTAGAGGCTGTGTGCCCACAACCGTGTGGGTAGCACATCTGCATGGCAGACATGGTTGCTTTTTCTTTAGTAGGAAGACAGTGGTCAAAGCGATCATTCAGAAGATGAATTTCTTCTCATTGGTGATGGTAGCCACTCCCTTACCTGACCAGTTCTAAACATGATTCAGCCTAGATCCTAGGACTGGCTGTAACATAGTATTCTGCTACAGAAAATGCCTTGAAAACATGTAGAATGGAGGAGCGCCTGGCTCAGTTAAGTGTCTACCTTCGGCTTAGGTCCTGATCCCGAAGTCCTGGGATCAAGCCCCACGTCATGGGATCATGGGATCCCATGGGACTTGATCCATGGGATCAAGCCCCACGTCATGGGATCATGGGATCCCATGGGACTTGATCCATAATTTTTTCTTAGTTTTTATCCTGTGCTTCCCTATCATCCCCTCAGCGGGGAGCCTGCTTCTCCCTTTGCCCCTTTCTCCTTGTGCTCTGTCTCACAGATAAATAAGTAAAATCTTAAAAAAAAAAAAATCATATAGAATGGATTCTGTGATTGGCAACTAAGAACCTGACACATGTGTAGAATGGATTGTGGGGAAAACAGTTGAGAGGCTGGGGGAGCATAGTCCAGGTGGGAACTAGTGAAAGCCTGAACTAGAAGTGGCTTAGTAGAACATAAGAATGGACTTAAGGAGAGTACAAAAGAAGGAATGACTCACTTAAGATGGTTAGAATAAGGAGATGGTGGGGAAAATCAGATCTCATTCAGCATTACCTCTGGGGAATGGATTTGGGTGTGACATAGGGATGGTTCGGTGTATGTGAATCATAGGCAGACATACTTTTCAATTTGTACCCTACCGTATGTTGTGTTTATTATATGCGTACAGTATTTTTATGGTTTAGAAAAGCTCTAAGTACTGAGCCAGGAAGATTAGCAACATTGTAGTGTTCAGATATCAAATTTTGGTACGTATATTGTGCATGAGTTTGAGCTAATTTTTTTTCTAATAGGAGAAGTCACAATAAGTCAAATGAAGGAAGGCTACGAAGACCGGAAATGTAAAGTTAGAAAATTAGGTACATGTTCCATCTGAATCCTCCATTCAGAACTTATAAAAACACAGTGCTAAATAAGTTCCTTAAATGTTTTCTTTCTTTCTTTCTTTTTTTTTTAAAGATTTTATATATTTATTTTACAGAGAGAGAGATCACATGTAGGCAGAGTGCGCAGACAAAAAGAGAGGAGGAAGCAGGCTCCCTGCTGAGCAGAGAGCCCGATGCGGGGCTCAATCCCAGGACCCTGAGATCATGACCTGAGCCAAAGGCAGAGGCTTTAACCCACTGAGCCACCCAGGAGTTCCCCTTAAATGTTTTCTTCTCACATCTGTATGGTAGATGATGTTATCCACTAAACAGATTTCCAGTGGAGATTGATTAATGATGTATCTCATTGGTTTCATTGAATTGAGGAATGTTATTTATTTAATGTTTGCTTTAGATGGCTTCTTTTAGCAGAATCATGCCTATAAATACAGAGAACAAACTGATGGTTGCCAAAAGAGTAGGAACTCGGGTTGAAGGGGAGTGGGAGATACAGGCTTCCAGGTATGGAATGAATAAGTCACAGGAATAAAAGGGCACAGCCTAAGGAATATAGTCGGTGATACTATAATAGTGATTTAGTGGGAAAAGTGGTAGCTACACTTGTGATGAACGTAGGATAATGTATAAACTTTGTCAAATCACTTAAGTTGTACACCTGAAACTAATGTAATACTGTGTGTCAACTATACTAAAAAAAAGAGAAGAGGACTCTTTTCATAAGTCAAAAAGATGGTGCATTTTATCTGCATAGAACTCTACCACCTGTATTGCTTTTTAAGCCATTAGTAAGATATCTTAAAAATTAAAATGGGTTAACCTTGGGATAATCTACAGATCAGAAATAAACATCATTCCTCCACAGTTAAAAACTAATTTCAATATTTAGATATTAATTAGTTCAGTGGTTCTCAACCTTCATTATACTATAGAATCACATGGGGAGTTTTTTTGTTTTTTGTTGGTTGGTTGGTTGGTTGGTTGGCTTTTTTTTTTTTTTTTTAAATTTTTCATTCATTTGACAGCGAGAAACACAGCGAGAGAGGGAACACGAGCAGAGGGAATGGTAGCGGGAGAAGCAGGCCTCCCGCCAAGCAGAGAGCCAGATGCGGGGCTCGATCCCAGGACCCTGGGATCATGACCTGGGCCGAAGGCAGACGCTTAACAACTGAGCCACCCAGGCGCCCCAGTTGGTTGGCTTTAATACTGATGTTACCGGCCCATCCTAAAGTAATTGACTCTTTTAAAAAAAAAAAAAAAGTATGTGTATGAAACAGCTCAAATTAGAATCAGACTTTGCATAATTTTTTCTTAGTTTTTATCCTGTGCTTCCCTGTCATTCCCATCTGCCTTTGACCTTGAGGTCTATCTAAGTGGGAATCTTAGAGCAGTGACCTTCAGATCCAGGTGGATGTACATCCAGGGGGTACTGGAAGCCTTTTCAAGGGATAGGCAGGCACCTGTAATTTAAAGAGAATCCATTTCAGGTTCTTAGACCTTGAAAGTAATCAGTCCTAAAATTGACCTGCCTCAGAAAAATGCTCTTGTCCCAGGTGGTCTTCTGGTTCTCCTTCCATATCTCCTCTTTCAGAATTACCTGTCTTTAAAGGAGAGGCACACTTCACACTTGCCCTAATTAACCAGGCAGAGGGATGAGGAAAATATTGGTGTGGCTCCTGACAAAGGGAATGACTGTAGTAGGAAATGGTCCTTTTGTAAATAAGTTTCCTATTCTTTACCGTCCATAAAATTGAGAGAAGATTTATTGAATGGTTAGCTGATAAGTTATTAAATATCACACTCATGGATGTATATTATTACTCTTTGCTAGAAAATCTTCCATTTCCATCCACCTATCTATACAAACCCATTTTCTCAATGCTTACATCTTTAAGAACTAAACATAATAGATTTCCTGTGGAATCTTGTCTCATTCCAGCAATAAGTAGTAATCTACAAAGAATGAACTAATGCGAGGCAAAGTCCCATCCATGTCATTAAGATACATGTTTCCAATAAAATTTTATTTACATTGAATAATTGTACTATTTTTTGGTCATTTTTATCCTTATAATAGTAATTGTATCGAACTCAATTTAAAAGAAACCTTTAACACTGAATTTTATGGTTAAGTACCCAAATCTCAACTTGTTTCCAGATTTTTGTTGCAGAGAGGTAGGATGGACATAGGCATAAAAATATAGTAAGAATATTATAGGGAAAGTAAAATGCAAAGATGAGATCAAGGAGAAAGGGATATGATGCACAATTTCCAACTTTTGAAGAGTTTATTCATTTATTTTTTTTAAATGGATGTTGGTATGTGAAAAATGCCGTTGGGATTTAGACTAGAATAGATACAATTTAAAAGTGATGTAATCGTTTTATTTAAAACTCAGTTTTACAATATGCCAGAAATTATATTCTTTGCAACCGTTTCATATTACAGTGTGCAATTTTGAATGTTAACTTCAGAATGGTGTAGAGTACATAGTTTTTCTGAATCCTTTTTGTGATTATGCAAGCAAAAATGTGAAGAACCCTGGCCAGGCCTATTGTGGGGGCGGAAGACAGGGGTATTATTTTTTTCCTGGGTTGAAATACCTGAAAGAGGATATGACTGGACATTTTTAAGCCTCTCAGCAATAATTTAACAAAAGAAGATAGTTGCCGAATTCTTAACAGCACATCCAAAAATGCACTCTCTTTTCTAAAATCACTTAACTTCTTCGACCCTGAGACTTTATGCCATTGGTGACAACTCATCTTCTGCCCTCCTTCTACTTAAGAATCTCTTTCAGAGGCATTATTTAGAGAAGCAGGCTATTTGTGTTATCAGTAGATGTTAATGGGTTTTGTTTTTCTAAACAAAAACTTTACTTTTTTACTTTTTAATTTTTTAATTCCTTTTCTTGAGGTTGTAACACTGACACACGGTGTTATTCTGTGAGTTCCGGTATACGACGAAGTGATTCCACAAGTGTATCCGTCACGCTATGTTCACCACAAGTATTAGCCATCAGTTGACGGGGGTTTTAACTTACCAGTTTGTCACATGCGGATACGTCTTCATGTTCTGCTAATTTTCATTTTTTATCTGCTGGTTTCAGTTTTCAAAGAGTCTGGAGAGATCGGGAATGCCTAAGGAAGTAGCTAGAGCCCCTGGAGAAAGAATCCAGATATATTGTGGTCTACTTTTGGCTCTGTTGCTAGCAAGCTGCTTGAATTTACAGTTACTTTGCACACTGTCTCATTAGCCCAAGGCGGGGAAATCGGTGTTTGCCTTTCTTGTTGCCTTGGCCAGAGCACATTTTTGTACTTCTTAGGGAAAATTGCAAGACTTTACAAAAGTTTATTTCTGTTGGTTCTAGGTCTCCCCACTGAGTAGACGAGGAGGTCTACTCTCATCATTTTAGGGTTGACAGTTTTGAAAAGAGAGAACCAGAAAGTATTTATCAGATGAGTAGACTGAAGATTGAAATAAGGCAGAAGGCATTTGGCTTGGTTTTTTTATATTTTGTGGGCAGATTAGGTGTTGGGAAACAGTATAGATAGTCTTGTTTTCTTGTATTTATTCTGAATTCCTATACTGATGTTTCAGAAGCTGTCATAGCATAAAAATATTTAATAATACAACACTTGCAAAATGGGTCTCCATTCAAACATGTCTTTCTGCTTAGAGTTAGCTTCTGTTCACCCATTTTCCATCTGGTCGGTAGCTAGTGTCTTTGTGCTGGCAGTTGAAGATGAGAAAATTGACAAAAAGTGATTATTTGAGCTTCAAAAGCGCATGCTTTAAATATCAAAACATTAGGAGATAACCCTTGTGAAAATTACTAAGGCCCTTAAATGTTTTAGCAAATGTGACTCCTTCTGTGTCCTGTCTTACTAGTTTTTGTCAGGAATTATGCTAGAAATTTTCAACTCTTGACTCATTCTTTGTTCCTGTTGAGACTTACTTAGGGCACGGTTGGGATTGTAACAACATTTGTTAAATATAAAATGCTTATTTTCGGGGCGCCTGGGTGGCCCAGTGGGTTAAAGCCTCTTCCTTCAGCTCAGGTCATGATCTCAGGGTCCTGGGATCGAGCTCCACATCGGGCTCTCTGCTCAGCAGGGAGCCTGCTTCCCCCTCTCTCTCTGCCTGCCTCTTTGCCTACTTGTGATCTCTCTCTCTGTCAAATAAACAAATAAAATCTTTTAAAAAAATGCTTATTTTCATAACCTAGTTTTGTTTTTTAAGATGTCAAGCCTCAAGTAAGTCTCTTTTCTCTCTCTCTCTCTCTCTCTCTCTCTCTCTCTCATACTGTTGTGGATTTTAAGTGGCTTCCTTTGAGTAGCCTTCCCCCCCGCTCCCAGGTACTAATTTTCCCTCAAATATGGCATATGGCATCACATGGGCTTTGGCACCATATGCATGGGTTTGAATCCTGGCTCGCCCCCTGGCCATGGGCAGCCTTGGCCAAGTAAATCTGTGCCAGCTTTGATTCCTCCTCTGTGAAGCGAAGACTAGTGGTAGCTTTCTTGGAGTGTTGTTGAGAAGGTTTCCCGGCAGCATGCACGCAAGGCCTTGGTGTGTGGCCTACACGATAGCCAGGGCTCTGGGCTAGGACCAGAGGCTGCCATTAGGTATCCGCCATGTTACTCCGGCATCTCTGTCCCTTTGCACTTGGCATTGTCTCAGCCCTGACGGGAATTGCTTCTTAATGATGTGAAACAAATCAGGAATGTGTAGTGGTAGAGGTAGGAAGGCATGTTTCTGTTTTCAAAGTGGAAATACAGTAGTTGTTTTATTTTAAAGGTTATAATGACTAATTTTTGAGCACTTGCTTCTTGCTGGATACTCTTCACAGCCCTTGACACATGGAATCTCATTTAACTCTTTGAATACAACTAACTGGGAGCTAAATGCTATTAAGATCGGTACCCATTTTATTTATTGGTACCCACTATTCCCATTTTATTTATTTAAAGATTTTATTTATTTATTTATTTGACAGAGGGAGAGATCACAAATAAGGCAGAGAGGCAGGCAGAGGGAGAAGGGAAATCAGGCTCTCCGCTGAGCAGAGAGCCCAATGCAGGGGCTCGATCCCGGGACCCTGAGATCATGACCTGAGCCGAAGGCAGAAGCTTTAACCCACTGAGCCACCCAGGCGCCCCACTATTGCCATTTTAGACTAGGAAATCAAAGGGAGTACTTCCTCAGGCCCACCTGGCAAGTGTAATGCCTGTTGTTAAAAAAAATTCTCTCAGGAAATACTACATAAAGAAGAAAACTAAAACCACCATAAAATACGGAGATCATTGTTTTGAAAAATAGGTTTATTTAGATAGAATTCACAGTTCACACTTGTAAATGTACCTGGTAAGGTGTACAGTTCGGTGGTTTTTAGTATACTGGCCATTGCGCAACCCTCACCATAATCTAAATTTAGAACATTTTCATCACCCCAGAAAGAAACCTCATACTCACCTCCAGCCACTTCCATTTCCTCCTCTCTAGTCCCTGGCAAGCACTACTCTATTTTCTGTCTCTCTGGATTTGCTTATTCTGAATATCTCATAGGGAAGGGATCGTACAGTAGGCAGTCTTTTGTGATGGGCCTGTTTCATTTAGCATCATGTTTTTGAGGTTTAACCACATTGTGGCATATATCCGTGCCTTGTGCCTTTGCATCACGAACTAATATGTCATTGTATGGGTGTACAGATTTTGTGCATTTGGGATGTTTCCAGTTTTTGGCCGTTATGAGTAATGCTGCTATGAGCATCAATTGGTGTATAGGTTTTGGTGTGGACATATGTTTTCAGTTCTGCTGGATATGTATCTCCGAGTAGCTTTGCTGGCTCCTATATAAGTTTCTGTGTAACATTTAGAGGAAGTGTTAAACCATTTGCGAAAGTGTCTGCACCATTTTACATTCCCACCAGCAAGGTCAGGGAGGTTCCAGCCTCCACACACCCTCACCACTTAATTACTGGACGTTTTGATTCTAGCCTTGCCAGATGTGCTATGAAGTGATCTCTCCTTGTGGTTTGGATCTGCATTTCCTTAATGACAAGTCATGTTTAGCATCTTTTCATGTGCTTCGGGGCCGTTTGTGTTCTTTGCTTTGGGGAAATACCTATTCAAGCCCTTTGCCCATTTTTAATTGTTTAGCTGTACAGTTGACCCTTGAATAACTTGGGTTTGAAGTGCACAGGCCCTGGGCGCCTGGGTGGCTCAGTGGGTTAAAGCCTCCACCTTCGGCTCGGGTCATGATCTCAGGGTCCTGGGATCAAGCCCCGCATCGGGCTCTCTGCTCCCTGGGGAGCCTGCTTCCCCCTCTCTCTCTGCCTGCCTCTCTGCCTACTTGTGCTCTCTCTCTGTCAAATAAATAAATAAAATCTTAAAAAAAAAACAACAACAAACTTTGAAGTGCACAGGCCCACCTATGTGTGGATTTTTTTCAGGAAACCCAGTATAGTACTGTAAATGTATTTCTCTTATGATTTTCTTAGTAGCATTTTCTTTTCCCTAGCTTACTTTTTTGGGTGAGAATATAGTATAATACACACAACATGTAAAATACATGCTAATCAATGGTTTATGTTAGAGGTAAGGTCAGCAGTAGACTATTTGTAGTTAAGTTTTTGGGTAGTCAGAAATTACCTGTGGATTTTCAGCTGTGTAGGAACAAGCCCCGCATTGTTCAGGAGTCAGCCATGTACTGTGGGGTTTTAAGGTATCCTGCCAGAACTTTTTTTCCGTCAAGAGTGTGTATTATTTTTACTATGTATTTTTAAATGGGATTATTTGACATGTACAATTTGTAATTTTTTCTTTTTCCAGTTTTACTGACATACTATTGTATATATAAGTTCAAGGTGTGCAGCATGATGGTTTGACTTCTGTATATTGTGATTACCACGGTAGGTCTAGTTAGTGTCCATCATTTCATACAGATACAATAAAAAGAAAAAGCAAAAAAAGAAAAAATTTTTTCCTTGTGATGAGAATGGCTTTTAGAATTGACACTCTCAACAGCTTTCCCCTATCTTTTTATACAGCAGTGTTGACTCTAGTCATCACACTGTATGTTACATGCTTCATAGTTATTTATCTTATAACTGGAAGTTTGTATCTTTTAAACACCTTCCTCCAGGGGCGCCTGGGTGTCTTGGTTGGTTAAAGCCTCTGCCTTCGGCTCAGGTCATGATCTCAGGGTCCTGGGATCGAGCCCCATGTCGGGCTCTCTGCTCAGCAGGGAGCCTGCTTCCTCCTCTCTCTCTGCCTACTTGTGATCTCTCTCTGTCAAATAAATAAATAAAATCTTAAAAAAAAACCAAAAAACACCTTCCTCCAGTTCCCCCCACCTCCGGTAACCACGAGTTGGATCTCTTTTTTTTGCTATGAGTTTGGTTTGTTTTTCTGTTTGTTTTAGATTCCACATATAAGTGAAATCATACAGTATTTGTCTTTCTCTGTCTGACTTATTTCACTTTATCATAGACGCCCTCAAGGTCCGCCTATATTATCACGAATGGCAGGATTTTGTTGGGGGTTTGTTTATTTTCTTAAGGCTGAATCCTGTTGCATCTGTGTGTGTTACGAGTGTCACAACTTCTTTATTTATCCATCTGTGGGCACTCAGGTTGTTTTGTAAGTAGTGCTACTATGTGCACTCTTTTAAGTAGTGCTACTATGAACGTGGGGTGCAGATATTTTTTTGAGTTAGTGTAACTTGATTTTAACTTTAATATATCGTGACCATCTTTTCATGTCTGTATCTGATTACGTCACTTGTAATGACTGTCTTATAGTTCACTAGGAGAATGTTCTGTAATTTAAAGTCACATACTTTATATACGGCACGTATTTGAAAGGAAAAAAAAAACCCCATGACACTGCATCTCCACCTTTGAACACTTGTGCAGTCATTTCTTTAGGACACCTTCCTTACTAGAACTGGAATTCCTGGGTCAAAAGATGGGCAGGTTTTAAAGCCTTTGAAAAATGTTCCCTGGGGTCCCTGGGTGGCTCAAGTCAGTTAAGCGTCTGCCTTCGGCTTAGGTAATGGTCCCAGGGCCCTAGGATAGAGCTCCCCATCCAGCTCCCTGCTCAGCGGGGAGCCTGCTTCTCCCTCTCCCATTCCCCTTGCTTGTGTTCCCTCTCTTGCTGTCTCTCTCTGTCCAAAAATAAATAAAATCTTTAAAAGAGAAAAAAATTCCCTAAGTGCCTTCCAGGAACGTTGGGTTCCAGTTTATACTCTCTTGCCGGTGGTGTAGGATTGCTGGTTTCCCCACAACCTTCCTAACACTATCAGTATTTTTGTTAATTTTGAGTCTGAGGACCCCACTTGGTATTCCATACTTCTTTAAATTTGCATTTATTTATTAATGAAGTTGGTTGAAATCTCTGTTTCCCACCATTGTTCCCTGAGCCTGGAGATTTCCTTCTTTGCCTCTTCAGGATAGTGCTCTGCCTGGGTACCCCTGATCTAGGAAGCTTTTCCTACCCCTTCCCCCACCTGAGCAGACCCAAATACTTTCTCTCTCTCTCTCATTCTCACTTGCCCAGGTCCTTCCCAAGGCCCTGGGAGGGATCTGAGAAAGATGTTCACCTAGTTACGTCTTTTAAATTAAATTTTCAAAAGTAGGATATATTGTGTATTTTTTCTTCCTTGAACCCCTCCAGTAACGTTCAAAACCCCACAAAAGCTGGATCTTCCTGCCTGGGGCATGTTACATGTTCAGTACAAAGTTGGGTTGAATGGCACCCATGAATGAAGTTTAGTGCTCATAGCTTTTTTAGTATTTGCAAAGGAACTTTTGTTCATCACAGAGGCTTGGTTCCTAGTAGGGTCATGAAAAATATGGTAGCCGTGAAGGAAATAACTCTCTGAAGGTTTTTATCAGTTAAGATTAATTTTGTGGGCGGTATGTGTGCTTATGCAATCATGTGTTCCCAAACCTTGTTAACCAGAAGTCAGAAATCTATTTTGGTACATTCCTGATTTCCTGTGATAACCCAGTCAAATTACTCATTGTCCGTATAGCCCCTTTCTTAACTCACTCTGATTCACCTCTTTTAAAGCCTTTAAACAGAATAGGGAGTCTTTTAGAACCCTGTTTTTTAGGTCTTGAAAGTTTGCCTAACTTGTGTTGGGCTTCAGTGTGATTAACTTCACTAGTTTTCCACATTTCCTAAACTAACTGTGTGTGCATATTGACTAACGGGGTGAAAAAACTCAGTAAACTGTTGAACAGAAAATTTCTGACTTGCTTTCTATGAGACCTGAGACTTGGAGCTTGGGGGCAAACACCCAGGGCTTTCCCTGGACTCCAGTCTGGTTCGCGTTTAGAAGTGAGGTTGGTCGGCAGGTGTTTGAATCCTCACGGGTTCCCTAGAACGTGCTGTACCCTGTGATTGGAGGATTGAACACGTAAACTTTAGAATGTCTCCTTTCATTTTCCTGAGCACCTCTAGCGAGAGAGCTCTGGTGGATCCTGCTGAGTATTTCACAAGACAGTGTTGGGGGGATAAGAGTACACTGTGGCAGCGAGGGGCTTGGCGGGAGGTCTAAGAGCGGATCCAAAGAGAAAACTGACTCAGAAGAAGCTGAGCCCATGTCGAAGTCTGTGAAAATAGGGAGCAGACACAATTGGCTGAGAAACTGTTAATGGAATAGAAGAGTTTGAAAACGTAGTGAATTAATTACTTTTTGTCTCCACACTAGATGATCCTTCTGGAGAGAAAAATGTACGTAACAAGGGTGACGTTGGAGGGTCAGGGTGTAGACTAGTGAGACTCCAGCATGACACGTGGTAAGGGAAAACCGAGTACATTATTGAGAAATTTCCTCATGATTAAAGTCACGTGTGACAGTTTCAGAAACACACCAGGCTTTGGTGTATGTTGGCATATGTTGACTATAAAACTCAGTAGCCTCACTTGGTGCTCCCACTCTCTTTTCAGTATTCTTAGGATATACCAGAGCCAGTTTTCAGCTTTCAGAAGGAAGCTGTGACTCCAGGGCACATTACTCAGCTACAAGCCGACTGGGTCCCGTCTCTCGTGTTTGCTCCCTTGCCAGGCGGGCACCTGGAAATCCTGCTTGTTAAGGCTGTTACAGATCTCCAGAGACTTGAACCTGTGGTTTACTTGTAATTGAAACTTTTGAACACCTTTCTTAAATTTCCTGTGACCAGTTTTTAGCCCCTGTGTCTTGTCCCTCCCACCCTCCTTGGGGGAGAATTCTATATGCGAAGGACTTGCTAAGTTGGCGATATGGTCAGACAGCCTTAGGAACCCGTGAAGCGTGTGCTGGTGAGCCAGAGCAGTGTGGTGGCTCTGTGGGCTACTTACTGTTCTTCACCGAGAGCTTTGGTAGGGAAAGTTCTCTGGGATTTCAACAGCAGTTGTTCTGATGTCATGAGTAAATATTGTCTTTTTGAGTTGCTTGCTTGGAGCCAGCTTTTCAGTGAAAGTTGCTGAAGTGATAGAGGCCACTATAGAAAATTATTTAGTGGCGTTGCATACTTATTTTTGAGATTGAAGGCTTTTCGGATCTGTATACATAGGTCTGTCACTTTTTTTTTTAATATTTCATTTATACATTTGAGAAAAAAAGAGTGCAAGTAGGGAGAGAGGCAGAGGAGAGGGAGAAACAGACTCCCCGCTGAGCAGGGAGCACTGTGTGGGGCTCGATTCCAGGACCTTGGGATCATGACCTGAACCAAAGGTGGATGCTTAACTGACTGAACCATCCAGGTGCCCTGGGCTCTCACTTTTTATTCTTGTCACAGAGATTGTGAAGTTTTCCTCAAACTTCAGGTGACATTAATGCCGTAAGAAGGAGAAAAGCTGAGATAAGATTATGCAGACCTTTTAAAAATTGCCATGGAAGGAGTTTGAATATATGTACCTGTCCAACTCTATTAGCCAACACGTTTAGACTATGGAGAATGAGTGATTCTCAACTTTTATCTTTGGCTCTGTGTAGGAGGGGAACAACAGGTGCATGGAATTTTAAAGCAGATACATGAATTTAGTACACACATAATTTGGCCAGTTCCCTTTGGCAGGGACAAAGGAAAAAGGGCTCTGACAGCAGGGTAAATGGCTATTCTCCCCATCAAAAGCAAGGGGCTTATCAGGCTTTCAGACAGTCTCTAGGAAGATGGCCTGTTGGCTCCTTACTTTTTTACTCAAGGACCCTGAAGAGCCTGCTGTATCGAGAGTCTGTGATGTGTCAGAAACAGGATTCGATGCGGTGGACAAATAGGGAAGTTGGGCCTTCCTCGATCACAGGGAGTTTACACATTTATGCATGCGAAAACAAAACCGCCAGGGTAAAACCCAGTCCGTGAATGCCAAGTGAATGATATAGCCGTCATTTGCTCAGGGAGATCTTGTCAAGCACTGCCACGTGGGGGCCCGCAGTGGGAACTCAAGTGTGGGGCCAACCAGGGCCCCTTTCCTCATCTGGGCTAACTCTGGGGCTTTGGGGTCTCTGGAGGCCTTGAACATACATGGTCCATCTTTTTTGGGTGCCAGTTTTTCTTAAGACTCAGAAGGAAGATTTTTAGATTAAAATAAACTCAACAGTCAGAAGTAGAGTGCTTGGTTTGCATCCATATTAAAAATAGATGATTAGCCTTTAAACATTTGTCACATATCAGGCGGGGAAACTGGGAAGGCCCTAGATCCCTGGTGCATTTCATTCCCCACTGTCAGGGGTGGTTAGTGGGGAAAGTTTGAGAAGCACTGATGAGAGATTAGGAAGGGCCAGCTCCTGCACCTCCTCTCCTTTCCCCAGTGACTCAGTGGGCTTAGGGAGCAGTGGTTTCAGTTGGGCGATAGAGGTCTCTGGTGTGCTAGGGTCCTTAAGTGAGATGGATTCATTATTAAATGCAAAGAATTCAGGGGTGCCTGGGTGGCTCAGTGGGTTAAGCATCTGCCTTCGGCTCAGCTCATGATCCCAGGGTCCTGGGATCGAGCCCCGCATCGGGCTCCCTGCTTGGCGGGGAGCCTGCTTCCCCCTCTCCCTCTCCCTCAGCCTGCAGCTCCTCCGCTTGTGTGCTCTCTCTCCTTCTCTCTGTCAAATAAATAAATAAAATCTTAAAAAAAAGATAAATGCAAAGAATTCAGCACTACTTGAAGTATTTCTTTAGAGTGAGTTGGTGGGAAGCACTGTGGAAACTTCTGCTGTGTGGCCTGATCAGGTGGAGGCCAGGGGCCCTGGCGGTGAAAGGATTCACCCAAGACAGAACCAAGGAGATAGAAGTTCATTGCATACATTGCAAAAGCCTGTGTGTGTTCTTAAATACAGATGGACCTTAGTTTAGATGCAATAAATTTCTGAAGACTGCTTTTTAAAATACTTATTTGAGAGAGAAAGAGCAAGTGCACACACAAGTGGGGGGGGGGGTGGGCAGTGGGAGAGGGAGAGGCAGGCTCTCTGCTGAGCTGGGAGCCCAACGCAGGGATGGAACCTGGGACTCTGGAATCATGACCTGAGCCCAAGGCAGACACTTAACCGGCTGAGCCGTCAGGGCACCCGGAAGATTGTTACTTTTTTTAAATTATTTAATTGTTTTAAAATATATATACTTTGAAAATCACTATTAACCAGCCACATCGCTGGGCTGCCAGCACCACCAGCTGTCCCCAGGACTCTCTTCATCCTTCCCCCCCCTCCCAGCACCCCCGACCGCCACTTTCTGTCATTAGAGATGATACTCTAAGCCCCACACCTAATCATAGTTACTTGTCCTTTTGGACTTATTTCACTTAGCATAATGTCCTCAGGGTTCATCCAGGTCGTAGCATGTGTTCCTTGTTGTTCTGATTGTTCTTGTCTTTTATTCCTTATGCTCATTACAGAAGAAATACGCGTTTACTTTGCAGTCTTTCAACTGTGTAGAGAGGAAAAACATTCCATAGTTCCTCTACCCTGCATTAAGTCTTACTGTGTTACAGTTTGTGCTTCTGCTAAGGCTGCCTCTTAAAGCACAACGGTCTAGAGTGAAATCCCGCCTCTGCTGGGGCCTCTGGTGTCTTTGGATGTGAGGGAAGCTGTTGAATGTAAATGTGGGAGCCAATGAGAAATGAAGCGTGTCTATGGAGCTGTGGTGACGGGGGTGGTGGGGGAGAATGTGGAGGGGTGAGGTGGGAACCCACAACCACCTTTTATGAAATGGGACATTCTCATCTTTGAAGCTTCAGCTTGTGGGTTTTGAGTTCCTGTTTGTGCCCTTTAATTTCAACTTTCTAAGTTCGTCAGTTCCAGTTCGTAGTAAATAGGTGTCCTGGCTTTCATTCTGTGCAAATGTGAAGGAGACCTCCTGGGCAGAGCAGGCTCTTCCCTTCCAAGGTGGGCAGGTTGGGAGGAGAACTCTGTGCTAACAAGCAGCCGGGCAGGGAAGGGAGGATACCTGCCGAGCGGTGCCGAGAGGCTGTGCTCTCTGGGTCCCCTGGGACTCAGCCCCTGGGTCACTTCCAGGAAGCCCCAGCACCTTGCTCCTTCTGCCAGAACATCCGGTGCTCGGCCCGCGTGCTTCTCTAGCCTTTAGTTTGTCTCCACCCGGCGAGATGGAGCTCTTGAAGAGCGCAGTCCTGTTTCCTATTTTGGTGTCCCTGGTGTGCTTAGCTGGGTGGCCGAGCCCCAGTCAGTCTTTCGGGAATGGAGAGCCTGCCCAGAAGGTGTCTGCTCTTGGGTCTCACGAGAGGCTGTGCTTTCGGGATTGTCACCGCAGTCCTTCTGTCCCCAGGGCTCCCTGCTCCCCCACCGCCCCCCTTTAGCACCAGCTTTGCTCGGAGCCCTGCCTTTGGTGAGTTAGGCGATTTTTTTTTTTTTTTTTTTTTTTGAGTTAGGCGATTTAAACCGAGGAAATCCCCGTCGCCCAGGCCTCAGGGCTGCAGAGCTCCTGGGATTCCCCGGAGCCCGCTGTGATGCTTGCTGGTCACACTGGGCAAGACTCAGAGATTGAGTAGGTTTTTGTGGCGTCGGCTAATTAACTTAGCCATCGTGTAATATTTCCATGGTCCTGTGCTTTCTTTGGTCTGGAAAAGTGCTTAAAGACCATGTGACTGTAGGATGACCTGTATTTTTGCCTTTTGCACTTTTGCCTTTAGCATTTTATGTCCAAATAAGACCTGAACCACAGTCTCCTATGAGTGTAATTCCCACCTGTTATGGCAGGCATTGGTGAACCCTATTAATTAAAACTTCCAGAATTATGTTGCTTTTTAAGTAGTAATTGTGAGCCTTAAATGTTTTCTGTGTTTGTCTCTCCATTGCTGTCCTTCTGTAAGACGCAAGGTTAGGAGGTTTGCCTTAGGGAAGAGGGAGTAGTTGTCTCAGGAATGAATGGAGAGCAGAGAGAAGCACAATAAACAAAAAACTAAAAGTTTGAAGGAAAACATCACTGTATCGTGTAGGAGGAAACCAAATCTGAAGCACGTGTGCAGGTAACACTTGGGGTAAAGAGAAGCGGAAGGGTTTGAGGAAGAGGGGTTGGGGCTTTGGAGATGCAGAGGCAGCCATTTGCAGAGTTGGTTGGCTGCGTGGCAGGGTGTGCTGAGGAGAGCAGTCCAAGGGAGGTTGGCGGTTTGCTTCTCACCTCAGGTTTTGTAGTGAGTTCTCACGTGATCTTTGTTTAGCATAGTGCTGTTGATAGGATGGTGGGAAACGTCTACAGTTAGCTAGTGGGCAAAGAAAATGAAAACTTACATCCAAATCAGGATCACACCTAGAAATGAAACTGTCACCCTCACAGATTATAGGGAATGTCTTACTTGTTTTTTACCCCGTGCGCAGGGTAATAGCCAAGGTTCCAATCAGAAGAGGTCTTAGACCAGGGAATCCATTCTAGTTGAATATCAACCCTGCCGTTCCTTCATGACATTTCCCCATTATATTTCCCGTTGCCAAATTCATGTTTGTGGTAGCAAGCTTAGGTAATTCAGAAGAGAACAAAAAGGATAGAAATCATTCTATCAACCCCACTCTACCTAGGAATGCTGTCTTGCCAGCACCTTTCACTTTAGGTACGCAGGGCTGTCCTTCTGTCCTTCCAGATTTCACTTCTGTTTGACTTTTTCAGTCGCTCCTGTGGAAGTCTAGTGGGGAGTTTGGTCACTGGCTGCACGGAGTGCCCTGCTCAAAGCTCTGCATGCTAAGGACTCCCTCACAGTTCCCATGGTCTGGGGAAGGGCTCTGATGGACCTGTGTTGGGTCACGTGCAAGTCCCTGTAGCCGGGGAGGCTGGGTCTCTAACCAGAAGGAGGGCATGGCCACAAGTCATGGATCCTCTGGGTCGGCAGTCCAAGTATTCTCCCACAATACTTTGCAAATTTTAAAAAGACCAAAAAAAAATTGGTTGTTAATAAGGAGCACACAGATATGGAATCTTTAATGGCGGACATTGTTTGCAGGTAAAATGTGTTCTATGGGAGTTACATTTTTATTTGCTTTATCTTTGTCTTATTTTAGAGGTAGCTTAGTAACAGTGTATGCTTCTTGTCTGTGTTAAGGCACTTTTGTAAAGGAAGTAAGCTTCTGTGTGTGGAAGCGCATGGATTGGTTAGTAGGAGGCCTGGGTTTGTTTCTCAGTTGGCTTCTAACGACATTTCTGACCTTGCGCGAGGGGTCATTTGGGTTTTCATTTACTGGTCGAGAGAAGGAGACATTTAGAGAGATTTAACATCAAATTCCAATGCTATGGCTTGATTTTATCACTTTGTATTATTTAGAGGGTTTGGAGCTGTGTCAGATTTTGTGCAGCATGGTCATTACTGTGATTTATTTGGTGTCTTTGGCCAGGATGTGACCCTTCAATTTTACTGCACTTCCCATGGGAAGATACGATTTCCTTTCTAGGAATGTGCTATGAAAGTAAAGCAGGGATTGTCTCTGCGTAAGAAACTTCATTGGGCGGCTCTTCTGTCAAAGACGACACACTGGGACAGTGACTCACCTAGTGTACGAAGACAGCATGGCTGTCCCAAGTATTTGATAGGTGGCTTTTTACTCTCCACCGTGTTACTTTTTCCTGCCTTAGTGGAACACCTAACATTTCTTTCTCTCTAGTTTCATCTTTCCGGTACCATTTTTTTATAATCCGAGACGCTTTGATTTTTGATCTCATGTATTTTAGGGTGTTGGCCACACCATTAGTGTGAGCAGCTGCTCTTTCCTGTGGCCCTCCTGAATTTCCTCGGCGTGCTGAAGGACAGGTGTACCAGGCCTGTGACGTCCATTCACTCACCGAGTTTATCTTGTCTTTGAAATGGAGAGCAGTGTGGCTATGGATGGCGCGCTGGAACTGGCACTAAGATACTGTAGCCTCGGCTTACTTCGAGGATTTGGCATTACATAATATAAGGTGGATTGCAGCTTGCCTCTCGGAAAACTGTATTGTCGGGTTGTAAAAATGGAAATATATTGATAGGGAGAAGCTACTAGATGAAAACAGAACCGCACGTAAGGCTGTATTTGAGCTCCTAGCAGTTGGCGTTGGTCGATGTGTGTGGGTTGAAAACATAAGTTTTAAATTTAGTGTATTCTTTTCCAGTGACTGGAGAAGACTATGTGGCATGTTTTAAAATGCTGGGAAAAAAGGGGACCAGTTTTAAAATAAGAGTGTCCAGTCTGGTTGCAATAAGGCAGATAAACCCATTCACCTATGGACATTTAGGGGGAAACCTCTGGGTTTAAAAACAAGACAGTTAAAAACAAGGTGAGAACAAGTGTCAGCTTAAAAGCAGGTAGAGGAGGAAAAGACTTATTTTGGAACTAAAGAAGGAAATAACTGTCGCTTCCGTTTTCTCTTCTGTGCTTACTTTCTTTGAAATACTGGTCTAGTCTGTGGTAGGTTCCCTTCCTGAACCTGTCTCATAAAATGTTTGTATTAAAGTTGCTGTGTATCAAGCAAAGCAGTTGATAATTCACGCTTCAGTTTCAGAGTTTCCAAGACTGAGGGAAATAGCATAAGGGAGAAGGGGATTGGTTTGGGATTGAGGGAACTGGCCCCTCCCTCAAAGAGTATGGTGCGGAGATAGGGTAGAAACTCAAGAGAAATGTCCGCCGTAGTTCCTTATCTGATGATATGTGTTAGAGGTCACACCGGGCTTTGGATTTTTGCTCCCTTTCTGTAGGGCAGCTTTGCATTTAGTCTGATCTGGGAGGATCACGTCCTCTGGAAGTAGGATTCTGTGAGGTGAGGAAAGGCCTCCCATTGCTTTTACCCCACTGGCCAGAGGGCTTCAGAGACCATCCATCAGTCATCTGGTCTGTTATCTTTGGTGATTTGCAGGGTAGTTTGTAATTAATTGTATCTTGGTGCTTACAAGGAATGATACTTAATCCACTTATGAGGATCCCATATACTTTGTCATCTATAAAAGGTGAAATTGTGTTGGCTAACTGAACATAATAATAATAATAGTAATAATCAAAAAAAGAAGGTAGGACCGTTGTGTTCCATATGGAGTTGGTTGTATTTGCAGTAGTAGAAGAAATGACTGATTACTCTGAATTTTCTCTTTAAGGAAATTGCATACAGCCTACTTCTAAAATGGGGAGATGGGATCCTTTTACGAAAGAAATAGAAGTGAAGTTTCCACTTACAACAAATTAGCAAGTTTCGTGGGCGTGTCCCTTCCACCTGCCATAACTTGAAGAGAAACCTACTCTATGCATGTTTCCACTTACTGAAAAGTGAATATGTACAGTGAGAAACTGATGTGCACTCCTTATTTAGAAACCGGGGCTGCTGCTTTGGAAGGCAGTAGGCCAAAAGATGTGAAAAGCCAATGAGAAGGGAAAACTGAAACCCTCGGCGGGAGGGTGGAGGGGGGATCTTCATGTAGGCCCAAATATGATACCAAGTCAAATCTAGGAGTGCAAGTAGTTTACTCACAGGAGAAAATAAATTAAGAAATTAAGGGCGCACGTGCATCTTACACTGTAGTGTGCTGTCTGGCCTGACTTCTTGTGTTAGGAATGATTTTGTTTGCTTTAAAGCTCTCCCTTCCCTCCTCACCCTGGCCAGGTAACTGTGGGAGATTTTCTGTTATTCGACATATGTCCGTGTTTGGAAGTCACACGGTGGTATTGCATTAGGTAAGATCTGATTGCAAAAATGGACACTGTGGGCAGTTACACAAGATGTTCCCATATGTTCATTCCACAAGACCTCACGCGTGCTTTAAGGCAAGAACAAACGTTTTTCTTTCAAATCCGAGTAGTCTGTAGTTAATATTGGGGTCAAATATTCTAGTTGCAGCATCTAAAATTCTTGCTGGGCCTGCTATTCTTTTTCCTTAGGTCTCTGCTGCTCCTCATGGTCAGGGGCTTTTATCCATAGCACTCGTGCTGTGTTGGACATACGGTTTAGAAAATGCAGTGTAAAAAGTGCTGGTTGCATTTGGGCAGATCTTGATGGTGTGAATACTAGCATTTTCTTGTGAAGGTGGTGTTAGCATATTTTTTTTTGTTAAGCTTATTGATTCTGTGGCATTGATTTGGTGAATAACAGGATTTGGGGGCAAAAATCTAGTTTATCGGATGGTAAAAATCAGGACCCTATAAAAGGTCCAGAGAAGGCTGTGTTATGAATGGAATCAGAAAAGAAGAAAGATACTAGGTTCAGTACTGGGATGTGAGTGAGCTCAGGAAGCAGGACGTGGAGAGAAGAAAGGCTGGAGGAGGGCCCGAGGGTGAGGGAGACCGAGAGTGGTGAGGACTGCGGAGTGGGGGAGCGCTTGCTCAGTCTGCTGCAGAGCTGAGACCCTCTGCTTGGGCGGGGCTGGCATGCTGCTCTTGGCTCCACGATCACTGTCGAGTGCAGGAGCACCAGAAGCGCGTTCAGCTCATGGAAGTTCAGCCTCTGGAGGGTGGCAAGAGGTGAATGAGTCTTCCCTTGCTTTGGCTTCGTGGCTGCGTGGCGGCAGAGACAGCTCTCAGGTCCTGCGATCCCAGCTGATGGGCTGTTCCTGACTCAGTAGTCCCGGGACTGCTTCCTGAGGGGGACCCCTCCCCAGTGTGACAGAGGTACCAGTATTCTTGCTGGGGCCGCTTTCCTCTTGTTCTGGGAGTCCCTCCTGGAGGCCCAGTGGAGAGACTGCTCCCTTGAACCTTCCAGCAAGCTCATAAGCATCTATTAATTCCCTATATGAAAATCCCTCTCTGCTTAAAATAGCTAGCTTGTTTCCTGCAACCTGATTCTCAATGAGACCGAAGAATTTTATGATGAGAATGAATGAGCTGCATTGGAAACAGAAGTTTCCCGGGAAGAATCCCAGAATGAGCAGCGGAGAGACGGGTAAACAGATCTGTGGTTCTATAATGCACATGCTACTTCTGCTTTCCTAACGGGGACAAGGAGAGTGGAATTGCCGGTGGGAGCTGTTCTCACAATGCGGATTTCCAGGCTCTGTCCCTCGAGATTCTGATCCAGGAAGAGGTGATGGAGTCCTGAAGTCCATATTTTAAAAAAGCTGTTCCTGGTCATCTCTGAAGGATGGATAAATTGGATACTAGTGGACTAATTTCTTGACTCTATGAGCTGTGCTCATGATGATCCCCCCCTTTTTAAAAAAGAATTATTTATTTATTTGAGAGAGAGAGTGCACGTTTGCCATGTGCCCACCATGTGCTAGGGGGGAGGGCAGAGGAAGAGAGACTCTTCAAGCTGACTCCTGCTGAGTCCGGAGACTGAGGTGGGTGGTCTGAGACCAGGACTGGAGCTGAAACCAAGAGTCAGAGGCTCTGTTGACTGAGCCACCCAGATGCCCCATCATGATCCTTTTTAAAAAGGAGGAAATGTTTAGGAGTTAGACAGGTTTAAAGATTCCACTGCCCAGGCTCAATTTAACAGGATTAATTCTGTGACTGCCGCCAGAAGGGGGTAGTATTTCTAGAGTAGAGTGTGCAGGATTTCCTTCTTTTGTCATTACTAGAGGAAAGAAATATATTTCTGAAGTGTCACTGAATATAGGATAAAAATTGAGTTGTTTCTAACGAGAGTTAACAAGTGTGTGGGTTCCGTATCTTATTTATTGTATAACTATGGTATTTTACAGTATAATATCTCCGTTTTATTGTATAAAATACTGTTAGTGCATTTTCTTATCTCTGTTTATAGTTAAAGGGAAATCACAATGGAAGCTATTTAAAATACGGAAATGCCTCCTCAGAAGAGAGGTCAAAGGATTATTTGGAGAACTGGCAGATTCGGAGTAATTTAGTGATTTCGGACTTCACTGAGCTCTGGAGGCCAGGTGATTTAAGGATCAGGGCTCACATGTCCGTGTAGATTAATATGGGGATGGCGATAGCAGGGGGAGAGGACATGTCTTGGTGTAAATATTTGTTCCTCCCCTCCCCACCCCCAGAAAAAAAGAAAAGAAAAACACCAGTCCTGATTTCTGCACTTTCCCTTTCATCCTCTCATGCTGGCTTTTCGAAGGTACAAGCTAACAGATGAAGGAAGTCACCATTATTCTGTGGCCTAATAGTGCCTACTTGATTGAAATTGATTAGCCCTAGAAGGTTGGCGTCCTCATAGCAGCAGGGGCTATATGTCAGATGGGCCTCCACGGACGGGCAAGACTGCTTTTCCTCTGCAGCTGCCAGGCTGCTCGAAATTAGGCAGAATGATTTTGCACTTGGATAATGGGCAGGAATTAACTGCAGCCCACCAAGTGCTGCATAATGATGGGAAATGTGGACGGCGCTAATCAAATGCATCTGCATATGGCATTCTCATTATGTATAAGAGGCATCTGTGTGCACGGAAAGGAAATGAGCTTGGAGGGCTTGGGTGGGTGTATGTTGGGGAAGATGCATCTGCAGAAAGGGCCACCTATTTCCCTTGCTACCCTGAATCCTGACGGAATCACTGAACTAGAAGGCTGGCACTGTGCGGTTGCTTAGGTTCTTAAAAAAAAAAAACAGCTTTATTGAGACATAATTCATATACTGTACAGTTCGCCTATTTAAAGTATACCATTCATGATTTTTAGTCTATCTGCAGGATGGGCCGCCATCACCACAATCTAATTTTAAAACATTTCTGTCCCTCTTAAAAGAAGCTATTGGTTCGTTTATAAAGAAAATATAGTTTGCACTTTTTAAGAGACAGTTTTTTCTGTTTTTGTTTTGTCTTTTGGTGGGGATGCAGATGATCTTAGGCCCTCTGCAGAATCAGCCTATTTCTCAGAAAGCATGTGTTTTTATATATAGTCATAAAATAGATTTTAATGTTCCAAAGGTTACTTGCTTTTCTGACTTTTGGACCCAACCTCATGAATTACGTTTTAGTTACTAGGTTTGTCTTAACTACTAGTTGGGACCTTTTCAGCTTCAGGTGACAGACTCCAATCATTCGGTTAAGCATTAAAGGCATTTGTTAGCTCTTATGACCCAGAAGAAGGAGCGTTGTTGATTTCAAGGAGTAAGTGAATTTCGGGGTTCTCCCTTCCCTCTCTTGGATCTTTTACCTCCATGTTTGCCTGATTTGCCCCAGTGTAGCTGGAGGACTAGTGTGGGGCTAGGGTACACCTGGGTTCCCCACTGGTGCTGATCCAGGGGTGAAGCTGAGGGTCTGGTGCTGGGGCTCACCTCAGCACCTTGGGATCTGTGTACCTGGTATTTATAAATACCGTAGGTTTTAATTTCTTCATTCTGGGATTATGAACCTACTCGTTTAAGCAGCGGGACAAAACAGCCGTCTCAGGCATGCTGTGGTAACTAGTGATGCTGATTCGGATGGTTTGTGTGGAATTTGAACCAGGCCCAGGCCCTGAATGCTGCCTTCTGAAGGATTCTGCCCAGCCACGGGTTAACAAGTGGGTCTCTAATGGTACCAGCTTTACCCTTCCAGCATGTTCCATGCCTGATCCACTGCCTTATTTTTCTTAGTAGGTTCACTGTCCTGTTTTTTAAAATTTCTTAGTTTCTTTTTTTTATGATTTTATCTATTTGAGAGAGAGCATGAACAGGGTGAGAGGCAGAGGCAGAGGGAGAAGCAGGCTCCCCACTGAGCAGGGAGGCCAATGCAGGGCTCAGTCTCCCGACTGTGGGATCATGACCTGAGCCGAAGGCAGACAGATGATCAACCGACTAAGCCACTCAGGTGCCCATTAAATTTCTTAGTTGTCTTGACATTTAGTAAGTCATTCTAATTTGTATACCCTTGACATGACTAGGCCTGACTTTTTTTTTTAAATGAATAAATAATATAACTTAGCTGACATTGGTTTTTAAGACTGTTGTATATATCATTTATTCACTTGTTCTTTCTTTTTTTCCCTTAAAATGAGATTCGGTAAAGGTTTGAATTGAAATTTGGAAAACATTTTTTTTTTTCTTTTATGATCCTGTGGTTCTGCTGTGTCATGGTGAGGCTGACTTTATACTGGATAATTAAAAGGATATTCTGAGGCCTGAACTGTGATTTTATAAATCCGTGGCATTGGCTGAAAAGGTTTTCTTTTACGTACCAGATCCTAATCAGCAACTGTTCTCTAAACACTTGAGACACGTTGGCGCACAAGACAGACCAAAATCCCTGTTCTGGTGGAACTTGCCGTCAAATCAGGGACGAGAAGGAGGCAGCAAAACTGAATACGATAAACAGCTGAAACTAATGGGTGTTCGAAGGCCCTCTGTGGTGTGGAGGAGGTTGGGCAAGGGCGAGGGAAAAGATGAGGACTGTGGGTGGGGATGGGGACTGTCATTTGGGTGGGGAGGCTTTTCAGAGGGAGAGATTTTTTACACACATTTGGAGGAGGCTGGATTGGCCATGAAGCTGTGTGAGGGAAGAACTCGCTGACAGAGCAGCCCCCACAGAGGCTCTCGAAGGTGGGAACTTAGGTCCGGAATGCTCTCAGGGCAGACCACCTACCAGGAAGGGGAGGGGACTGAAGGCAGTGAGGTCACTGGGGACAGCCTGGTGTAGGGTTCAGGGGAGACCTTAGCAATGGGCAGTCTTTGCAGGGGTCCTGAGCAGAGCACAGTGACATGGTCGGAGTTAGATGTGTAAAGGCTGTGTGAGGCCTCGACTGCAGGGCGCACAGCCAGGCACAAGACTTGGGGGAGATAAGCCTCGTTGGGCCATCCCCGAGGTGGTGAAGGTGGTGAGGCTCTGGATGTGCTTTGAAAGCAGAACTCACGAGATTGCCAACAGACTGATGTGGGGTGAGAGGTGGAGAACAGTCGGGGATGATGCCAAGAGTATTGGCTTGAACAACCGAGCTGAGATGGCTACCAATGGAGAGAGTTGAGTGAAGAGTTTTGTTTTAGAGTTGTTGTTGTTGTTGTTTTCAATGTCTTGTAGATATCCAGTTGACCTGGGGGTGCGTAGCCAGGGGCTGGGACTGGGGAGAGGGCTGGGCCGGAGGTGCAAATTTGGGGTGATGTGTGGAGCCTGAGACGGGACCGGATCAGCCGATGAGGGGATGAGGGCACGTAGGCAGGAGAGAGAAGGCTTTCAGCCCGAGGGGTCTCTACCTTGAAGAGGTAATGGAGGAAGGGGGGCCCCTGGGGGACTGAGGAGCAGAACCAGCGACTTAGGGAAGCAGAGCCAAGTAACGACCTAGTGTTCTGGAATGGAAGCTTCTGTTAGCTTTCAAATAACTTATAAATGTGGAAATGTGTTCTTGGAATGGATCAAAAGAAATCACAAGTGATGTTTCAAAAGAATGTGCCTTCCTAAGAGCACATAACTGAAAATCTTTGCTATTCTCAGAGTCGCCGAGCTGCTTAACGGTTTTGGAGAATCAGGGGAGAGGGAGATGTTTCCAACCTCCCACTGGTCCCGACGCTGCCCTTAATTTTAGTACTGCCTTCTCCTCGTCCTTTGTGTATTCTTTAATTGTAATCTTCGTACTCGGGACAGTTTTGTTTCTTTTTATTTACTTGTTGGCAGCATTTTTTTCACGGTGCTATTATTACCTGCAAAACACAGTTTTTATCGGGGTGCTCCACTTCTTTGGGGACGGGCGCGCCTTGACAAAAGGATGGCATGGGGCAAACAGCGTTGCCACCGGCGGGTCTCTGCTTTCCCCTCCCTTCTCTGCTGGGCCTGGCGTCTGCGCTGCATTTATGCTGGGCTTTGTCTAGGGATGGAGAATGCTGGAAGCAGAGGGGGAGATGTTAGAGAGGGAGCCGGGGCTGCAAGGCTGGGGCCGGTTCTGACCAGTGGTGGGAGGGTAACAAGCCTGCAGGGCCAGACAAAGGGAGGGGGGCTTGTGGAGAGGGGCCTCTCTCCTGGGCTGCTGGGACCGCGGGGCCAGGGCTGGGGTGCTCTTTCTTCCCTGACGTCTTCAGCAATAACACTTCAGTGCCTCAGCGGTTTGAAAGAAAAATTACAATTTAAAAGGAAAACCCCTCATGCACTATTTGCATGTGAGTGGCGCCTGTATAATTAAGAACAATTAAATTCCCTGGGCTGAATTGAAAGGGAGGCTGCAGCTACTTTTGCGGCTGATCCAGGGCAGTGCGGCCTGGAGCTGTCAGCTCTCTCGAGTTAAGTTGGAGGCATTCTGCCTGCCTGCCTCCCCCAGCCCCCTACCCCCCACCCCCAACACACAATAAATTAAATTCTGAAACAGACTCTTTTTAGCCTTGTCCTGATTTTGTTTCTCTGGAGTCTGTGGAAATCAGAATATCAGTCTTTACTTTTGCTTTTCTGCCGACCTTAGAACTGACACTTCTCTACTCACTAGGCAAACGCTCTGCTGTCCCCACCCGCTGGGTGCTTTGCAAGCTCTTTACATGTAAATTTCATTTAATCCTCGCAGTGGACCTACCTACCTATCTTAATTTTGTAGTAGTGGCAACTGAAATTCTGGCCAGAAGAACAGTAGGTGATCTCTTCTACTCATCTTTCTAGTTAATTCCACTCTTGAGTGTTGGTTTCTGATGGGGATCCTGTCCCCTGTGGGCCTTGGGAATGCTGCACCCTTCTTTCCTTGCTTAAACCTTCTTGTCCCTTGGATTCCCTCCTCTCAAGAGGGAGCAGGAAGTAGGACACCATTAACCCCGTTCTTCCTCTTCTGACTTTGCAAGAGCTCCACAGTTTGTCACAGTGTTCAAGGACTTTGGGTGCAACGGGAGGGTTGTTGCTTTCCAACCTGGGGCTCCTGGCTTCCATCCCCAGGGAAGGAGGCAGTGCATGTCAGTAGTTGAGTGTGTTTTAAGCAGTCTTTGAAAAGTAGAATAGTTTTTTATTCTTTGCATTCAGGGCAGTGTAAGTGGTGTTGGGCTCTTATTGGCAAGGCCCCTTCGAGAACTTACTCCTAGCAGATCACGTGGGGACAGCACCTGTGTGTTCCTTCTAGCACATCTTATATTTCTGGTGTGGTTATATCAGTAGGGAATACCCTCCTATCCTGGGTTCCCTGAAGTGTCTCATAGGGGTCCTTGCAGGTCTTGTCCCTTCATGTGTGCTTAGGAGCAGAACTATAGGTTCTAAACTAGAAGGTAGTTTCTGTGCGCCCAGTCCTAAAAGCGTGTCATACACAAGTATTTCTCAGTTTACACCAGCTTGTGAACAAAGCCCCTGAAGGCTACTACCACAGTCAATGGCTTTTCCCAGTAAAAGGCAGCTTGGAGCTATCCTTTCTTTACTTAGAAGGTTTACCATCAGGTTTGGGTTACTTCTATTGCTTTAACCATGTAGCCTTCTGATTTATTAGGAAGCTGTGGTTCTGGACCACATGAAAGGGGGACAGCACTGGGAACCTGTCTCCCCCAGGGCCAGCAGAGGCTGGAAGGATGCGGAAGTTACACAGTATTAGTTCTGTTCAGCAGTGGCTTCTGCAGTTTCTGGTGTTAGAGAAGGGTGAAAAGCTGTTTCAGTTAGAATTAAGTTTTTAAGTAACAGAATTATAAGATATACCAGTGGTTTAAAACAAGATGGATCAAAAATCTATGAAGAACTTACCAGACTCAACACCCAAAAAAACCCCCAAATAATCCAATCAAGAAATGGGCAGAAGACATGAACAGCCATTTCTCCAAAGAAGACATACAGATGGCTGACGGACACATGAAAAAGTGCTCAGCATCACTTTGCATCAGAGAAACACACACTGAGATATCACCTTATACCAGTCGGAAGGACTAAAGTTAATTAGTCAGGAAACAAAGAGATGTTGATGAGGATCCGGAGAAAGAGGAACCCTCCCACACTGTTTGGTGGGAATGCAAGCTGGTGCAGCCACTCTGGAGAACAGTGTGGAGGTTCCTCAAAAAGTTGAAAATAGGGGCACCTGGGTGGCTCAGTCGATAAGCTCTGCCTTCGGCCCAGGTCATGATCCCAGAGTCCTGGGATCGAGCCCCACATCGGGCTCCTTGCTTGGCGGGAAGCCTGCTTCTCCAGCTACCATTCCCTCTGCTTGTGTTCCCTCTCTTGCTGTGTTTCTCTCTGTCAAATAAATAAAATCTTTAAAAAAAAAAAAAAAGTTGAAAATAGAGCTACCCTATGACCCAGCAATTGCACTACTAGGTATTTACCCTCAAAATACAAATGTAGTGTTCTGAAGGGGTACCTGCACCCTAATGTTCATAGCAGCAATGTCCACAATAGCCAACCTATGGAAAGAGCCCAGATGTCCATCGACAGATGAATGGATAGAGAAGATGTGATACACACACACACACACACACACACACACACACACACAGGAATATTACTCAGCCATCAAAAAGAATGAAACCTTTCCATTTGCAACAACATGGATGGAACTAGAGGGTATTATGCTAAGCAAAATAAGTCAGCTGGGGAAAGACAAATACCATATTTCATTCATGTGTGGAATCTGAGAAATAACAGAAGAACATAGGGGAAGGGAAGGAAAAATAAAATAAGATAAAAACAGAGAAGGAGGCAAACCATAGAGACTCTTAACTCCAGAAAATAAGCTGAGAGTTACTGGAGGGGAGGTGGGTTTGGGATGAGGTAACTGGGTGATGGGCACCTGATGTGATGAGCACCAGGTGTTGTATGCAACTGATGAATCATAGCCTCTACCTCTGAAACTAATAATACACAATATATTAATTAATTGATTTTATATAAATTTTTTAGAAAAAGATAGTTTTGTCTCTCCCGTGTGAGTTTGGACTTCCGGAGCCTCTGGCTCCAGGCAGTGTCAGGTCAGGGACCCCTGCTCCCTCCAGATCACACATTGCCTTCCCTAGGGTCCTGGGCCTGGTACTCAGGATGCAGGGTGGAGATACTTGTGTCCATGGCAGCAGGTAGGAGGAAGGAATGAAGGAGAGGGCCAGAGGGTTCCTGGAAGCTGCTGCACAATATTCCAGCTTACGTCCCATTTGTTGGAACTTGGTCCCATAGCCGTACTCAGCTGCAAGGGAGCCTAGGAAAGGTGCCCAGCAAAAAATTATCAGCAAGAGGGAGAGAAGGGATAATAAGGGCTGGAGAACAAATTCCCGTCACACAGAACCCTGGGAAAGAAAGCACGAAACCTTTGCCATTATCTCTCAAGGGAGGATTGTTTTTGACTCAACACATTTTTAAGCCTTCCCTCTTGCTGGCCACTGTCCCTAGGGGGAAAAAAGTAACCCAGCCCCTCCAACTTGTAGTAAGGAGTATTTTGTCTTTCTGGGAACATTCTAGTCTAGTTTCTCCAGTGTCAGTATTACTTGGGTTTCACATGAGAAAAACCAGCGTTTGAGCCATTCTGACGATGGGATTCTACCCTACAAGAGGAGAGCTTGGCAGTGCTAAGTGATGCTCTGTGGGCAGTGTGTGGTGTGAGCCAGAGTGTTTCGTAGACAGCTTGACAGGCCAGTTAAAAGAGCTGCTTCTGCATTCACAACAACAAAAACTTAACAACAAAAGCAAACAAACAAAAAAATTCAGAAGGTAGTTTTGCTTTTTGTTTCGCTTTTAAAGAAGACTTGACCTTGTGGAAGAGTGACATGTTGGCCAGATATTGGGAGAAACAGGAATGCCTGGACACACAAGTTACATTGTGTGAGACTAACCATCGCTGTGCCCTTCCCAGTAAGCTGACGCTGTGAGTCCTTCACTTGTTCTGGCCAAGAAGGCCGTGAGGCTGGCTGCTCCAGGAACAGTTAAAAAAAGTGTAGACATTTTTCATTAGAGCTTTCAAACAAGATCGCTAATAGTCTCTGTAATTGCCCGAAGATGATTTTGATATGTTGCTCACATTGGGATTTAAAAAAAAATCGGGGCACCTAACTGACTCAGTTGATAGAGCATCTGACTCTTGATCTTGGGGTTATGAGTTCGAGACCCGTGTTTGATGGAGAGATCACTTAAATAAATAAAACTTAAAATTTTTTTTTTTTAAATGAGTTCATTGTATTTGAATTAAAGGGTTGCTCCGGGATGTGAAATTGCATGGAATTATTCTTTCATCCTACCAAGAAACTAAGAAATTCCTTTGTGTAGGTCAGTTTTTATCTTTTTTTTTTCTTTTAAAGATTTTATTTATTTATTTGACAGAGAGAGAGAGAGATCACAAGTAGGCAGAGAGGCAGGCAGAGAGAGAGGGGGGGAAGCAGGCTCCCCGCTGAGCAGAGAGCCCGATGCGGGTCTCCATCCCAGGGCCCTGAGATCATGACCTGAGCTGAAGGCAGAGGCTTTAACCCACTGAGCCACCCAGGCGCCCCTTTATCTTCTTTGCCTTTCTGTGGTCCATGTGGTTTCATTTCTGTTTCTCCCCTTGTCTGGAGTCCCTCCTCCATTTCACCTGAAGACAGCACTTCTAGCCTTCAAAGCCCTGCTCTACACCACCTCTTCCAGAACACTTTTCCTAACCTGCTCCACACCCTTGTTTCCCCTCAGGGACTGTGCTCCACCTTGAATTATATGCAAGACTGTAAGCCTTTGATTCATCTCTGGAAGCTTGGGTCAATCTGCTTTGACTGTTGTAATCTCTTAATGCAGGGAAACTGAAGAAATTAATGGCAATGTGATTTGGCGTTGCTGCTTTTGTAATGTGAATATGTATCGCTACCCAGTTGCTGAAAGTTTAATAGAAGAGATTTAACAAATAGCTGGCTCTCATGTTCAGAGAACAAATATCTAAAGTTATATGCACACTGCAAGGGCTCATAGTTGGTTTTTTAGAAATAGCCACAGTATTGCAGAACCTTGGATTGTCTACCCGTGATTGAGAAGGAAAAGTCCTTCATCCCGAGTCTCGCCATTCCGTTAGTGTTCGCTTGAATTTCTGCCTTGGCTTCCACTTCTGATGTGTAGCATCTGGCCAACCCTTTTGCTGCTTGGAGACTGACTTACTTTTTCATCCTCGCTTGTTGTCCTAGAAATGAAAGGTAGTGCAAAATGCATTTGGTATTCTGCAGATTTAAAAATCACAATTATTTTAACATACAGTAGAATCTAAGAAAAGATGTTTATTACATCTTTAAACCATAGATGGGAAGCCATACACTGCTGTAAGGCATAAGTTGGAAAAGGAGTTAGGAAACATGGACTTAATTATTGGCCTTTTCTTTTCTTTCATTTATTTTGTATTTCTTTTGCCTTTTCTTTTATAAGTTTTTTGGCAAATTTAATCACTTAGCTAAAGGAGTTCTTTATGGCGTGTGGACTTTGATGTAAATACAATAATATATTTTAAAATTCTTTGAAATGATAGTACAATGGTCTTTGAGGGTCCCCAGACCCAATTCCAGTGTGCTGGGGGCTCCCCCACATACAACACCAAGCAATTCTAGGACACCAGCAGGGTGTCCAAGAATTCTATTCAGTTTTGACTCAGAGATCGCACAAGTTAAGGGGTCAGACCTACAAGACAGCCCTCTCCGCTGGCCCCCCACTTCAGATGCCAGTCACAAGCCTGTTAGTATTGTGACTGTTACCTGTGCTTTTGGCCGACAAGTTCAGATTGGCAGTTCCAATGACCTTCTCCTTAGGTCCAATTAATTTGCTAGAGCGCTGTCAGAAATCAGGGAAACACTTAGGTTCACTAATGTATTAAAGGATATGATAAAGGATACAGATCAGCAGCCAAAGGAAAAGATGCATAGGGTCGGGTCTGGGGAAAGATCAGTGAGCTTCTGTGCTCTCTCTAGACCCTCCACTCTTTCTGCCTCCCTACCAGTTCACCAACCCAGAAGCCCTAGGAACCAGTCTCTGGGTTTTTGTTGAGGCTTTCTTACAAATATAGGCTAAGTCATTGGCCATTGGCTGAATCAACCTTTAGCCCCACCCTTCGCCCCTCCCAGAGGAGGTTGGGGGGCCGCGCCTGAAAGTTCCAAGTCTCTAATCATGGGGTTGTTTCCCCTGGCAACAGGCCCCCCACTTTGGTTGGGGTCCAGCATTCATTAACATAACAGAAGACTCCTTTATCACCCTTAACACTTGGGAAATCCCAAGAGTTTTGGGAGCTGTGAGCCATGAACTGTGGACAAAGACCAAATATATATGAGAAATAAATACTAACAAACCACAGTATTGCAAATGCCTTTTGAATATAAGGTCCTGTTAGTGCCTCTAGAAGGAGGGAACAGATCTGAGGGGTGTGAATGTGTTAGGTCCCAGCAGGGCCTTCAGCATCCATTGCATGGGGAGTTAAGAAGAGTATAGGAGTCAGAATCTCACCAAGTCACCCCGCTGGGCAGGTAGGCCATCACTCACCAAGATGGGCACACCGCAGTCCTGTATCCTCTGAGGATAAATTCCAAGAGCCCCCGTGGATGCCTGAAACTGCAGGTAGTGCTTAGTCCTATCCTTACAGTTGATCCTTGAACAAACATGGGGCTGGGAGCACTTACTCCTGGCACAGTTGAAAATCCACGTATAAATTTTGTCTCCCCCAAAACTTCACTACAAATAGCCCACGGTTGACTGGAAGCCTTACTGATAATGTAGATAGACTGTTAACACATTTTGTAGGTTCTGTGAATTATACACTGTATTACCCTAAAGCAAGCTGGAGGGGGAAAAATGTTACAAAAATCTGAAGCAAGAGAGAATTCATTTGCAGTATTGTATTCATTAAAAAAAAATTGTGTACAGGTGGACTCATGCATTTCAAACCTGTGTTGTTCAGGGATCAGCTGTGCTGTTTTTCTTCCTAATCATAGATACCTATGATAAAGTTTAATTTATAAATTAGGCACAATAGCAGATTGACCTCAACAGTAATAAAATAGAACAGTTATGACAGTATACATAAAAGTTGTATGAATGTGATCTCTCTTTTTTTTTTTTAAAGATTTGTTTACTTATTTGACACAGAGAGAGCTCACAAGTAGGCAGAGAGGCGGGCGGAGAGAGAGGGGGAAGCAGGCTCCCCGCTGAGCAGAGAGCCCGACATGGGGCTCGATCCCAGGATCCTGGGATCATGACCTGAGCTGAAGGCAAAGGCTTAACCCACTGAGCCACCCAGGCGCCCCTCTCTAACTACCTTATTGTACTGCCCTCCCCCTTCTTGAGATGCTGTGAGATGTCAAATGCAGACCTAATGAGATGAAGGAGGTGAACGATGTCGGCTTTGTGAGCCAGCCTTAGGCTCGTGTTGACCTTCTGGCTGTATATCGGAAGAAAGAATGTCTGCTTCTGGACTGGGGTTGATGGCAGCTGACTGGGCCACCGCAGACTGGGGGGGACTAGTGGGCGGCACCGTGACCCGGTGGGGAGTCTGAGCCAGGTCCCGAGCTCCGCCCTGGACCCCACTGGCCTGGGGCCGGAGGCCGTCTGTGGGATGGTGTCTGGTACGCTCGGAAACCGAGGCAGGGGCTCAGCAGCGGGGTCTAGGCCACAGATACACAGTCTTGGGAAATGAATCAGTCAAACCACAGAAACCAGCTCCGGCTGATTCAAGCAGAAAAGGAATTTATTGAAACGATGTTGGGCAGCTCTCAGAATCTCTAGGAAGACTGAAGAACCAGGCTCAGAAAACAAAGCAAGGAAGCGGGGATTTCGCAGATGAAGAAGCACCACCAGGATTGGGCCCTGGAAGCAGATGCTGAGGACACGGCTGTCCTTGATGCCTGCCCCGCTACCCGGCTGCCGTGCTCGTCCCGACGGTGATTCTCTGCTTCCTTCCCCTCCGCGTGGCCCCGGCTCCTGCTACCCTGCTTCCGGCAGGTGAATCTGGCCCCATCCGCATCCCGTGTCAGCATCCTGACTCCAAGTAGGGCTGGAAAAGTGAGGAACGGGCCCTTTCAGAATCCAGGAGGGGTGACGCGGGGAAGTCTGTGCTTAAAGTGAGGACACCCGGATGCTGGACGAGGATATGACAGATGTCCATATAGGAAAGCGTCACCCAGTTGGTGATAGCTAAAGCTCGGGGGTGGGTGTGACTGGCCAGAGGGAGACCTGAGGGAGACCTGAGGGGACAGTCATGTGGGGGAGGGGAGCTTGACGAGGAGCTGAGAAGGAGCAGCACAGAGGGAGGAGGGAGACTGGGCAAGATTTCCTAGAAACCAAGGAGGGGCCCTTCAGGAGAAGAGCCAGGGAGCAGATTGAGTAACCTCAGCACTTGCCTTCCCGGCGTGTCCTCACTGATGACCCCAGCAAAGCATTTCTGGGAGAGAGAGGGGGCAGTACACCAGAGACGCGGGTGGGAGGCAGTGTAGCACAGGGGCAACTCCCCAGTCAGCCACCGCACAACGGAGTGGGCTTTGGCTGGTGGTTTAATCCCTCGAAACATGGTTTCTTTGGGTATGGAAATGGGATAGTGACGGTGTTCACAAGGGGTTCTGAGGATTACGTGGGACAGTGCCGGGCTCAGCATCTGGTACACTGTGAGTGCTTACTAAGTACACTTGCTGTCATCATTACTTTCGCCCACAGTTGAAGGGATGAAGGTCAAAGGGTCTTCTCAAGGGACAGAAGCATGAGCCTCTCCGATGTGGAAGGGGAGGAGGAGGACAGCAGGAGGGGACGCTGAGCATCCTGGGGAGGGCAGGGTGGGTAAGGGCCCAGCATCAGCCCAGGTTCCATCCAGAAAGGGGCCTTGGGGCATTCGTCTTTGAGAGGAGGAACGCCTGCCCCATCCTTGGGTGGTATGAACTGGGAGAAAATCTTTGCAACTCGAGTGACAGACTGACGTGCAGGGCTTTTGTCCTGGCCTTGGGAAGTCCTGCCCATCAGCATGTGGATATCCCATTACCAGTGGGAACGCCTTGGACAGACCACTGCTGGTATTATTGCTCCAAGGACTTTCCTCTTGACTTTGACCTTGAAGTCTGAGGCTTTCTGTAACAGAAGCTAGGAAAATCACATCCAACCACATGATTCTGTACCCTCCCCCCGCCCTTTCTGGGGATTCAGTGGAGGAACAATACTGGGTTTTTTTGTTTGTTTTTTTAAATATTTATTTGACAGAGAGAGGGAGATCCAAGGCAGAGAGGCAGGTGGAGAGAGAAGAGGAAGCAGGCTCCCCACTGAGCAGAGAGCCCAATGCGGGGCTCCATCCCAGGACCCTGAGATCATGACCTGAGCCGAAGGCAGAGGCTTTAACCCACTGAGCCACCCAGGCACCCCAACAATACTGGTTTCTGCCTTCATTGTCAGGGTGTTCTTTGCCAGTAGTTACTTTGTTGGGAAGAATGGCAGTTTTAACCTTAGTAGATGTGCGTGTGTCTATCATCTTTTTCTTTTGTAAACTTCTGGGAGAAGTATATTTGAAGTTAAAAGTAAGAGCTGGGTGGCTCAGTGGGTTTAAAGCCTCTGCCTTCAACTCAGGTCATGATCTCAGGGTCCTGGATCAAGCCCCGCATCGGCCTCTCTGCTCAGCAGGGAGCCTGCTTCCCCCTCTCTCTCCGCCTGCCTCTCTGCCTACTTGTGATCTCTCTCTCTCTCTCTCTCTCTCTAATAAATAAAATCTTAAAAAAAAAAAAGTAAGAGCTGAAAGCAACTTGTAGTACTGAGATTATGATGTGGAACTTCATAACTCATGTAGTTCTAGAACTTATTTCATAAATCACGCACTTCTGGCTTTTTTGCCGAGGCCCCTAAAGCTGGGTACCGTAGGATCACAGGAGTGATGAGGGAGGGCGGCGTCTGGGCACCTGTTGGTGGGGACCTATAGTGGTCTCGCGCTGGGTGGGCAGGCTTCGGTGAGGGCCGCCCCAGGCAGGAGCCACTTCTGTCTGTGCAGGGGTCCCTCCCAGTTCTGCTGTATAACGGAAAAGTACTGAAATCCCCCCTGGGCGCCCGGGAATAGCAGCTGAGTCCTGGAAATACCTGTTGTTGGCTCAGGGTCCAAGGGGATTAACAGTGCACGAATCCCTACCTTTGTGGGATCTGTAGGTCTTTTCCAGCGTTGGCAGCCCTGGGCTCTGACGGGCACCCCCAGTTCTCCGGGCGAGGGAGAACAGCCCAGTAAGAAGCTCAGTAGCATAATAGGTATTTCCTTGAATGTCTCAGAGTCTAGACAACAGTGTTATTTTGCTACGGTCTCCTTTGTTACCTTTCTGATGCTGAGAGGGTTTTGCAAAACACATGGGAAGCCAGTCCTCTTGTCCTTGGGCTCATCCAGTGGCTGCAGCCTGCTCATGGCCCTCTCTCTCGAGGGACTGAAAGGGTTTGCATGGAACAGGCAGGGAGCTGTAACTGTTGGGGCTTTGAGAGGCCGACGGAAGCCAGTGCATTTAGGAATATGGAAAACCAGACCATTCCATCCTCCCCGGAGCTGGTCAACCTTGTGGCTCAGATCCCTGCCAGAGGATAAAATTATTTTTCATCTGTTCAGAAAGGACGACGACAGCCTCTACGGGCCGTGTTCCGAAATACTGTCGTCTTCTCCAGGAACTGGTTAAACCTTCAGATTCCTCTAGGAGTAAGGGCCTCGCACGGACTCACAGTGCATGAGACTCCTTTCAGGGCACGTTGTGGCACGTGTTGGGCTCGTGTCCCCGCCCAGCATTCTCGTCCTCCCGCAAGGCCTCAGCATTGGCTGCCCCCCCTTTCAGCTCCTCCCCGTCCTCACTGTTCCTGCTGAGCACTCCACCATTCAGAGCCGCCAGGCCAACTGTCTAGTGTGTTTTCCTCGCGCGAGTGGTGTGCTCCAGATGCGGCCGGGGCTTTCCTTAGCCTCTGTGTCTTCCCTCCTGCTGTTAGCTTTGTTCAAGGGGCCTCCCTTCAGTTTCTGTTCGAGGTCACTGAACCTTGAGGCCCCCGCCTCCTCCAACCCCAGCCCTGAGCCTTTCCTGACCTTTTCAGAGATTTCTGTTCCTCTCTCTGAACTCTCTTGATCTTTGAGTTTTGCTTGTTGGCCTACAAGCCTTGTCTGGCTGTTGAGTTGAGACAACCTCAACTCAAAGGTTGTCTGCACCTTTGAGGGGAGACTCTTCCTCGAGCTAATAAGCCCCTGGCCTGGGACAGCCAGTCCGTACTGCGTATTCGCCATGAGGCGGGGTCTGCAGCTCCTGGGCCCTGTGGCTCATTCCGGAAAGGTGAGGTGCTGCATTTGCCCTGATGTGTGTTTGGTCAGATAGCATTTCTGAATGACCAGAACAGTTGGTTATAGTTAATCCATTTCCGTATTGAAGTCACTGGACTGAAATGTTTCAGTGGGTGGGTGTGTCTGATGTGAGCAGATAGATTTAATTTTCCTAGGAATACGGAATCTGGGCATCTGAACGCTCCTTTAAGGATGTCAGAGACATGCTTCTTCAGTTTGCCAAGGAGGAAACTCATAGTGGACCTGCGACCCGAACCAAGGTCTTTCCACAGAAATTTCTTTTCTCTTATTCTGCTCACTTTTTTGAACTATTTTTTATTTGACAGAAAGAGATCACAAGCAGGCAGAGAGAGAGGGGAAAGCAGGCTCTGAGCAGAGAGCCTGATACAGGGCTTGATCCCAGGACCCTGAGATCACGACCTGAGCCGAAGGCAGAGGCTTTAACCCACTGAGCCACAGTCCAGGCGCCCCTGGACTGTTTTTTTAAAATATATATACATATAGAAAAAAAAGTAGCTAAAGTTTCTGAAAAAAGAGAAGTTAAAAGAGGAAAAGTCAGATAATCTTAGATGATGATATTCTTTGCAAATAGCATGTGTAGACTCCCTCGTCCACATATTCTGCCACTGAGGAGAGTCAACCCTGAGGAAGATGGGTGTCTTTGGAAGGGCTGAGAGAGTGTGGGGGGTCAGGGTCCATATAAAGAGCCCCCTCACCTCAGATTACCATCACCTCTGTGTCTTTTCCCTGTGTTCCTGTTCGAGAAGCAAAATGGCTCCTCTTATTTTTCTCTTCTCATAAAGGGCTTTTCCTTAGAATTATTTTGTTGGTGGGGCAGGGGTGAATATTAGAAATATGTGGCATGAATTTATCATTTGTTTTTACAAGATGCCTGAGTTTCTTTTCTTTTCTTTTTTTTTTTTCAAAGATTTTATTTATTTGACAGAGAAAGATCACAAGTAGGCAGAGAGGCAGGCAGAGAGAGAGGGGGAAGGAACCAGGCTCCCTGCAGAGCAGAGAACCTGACGCGGGGCTCGATCCCAGGACCCTGAGATCATGACCTGAGCTGAAGGCAGAGGCTTTAACCCACTGAGCCACCCAGGTGCCCCCCTGAGTTTCTTTTATTATGCCAGATGAAGGGACTCCTAAGAGTGAAGGAGTGAAAGAGGCCATGTGACATAAAGGAAGCATTCACATTATTGAGGGCACACATATGGAAAGGTTAATGCTGACTTTTGAGTAAAGGAGAAAAGAGAGGGAATTTTGTCTTTTACTGCCATAGCTCCTAAAGCTTAAGTTACTTGGATGTCATCGGTTTGGAAATGAAAACTTTGGCACCTTTAAACACAGTATAATTTCTTAGCCACCACTGATATTTGAGGATATTTGAGGATGGTTGTTGGTGTCCACAGCTGGCTAAATTTTGGCAGTTTGCTGCGTTTTACCCCCTTCAGTCTTTAACAAACACTTGAGGGCATATGCGTGGGGTGGGTATTGTCCAGGGCAGTATCTACATTAAAATGGTTTTATCTTTGAGAACTAACTTTTTAACTTTTTAGACAGTGATGTTAAAGGTTCTTATAACTTGATCTCCTTTCCAAATTGTCAAGTGAGCTGAAACTGACCAGGGAGAAAAATGAATCTGTTCTGTGACTTTTAGGGGAGAAATAGTGACATGATTTTATGTCTCCGTGATGAAATTAAAATAGGGTTTTTCTCTGAAGTTAGAGAAATTCTATGTCTAGTTTATTGCTTTAAGGTGGACCGTACGTAGCTGACTTCTGTTGGGTTTGTATAACTTCCTGATTGTGGGATTTAAAAATCTCTGTTATGATATGAGGTGGCCTAGGTTTATATTTCATTTGTTCTATTCAGAGATAATTACTGCTACCCGTTTGGGACTTTTAAATCCCCAGGTCAGCTCGGACTCAAGCTCAATTGGCTTCTCCATCTGTTCTCATTACTTTTCTTGTTAGGTGACAGTCTTCCTCTTAGTAACATGATCTAATATTTATTGCACTTTTAACTATGTACCAGGCACGAAGCAAAGACATTATTATCTCACTTTAACCTCAGGATAGTTATATGGTAGATGCTGTTGTCATCTTCATTTTAAGATAATAAGGCTGGGATTTTTAAGAAGAGATTGACCTGCTCAGGACTAGAGAGTGGTGACCTTGGGCCTGGAATCAGTCTGTCTGCACTCTGAAGCCCAAACCCTCACCCAGCCACTAGACTGCCTTGGTTCTTTGGGTGGGTCCTGGGAACTTGGATAAGTATAGAACTCTGTACTAACCTCAGGTTTCTGACTTCCACAGGTGTGCGTTGGAATGCTGACTCTCTTAGTAGCTATGAGATCTGGAGTGAATTGCTTAAATCCTTAAAACCTTGTCTTCATTCAGAAGTTGGGCATGAAATCCAATGATAAATCCACTTTCGGTGCATAAGACAGAAGAGACTATAATTATTTTACTTAATACTTTATACAGTAGCGTGACTTTTCTCAGACAATTTTTGGCATGTGAAGTTGCCTGTTTTCTTTTTCTTTGGGGATGCTGAGCCCTGGCCAGCTCGATCTGATGTTTGCACTTTTTTACATCTCTCACCTCCTGGGGTTCTCCAAAACATTTCTGGAGGCAACTAGGTGTGTTAGTGGCCTTTTTGTTTATAAGTCATGGAGTGAGTCCTGGCCGTTTGGGGTTGTAGGGAAACCAGACAGCATGCCTCTTCTCTGCTCAAGCTCAGCACAAGTGGAGAAGTGGCAGAAGTTGGGCAGATGGAGGGGCGCCTGGGTGGCTCAGACATTAAGCGTCTGCCTTCGGCTCAGGTCATGATCCCAGGGTCCTGGGATTGAGCCCCGCATCAGGCTCCCTGCTCTGAGGGAAGCCTGCTTCTCCCACTACCATTCCCTCTGCTTGTGTTCCCTCTCTCGCTGTGTTTCTCTCTGTCAAATAAATAAAATCTTTAAAAAAAAAAAAAAAAGAAGTTGGGCAGATGGAGACCAAGCTGTCACCCTGATTTAGATAGGGGCAGGAAAGTGGAAGGAGGAAGGAAGATTGCAGCCAGGATTCGCCCTGTCGGATGAGGATTTTGGAGGGGTTCTCTGGTCTCTGTGTTGTCTGCACCTTAAGGGAAAATGGGAGACCGGCTTGTTGAGGGTCACAAACTTCTGTTGGCCGTGGCTCTGAAACTCCGATGTCTACTCCTGGACCAGTCTTGGGACCACATTTGGTGGAGCGCTAGGTGGTGGGAGGAGACAATGGAAAGATTGTATTTTGGAAAGTTTGCTGGAGTGTTTGAAAATAGCTACACATGTTGCATTTCAGGGCTTCTTCGGTTAAATATTTTTTGATTACCTGGCTTTTTAAAATGTCATATGACCCGGGCGCCGGGGTGGCTCAGTTGGTTAAGCGTTCGACTCTGGATTTTGGCTCTGGTCATTATCTCCAGGTCATGAGATTGATCCCCAGGTTGGACTTTGAGCTCAGCGTGGAGTCTACTTGAGATTCTCTGTGTCCCCCTTCCCCCACCACGTGTACATGCTCTCTCTCTTTCAAATCAATAAATATTTTTTAGAATATAAAACAAAATGTCATATGACGACTGACAGTTTCCTGGTGTACATGTTGCACATACCCACGCACATACATATACATGTGCTTTGTATTTTATGTCTTTAAGTATGTTTATGTATATATGTGTGTATGTATATTATGTTATTATGTCATATACATGTTTTTCTTTTATTTTCTTTATTTGTTTTTTTGGTATGTTAATTTGTGTCTTGGTTCTGAAGCAAAATCAACGTAATGTTTAAAAACTGCAGAAGAGGGGCACCTGAGTGGCTCAGTGGGTTAAAGCCTCTGCCTTCGGCTCGGGTCATGATCTCAGGGTCCTGGGATCGAGCCCCGCATCGGGCTCTCTGCTCAGCGGGGAGCCTGCTTCCCCCTCTCTCTCTCTGCCTGCCTCTCTGCCTACTTGTGATCTCTCTTCTGTCAAATAAATAAATAAAATCTTTAAAAAAAAAAAAAAAAAAACTGCAGAAGAATATGACCTGCCATGTGAGGTTTTATGTAATGATTATTCTTAAAAATACAGATTTGGAGATGGTTTCAGCCTTGAGGGCCAACCCTGGCTATACTCCCCTATCCTTTCCCTGTTACAAATAGTCTACTAATTTAGAGGCCAAATCTCTTTCCCTCTCCAGCCCCTCACCCCCACCCACCTTACATGTATGTCTTTTCTTGACTTGAATTTGATGAAGATAGCCATGTTACTCAACTACATCCAGAAGTGAAGCCTATTAAAACTTAGGTGCGTTCCCATTTTTGTTGAATGCTTATTGAACCTATACGTTTTGATAGGAAGTTATATTAACTATCATCTAAAAGTATCTTAAATTTTTGCAGCTGTAGAATTATATTAGACTTCTAATAATTCAATTTTTACATTTAAAACCAAAACGTGCTCCATGCACTTATTGCACAGAGCACTGGGTGTGGTGCATGAACAATTAATCTAGTAACACTGAAAAAATAAACACATTTTGGGAAAAAAAAAAAATAATTTAGACTCATTCCAAAGGGAGTAAAATTAGAGTTCATGAGAACTCTAATGAGAACTTTGGCCTTAGTATATACTCTTTACTCAGTATTTAAATTTTAAAGCTGCAACAAAATTAATCTGTCTTGTCTTTTCTTTTTTTAGCTTCTCTGACAAAGTATTCAGTGGAAAGGGCTTACATTTTCAGCCATCAGTTCTAGATTTTGGAATTCAGTAAGTATCTTTTCTTTATAATTTTTAATAGCTTGTTTTATTTGCATTATTTGCTTTCGGGATATCATTTTTATATACTTAAAATATATTAATATGTGTATTGTATGTATAAAATATATCAAAATGTGTGTATATATATAACACATTTATAAATCTATATATAAAACATTAAGTACATTTTAAGTATATTAGTAATATGAGGGATATTGACCCTGGGACTTGTTAAGAGGAATACTTTTGTGAAAAGGAGAGTATAAGATTATTTTAGTTATTTCTTCAGTTTTTAATAAATACACCTTATAATGTGATTGGAATTTAATAAGAAGTGATTGAAATTTGGGGCACCAAATTTGAATTGATTGAAATTTGAGGTTAAAGCCTCTGCCTTTGGCTTGGGTCATGGTCTCAGGGTCCTGGGATCGAGCCCCGCATCGAGCTCTCTGCTCAGCAGGGAGCCTGCTTCCCCTTCTCTCTGTCTGCCTCTCTGCCTACTTGTGATCTCTCTCCTTGTCAAATAAATAAACAAAATCTTTAAAAAAAGAAAAAGAAGTGATTGAAATTTAGTAAGTCAGTATCAAGTGATTGGAATTTACTAAGTCAGTATTAAGTCCCTGTTTTTCTTTTTCTTTTTTTTAGTCCCTGTTTTTCTATAACAAATCAGGTTATTTTATAGTGAGAAACACTTAATATTGATGGTTTCAGAATTCTTTTCCTTCAATCCATTTGCTTGTTTGTACTGCTTATTATGCTTTGTTATGCATGGTGTAGACGTCAGTTGCTACGTTTAAGACTTTGGAACTAAGTGGGGAAGACAGTATATAAGCTGCAGCTACTTACTCATCATAAGTGAGTACAATGATGCCCTCATCAGGTTCAGAACCATGAAGACGAAGGGAACGTGACTTGAGTGTTGGTTGAGGGACGAATCTAGGAACTTGGAGAAATTAGGAGAAGGGCAGTGCTGAGCAGAAGGGAGAACTTAAGGACTCTTGTAGGCTGTAACGCTTATAGTGGTTGAAGTTGGAAACCTCAGGTGTTAAACGCCCTGGATGCAGAATGTCTTGGCTCTGAGGAGATACAGCGTCACGTTCATAGAGTTTCAAGTATGGCAGTACAAGGGTTTCAGGTGTCAGAGCCCTGCTGGCTTCAGCAGCCTGGAACATCCATTTCACAAAGAGCTGTTTTGAGTTCCAGAAAGAGGTGGATGAAGTAGGCATGTGCCGGCAGAGCATCCGGGGTGAGTTAGCGGGGCTCCTAGGGTGCCCTCCTTGACTCCTCTGGATTGCCTTCTTACCCTTTCCTTCTCATCAGCAAAAGGTCAGAGCTACAGTAAAGGAAAGGGAATTTTAAATGCAGAAGTACCTTGTTGAGCTTTTAAAGGCGATTCTGTAAAAGGAAGAAGAGAGCAAAGTGGGAGGGGCGCTTGCCGACTTCACAAGATTCCAGGTGTCTGCCTTTTTGTGTTTGAATTTGTACGTTTTTGCTGTTCAGCAAAGGAACGTTCAAAGCTGAATTTATGGTAAAACCTCACTGGTTTGAGATTCTGAGAGATCGCTTTACTTAGGTGCAAAGTCTTTGTTGTAAGAGGGAATTTTAATGCAGGACCTGCTTTTAAAAATCCATATTATACAACATTGTCTACTACATTGTATGTTAACTAACAAATTTAAATAAAAATACGGAAGAGAAAAAAGAAAAAATATTACAGATTGGTAGACGTGATAAAATGAATAGTAGTAAGTACAGTTGGATGAGGATAATAACTCCAGTTGATAGGACGCTGGCTATGATGTATTTCCTCTTCAGTAAGATAAAAGTCCTGAGAACAGCGCACATGGATGGATGAATGTCTTGGCTACAGATGTTAATATGCTATCTGCATCCGTTTCTGGTCCTGATAACTGGAAGCGAGTTGAAAAGCAACTGTTTCAAATGTTGTATCTGCAAAGGTTATTACACTTTAGCCTTGATTCACCTTTGGATGATTCCGTTCTGTTTGTGTAGTACCTTATCGTTCTCAGAGTACAGTCGTATCTCTTCAGCTGGGTCTTCTGTCAGTCCTGGAAGGGTAGAGGAGTAGTGGGGGCAGGCACTCTCTGAGACAGAGAGACTGAGAGTTGTACGTGTGTCATTTTCAAATGTCTCTGGATTTGAGCATGGACTGCAGATGCTCATGAACTTGTTGCTGAGCAGTAATGTTTTTTGCCCAGGGGCATTTCACTAGAAGTGACAGAATAAGTCTTCTGATTTCTACGCCAGCACATACCATGCTATTTTTTTTTTTTAGTGAGCTCTAAGATATGACTATGGGAATAAATTATTTTTGCTAAAGTTTTTTAAAATCTCAGTAAGAACAAACAGTAACCTAAATTAGAACACTTCTTTATTTTTGTAAAGATTTTATTTATTTATTTATTTGAGAGAGAGAGAAAGAGATCATGAGTGGGGTGAGGGGCAGAGAGGGGAGCAGGCTCCCCGCTGAGTAGGGAGCCCAATGCAGGGCTCCATCCCAGGACTCCAGGATCATTGACCTGAGCCGAAGGCAGATGCTTAACTGACTGAGCCCCCCAGGCGCCCCAGAAAACTTCTAAAACTACTCAAGTTCTTCCTTACTTTTTAACAGCTGGTCTAATTTATAGGTATTAGATTCAATTTAAGCCAGAGAGTTCTCCCAATTTATTTTTTAGATTTATTTATTTGACAGAGAGAGACACAGAGAGAGAGAGAGAGAGAGAGAGAGAGAGAGACGGCACACAAGCAAGGGGAGTGGGAGAGGGAGAAGCAGGCTTCCTGCCAAACAGGGAGCCTGATGTGGGGCTTGATCCCAGGACCCCGGGATCATGACCTGAGCCAAAGGCAGGTGCTTAACAACTGAGCCACCCAGGTGCCCTCTTCTGATTTCTCCTGATCATGTTATTCACCTGCCTTCTGCCCAGTTCTTAGGGTTTATTATAAGGGTTAATATTCTGCTGGTCTGGAGATTAAAAGTGCTAATCATTCATAAGAGATTTTAATCATTCTTTTGTAGTATTAAATTAATAGAGTATCTTCCAGTTGTCACTAGTGACGGAAATTCTTATCCTCATAACACTTTTAAAAATAGAATTAAAAAATAGAATAAAAATAGCATGGTGGTAACTAGGTCTGTGCTAAGTCTGGTGAGGTGTCTGGTGGACGCAGTCACTGGGCTCTGTAGAATTGTAGTTTGGGGTCTAATTTCCTGAAGTGTTTTTGTTTGGGCAACAGCTGCAATTTTTAAAATTAAACATCTTGTATTCCAGTGATATAAAGCTTTGAGGATAAGTAGTAATAACCTCATTGATTGAGTCCTATTATTTACTTAAAACCGTGAACGATGGAAGTCTTAGTTTATTTAACTTAATGGAGGGAAAAGGCAAATGTGAGAACCCGGTACTCCCGAGGCAGGGCTCTCTGAGGTGACTCTTTATGGTAGTATAAAAAAATTTCAGTTGTATTAGGTAAGAACATTAAAATAGGGGCGCCTGGGTGGCTCAGTGGGTTAAAGCCTCTGCCTTCGACTTGGGTCATGATCCCAGTCAGGGTCCTAGGATCGAGCCCCACATCGGGCTCTCTGCTCAGTGGGGAGCCTGCTTCCCCCACTCTCTCTGCCTGCCTCTCTGCCTACTTGTGATCTCTCTCTCTCTCTGTCAAATAAATAAATAAAATCCTTAAAAAAAAAGAACATTAAAATAAAAATAATAATAAAATTCAAGAAATCAAGGTTTTGATCATATTCGTGTGTATTTTATTTATCACTGGATGTAAAGGACTTATTTTTTAAATACACATTGGCTGTATTAAACCTTCAGTTGACAGTTGTGATTAAAAGTAGGAGGTGGGGGGCACCTGAGTGGCTCAGTGGGTTAAGCATCCAACTCTTAATATCAGCTCAGGTTTTGATCTGAGGCTCATGAGTTCAAGCCCCGCACTGGCCTCTGTGCTAGGCATGAAGCTTACTTAGGAAAAAAAAAAGTAGGAAGAAAAGCTGGAAGAGGAATATGAGGAATTTGATGGCGGGATCCAGCCGTTTGGAAGTCCCATTGTCCATAAGACAACATGTACTTCATTTTCTCTAAAACACACAATTCTTAGTATCAGAGAAATGAGAATAAAATCAGAGCAATACAAGTATAATGTAGATGAGTTTTTAATAGAGAATATAGTTTTATATCCAGGACATATTAAGGAGAGCTGTATATTTGGGTCTCTGCCCTGAGGGCATTACATCTGGAGAACGGGCTTCAGGCAAATGTGTGTGGTTCTCTGTGTGTGACCACGTGACTTAACTGGGAGGCGTCAGAGGGGAAGGATCCCAGGGACCACGGCAGGGAGGTGGGCCAGAGATTGCTCCGTTCCTTCGAAGTTTCTTTGCTCGCCTTGTGGCGGGTGGAAAGGAGAAGGAAGGAGAAACTCCGTGTGAGCATCCTCATCAGCGGGGGTGTTTGCTGGAAAGCTGACATCCTTACCTTAGCGCGTGAATGTTTTGAAATGATGTCTGAAAGTTCTGTGTATATCTGTTGGAGGAGGGAGGAGCCAGAGCCTTCATCAGAATTTCCTAACTTGTTTCATTCAGAGACAAACCATCAGAGACAAACCATCAGAGACTCCTAAACTCACGAAACGAACTAAGGGTGGCTGGCGGTTAGGGGGAGTAGGGATGCTGGGTTATGGACACTGGGAAGGGTATGTGCTATGGTAAGTGCTGTGAAATGTGTAAGCCTGACGATTCACAGACATGTACCCTGGGGCAAATAATACATCTTATGTTAATAAAAATAAATAAAAATAAAAATATTTTAAAAAATAAAAGAAATAAAAACTAATAAACCCACTGAAAAAAAAAAAAAAAAAGAATTTCCTAAAAGACTCATGATTTTAAGTAGATAAGAACAAGCACTAGAAAGTGCTGGTGAGTTTGTGTTCTGAGTTCCCAGAAGAACGGTCTTTAGCAACCATTAAGTTTTCCTTTCATGAGACTTGATAAAGTCTCTGTGTGAGTAGAAATCCATCCTCCTCCCCGCCCCCAAAGCCTCTTTAAACTTACCACTCAGAGAAGAAACTCTAAAAGCCCCGGATTTTTCAATGAGCACAGTTTCTTACCTAAACCTGTTTTCATTTGAATTAGAGCCCCGTCAGGCGAGCACCTAGTTCTTCCTCTGTATTTGCAAGCATTTCACAGCCTCTGCGGGTTGAATTCTTCCAACGCCAAAGTCAGTGAGGTGTTACCATGGGTTGGCTTAAGTGTCTTGTAAAAGAAAGGGTTCTTTTTAAAAGTTTTTGACTTGTGAATTAAATGTTTTATTAATAGCCGGATTTAATCATTGTTGCTTTTAGCTTTAATGAACACCAGCAGCTTTCGGGGTTTAAAGTATATACATGTGTGTTTGGGTGGAGGGGTGGCGGGCTGGATGACTGTATTTACGACCACAGAATCCATTGTTTTTTTTTCTCCTTGCCCCCCTCCTAGGTTCCTGGGTCACCCTGCAGCAAAGATTCTCTATGCTTATAACCCTAGTAGGGATAGTGAGGTCGTGGTGAATTCAGTGTTTACAGCTGCTAGACATTTTCATGTGCCTCCTGTTCATTGCAGGGTAAGTGTTGATGTACTCTTGGAAACTATGCTGTGGCAAACCGCCAGGCTTTCTTGCTTTCTTTGGCCTGAAGTCTTGACTTTCTGCTCCCTGTCTCCCCTTTTTCTGCTACCCACACTCTTTCCTTCTGCATGTTTGCTTTAGCATTTATTTTTCAGTTGTCCATAATTCTGGTGGCTCTTGTTATCTCCACGGGAAAGAAAAAGTTTAGAGTCAAACAAGGTATAATGTTGTATATCTAATAGGGCTTTTTCGTGGTTAAAGAAACTTAGTATTATGTGTCTTGAAATGACTACAAATGCTGAACCATTTAGTAATCAATATAAGTTCTAGAGTCATGATCTCTGCCCTGGCAAACCTACTAAAATAGGACTCTTTTCTGAATGTAGGAATAGGAGGTAGTGAATGGCTCCTTATAAAGTTAATCTGCAACAGAGAGCTACCAACCCCTGGTCTTCCTGGTAGTTTAGATTTCAGTGGTCTTTAACTTTCAGGGAAGATCCCAGTTACCAGTGGCTTTTATTTGTTTAGCTTTACTTACGTCTACCCGAGATACTTTCTCCTTTTAAATGTGGGACCACGGAGATGGTGCAGGAAGGGACCCAGTATTTGTTTATGGTAGTCTGTCCAGATAAACGCCGCTCCTGACTTCCATTAGGAATCGGCAAGTTTGTACATTGGTGGCTCCTTTGACCCAAGTAGAGTTAGAACTGTGTTTGATAAAGGCCATTGAACACGAGGGTGCAGAAGAGGAGGGAGAAAGAGGAAGGCGAGGGCATAGGATTCCCAGTCTGAAGTGAAAGGACTCGGAAGCTGCCTTGCCGTAAGTCTGTGGAGTGTTCTGTGGTAACGTTCTCTTCGATTGTTGGATTTTGATCCATTTGGTGATTCTCAGGGATTTGTGGTACTTCTGAATCAAGGGGACAGAATATTTAGGCATCTGCTAATGGAAATTGTCGAAAAGGAAGTCTCTGAAAGACATTGTTTTACAGGGATCCATTCCAGATGGCTGATTTGATACCTTTCCTTTCAGGTAATTCCAGCAATGGGGAAAACATCCTTCAGGATTATTTTCTTACCTACTGAAGAAGGAAGCATTGAAAGTTCGTTATTTATTAATACCTCGTATGGAGTCCTTCCCTATCATGTAAGTAACTTTTCCCTCTCGTCCCTCGATTTGGTTGTTGATTTAACAGGGGGGTTTGGATATTTTATAAAAGATTTTTGGAAATGTTGTCACCTGGTTTATGTCATTAGAATATAAGATTGTTAGCGATGTAAACTCACCAGCTTTTCCCCTTCTTCTGCTTCCCATGCCATACACAGTTGGCTGTCTTGGGCCCAGAGCACAGAGTTCTAACTCTCACTATGGATCTTTGAAGGGCATTGGAACAAAACTAAGAAGTCCACCATATTATATTTCTGTTAGAAAATTGAGTGAGCTTTCAGAGCTCTGTCCTGACCTCATGATAATCCAGAGGGAGGAGCTATAAAAGCAGTCCCTAGTGCTTCTGCCCCCTTCCCTTCTGGGCTTGCGAATATTTCTGATCGGGGACATGGATTTCATGCTTTTGGGGGCCAGTTCACATCAAGGCACCAGGGATGGAGTGTAAAGAATCTTTTTGTTGTTGTTCACAAAGTAGTTAGGAATCTTTACCTTAAGTGGTATCTGACATCTTTAATAGGATGTGGCATCAAGCCAAGATCTATCATTTTTGTGGTTAGTTCTTTTTTTAATTTTAATTTATTTATTTTTAACATATAATGTATTATTTGCCCCAGGGTACATGTCTGTGAATCGTCAGGCTTACACATTTCACAGCACTCAACAAAGCACATACCCTCCCCAATGTCCATAGCCCAGCCACACTATCCCTACCCCCCCACCTCCCAGCCATCCTCAGTTTGTTTCATGAGTCTAGGAGTCTCTTATGGTTTGTCTCCTTCCCGATCCCATTTTGTTTCATTTCCCTCCCCCACCCCCCATGACCCCCCACCCCGCCTCTCAAATTCTTCATTTCAGAGAGATCATGTGATAATTGTCTTTCTCTGACTGACTTATTTCGCTTAGCAAAGTACCCTCTAGTTTCATCCACGTTGTTGCAAATGGCAAGATTTTGTTTCTCTTGATGGCTGCATAGTATTCCATTGTGTGTGTGTGTGTGGTTTTTGTTTCTCTTGATGGCTGCATAGTATTCCATTGTGTGTGTGTGTGTGTGTGTGTGTGTGTGTGTGTGTGTGTGTGTGTGTGTGTGTGTGTGTGTGTGGTTAGTTCTTACTGGTTTCCATTAAACACTTGGTCCCATATCGGAAAAATTGTTTGTTTCTGCAAAGGTTTGCCACAGTGAGGAACATTTCAGCTTAGATATAGCAACTTTTGTTGCTTTCTTTTGTAAGACAAAAATATATATAATAATTGGATTAATAACGTCTCAAAGGCCACAGTGGTGCAGGGTCTCAAAGGCCATGGTGGTGAATACAGATTTCCTTTCAAAAGGTATTTTAACATTATGGCAAATATGTTTCAAAACAAATAGGAGAGTAATTAACTTTTTTTTTTTCTAAAGGTATCTGGAATTGGCACTCGAAGAATCTCTACAGAAGGGTCTGCAAAGCAGCTACCAAATGCTTACTTTCTGCTTCCACAGGTCCAGAGCATTCGGCTTTCACAGACACAGGTAATTTTAATAGATTTATTTTGAACTCTGGTAAGCACCAAACCTCGTAGTCCTCTAAATTGATGTGTCTTTTGCCACCCTTTTTATATAGGGTTGTTAGAGATTGTTAGAGATGTTAAACTCACCAATTGCAGAATTGGGATTTTACTATTTTTTGCTTTTTTGAAAAAAAAAAAAAATCCTGACATATAGAAAAAATACACATGCAAGAAGTGTCCGTGGGATCCACGTACTTCTTGTGAAAGGCTGTATAGTCTCTGGTGTTGCTTTCCCATAATTAGCTTAATCTTGTTTTTGATCATTTGAAATGTTTCCAGTTTTTCATTATTATTACCATTAGGCCATGTACATGTTTTATAAGTTTCTTTATTTCCTTTTTGGCTTACCTATTTCCTTGGGGTATGTTTTGTAAAGAAAGATTCTGTAGTTAAAGAGTATGAGCCATTTTATAGAGCTTGTTAAATCCCGCCAGGTTGCTTTTCAGGAAGACAGAACCTCTGTGGTTACCAGTAATGGTATTTTTTCAGGAATGGCTTACTGTCTCCCCCTCTCCCTGCTCCCAGTCTTTCCTGAGTGAGGCTTAGTGGAAAGAAGTATTTTCGATGTTTTAGAGTGTGTATCAAGTCAACCCTTGAATAGGGTAAGGGTTCTGGGGGCCCACCCTCTACACCGTTCAAAATCTGTGTGTAACTTTTGAGTCCCTAGAAACTTAACTACTAATAATAGCCTATTGTTGACCAGAAGCCCTACAGATAACATAGTTGATTAACATGTATTCTGTGTTGTAGATATTATATACTGTAGCCTTACAATAAAGTAAGCTAGACAAAAAGGTTACTAAAATCATAAGAAAGAGAAAATCCGGGGCGCCTCGGTGGCTCAGTCATTAAGCGTCTGCCTTCGGCTCAGGTCATGATCCCAGGGTCCTGGGATCGAGCCCCGCATCGGGCTCTCTGCTCAGCAGGGAGCCTGCTTCTCCCGCTACCATTCCCTCTGCTTGTGTTCCCTCTCTCGCTGTGTTTCTCTCTGTCAGATAAATAAAATCTTTAAAAAAATCCGTTTACAGGACTGTACTCTATGGAAAAAAATTTGCATATAAGTGGACCTACATATGTCAACCTGTGTTGCTCAAGGGTCAAGTGTAATGATACCTTAAGGTCCTTTCAGTATGAGTTTCATTAATAGCGTATAGAGTTTGAATATTTTCCTCCCTTGACTTATTTCCTGGTGACTGTGGATAAGTTTGGAAATGGAGAAAACTCTTAAATCAATGTATGATGAACTTTACCACCTTAGCTGCTCTCTTCTTTTTGATTTGTGAATAAAGAACATTGCCTCAGACTTTGTGTGGGTCACAGTAGTAGCTGGGGCTGTCCTTCGTTCAGTCGTCTTCTGGAGCGTCTCCTGTGGACGTGCACTGGTTTAGCATTTCCATCTTCCTGGGGCTTCCGTCCCAGGGGGAAGACAGGCAAAACTAATTTACCTCTAATGGAATGTCTAGGAGATTTGTTGTCATTTTAGATAATTCTTGTCACTTTAGATAATAATGAAATGACAATGACAATAAATTCTTGTCATTTTAGATAATAATGAAATAATTCCATTATTTTTATTTTTATAAAATCGAATAACCCCTTCCCAGGATTTTAAGGGTGATTTCTTAAAGTTTACAAATTTGGATTTGGTTTAAATCCTAAAACCAGTGGGGATGTATTGCAAAGTTTTAAGCATAAGAATGGCATGATCGGACTTGCGTTTTTGTAAGGGGTTGAAAGGCCTGGCGTTAACGTACCTTGCATATGCCGATAGAGTGGGTTTTTCCTGCTGAACATTTTTAGCCTTATCTCAGGGCCGTCCTTCAGCAAAGGGGACTGCTGAGAATGGCCAGGTTTCTCTGGTTACTGAGACTAGAAGCTCTGTATGCCAGATTCCGTATTAGTGGTGATAAAAACAAGAGACGGAGACAGGTGTTCAGATAGTTAATAGGGGTTAATTGAAGGAAGACAAGGGGGAAGTAAGGGAGAGAGGCAATGACCATGGGGCCTCTCTGTGAGGTCTGCTGGAGATCTTGATATGAAAAGAGCTTGCACGTTACACACTGTACCTGGCAGAGCGTGTCTGCTAGCCATGACGCCCACTGCCCTTTCCTGGGTCCCACCTGTCATCCTCTCTCTCCCAGGCCACTCTGGTGGCCCCGTAACAGACCTGCCAGCATCTACTCTGGCCCTTTCAAAAGCCTCTGTCCAAAAAAAAAGCTCCTGCCCCCCAAATGCAAATTGGACCACACTTAGGATGTGATAATATGCGCTACCATTTCAGAGTTTATAGCTCAAACTCAAATTTGGGGAACTGATCTTTTTTTAGCAACCAATGTTTTGAAGATCTGAGTATCAAAAAATATCTCTTAAAAGGTAACCATTTGAATCTTCCATTTTTACCGTGATTCAGAAAAAAGGAAACTGGATTTTTCAAGGCTGACTATATCTAAAAATGAAAAAATCCTGCAATATTAGACTAAAGAAATCATTATGGCATTCCTCAGAAAAAATTCTGACTATGATATTTCTGCATGGAAACTGCATACATAGATATGTCTGCGTTGTGTTTTAAGTGGGCATAAAATTGCCAGCTAACCTTCCTCAGAAAGAAACGTCTTCATTTTGATATTCTACCTGTCTCAGATTTTCTTCTTTCTGTTTTTGTGGTCGAGAACCCATCTTCCGGGCGAGTGGTTGAGTTCAGCTTCCTTCAAAAGGGAATAGAGGATCTTTTTATGAGAAGATATCCCTAAAATCACTTCTGGTTCAGTTTAGAGCTGGGAGGTCCATCTGGTAGAAGGCTGGGGAGTGAGAAGGCTTAGGCAGAAATGAGGATGTCCTCAACTTTGGTTTCACTTACCTCCTTCGCTCCGGATGAAGAGAAGTAACTATTATGTTTAGGAATAAAATTTGAAGTTGAGAGAAGAAATAAAACTGCTTCATGTGAGTCCACATGAGAACTGAGACTTAAGGTGATAACTATTTAAAAGAATTCTCAAACAGTAAGAGGGCCAACTAATTTTTAGATTTCTTTGTGTGAATAAAACGTACAGCTGGCTCATACTCCGGTGCATGTTACATCCGGGCCTGAACTGAGTTGGATTTCAGTTTAACTGCATATTAAAAAAAATTACCTGGCTCAAACATAGGTAATGGCAGACAAAGACGTGCATGCAAGGATTCAGCCAAGAATTCCTGAATATGAAGTGTCTAGAAGGTGAGGGTTCCCAAATGTGCTGATGCTGCTTGATTCCTGCAAGCTATAGAAATGCTGATCAGAGAAGGAAAAACAGCAGGAGTATTTTGCAAAGCACAGAGCGCGTTTCGACACATGTGCTCCCAGTGCCGCATGGAGGAGACACAAACGAAGCGGCGTTTTTAGTATGGCTGTGAGCTACTGTTTCAAAACGTGAAAGAAAGAGTCGTTGACATCCTGAGCTGTCAGGAGGATCACGGAAGACACCAGCTACTTGGCGGCTGCAAACCCAACACAGTTCCATCGTGAGAAATGAGGTCGGAAGCAACCAAAAGACAGCTATGTACTGTTGCAGAGCACGGGGACGTGTGTGTGGCCTGAAACACCTGATGCGGGTGCCTCCACTGTAACTCAGAAGTCAGGAAGCAGAACGAGGGTTTGGTCCTGTGCCAGGATGGCTGGAGGGCGTGGGGCGCTCAGTACCAATAGTGAGAGCAGTTCGTGCCTGTCCCTCACTTAGAGCCTCAACTCCTCGGGGCAGAGACCTTTGTTTACCGACCTATCTTAGGAGCTCAAGTAACAGGCATCTATGTGACTGCGTGGAAGTCATTCTTACACATCCAGGGCTAAACAGGAAAATTCTTACCAAATAAGATTATGGAGTACAGACAGGTACATAGTTCCAAGGAGGCTTTAGAGAGATTGCTAGAAAAAGGTATTTAAATAGGTCATTAAGGGAGAGCTAGGGCTACGCAGGGAGCCTTCCGGAACCTTCGGGTGAAGTTGCATGAGTAGAAGGCATTTTTCCCTCCTTGCTGAGCATTACATCTCCCGGACTTATTTCTTTTATAATCAGGAGTTTGTACCTTTTGACCACTTTCACCCATTCTGCTCCCCCTACATGTCCCACCTCGGGCAATCATGAATCTGTTCTGTCTGAGTTCAGCTGCATGTGTGTGCACGTGTGCATGTGGATTTTTTTGGTAGAGTCCACATATAAGTGAGATCATATTTGTTTTTCTCTGTCTTACTTCACTTCATATAATGCTCTCAGGGTCCATTCATGTTGCAAATGGCAGGCTTTCCTTCTTTTCTATGACTGAATAATATTCTGTTGTATATGCATGTCATATTTTTTTTATTTATCCCTCCCCCCATTGACGGATGGTTAGGTTGTTTCCATGACTTAGCCATGATAAAAATAAAGTGCTAGGGGGCGCCGGGGGCGGCTCAGTCAGGTAAGCATCCAACTCTTGATCTCAGCTCAGGTCTTGATCTCAGCGTCGTGAGTTCAAGCCCTGTGTTGGGCTCCACACTGGGCATGGAACCTACTTAAAATAAAATGCTGCAGTGAACATGAAAGTGCAGATATTTTTCCAAGCTGGTGTTTTCATTTCCTTTGGATAAATACCCAGAAGTGGAATTGCTGGATCATAGGGTAGTTCTATTTTTCATATTTTGGGGACTGGTTATATTGTTTCCATAGTGGCTGCCCCGGTGTACATTCCTACCAATGATGCTCCCTTTTCTCTGTGTTCCTGCAGACTGTTTATATGTGTATGAAGAAGTGAATGTTGATGGAAGACGGGGAGCTCTTTCCACTGGGGATCTGCAAGCTGTATTGAGTTTTTCCAATACGGGGTGTTGTCATGGCTCTTTCTTCACACTTCCTTAAAATTCCTGCCTGAGGTAGCAACTAGGAATTTCATGGCATCAGAACATGGGAAGTCACATGTCCTTGCAGCTCGTGCAAATATACTGTGACAGCAGTCACTGTTACTCTCGCCTAAACCATTAAAAGATTCAGGTAGCTGGGGCACCTGGGTGGCTCAGTCAGTTAAATGTCCAGCTGTTGATTTCAGCTGCGGTCTCTTGGTTGTGAGTTCAAGCCCCACATTAGGCTCCATGCCCAACATTTATTTATTTACTAAATAATAAATAAATTATTTACTATAATTTATTTATATAATTTATAATATATTGTATATCACATAATATATAATATATGAATTTATTTATTTATTCATTATAATTATATTATTACTACATTAACAATAAATTAATAAAATAAAGATTCAGGTAGCTATGACAAAAGCTTGCTTATTTATTTATTTTTAAAGCTTTTATTTATTTATTTATTTATTTATTTATTTGACAGATCACAAGTTGGCAGAGAGGTGGAGGGGAAGCAGGCTCCTCCCTGAGCAGAGAGTCCGATGCAGGGCTCGATCCCAGGACCCTGAGTCATGACCTGAGCCGAAGGCAGAGGTTTTAACCCACTGAGCCACCCAGGTGCCCCAAAGTCAAGTTTAAATAATACCTAAAAATTACGGATTTATTTTAGGGATACAAGCTAGAGGAAAATTAAAAAAGCCAGTCTTATACCTCTGTCTGTTTCTAAGCCTTGGATCTTTCCACTGAGCCACACTGCCTTTTGTTAGAAGCATTAAATGAGCTGTAAAGCAAATGTCTGTAAAGCAAATAGGACAGAGCTTAACCTCCAGAGTGTAAGAGTATAATTTTGTTAAAGTACTCTGAAAAGGGCATTATTTGGTATTTTATCCTTTTCTAAAAGAGCATATATTTGGGAAAATTGGTCAAATGGATTAAGTCCATTTTATTTGATCTTTTCTCTACCAGTAGGGGAAAAACAGTGTTCAAATGTGTAATATGTGTAATGTCATATAGATCATAATTGCTTCTGCCCTCTTTTTTTTTTTTAAGATTTTACTTGATTTTAGAGAGAGCGAGACAATGCAGTGGGGAGGGGCAGAAGGAGAGAGAGACTCCACTAGCAGACTCCCTGCTGAGCGTGGAGCCTGATGTCAGGCTCGATTCCGTAACCCTAAGATCATGACCTGAGCTGAAACCAGGAGTTGGACACTTAACTGATTGCGCCACCCAGGCATCCCTGCTTCTGCCCTTTTAATATGAATATCCTAAGCTTAAGATACCAGTTTGTTTCTTGGAATAACAAAAAATGAGTCTATCTCATGGAATAAACTAGGGTGTCAGTGAACAATTGTTACCTCATTTTTTTTTTTTTTTCCAGTGTGGGCTCATGTGGGTCCTTTTTGTTTATGTCTTTCACCTGTTGGTATCTGACTTTTGCATTTTTCCTGCTCAGTTGAATCGGATAAAATAGCTCACTCTCTCCTGCTGGAAACAGAAGTGTGTGTGTGTGTGATTCGTTTTCTCTCTAGATTCTTGCTGGCCCGGTATGATGTAGCGGCTGCTGAGATCAGTGGGGAGAGGGTGTAGGTTTCCATCTGTCTGCTGCACATGTGTGTCTGCTCTTAGGAAGAAAGTAGGGGAACATGAGGACTTGAGATTGCTTTTTACTTTTTAAACCTTTTCATCGGACCCTTCTTTTTCATTTATTTTGCCCTTCCTGAAGTGAGTGTTCCTAGCAGGTGAGAAGTCACTGTTAACAGTGGGTCCCAGTGAGAGTCTGAGGTTCCTCTGCTTTTGATGTAGTTTTGTCATTATTTGGCCCTGGGCTTATTCTCCGCTCCAGTCCATGCATCATGCCGCAGCTCCGACATTCTCTAAAGCATCACCGCTCACCGCTTACCTGGGCTCTGGACTAGCTGACTCCTGGAGCTCAGCATAGGAGGCCCTCGGCTGCCGCTCCAGCTTCCTCGGCAGCTCCAGATGTCCCCCCCCCAACCCTTCTCCAGCCACTCTGGCCTCCAGAACCGCTCACTGTTGGAACTTGCCATCCCTTCTCACGTGCTGTCTTCGCTTCATAAGCTCTCACCCCCTCTAACTCTCACGGTCCTTCTCATTCCATGCTTTGAGATCCAGTTCAGGTATCAACCCCTCTGCAGCCTCCCCGGGGTCCCAGGTGAGTCCGTGCTCCGGGCCCCATGGCACTCGGGGCAGGCCCTTGAATATTTGGGGTCCTCGGTCATCTCCCTCCCAAGCTCTTCCATGAGGCTGTCTGGGACAAGGCCTCTGTTTCCTTTTCCTTGTCTCACCATCAGTTTAGTGTTTAGTGCACCGAGGGACCCCAGAGTTTTTGATAGATGGGCATCTGAGTTGAGATCCCCAAATATATCTCCCTGTCATTCCCTATAAGATTTGTATGACTTCACCTCTCCCCACTTCAGCCACAATGACCTTCACCAGATTTACTCCCAGGGCAGGTGGTAATAGTCTTATTTTAGAAATTATAGAAGAGACTCAGAGTGTAAGTTACTCGACGAAGGCTGAGAGCAGAGCTGGGACTCATAGCACAGCTGGCTGCTGTCTGCTGCGGGATTTTCCCAGATGTAGGAAGCATCGTGATGACTCTCATATCTGTGGACTCAGTAATTCATGATCTATAAAAGACAAACAGCAAGCGAAATGTGGTTTGGGGCCACATTTTTATGATGGCAATAAAACAATAGAAACAGCTTAAAGGCTCAACAGAAGAAGGATTAGATGAGTTTGATTGCATCAGTATGGCAGACTAGTAAGTGGTTCTTCCAAATTATAATCATGATGCTTATCTGACAGCTGCATAGTAGAATAGAAGCTAGGCTCTACTTGATGATTGTAACTGTAAGATAGGTGGTGGGATAAAATAGATAAATAAAGGGGTACCTGGGTGGCTCAGTGGGTTAAAGCCTCTGCCTTAGGCTCAGGTCATGATCTCAGGTTCCTGGGATCGAGCCCCACATCGGGCTCTCTGCTCAGCAGGGAGCCTGCTTCCCCCTCTCTCTCTGCCTGCCTCTCTGCCTACTTGTGATCTCTTTCTCTGTCAAATAAATAAATAAAATATTTAAAAAAAATAGAGTCGTGTTAGGCTTGTGAAAAGTGAAAGTTTTTATATTTTAAGGGTTTTTTTTTTATAGTGCCATTTTGGTTCTAAGCCACTGAGATTTGAGGAGTGTTTCTGAGGTTTATTTGGGCATAATTCAAAGAATATTTGAAACTGGCATTGTCTCAGAATCTGGCCTAGAGTCTCACTGTTGCAATAGGCTTGTCTCCGAGACTTAAAAGAACTTATTATTATTAGGATCATTATAAAATAATGTTTATTGCTAAAAAAAAAATGGTAAGTCAAAGTGGGAAACCCAGAGAAGTTTTGAAGTGAGAGGAAAGCCCATGACCCACTGTCTCACCCAGCAAAGTGGTGTGTGTGTGTGTGTGTGTGTGTGTGTGTGTGTCCTAAAATGGTCTCATATTACCAAATTATCTAGAAGAGATTGTGGTTACAAACAATTACATGTAATCATTAGATAACAGGGGAAACCAGAGGAGTGAACAATTAGACATAAGCCCCAAGACCACGGTCGCTTGGCAACGAGAACCAGGACTAATGTTTTCTCACGTGCTCTTAGTGGATTTTCCGAGTGTGCGTGCCTGTGGTGAGGGCTGCCCTTCCCCACCACAGTCCTGTGTGGCAGGACGGCGTGAAGGAGACCTTCTCTCTGGGTGTGTGCTGTGACACCTAATGCGCTTCAGACCAGGAGTTCCTAACCTTTCCAGATGGGCACAGCCCTGACTTTGGGAGTGGTGGTGTCAGGCCCTTGTGCCGGCCTGCCCGGGACAGGTGTCGGGCAAGGGCTGCCTGGAGCCCCGGGCCTGCCAGGCTGGGGGAGGGTGCCCCTCGTTGCTTTCCTGCTTCCTGCCTCCTGAGGTGCTGATCCCTGTCAGTTAAGTGCGGCAGTCCGAAAGGGAAGCTGTAAAATCAGTATAGGGAGGGGACCAAGGAAGAGTTTTTCCTGTCACAATTCGACAGAAGAGAAGGAGGCACGCTTCTCACTAACAAATAAGTTGCAGTCTGATCTAGCATCTGGAGATGGAAGATAAGAGAGCAGGGAAAGGTTCTTTAAGCTCTAGCTGCCCTATATTCTTGATAGGCGTCCATAATTAGTTAATTGGAGGAAACAGATTTTCTGAATGGGATAGCCGAGAATGCCTACAAATCTGTGTGTCATCAATATTGTTCTTAATACCATTTCTTTGTGTGACAAAAGTGATTTTTTTTTTTTTTTTTACATAAAAACGATCAAGTGTCAGACTCTGGAGAAGTATTACTATACGTTAGGTAAATATATGCCATTACTTAATTTCTGTCTGTGTACCTCCCTCCCTCTGAGTACGGCTTTTATTTATTTTTTTTATTTTCTGAAAAGAGAATCTTCATAAGAGACCTGTACATGTTTTAAATTGATACTGGACATTAAGAGAAGGATAAGAGACTATTAGTATATCAATAATGAGTACAGTGCTAGAGGAAGTAGTACATATAGGAAGCAGAGTGAGGGGCGTTTGCCTGAATGAATGTGGCTTTTAAAAGCAAGGAATTGGGGCGCCTGGATGGCTCAGTGGGTTAAAGCCTCTGCCTTCAGCTCAGGTCATGATCTCAGGGTCCTGGGATTGAGCCCTGCATCGGGCTCTCTGCTCAGCGGGGAGCCCACTTCTCCCTCTCTCTCTGCCTGCCTCTCTGCCTACTTGTGATCTCTCTCTCTGTCAAATAAATAAATAAAATCTTAAAAAAAAAAAAAAGGCAAGGAATTGCTTAATTTGTACGTTTTTCTCTTTTTCATCTCATCTCCATGAGGATGATTCAAGGGAATGGGACCGTGGGAAGTGGAGACTATGGGGCTGGTGAGAGGAAGGGAGGGAGGGAGGGAGGAAACACGGGAAAGACTGGAGGGAGAGAGGCCTAGATGTGTGGGGGTGGGTGTCTCTCCCTTCTGGTCAGCAGAGCAGGGAGTCCCTCCTACTCTGTCTCCCCCCTGTGGCTTCTCTAAAATCTCTGCTCTCTTGGCAAGAGAGAACAGTGTTTTTGGAGAGCAGTTACCTGGTTGATTCTTTAACTCAGTGCTTACCTTGTTTCTTTTCTGCCTCCCAGGAGAATCGGCTGGCTCCTTACAGAAAACCCCAAGATCCCTAGCATAATAAATACAGTATTCAGAAGTTTTTGTTTTTAAATGTGTAGTTTCTTTTGCCAAGATTATAAGCTCCTCCAGAGCAGGAATTTTGTCTTAGCCGGTATTGGTTTTCTTATTACCTAGCAGAGTCTGGCCATATAACATGCAGTGAATAAGTGACCTTCAAAGGAACAAACTATAATCTCAGCTCTTTATGAACTTATGAGACATGAATCTTTTTTGACTTCTTTCAAACATTCATTATGTTAGAATATTCTAGAAGCTTTTGTTGGGGTATTCGAAGATGCTCAATAACTAACACCAGTATCCCTGGCCAGGTTCTAAACTAACATATAAGGATCAATAGTTAGGGGTGGTGCCTGGGTGGCTCAGTAAGTTAAGTGCCTGACTTTTGATTTCAGCTCGGGTCTTGATCTCAGGGTTGTGAGTTCAAGCGCCACACTGGGCTCCATGTCAGACGTGGATGATACTTAAAAAGAAAAAAAAAAAAGAATGAGTCAGGGAACCAAAATGCCACTGACCTATTGCTGATAAGCCACATTCTTGGGTATCAGCTGAGCTCAGAGCCAGTTACTAACTCCCTGCTCCCTTGGGCAGATCATGAGGTGGCCGTTCAGAAGGGGGTTTTGAGTCTGAAGGACAGACACCCTTCTCAAGAGCAGAGAGGAAAGAAATCAGCTCCCCTGAAAAGAAACCAGAGCCCCTACCCTTCTCCGCGCTGTCCTCAGCACAGAGTCATGTTCTGGTGCCCACTGACACGCAACCCCCTCTACTTCCAAGAGGAGAGGAAGACTTGGGGTGACAGGACAGGTGAATTTAGGGAAGGAGAATCCTTTCCTTGTAACATTCCTAATGGTTTTTGTACCTGTGGCCCATTAGGCTTGCCTGTTACCAAGATGGGGTTCTCCCTCTGGCAAGGGGATCAGCAGACTCCTGCCAACTGTGCTCCCACTGTCCTTAGTCTGCTCCTCCTCCCACTGGAACCAAACCCCCATTTCTTGATCCTCCTCAGACTGCTGGAGAGCATTGTTGCGTTTGCCCCTTGAAAGCTCTGAGATAGAGTAGAATAATTCACTAACAATCTGTTCCACAGGCACACTACAGTCAAGGGTGAAAGTTCATGTCCTTATCCCATTCTGAATTCTTTTCAAGTATGATACTCAATAAAGCTTATCAGAGTTCTTGCAATGGGATCAAATAAGAGTTGATACTCCAATAAAAAAATACCAGCCATGTAAGTATGTCCCACCATAGAGATATATAGTGTAGTGAATAAGGAGGTGAACTCTAAAAGCACGCCACCTGGGTAAAAATCTTGGTCACCTCTGAGTGACCTTGGCCAAATGATCTAACCTCTTTGTGTCTCAATGTATCTAAAATAAATAATAATAGATTTATTTAAAATAATCCTTCATAGGATTGCTGTAGCTGTTGACTAAATTTGTGCTTATAAAGTGCTTAGAACTAGTACCTGACCCCTAACTAAAATTTGCATTCATCACTTAAAAAAAAAAAGTTCTGACTATAAACCTTCTCCTGTTGTGAAACTCTTGGAGAATTTTTAAATTCAGAGATTCGGTCCTCTGGCAAGACGTGAAAGTTCAAGGCTATAGTCCCATATCAAATTATCCTGGCCTGTGAGTTAACATTAAAAGAATTTGAAGCCCTCCCCAATTTCTTATTTTTTTGGTCTTCGCCCGAGAGGTTGTCCACGCCTGTGTGAGCTGGGGAGCCTTCAGCAGCTGGAGCCCGGGCTCACTCCCACTAGAATGCGTGAGGCTTCCCAAGTTATACTGGCTTAATATTAAGTCACTCGGGCCGCCTGAGTGGCTCAGTCAGTAGAGCATGTGACTCTTGATCTTGGGACTGTGAGTTCGAGGCCCATGTTGGGTCTAGAGATTGCTTAGAAATAAAATTAAAAAATCTCAAAGTATCAAGTCTCTCTTGAGCCTCACTTGAGTCTAGAATCGGAAGACACACAAGAATATCAGGTATCAACCTTCCATCCACTGGATTTGGAAAACATGCCTCCCATCCCAGCCCTCAAGGGACTAAACCTAAGCAGAATTATTGCCAGCACTTGTTTTTTGCCAAAAAGAGGGTTGGAGGATGGAGAGCATCACCTTTGTTTTGGCTTCAGTTTATGCCAGATGTTTTGATTCCAAGACCTTTGCATTTAAACTCAGCGGGGAGAGGGGGCCTGTCAGGAGGCTGGCTGCCTTGGGACCTCGGGGATTTGGGGAAGTGCCACTTGGCGCGGACCAGCTCTTCTCAGGAGGGAGCCCCAGAGGCGCTCTGGTCTTCTTTCCCAGTGAGCACTTGGCAATGGTGGTAGGCCGGTCACAGGTGTGTCTTCAGTCTCCTTCCTGCGTGGAGCCCTTGTTTCTGGGACCTCTGTGCTGAATGGTGGGGACACTCTGCTGAGGATGGAGGGCTGCAGTGCCCGAGCAGGGGCACTGGGATCTGTGCACACACTGGTTTCCACAGCTTCTTACGGTAGACTCACTTAGGCTTCTGGAACCTACTTTTTTTTTTTTTTTTTTTTAACAAGCCAGTCATATTATGGTAGGATTCCAGCATTAACTTGTTAGTCGTGGCAGTTTTTACTTCCCAATGTGAGTTTGTTTTATTTTTAATTACCATATAGTGTATTATTTGTTTCAGGGTACAGGTCTGTGATTCATCAGGCTTACACAATTCACAGCGCTCACCGTAGCACATACCCTCCCGGGCGTCCATCACCCTGGAACCTACTTCTTAGGGAAGTACTGTTTCAAGTGGAGCATTGCTCTCAGCAGATTCTTGGAGGGGAGCTGCTGTTGACATTTAGGAAGCTTAGGGCCTAGAGGGGACAGTGCGTTGGCCGTGAGCCACTCACGGTCTCCCCCAGGTTGTGAGCCTGCCCCTCTTCTCTGCCATTGGGGGCTGTGCCTCCGGGATGTGCTTGGCTTCTCCTGGCCCCTCTTTCTCTCAGGAAGGCTCAGTTGAGTTTCTAGCTATTTAATCAGCTTTCGTTGGGCTTTTTCTTTCTCTAACATCTGTAAGACTGCTAATGTTTTCTGGAATTGGTTAAGTCCTTTTTTATCTAGATTTTATACACACACACACACACACACATATGTATATACATATACACACATATACGTGTGTGTGTGTATATATGTGTGTGTGTGTGTGTGTATAAATATATATATATATTTTTTTCTTCCAGACGTTCCTTTAGATATTTTCTTGTGAGTTCTCCTAAAGGAAGCGAGATTAAAATCAGTGAGTTCTGGGTCTGCTGAAAGCATCTGCTGTTCAAACAAATCTCCCTGTGTTGGAGAGTCTTCCTCAGGAGATGCTCTCCTGTCATACCAACATCCAAATCAGGCCTGGGGCTCTGTCTGTGTCGGTGGTCTTGCCCGGTCCCCCTTGAATGGGTTTCCTTTTCTTGCTGTGCCTCCTCTTAAACTGAGTCCTACTTCTATGAACTTCGCAAACACATTCCCCCAGGGCACAGGCAGTAACTGTGTCTCCACCTTATATGCTCTGAGCATTCTGCTCTGACCTTCCTGTCCCCGGCACCCCTGAACCTCTGCAGGTCTTAGGTAGTCGTCCTGGGTGTAGCTGTCTCAGTCCTCAGTTGTTCTTACTGTGGATTCTGCACCTGGCTTTAGAGGTGCGTTTCTCCATAACTCCTATAATGAAAGCCTGGTTCCTTCAGGGGGAGCAGTTCCTGTCTGCTGAGGTCTTGCTTTTCTTCTTTTATTCCATTTTTAATTTTTTTTTAATTATTTTTTTTAGAATTTTTTTTTAAGATATTTATTTGAAAGCAAGCAAGAGTGAGCACAAGCAGGGTGAAGGTCAGAGGGAGAAGCAGGCTCGATCCTGGGACCCTGGGGTCACGACCTGAGCCGAAGGCAGACACTTAACCGACTGAGCCACCCAGGTGCCCTCTCCCACTTCTTAAAAGCTCCAATAAGCACAGAGACCTCTCTCCCTCATTCCAGTTGGCGGCCAGGCCAAGTCCATCTCTCTGTATGTCTCGAGCGGGACCTTTGAGGCCTCGTGTGCTCACTCATGTGTTGGCTAGTTGTTCTCTAAGAGGTTACTCTTTCTTTTAAAAGGAGCCCTCTGTTCCTCCTGCTTCCTCAGTCTGCCTTTTTTGTTTTGTTTTTGGTTCATCTTGCTCTGACAGGAAAACTAAATCATGTTTCCCTAACCTTCTGGCACTAATCTGACGTCCAGAGCGAACCAGATGGTTCCAAGCTAAGTGGTTGCCTTCTTTGTGCATGCAGTAATCCTGTCAGATTGCTTCTCTGCCTCAGCCCAAGATGAGAGCGTCTCTTCTATCTGATAGGCTTATTGCTTCTTTATAGAATCTGCCATCTGCATATCTGTCATTTTGGATATTGAGCCTCTGAAGCAGTGGTTAGTATTTAGATGATTAATAAATCTAGAGCCAGTGTGTTGGGGAGGAACTTCTGAGTCTGTGGACCAGTCCACATGAATTTAAACAAGAATTTAAACTCTTTCATAGTTGCAACTCTTAGCCATGAAGATAATGCGTAAAAAAGGAACAGAATTCGAAGCAGCCTGTCTGTGCCGTCTGCCTGGAGTTGGACCCAACAGTTTCTTCAAGATCTGGCAATAAAAACAGATGGTTCAGCTCTGGAAGCTCTCTCTATTGTTAGGGGACATCTTTTCCTTTTCCTTTTCCCTTCTCCCCTTCCCTTTCCTTTTCTAGTGGTGAAGTATATGCATCGTAAACTACCACTTTAAGTGTGCAGTTGAGGGGCATGAAGTACACTCACACTGCCGTGCGATCATCACCACCATCCATTCTAGGACTTTCTCATCTTCCCAACTGAAGCTCTTACACCCACTACCTAGCAACGCCCCCATTAGTCTCTCCTCTCAGTCCCCCAGGAAAATTAGTCTGCTTTCCCTCTCTATGAATTCGACTATTCTAGGCCCCCTCATGTAAATGGAATAACAGAATATTTGTCCTTTTTTTGTCTGGTGTATTTCACTCTGTTATAATGTTTTCAGGGTCCACCCGTGTTCTAGTACATGTGGCAGATCTTCCTTCTCTTTTAAGACTGAGTAACATTCCACTGCATAGATATACCATGTTTTGTATTGTAATCCATGGATGTAATCCATGGATGGATTTGGGGTTGTTTCAACTTTTGACCACTGTAGGTAATGCAGTCATGGATTTGGGTGTACAAATATTTGTTCGAATCCCTCCTATCACTTTTGGGTGTATACCTAGAAGTAGAAATACTGGATCACTCAGTAATTCCATGTTTGATTTTTTTTTTTTTGAGGAACTACCATACCGTTTCCCACCACATCATCCTTTCTTCCAAAGCCCTGGCTGATTTTTGCCGTGGCCACGCCTATGTAGGTAAAGGCTATGCCCACATTGCTCAAGGTCAAGCTACCACTGCCCGCATCACAAAGCCCGGACTTTGGCGGAGCCTGGGCCCAGGGTCAAGGCCTGAGCCAGGCCTTCAGGACCTGCTTTCCATTTGCTCAAGGCCCAGCAGCATCCAATTATATAAAAATAGCTGCTTGCCTTTGGATCACGCCACCATGTGCTGCGTGACCCACCACGGTGAAAATCCCACAAGGCTCTCCTGAAGCTGCCAGCCCGGCTTGGAACAGTGAAATCTAGCTCCCCAAGTGCAAAAGCCAGAGTGTTGCACAATAGAGGCCGCTGGCACCTGGTCCAACAACAAGTCTCCGTATCGAAGTGCTAACTTGCTTTCCACGTTGCTTTCTGACTGTCTGTCTGTCTGTCTGTCAGGGTTTCTGGCACATTTCGGGAGGGTGGAAGGCTGTGGGCAGCACGTGGCTCTTCTCTCTCGGGTTCCGAACCAAATGTGAAGCCAAAAAGAACTCGAAGTGTTTAAGAAACAGCAACAACAACAACCCTCTCCTCTTAGAAACCAAACGAGTGTGGAAGAGGAGTTTCCCCTCTTACAACTTTGGTGTGGGGAAAATGCGTCCCCGAAGCATTTAAGTTATCCGTTGTGGAATTTTACTCATTTAATGCATTGATTGTGAATGACCAAGTGAAAACAATAACACTCCCTTTGTCCCTTTGAAAGGTTTACCCTGTGCCCTTTGTGTGTCCTGTGGGTCTCATTTAGGGCTCCTAACTTGGCTGCGACCTCAATAACTCTGTTTTACCGAAGAGGAAACTGAGTCTTTGGCAGGATAAGGGATGTCCTTAAGGTTTTGTGGCCAGGGTTTCATCTGCAGTTGAGTCAATGGCAAAGCCTTCCCTGGAGAAGATGTGGATAGAAAATGCAACACCTGTGCTTTCATTCCTCTTCCTTTAAAACAAGAAAACAAAGTAATGCCATTTCCTAGGTTTTTACAGATATTTTAGCGAGGGGTCTGGCAATGTAGGTGAATTTTGTCTCAGTGGTTGAATATCTGAGGATTAGCTGGGCAGTGGTGAAGGGGAGGGCTGACATCCAGTTGCTGGACAGGGGAGAAGGCAACCCTACGGGGCCGACTAGTAACTCCACTGAGCCTGAATGATGGGCAGGAAACACTAAATTAGGAGTTGGGTTAGGGGCGCCTGGGTGGCTCAGTTGTTGTGTCTGCCTTTGGTTCAGGTCATGATCCCGGGGTCCTGGGACCCCGAATCCCACATCGGGCTCCCTGCTCAGCAGAGAGCCTGCTTCTCCCTCTCCTACTCCTCCTGCTTGTGTTCCTCTCTTGCTGTCTCTCTCTGTACAATACATTAAAAAAAAAAAAAAATTAGGAGTTGGGTTATGGAGCATCGCTGTTGTGTGGAAGGGGTACCCAAGAAAGGGCCTGTTTTTTGCAAACCCATTTGCTGTATAGACTGTTGTACCTGGCACTGTATATGGGACTCACTGTCTAGAAGGGTCATGTGGCTTATACAGAATCTGGGCTCCCGCTGATAGACACTTACCCGGATAAGGAACCTTTAAAATAGGGGCGCCTGGGTGGCTCAGTTGTTAAGCGTCTGCCTTCGGCTCAGGTCATGATCCCAGAGTCCTGGGATCAAGCCCCACATCGGGCTCCTTGCTCGGCGGGAAGCCTGCTTCTCCCGCTACCATTCCTTCTGCTTGTGTTCCCTCTTTCGCTGTGTTTCTCTCTGTCAAATAAATAAAAATATTAAAAAAAAAAAAAAAAGAACCTTTAAAATTAAGCCTTAAAAATTGTAGAAGGGGAGAAAAGTAAGACCTAATATTGGAATTTATCTATAACTCTTTTACATATTCTTTATATATTCTTTAAGTGCAAGGTTTCTGTGTCTGGTCATTACTGTGAATGCCCTGATTTCAAGGCTCTTGATCACTCATCTGATCAGTGTATTATAGGTTCTCGTATACTTTTGCTAGGGTATTCGTTTATTCTTCTTCGTAGAAGTCATCTAAGAGGGCTGGACTTGAAGACTGTCATTTCCTTTCCTTTTCACTTGTACACGATCCCCCTAAATCGCACTCTTCCCAGGCCTGTGGCCCCAAGACCAGCTTCTTGGTAAGAAGAGAACTAGGTGATTTCTTCTCTCTCAGATCTGGTCAACACAAGTTGAGTTGAGTCATAACACAAAACCATGGGAGCATAAGACATTACGAAAGGGGGTTTTTAACCCTGCCATTTTCTGGACTATTGCATTATCCTTCTGGTAGGGTTTTCTAATACGTGTTTCATGGTGAAAAACTTTCCAACTTTTAAATTTAGGAGAAGTAGACTTGGTCTGTTCTGATTTACTTAGACAAAAGTACTGACCTGTGTTAAAGACCTGCTATTTTTTTTTTTCCTTCTGGTTTCCACCAGCTAACCTTAGGACTTTGGTAAGTCATTTAACCCCATCAAACCACGTTTCCCCCTAACTTCTACAAGGGAATAATGCCATATACTTTATGTGGAAACAACCAAGAAATTATTTTATTTTTTAGCTGTAAAATTTACAAACTAATTTGTTGAAGTGATTTTGGAGGGTTTAAAAAGTAGAGAAGTAGGTTTCTGGTTTCCTTTTATAGTCTGCCCAGGCACACTCTTGGATAAGGGGATGTCCCACTGGCCTAACCCATGTGCTCAGCCGGGGCCCTTTCAGAGAGAATTGAGTGTGTGTGTGTGTGTGTGTGTGTGTGTGTGTGCCCCAAGTGGCTCATGTTTTGGTTATAGTTTCCTTTCTTAACTCAAGATTACAGTAGTTTTGTTCTTTTGATAAAGATAATGAACGTTTAAATTGCTCTTTGAGAAGAGTCGGCCTGCTTCAAGGACAGTTTGGAGGTGCTGGGACTCCCCCTTGTGGGACTCTGAAATGTTCTACAACGAATGAAACAAGACAGCAGTTTATTTTGGTTGCCCTTCCAGCTAACAGAGGAATCTTACTTAAAATGGCAAATTATAAATTCATCTAGAAACTTACCAAGAATGAACAAATGCTTGGTCTTTATATTACATCAGATCACTGTGCAAATTGGATTGTTTAATCATGTTCAAAAATCATAATTCTGAACTTAAAATATTTCAACATTTGAAGAAATCTTTTATTTTTTTATTTTTTATTTTTTTTGAAGAAATCTTTTAGGTAAGAGAATTACCTTGTGAGGTTAAGGAAGGCCTATAATTGAATTGCTGTAAATTTAAAAAAAAAAGTAACTACTATAAATGCATATGTTGAGAATGTGTTGATGTGGGTTTTTCTTTAAACTTTTTTTTGGGGGGATAGTTTTAGATCAGAAGTACATGTCAAGAGACAGGTTTGATATATTCTTTTATTTTGTAGCCCTTGTTATTTTTAGTTTCTTGCCTATTTCAAGCTTACCTTTTTCAAGCAGGCATACATGGCTGTGTGCCCACTTCTCTTCATTCACTAACTGTGTATTGATTAAGTGGTAGGCATTGCAGTAAAAACACCAGACAAGGTGCTTGCATTCTGGGGAAGACAGACCGTGGGCAGGTGGTTACGTTATAATGAGGAGTGTTAAGGACCTTAAGGAAGGTCTGCTATGGGTGTAGGTAATGGGCAGTTACCCCAGCTGCGGTATCAGGGAGAACCTTGGTGTAGGGGATGTTGAAGCTAGACATGAAGGTTTAACCAGGTAGAGGAAGGCTGGATTTGGGGATGTGAGTTCGCAGCAGAAGGATGAATTCAGAGGTTGAAGGCAAAACAGAGCAGAGAGTAGACCGATGAGGCTGGAGCATGAATAAAGAGGTGGAGACTGGGCAGGTGCCTGAGTTTTGAGGCCACAGTAAAGGATTTGGTCTTTGATGAGTTTTGAGCAGATAGTGGTGTCACCTGATTTGCATATTCGTAAACTTACTCTTGATGCTGTATGGAGACCGGGATGGAGAGGCAGAAGTGGATACAGGGAGACTAGCCTACCTGTCTCCTCCCTCCCTCTCCTCCTTCCTTCCACGAGGACATGCATCCCTAAACTTTTTCTGTGAAGGCCTGGAGAGTAAATTTTGGCTTTGCAGGCCATACGATCTCTGTTGCAAGTACTCATCTCTGCAGTTGTAGCATGAAAGCAGCCATGGACACCCACAAAGGAATGAACATAGCTGGATTCCAATAAAACTTTATTTATAATCACGGGCAGTAGGCCGGATTTGGCCCAGGGGCCTAGTTTGCTGACTCCTGATGTCCAGGGTATTAGGAATGAAGACAAGTGAATGGATCCAAGGGTACTGAGGAGGTGGGGTCAGTATAACTTGGTTATGGGTTTGTTTGAGAAGGGTAAGTGAGGAGGTAGAGCGAAGTTGGTTTGCAGGTTTCTGTCATAAATAACTATGGATATTGGGGCCAATACGATGCTCACAGCAAGGGTAGCTGTCTTGGCGAGTGTGAGCACTCAGGAGGATGTGACGTGGGTATGTGGGAGGGCTGAGCTGGACAGAGAAGTGCAGGCAGCTTCCATGTCCCTTCCCTGGGGGGTGAGAGTGAAGAGGGCAAAAAACAGAATCCAAAATAGCTAACATCTTGAGAGGAGACGGGGAAGAGCCTCAAAGAGGAAGGAGAAGAACCAAGAGAAGTACAAGTGGATAATGGGGTTAAATTGGCAAAGGAGTTGGGCAAAATGAAAAGTGTCTATTGGATTGGGGCTTGAAGAGGTGATTTATAACTTTGGCTAAAGCAGTTTCAGAAGTGGTGGACTGCTTCTTTTTGTCTTTGATGGTGGGACTCATTTACAGAAAGACAAATTCAGAAATCTAGTTCTTAAGATTTTAGGTTCAGTTTACAAATGGTATTGTTCTGTTTAAGTCTAGCAGATACTAGCAATTACTTTTGTTTGTTTTGGTTTTGGGTTTTTTTTTTTAAAGATTTTATTTATTTATTCGTCAGAGGGAGAGTGTGTGCAGAAGCAGGGGGAGTGGCAGGCAGAGAGAGAGGGAGAAGCAGGCTCCCCGCTGAGCAGAGAGCCCGAGGTGGGGCTCGATCCCAGGACCCTGAGATCATGACCTGAGCCGAAGGCAGCTGCCTAACTGACTGAGCCACCCAGGCGTCCCTAGCAAATACTTCTTAAAAGAACTTTTGGTTAATATTTGGTCACACTTAGAAGCTTGGTCCCACTTAAACTTCTTCAATATCTTCACTGCATTTTAAAATGCATTATATTTGATTCCAATTTGGCTACTTTAATCGCCGAATGGCCATTGCAGTAGTTAAAAATGTGTTTTTTAATGTAATATACTTAGGTAATGCTTAATAAACCTAACAAATTAAACACCTTTGTGATACTTCTACTTAATACTAAATCTTCCTAGAGTGAGTAAATGCTTACCCACGATTAAGTCAGCCAAGGATCTGAGGAATGCCTCTTACTGTACTGAGATTTCCTGGTGTCCTGACTGTGGCTGCCAAGCCCAGTGCCTTTTTTAACTTGATAATCACTATGCCAGACACATCAGACTGAGCAAAACAGGAACTCTCGCAACTTGGGCTGTTTGGATTTACATGCCTCACCACCTGACCGCTCTGCGCCTTCAGTGTCTGCAGCCCCCCCCCCCCCCACCATGCGGCTGTACTCCAGGATGGGGGTTTGCATTTCCTCCTCTTAAAGATACACCAGTTATCACCCCAAGTGGCTGTTAGGATCTTTGAACTTGACGAAACTCTGCATTCTTTTCCTTTACTTCGGTCTCTTCCATCCGCAGCTTTTTCACATATGTCTTGTTACCGCTTATAATGTCACTCCACTAATGGAAGGCAGACGTAAGAACAGTTAATTGACTCTTACTGGGTGAACCTGCTTTGAAATAAAAGACTCCTGTGTTGAAACAGAATGTTCAAAAAGTATACGAAATGCCCAACTACCGTGTTCCTGGGTATATTTAGAACGTATTTATCTCCTTACTGCCATAATAGGAATTTTCATGTTGCCCAAGGGAGAACTTATGATTTCCATTAGAACGTAAGCTCACTGTCAGATTTTTCTGTCTTATTCATGTTTATTTCCAGCTACTAGAATAATACCCAGCATTTAGCAGATACTCAAATATTTATTAAATGAATGAATGAATGTCCTGAATAAATGATAGATTGCCTCCTATGAATATGAGATTGAACTTTCTTGCCTCTTTTAAGTTTTTTCCCCCTTTTTTCTTCTTTTAGGCAGAAACCACTAATACTAGCCTCTTGCAAGTGCAACTGGAATGCAGTTTACATAATAAAGTGTGTCAGCAATTAAAGGTAAAATAAAAAAATTCAGTGTTTTTATCCTTCCTTTCCTGAGTCTTGGTTTGGAAATCAAAAATAAAGTGACACATTCTCTTTTCTGAAATATACATGCCCTTACCATAGTGCTTTTCTTTTTCTAAAATTTGAAATCACAAAGTTTTGGATGATTTTTTTTTTTTTTTTTGAGTTTTTCCTTTTTTTCCACCCTTCCAATCTCAGAGTTGTTACATGGAATCTGATGATGTTCTACGGTTACAAATGAGCATAATTGTCACCATGGAAAACTCCTCGAAAGGATTTGAAGAAAACACACAAGATTTGTTAGATCATCTTTCTATTATTTATGTAGCTACAGATAAATCTGAGACCTCAGGTAAGGTGGAATTTTTAAAAATTTTTATTACGATACATTTTGGTTAACCTGCATCATCATTTACCTGTAGATTGTATCATTGCAGTGCAAGACAAAGAGCCTTTGCTTTCAGTATTAAGAGATTGAAACAGTAAGTGATTCTCAATCTGCAACTGCTAGTAAGGCTGCATTATTTTGAAATACATTAAGTGGCAACTGCGAACCATTCTGAGTTTCCTTGGGAATAATTTTCTTGGCATTTGGAGATAGTGAACAAATTAAACGGGCACCACAATCTAATAGAAATATTCACAGAGTATTTTAAGTCTCATGTCTCGTATTCCATTGTTACTGATTTGCAGAAACTCAGTTAAATCATGTCGTTTTTGTACTTCTCATAGTTGGTTGGGTGCTGGATGTTCCTGGATGCTTGGCAAGTTAGGATAGTGTGAATTTTAGTGTTCATTTCTATGAATTTTGTCTTGGAAAATGTGTGTCCTGTGTACCAGAAATTGCTTACTTCTGGTGAACTAGGTCACAGAATTGCCTAGTTCTAGTTTAAATTTCTAAGAACTTTGGGCAAAAATTATTATATGGTCCTTGACATTGATATTATCCATTGGTTAGCAGGACTGTGGTGATATATATGTTGATATATGTACTTGTATGTATATATGACATACACACATGCACACGCACATATAAACATATATCTACATATTCAGAGAAAGAATTGGTATCAAAGCGTAATTTTACTTGGGAGTCTTAATTGTTGGTCAAGCCTCATTTACTTAGCATTCCTCAGAATTGGTTATCGTAGTAGTAGTTCAGCAGGAGAGCTGCCCTGTCCTTGGGTTCATAGTTTTGGAGATTCTCAGAATGGCCAGGTAGACAACAATGTAGGAGAGACCCCTGTCCCATGGGGAGCACTTTTGGTGAAGGTTAAAAGGAAGGCTATGCTTTGAGATTGGAGGGTTTTGTTTTTCCTCAAATATGATCATTCAAATAAGGAAACGAGGGGCTGTCTGATCAATAGGAGGACATAGCTTTTTTAAAGCAGTCCAGTTGGTTTCATCCAGAGGAGTAAAAGTGTGGTCTAATTTCTCCACTGGTAGTTCATCCTTTGGAGATGAACTATATTGGTAGGTCAGTCTTTTTGTCTGGGTCTTTTTTTCTGTGACTTATAAGAGTACCCGACAGAAAACAGCTCCCAGTTTCAATTGTAGTATTGCAAAACGAGTCCCATTTTGTATAGAAATGTGTACTGTGGTAATTTTAACTACTATACTAAAGTGTGAGGATGAGATGCCTCTTTGTTTTAATCTCTTCTCTCTGATTCTTTTGGACAGATGATTCGGCAGTAAATATGTATATACTACATTCAGGAAACAGCCTTATTTGGATACAGGTAATTGTAAATGCTTACAGAAAGTAAATCTTAAACCGGGAAGTGTGTGTTTCATTGCAGAACATGAGGATTTTCAGGAACAGATACAGGAACACTTGTCTCGATTCTCCTTTGCTTTAATCGATACCCATTTTCCCTTGCTCGACCCCATAGTAGGATTGTCAGCACCCCCTTCCTACTCTCATGGACACGTACACTGAGCAGTTGCTTGTATGCCAGTCCGAGCTACTTGGCTCTTTGAACAGAGTTGATTCCAATTGGATAAATACTCAGCCAGCTGAGAATCGTGATGCGGAGTTGTTGTTGTTGTTGTTGTTGTTTGTAGGACGTGCATCATTTCTCCCAGAGAGATGCTCTGTCCCTGCACTTTGAACCAGTCCTCCTGCCTACTTCTACGACAAACTTTACAAAGATCGCTTCTTTCACTTGCAGAGGTACAGTTTTTAAGAATGTCAGCGATTGTCTTTTTATTTTCATTATCCAGTTACAATCATTCTTTCTGTGAAATGACTTAGAGCTACAGAGTAATAAGTGAGGTTTTCTGATTGGGTCTGATTATAATACGGCAACCTTCATAGTTCTAGTTCGGCAGCCTTCATAGTTCTTAAGAGAGAACGACAGAAAAAATGATGGTGGGTGCCACTCTTACTCTGCCACACGTGTACGATTTTGCATTTGAAGCTTAACTGAGTTGGTGATTTGAGAACAGGATGTAAATATGTTTGGGGGAGGGGCTGCTTTCGCAGAGAGTTCTGCCCGGTTGTGTTTCTTGGTGTAGAATGCCATGCACATCTAGTGCGTATAAACGCAGTGCTCGCTTTGGGTTCTTATTTGTTTATGGCAGAATTCTGCAAAGAAATGCAGATGGTTTTAAGCCTATGAAAACACGCCCTGCCTCACTTATATTTCAAGAACTATTAATTAAAGCAACAAGTGAGATATAATTTATTACTTAGATCAAACGATAAAAACATTGTTAATATTTCTGTGTTGGTAATGATTAGGGGAAAAAAAAAACCCAGATACTTTTAACAAGAGTATAAACCAAAACAGGCTTTTTTTGGAGGGAAAATTGACAAGCTATGAACATTTAAAATGCGCATAGATGCTCTTTGATCCTTCTCCGTGAAGGAACTCTGTCAAGGAACGGATATACTCATGTACGTATGCACAACTGTACCTGCAGAAATGTGCCCTGTTGTGGACAGCAGAGCGGTGTCACCATCCATCTATAGGGGGCTGGTGAAATGGTCGTGCATCTCCAGGAGGGTGTGCCCTGCAGCTTTTAGGAGGCACACATGCAAGCATTGTGTGCACACTGGGGGTTTTTTAAAGGGTGTCTGTGTACTTGTGTGTTCACAGAACACTGGATGAATGCGTAAGAATCCCTAGCAGTTGTTTCCTCCACGGTGATCGGGAACTCGGGCCTGAACAGTAGACTTTACTTTCATGTTTTTGTTAGTGTTTGAATATTTTTTGGAGCCATGTATGTAGCTTAGGGGAAAAAAAAAAGACTAGGGGGGTGGCTCAGTCGGATAAGCGTCTGCTTTCAGCTCAGGTCAAGCCCTGAGGCGGGCTCCCTGCCCAGCTCGGAGTCCACTGGTCCCTCTCCCTCTGCCCCTCCCCGCCCTCATGCCTGACCTCTCTCTGTCTCCCTCCCCCCCTCCCTCTCTCCCAAATAAAAGACTTGAGTGTTAGTATCAGAGTTAAGAATTCTGTACCAGTGTCTTACTGTTTGTTACAGCCTAGCTCAAGGAAAGCTTAAAGGTTGTTTTGATAATTCACAGTGTTTCGGACTTCATTCCTACTTCCTCTGTGAAGCCCCTTCTTGCTATTTTGGCTGCCTGCCTTTCTTGCTCCTGCCTCCATGTGCTCCTCTTCACCCCACCCAGCTGAGCCTCATTTCTCACTTCTGTCATCCCTGGCAGAACCACTTTCCTATATATATGGTGAACGCAGATCTTTGTAAAGAGAAGCCGTAAAGTGTTTGCTCTCTCTCTCTCTTTTTTTTCCCCCCAAAAGCAGAAATGAGAGATTGGTTTGAAAAAGGGGTGAATGGGGGGGGGTGGCAGACACCGTGTTCTAGATGATTGGCAACAAGCCAGCGGAGAAAAAGATAGAGGAGTGTTTGAGAAAGGATTTTACCACTGGTATCTGATGCACGGTTTTAGTGGAGGCTGAAAAGCGGAGTAATTAGGAAGCTATAAATAAAACATAGATCTTGTTTTTGTTCAGGGTAATAAAAGAAAAGATACTTACGCTTCACATTTATTCCTTTGTGTCTCGAAACAGCTACGTCATGTGACAGTGGAATCAAAGAAGACATGAAGAAAATAAAAAAGACTTCAACACTAAAAGCATGTCTGTCCTCTCCTGTGCTCCAAGGGTAGGGGGATTCCACTTTCCCTCAGGTCCTATGTTCGTTTGCTTTCATCATTTGGAAATATAACTGATAAGATGTGTTTGACTGTCTCTCGGGACTTGCCTTCCCTGCATTAACCCTGCTAACAAGCAGTGGGAGGGCTGACTGCAGAACCCGATAGAGGAATCAATGGTTCAGTTTGCAGCACGGGTCCCGGGCCAGGGAGCCGGGTGTGGGAGAAGGAAGAGGCCGTGCCTTTGGGTCCTGGCTTTGCCCTGGTGGCCTCCGTGAGCTGGCCTGGCCCCAGCCTGCTCCCTCATCCTCTGGTCTTCAGATGCTCCCCATGTGGGCACGGAGGTTGAAGACGGCCATCTCGAAGCTTGTTTCCCAGCACTACTAACCTTCATCCTCTGGCACTTGATGCTGCTCTTCCTTCTGCACTCAGAGGCGTGTTGCGTGCTGATGGCTGTCACACTCCGGGGCTGACGGCACGCACGTCCTGTGTCCACAGGTATTTCAGAATGGACTCCTCTGCAGCCCAGTTTCACATAGAGACTCACGAGAACACCTCAGGAGTTTGGTCAGTGTGGTACGTCAATCATTTTGACCGCAGTGTTGTATTAAAGGATGTGGTCGTTTCCCAGGAGACCAAGCACATTTTAAAGGTACGTATGGCATTTTTATCCAGGTTTTAGCCTATTTGAAGCTTTGTTGAAGGTCAGATGTTACGGAATTAATATTTATAAAATTTCACTTTTACTTCTGATTTTTAAATCGGGTATTTTTCTTTTAATGTTTTCAGAGTTACTTCTGGGATCTCTTTATTTATTTTTTTAAATAAACTCCTCTTGTTCAAGGAGCTCAAAGGGACCAAGACATATTCTTAAATGATATTTGCTCTTACCGTCGTTCAAAAAGATCACAACACGTAATTTATACTAAAAAGATTGTATTTATTAAAGTAAGCCTAATTATGACAAAGTAGCCTTTTTCAAAATACTACCCATGAAAATTTCAAGATCACTTTTGTGAAATTTAGAAACAGTAGCATATGAAACATATTTAAAACCTGTCATTTGTATAAGAAATATTTCAATCTTTGACCTGGAAATTAAGTGAGTAAAATTATATTTTTAAAAGTACAAAAGAACTTTAGTATCATACTTTATAAGGGTCTCAATCATAATTAGTGTTAGGAAAAGTAATTTCTCTTGCTTTTTTTTCTTTTTAGATTCTGAATTTCACTGGCCCTTTATTTCTACCTCCAGGCTGTTGGAATATATTTTCTTTGAAACTTGCTGTTAAAGACAATGCCATAAACCTATTCACCAATGTATTTTTGACTACAAACATAGGTGCCGTTTTTGCAATACCTCTACAGATTTACTCCGCACCAACCAAGGTATTGTTTACAACACTACGTGTTATAACCTTCGTAATAATTACTGTCTGTCAACTTATGGGGCTTGGGTTTTATTGGCAGAGTTAAGCTTGTGTTCTCTAAGACTGGCTAAGAAATTTGGAAGACAGTACCAAGCCAGTCTTAGATAGCTGTTTAGATATGAAACTCTTTATTTGGAAAGAGTTTCTATTTTTCATAAAGTAATTTGAGGTTCTTGAGTAAAAGAAGATAACACAAATAGATAAATCTCATTTTTATTTGTTTCCAAATTTGAAGAGCAAAGAGTATAGGCTTGGTATAGAAAGCACAGTTGAGCTTTTACTGCATACCAGCATTGAATTCAAATAAACTAGATGGTTAAATGCTTTAGTTAGGCCTCTGGTAAGTGACTCTCGGTTACTTGTAATCCTTGTATTTCTTTAGTGGGCCAAACCTAAAACCTGAAAGGGTTCTCAGTTAAAATGCTTTCTAAAATCTGGGTAAGCCGTATTTAATTTAGATCTTATCTTAAACATGTCTCATTTTTTTTCTTAATGTTTATTTATTTTCATTTGGTTACTGTTACTGCTTCTTTTTGATCCAAGCTATTCTGTATAACGCTGGGTTCTAATTTTTCACTATGAGACATTCATGCAACCATCTTTATGATTTTTCTCACTTACTAGCATTGGTGTTTCATAGGTAGAAATGCCTCATCCTTAGCTATAGGCTTAAAGGTAGGACCTCTAAAATTAAACTACACAAGATGTAAGGTTAATTCCATTCATCTGTATTTCAAGCAGGGGAGATTTCTTAGAAATTTCCTTTTTCCGATCAAGAGTTGCATTTTACAAAGAGTTACTTGTGAGAGGGAGGAGGCAGGTTTCACATATATATGGAAGGAGCAAGTCTGTGCTTTCCCAACCCGTAGGGAGTGGAACATCAGCGTAAATGTCCCGAGTGGCTTAGTAACTAAGGAGTTACTATAGATTGGTATACTGCTTTTCAGAAGGTTATAGTTTAAAAAAAACCAAAACAACAACAAAAACAAAAAAACAACCCTATCAGGAGTGTCACGAAATTAACCTCTCATTCAGAAGGCAGCTTTGTGTCTTTGAGCCCAAGGATCATCACTATGGGCATTGATGACTGTGCAGAATCCCCTACCGTGATCCTTCCTCTAAGAGGGAGTTCAGAGCGCTCATTCAAGGAGAAGGGAAGCCAAGAATTCACTTTCTTCTTGCTTGGCTTCTGGTTAAAGAGAAATTCGCCGAGGTGGAGGCCATTATCTGCTTCACATTTGAGTGCGTTAGGATTTTTATGTTTAGTGTTGTGTTTTAAGTTATTCATATATTACTTTTCAATCTAGGAAGGGAGTCTGGGTTTTGAAGTGATAGCACATTGTGGCATGCATTATTTCATGGGAAAATCAAAAACAGGTAAGTATTTTGCCCTTAGGCTTTCTGTAGAACTCTAGTTTGGGGCTGGGTGGGAAATAGGAAAAATAGCATTTGTAGATGGAATAATCAATACTGTAAACGTAACTGTATCATATTTGATTCTTCAAGAGCATGATCATTCACAGAATGACTTGAAATTGTTAAGAATCCTCCAAAAAACCCCCAGGGTATTTGTGTAAATACTGTCCCCTTCAGTAGCTTGAATTTTTTGTAAGGGATTTTTGTCCATACACATTATTTGGTGGTCACAGGAAAAAATGGAAGGTTCTTACTCTTTTATAAAAGGGCTGACTACAAGTTAGTAAAAATAACCTGCTGGAATTGCATCTGAAGACTCTAGCTATAGGAGCATAAACATCCCACAGGGGGTGCTAGTTGTGGTGTGAGATTGAAATATATGGTGTTGATATAGAAGCTCTTTCTAATCCCTTTCCTGTCTTCTGGTTTATTAAAATATTTACTGTAAGGAGATTGTTACAGTACAGTATAAGATGTCTTTGGGGGAGATTCCCACTTTTTCAGCCTGGTACGCTCTTTAGCACGGAAAGGCAGAGAGAGCGAGGTGAACGGGAGGCCAGCTTGTAAATATAAATATGCACCTTCTCCAGCGCCTGGTCTGTGCCCTTCTTTAGGAGGACTGCTGTTAGTCCATGAGCACTGATCATAGTCACCGAAAGACTTGGGTGATGGCCAGCTCCGTTGACAGGGAAGCAGTTTAGCCGGTTAGACTGAAAGCTGTTAAAAATGTCCCAAGAAGAATTTTAACTCGTTTCAGGCTGTATTCATGAGCCATATGTGTCTTTTATGTTACTACCTTTACATAATTCGATTTAGTTTCATTTTATACATGTTTGTTTGATTTGATATATCATTTGCCATTGGGTGAGGGGGACTCCTGGTAAAGCAGTCAGAGGGAAGGGGGGTGTTGGTTTGCTGGGCAGTCCTCCCGGTTTGAGAAGTTTGACAGCATTCTTTCCTAACTGAACGGCGTTTTCTGTACATCTAAGTATTACATCTGATCTAACTTGTAGAAAATCCTAATTGGGAAGGCAGTCTTTCTCTGGATCAGTCTACCTGGGACGTGGATTCGGAACTTGCCAGTAAATTGTATGAAAGGTGGAAGAAATTTAAAACTGGTGACAGCTGCAAGTATGTCTTCTGTGTGCACCTTTCCTGTCTCTTTCCTGCAGCACTGGGTCGGGGAGGGGACACTCTACGCAGTACTTTATTGACATTGCACCACCAAGTTTTCAGTAATTAGTTTATTTCTCTTCGGCCTTTCATTCTGACAGATTTCCAGACTCAGAAACGTTGCAAGTGTAGTGCTGTCAATATCAGATATTCCTCATCTGGATTCAGCTGTTGTTCACATTTTACCACTCTTGCTTTATTTCTCTCACGACCCCTCCGTCTTCTATACACCCATTTTCTTCTTGCTGAGTCATTTGAGAGTCAGCTGCACACATGGTACCTCAGCCCTCGGTAGTTTATTGGGGACTGTTTTATTTCCTCAGGACAATATCCTCCTCCATAGAACTACACTACCCTTACGTACCCCACAAATACAACACCGATACAGTCAAATTACCTAGTATACAGTCTGTATTCAGGGTTCTCTGACCCACACATATGCATTACGGCTGTCTTTCTTGTTCCTTTTTTTAAATCCAGGATCCATTCAAGGGTCATGCATTGCTTTGGGTTGTTGTTTTCTTAATTTTCTTTACATGTGTATCTCTCCCCTCTTTTTTCATCTTTCATAATGTTGACACTTTAGAGAGTCTTAGCCAGCTGTCTTACAGAACCTCCAGCACTGTGGGCTTTGTGGATTGTCTCATTAAGCATGTTTTGGGAAGAGTGCCACCTACTTGGTTGGTGTTATGTCCTCATCCTTGCGTCGTCTCGGAAGGGACACACATGTCAATCTGTCCCACTGGTGGTGGTGCTAAGTAGAATCATTTGACTCTCCCCGTTGTATGTGTGACAGAGCTCTCTCCATTATACGTGGATTTTTCCTTTAATAAGTAATATGTGCTATGATAATTTGAAATCCTATAAATTTCCTGTTCCCTAAGAGCATGTCACTGATAAGTCTTGAGTGGATCAGTTGTTAGATCGATGGCTGCAAAGTGGTGATGTGTCTAATTATTTTGTTCATTCTACATTCTTTTTGAGCATCCCTGTGGATTCTTAGTTCATCACCACCATCTACTACCATTATTATTTTTGCTGCTAAGTTTCCAGATTTGGCTAATGAGAGCCCCTTCAGGCTAGCTCGTGGGTCCCTTAAACATTCTTATCATTCATTCTTTGAGATAGGATGTTTCAGGATCATCTTGTACTTTCTCTTCCCCAGACTCAGAATAAGCCATATTTTCCCCCCTGAGAGCCCATGATCCTTTTAGGGGGATTGATATTTAGTGATTTCATTTTTTTAAGGTCAAAATGATTTTTCAAATCTTTATGAATTACACAGGAGGACGGTTTTAGGAGTGACTCGGTTTGGTCGCTTAAAGAAATCCAAGGAGTCGGAATCCTTTGTTTTCTTCCTGCCTCGTTTGATTGCGGAGCCTGGCCTGGTGTTAAACTTCAGCGCAACTGCCCTGAGGAGCAGCATGGTGAGGATCGCGGGTTCTCCTTGTCACTGACGCCCCAGCTCTGGGGTTCTTGAGTTACCAGAGCCTCTCCACCTTGAGAATACTCTTTCAGAACCAAAGAGAATTTAAATTCATTCTAAGCGACACACATAAGCATTTTAGTGCATTTAATAGGGAGGTGTCAGAACAAAATGAATAAAACTTGAAACAAAATGAAAATGCATGAAACAGATACATATTCTGAAGTTTGTGTTTAATTCAAAATCTATCTGCCAAGAAAGTGTTCAACTATGAACAACAGAGCAAGTCTTTTTTTTAAGACTTTATTTTTTTTTAATTTTAATTTTTAAAAAATATTTATCAGAGAGAGAGAGAGAGAGAGAGAGCAAGGGCACAAGCAGGGGAGCGGCAGGTAGAGGGAGAAGCAGGCTCCCCGCTGGGCAGGGAGCCCGATGCGGGGCTCAATCCCAGGACCCTGTGATAATGATCTGAGCCAAAGGCAGATGCTTAAGGAACTGAGCCACCCAGGTGTCCCTGTTTTTTGTTTGTTTTTTTTTAAAGTCATTTCTCACCAGCATGTTACTCCCTGTCCTTAAGGTATGCCAACTCCCTTTCTGGTGTGTGCTTCCCCCCAGGAGCTGGGGAGCCCGGGGGAAGGCACAGGCATCGAGGGGACGGCAGCAGGCTTCCATGTGTGTCCCTAGTCTCACTGCCAAAGAGCTGCGTGCGTCACGTGTGGTCTGGGTGATAATTTATACATTGTGAGGCGCTCAGTGGGTTTCTTAGGAGTGGCATCTGAAGACTGTCCAAAAGATGTTCATTTTGAAATGATTTCAACTTACAAGTTTCCAGAATAGTACCAAGAACTCCCAATCACGCTTCACGGGGATTCACAGTTTTCCATGTTGGCCACATTTGATTTATCATTGCTTCTCTCTCTCTCTCTCTCTGCACACACACACACCACACACAATCTTATGAGCCATTTGAGAGTGTCAGATGCTATGCCCCTCTTACCTGCACTTCCGTGGGATTTTCCTAGGGATAGGAGAGTGTTCCCACATGCCAGAGTGTACTTACCGGAATCGGAAAATGTGACACCAGTCAGCATAATGTTCCCTGGTCTGCAGTCTATATTTTTCCAGTTATCCCACTCACATACTTTATAGTAGGTGTTTTTTCCCCCCCAGTTCAGGATCTTGAATTGCATAATCGAGTCTTTTTTGTCACCTGTAGTCTTCCTGAACCTTTCCTTGCCTTTCCTAGCAGAGACGCGGTTGACACGGGCAGGCTGTTTTCTAGCATGGCCCTTGCTTTGATTTGCGTGACGGTGCCTCGTGATCAGATTCAGGTTCTGAATGTTTTGCAGGCTTATTTCAGGGCCGGTGCCGTGTCCCTCTCCGGGTTTTGATTTGCCTTTCCCCGTATCTAGGTGAAGTACTTTGTGGTGAAGAACCCTTCCTCTTGGCCAGTCTCCGTGCAGCTCCTGCCTCTCTCCTCGTATCCTAAGCCTGAGGCTGCTGTGCGCCTGCTCCATAAATGGTAAAGCTCGCGGTTGAAGACTTTCTAACAGGGTTTGGGAAATGCTGTTACGACTCAGGATTATTCCAAGCCCTTCACATTTTTCACCTGGAACCTGTATACCTGCATGTGGGCGTGCAGAGTATTCATCCCGGTACCTGGACCGTCAGCTCCTCGGGACGTAGACTTCGATGGAAATGGCCACTTCCCTTTGTCCTGTGGCAGCTTCAGTGTTACTACATCAAGGCCAGTTGCCGGCACAGTATTATTTTCTTTGGCCAGGGAATCTCTACGGCTGTGATTTTCCCATGTATACTCCTGAAATTTAGAATCTAAATCACAATGATCTCTGGGCAACTCAAGAAAATGGGTGTAGCGTGTTAGTACATTTTAACTGAGTGTTAGAAAAGATAATTCTTTTAGTTCACGTCTGAAAGATGTTAGATATTCACGTTCTATGTGATTTTTACAAAGCAATCGCAGTTTTGCTTAGAATGCTTCCTTCCTTGGCTTAGTAGAACCTCCTCTAATCCCAGGGTTCCTCAGTTTCAGCACTACTGACGTTTTGGACAGGAAGATTTTCTGTTTGGGGGAGGGGGGACTATTCTGCGTTTCCGAGGATGGTTAGCGGCACCCCTGACTTCTCCCCAAGAGGTGCCAGTAGGACCTCCCCAGCTGTGGTAACCAAAAATGTCTCCAGATATAGTCGTCCCCCGGGAGATAAAATCGTCCTTGGTTGAGAGTCACTTCCTGTCAGGTTCCAAATGGACCATTTGGAGGAAAAAAAATGCTTCATATTTAGAACTTTTGTTACCACATGCTTCTTTGCTTTCTGTGCTGCCAAAGACATTCATTCAACAATATTTATCGAGCACTTACAGTATGCCAGGTACAGCTCTGGGGGTGGGGCGCGGTAGGGCCAGGGCGGGCTGAATTGTGTATGCAAAAAGATGGGCTCACATAATAGGTATATGTGCACGCGTACTAGTCTTTCTTTATTGGCAGACTGAATGTTATTTCAAACCTCTTTTCTCTTTATAGGTTTGGCACCGATATGCAGATGATTAATTTCACAACTGGTGAATTCCAGCTCACCAAAGCTTGCCCTTACCGGGTAGGATGTCCTTTTTAAATAGAAAAGGAATGCTAACAAACTATACACATAGCATATGGGCTTTACTGATTTATGTTTCAAGTGTCTTTACGTAATATCTGCGGCTTTCTTATTTTTATATTCTAGACATTAAGCACACACAGCAGATTTTTCCAATTAACGACTGCAGCAGGAGCTGCACGGTTCATGTTAGCCTGTAAATCATTTTAATTTGATAGTTTGGATTCATGTGAGTGAAGAAATAACAATTGAATCAGGGCTATGTGGAAGACCGTAAAACTTGAGACCCCGGAATTTACAATTCTCCCTTAGATTCCCCATCCAATTTTTTTTAGGGCCGCATAAGGTAAAAATACACTTACCAAAAAAAAAAAAATCTCCTACCAAACTGGCATCAGGTTTCGAGCAAGTTACCCAGGTCCTGTGATGTTCACCTCATCTGTAAAAAAGGATTTCTCTGAAATTCTTAAGCCCCTGGGCACTCATGCGGTCTTGCACAGATACTTAGGAGGAGCAGTAAACATGTCACGTGGTGAGGATGTTGACTGGGGACTTGGCAGCCTTGTTTCTTAGTTTCCACTCAGTAGTTCTGTGGCTCTTTGTACAGAGCTGAGTGTTTTCCTTGCAAGTATCCTGTGTGTGAGACCAAGTCAGGCCCGGAGCATCTGTTAAACGAGTGCACACGCGCACGCAAGCACACATAGGCACTCACTGTATTGCTGACATACTCGTATTTAAATGCCTCGGATGTGTGCTTCTTTCTCCGCACTTAGCCTCTGAGGATACACTCTTGGCTCCAGGTGAACTTGAATAGCAGCGAGAGGGAAACCAGATAACCTCCAACTGAGAGTGAAAACTCATCAAAGCAGGTTTTTAAGTGGATTTTTAACAGAGACTTAAAATAGGAAATGCAGTACGGCAAACATTCTTTGTCTTTGTGAGCAGTCTAGGCGGCAGCGTGGTCTTGTTTTTGTTCGTGAGCCTGCCGAGCTCATTCCCTCTCATTCTCCTTTCCACCGAGCAGTCTCCCAGGGCAGTTGGGAGGTAAATTTGTCCAAAATACTAAGAGATCTTTTGCCCCAGTGGTTGAACCACATAAAATTTGGGATTCCAAAAATAATGGCAAATCCCTTTTACATATAAATGTTCTGTTCAGATTTT